>OU452303.1:16227500-17427500 GCA_911728475.2 Pterostichus madidus
TCGCCGAGTTAAACGCATTTTTCACGTCAAGAGTGACTATGGCGCAGTACTGCTTGGCGCCCCGCTTCCACCGCTTTCCTGCGGTGGCCTGACGCGCGTTATCCATGACCACGTTGATGGCATCCACAGTAGATCTTGCCTTCCGGAAACCATACTGGCTCTGCGATAGGCCTTGGGCGCCTTCGCTGAACTTCTCCACCGATTTCCGATGATCCTTTCGAGTGCTTTACCCGTCGTGTCCAGTAGGCAAATCGGACGATACGATGATGGGTCATCCAGTGGCTTGTTCCCTTTCGGGAGAAGGACTAACTTTTGTTTCTTCCACCTGGTTGGGAAGATTCCTTCAACGAGACAGGCATTGTACGTACGGAGGAAGACGTCTGGACGAAATCTTATGGCAGCTTTAAGAGCGACGTTTGGAACGCCATCCGGACCAGGTGCCTTTGTGTCCCCGATCTTGTTACAGGCTCTGAGCAGCTCCTCTTCCGTGATGGGCAGTACGTCGGAGGGATGGTCTACGGACATTTCCTCGGTATAGGTGATTTCCGGTTGGTGTGGAAAGAGGGTTGCCACTATTCTTTCTAAAAATACCGGGCAGGATGGTGGAGCCATAGTGCGGCTATTTAGCCTCGATATTACTGTCCTGTACGGCCTGCCCCACGGGTCACCATCGACCAAGTCGTACAACTCTCTCCAGCTACGCCGCTTGCTCTCCCTTATTTCTCTCTTTAGGGCTCTTCGCGCCTCTTGATGTCGAATCCTCAGAGCGTCGTGGTTTTCACGACCTCGGGCGCGTTGTGCCTGTCGCCGGGTGCTGTGACACAGCTTCCGAAGCCCCGAAATTTCATCGTTCCACCAGTAGACTGGAGCGTGATGCTTCGGACGGTTCCCTTACTCATAGCCGCGTCGCAAGCGTTAGCGACCAGCGACATGAGCTGCGAAGACCTACTTTCAGCGGACTCTGTGAGCTGGACTTCCTCTACCATCATGACGCCGAAAGACTCGCGGTCAAAGGACCTGGAGTTCCACCTAGCAGGAGCTGACGACTCGCCTGCCCTTCGTCCACCCTCCGCGGCAACTTCGATGACGATAGCCTGGTGGTCACTATGGGTATAGTGGTCGCTGAACCGCCACGACGCGACTCGAGGAGAAAGACTCTCACTGGCGAAAGACACATCTACGATGGAGGTGTAACAATATGAGCTATATCATTATTGTATGTTGCTTTAGATAAAAGCTTGGCTTTGTGTAATTTGACACTCGTGGACACATGGCCTTTCGTGTGAATGCGAAAACTTTAGGTTTTCAAATACAGGACATTTAACTTATAAAAGTGACAGTTATTAGTTGATTTACTAAGAATTCTAGAAACTTTCCGTATTCACCAATATCGACAGTGCCAGAGGATGTCAAGTGTTTGAGATAGCCAAGTCAGTCAGAACCACCGACTCGAAGCGTGAGGATGGGCGGTCATCCTCATATGAGACGCGACGTGCGCGAATTTACTTAGTGTTTTTATAATTAATGTAACTTAAAATTAAATCTGTTTTCACCATTTCATCATTTATAAAGTTTTACCAGTGTATCTTCGTTTTACAATACATTCAATATTTTATAATATCTTATATGTCTAAATATCAAAGCACATTTTATTAACCCTTTCAATTAACTAAGTTTCCAGCAGTTCTCAATTAAGTAATTTGTGTGTTCTAACTGGCAACGATTTGCCAGTCCATAGTTTTAGTTGACAACGAGAGGGAAAATTCACAGAACAAGTAAGTAATAATCACATCAAATTAATTATTAATATCAGATTTTAACTTATTCGCTCTGTACGCTCAACGAGCTCGTGTTACAGAGGTATTGCCGTTTCGCATGAACGTCGGGGTTGTCCCGGTGTTGAGAAGGGCGGCTTCTAGGGACGCTGCGAAGTCCAGGAGGGCCTCACCTCGCCTGTTGATCACCCTGTTACCCCATTCTACTGCCCACGCATTGAAGTTACCGGCGATTATGTGGGATCGTCGACTTCTGGCAAGTTCGTTAAGCATGTCTTCAAACTCGCCCAGCGAGGCACTTGGTGGGACATAAACACTGTACATGTAGATGCCCCGCACTCGTACCCAGACAAATCCGGTTCTTGGTGTTTGCGGAGTCTCCTGAACGGCAATCCGTCCGCACACCCACATCGCTGCTCGACTCGAGACATCGTGAATCCAAGAACGCGAATTCTCGAAGTTCCTGTACTGTTCCGATAGGATGGCAATGTCAAGGTCACGCACCATTTGCATCAGCAGGGCTTGCGCTGCCTCGCAGTGGTTAAGGTTTAGCTGGAGCATTTTCATTTCCTACTTGCCACTGCTTTCACCTTTGCTTGATAAGCCGCGCACCCAAAGCTCCCCGTCGGATGGTTCCTCTTGTCCTCGCACAGAACACACTTGGGCTCCAAACTCTTCCAGGCCTCACGGGTGTGGCCGGCTTCGCCGCATCGAAGACAGCACTTGGACCTGTCCGTCCCCTTGCACTCGCGCGCTAGGTGACCGAAGGCCTAGCACCGGTAGCACTTCCGCACGTCAACCTTCTCCCTGATGCGGCAGCTAACCCAGCCGATGCGCACACGGCCGTTTTCTACTGCCTTCCGGGCAAGGTCAGTTGGTAATCGGATTACGGCAGTTTGTGTACCCTTGTACGCCTTTCGGATAGATTTGATGGCTGTCGCTTGTATGGCTATCTCCAACTCCTTGCCAAGAGCATTGCGGACGTCATCAGTCGTAGTCAACTCGTCTAGATCCCGGATTTCAAGTGTTGTCTCGTCTCTCCGGGTCACAATGCTCGCTGACTCGCCCAGTTTCCGGGAGATGGCACTGGATACCTGGCATACCGCCGCGGACTTCTTTAGCTCCAGCAGCAAGTTTCCGGCCGCATTCCTCCGCACCTTCATCACGTTCTCGCCCACCTCCTTCAAGGACGGGTCGCTCTTGATCTGTCGTAGCATGTCGGCGTACGAGGGGCCTCCATCTATCGCCTTCACGATCACAACGTCAGGACGTGAAGATCGCAGCTTCGAAGGTTTCGACCGGCGCTTCGTTGCCACCTGCCAGTCCATCTGGTCTGGCATCACCCTCTTCTTCTCCGCTATCTGCCGGGAATCCACCGATATCCTCTTCTTTGACGCTTCGTGCTCCCCATTGGCACCCAAAACGGGTGAGGTCTGTATGCACGCTTCCGCACGCCGTCAAAATTTCGACTGGGCGAGGTCTGCGTGCTTGCCACTGCCTTTTCTGGTCTTTCTGTGTGTGTGGGTGTGTATGGATGTGTGTCCGAGTGTGCAATATCTCATGAACAAGATAAGATTTGTTAAAGAAATTATAAGTTTCATGAAAATACGAAGAGCTGAGTTGATTTTGAATGAAATTGTAAAACTGGAAGAGGAAGTTTACAGGACACACAAAACAATAAATTCCATTTATTTAAAAAATGGAATCAGTTACGAAAAAAAGTTTCAAATAAAATATTTGGAACATAAAATGTTATTTGCAATTTTTCTGTATATTTGTCTAATTTTGAGAAAAACTAATTTTTATATTTAATAATATATTTCAATAATCATAGTAGCATTAGAAACAAAAAAGATAAATTTTAATTTTCGCTTTATCTAGTTATCTATGTCTTTTTTCGGAAAAACAAATACATCATTAAATGGTCAACTAATTTGGCAATTTTGCCTCAATTTAAACGACTTCATATCTCACGGTTCTTGAGATACCAAGGGTTAGGCTCGAAAAACGGACATTCTGTATATGCCTCATCAATAAAGTTAGAAATAGAGTAGTCAACATTACAAAAAAATTATACGTAAACAAATTTGATATTTGATATGTTTCAAACAGATAAATGCTGAATTACTGAAAAACTAAATTACATGTTTAATAATATTACATAACATTCATATATTCTAAATATTAAATAAGCTGTGTATAAGAAAGTCGTATTTTGACCACTCCAGATTTTTTCTATTTATATTTAACCAATTGTAACGTTACATATTCGCAAGAAAAATAACCGTTATAGATGAAACTTAATAAATAATTTTGTTGTGAAAAACTGAAGAGATATATTTTGTTTTCATGTTATTTAATCATTTATATCATATAAATATTTGTAAATTTTACGTAGCGTTACATATCTTTAGAGTGGAATTTGAATGTATGTTTTTTACTGACAGTGGATACCTAAAAGATATTTATGTAAATTTCAGATCGGATATTTTATCTGACTTCCGGGTCAGATATTTTATCAGATTTCCGGATGGAATGTTTTATCCGACTTTTGCATCGGCTATTTTATTCGACTTTAGAATCGGATGTTTTATCCGACTTTCGGATCGGCTATTTTATTCCACTTTCGGATCGGATATTTTATCCACCTGATATACATACAATGTTGTGTATTAAACCGGATATGTAAGAAATAATCGTTTGCAAAATTATTGATTAGATTGCGTCTTTAAGACATGTGCCATGTTATTCATCTTTTAAAACACGCGCCAGCGTTTGAAGTATTTGTCATATTCAGCGAAATTATTGCGATCTAGCATTTATTTACTATAAATGCCATAGTTAAAGATAGTTCGTAAATAGTCGGTAGCTATGATTCTTGAGTAAGAATATTCGAGGGTGTCTATCCAGAGAATATCAAGTCATTAATTTGTTATTTGTTGTTTAATTAGTTCATCGTTTTAATAAAATATTTATTACTCGCAATTGCAGTTTTCATTACTTATTATCCAACTTCAGCACGTCAGTGGTGAAGATAAATTCTCATTTTGATCATCCTGATATGTTACAATTGTACACTGCTCATAATACGAAATTATATAAATAACTTTTTATGGACAAAGTAATACAGAATTAAATGCAAATGTGACAAAGTTTTTATCATTTGCGATACACTCAGAACCTATTAAATTTTGGAGCAGAGGAAAGAAAAATTGAAATTCACTATAGAATTATGGATAATGACAACAGGAAAGAAAATAAAATTTAAATTTCAAAACTAAAGAAACTTGTTGCCATTTAAGGAAGATATAAATGTAAACGATGAATAATTAATTTTAATCAGAATATTGTTTCAAAAGTGTTATAATTACAATTAAGAAATTAATTAAATTATTACAAATTTGCAAAATTTGTTTTCTTTTTCTTTCATTTGCGTTTTTTGTTTCGGTCTGGAATGTTATGCTCTTTAACAGTGTATTATTTATGAAATTAAAATTAAATTCATTACAATTATCTTCAAAAATATTTATGGTGTCCATATTAAAACCAATTTAACAAACAAATGGCACGAATAGAGTGTTGTTCGGTGGGCACTCTGTGAATAAATTATTCAACAAATAAGCAATATTTATTCTACCAATAATTTTATTTTTACATGGATTTTTTTATTTATTCGTCGAATAAATTTATTCCGAAGTTTATTCGTAGATGGAAAGAACGACCCTTAGTATAATAATTACTTTAACTTACATTTTTTGATATAATTCTAATCTAATTTTACTGTTTTATCGAACTAGTCGAATAAAGTGCTATTTTATGGACATTAAACTGCGTCATAAATTTAATAGTTATGGTTCAGTCGAACATAAAAATTATTATTGTGTTACTGAGGGGCGCTTACCATCCCATTGTATGATCGAATGATATGGTAAAGTAAATAAAATAAATAAATATATCATCCCGCCTTTTACCCATTACTGGGTGTGACACTCTGCCGAAGCAAATCTCGGTATATTTATGCGCGTGAAGTGCGATTACCAGCCGTCAAATCACGGCCCCCATAGATATTAGTGTTGGGGGAGCCACAAGGGTAATTTTAAATTGGTGAAAATGTTTTGTCGGCTGTGAGGATAGAACCAGGGATCTTTGGATCCACAGGCCGACTTGATACCACTGAGCCATTACCCCATATCTCTGAGCCATTACGCCATGATATGGTAAGTGTTTATTCAGGGTGTATAACGGGCGTGAAAAGCTGGAAAAGCGAGAATTATATTAGGAATTTTATCAGGCGGGAAAAAAGCGGGAATTATACGAAGAATTTTTTCTTTAGGCGTGAAATTTTCTAAAATTTTAATATTAGTATATGTTTTTTTCATAATACTTTGTATGTAATCAGAAAAGAAACAAACATTACGATTTGCACATGGAAATATCCTAAAACCTCACTTTATCATTCGGTTTTCTTGATTGGCAGCAGTGCTAAGTCCGCAACCTATCCTTCTCTTTGTGTGTTTACTTTAGTTGACTCCCGTTTAAACTCGTTATTAGAGTCTGTGGAAGTGTATTCGCGTTTTCTGGTTGTTTCCGAAAATAAAAAAGGTAAAGATTATCATATTATTTATTAATTTGTAAATGGATTATGTGATTTGAAGTTGAAGTTCACAAAAGAAAAACCTTTTGTGAATCACAAAGATTTTTGCAACAGAAAAATCACAGTCGAAAAATCATAAAGCACCATTTGTGAATCGCTAAGATTTTCTATGAAAATTCACAAAGGACCGAAATTCTGTGAAACACTGTGAAAACTCATAAACAAGTTCCAACCTGTTTATAATTTTTCACTGCGCTTCATAAAATTTCCTAAATGTGCTGGGGAGAAAGTATTCCCATGGCTCCAGCCCCAACCGACGGATCTGTTTTCGGCCCAATGTAAAGTTTGCCGAACATTTTTTGATGTCGCATCAATAGGAATTCAGGCAGTTAAAAGCCATCACCAGGGTAAAAAACATGAGTCTCGTATTCAGAGCAGTTCTTCATAGAACCAACTTAAGCTGACCGACGTTCAACCTGCAATATCTGGAACTACGGATGCAGAGAAATCTTCCACGGAACAATCTTCTTCAGAGACTCGAGAAATGCCATCTACGTCAAGAGAATCGTCACATATTCCATTACCAAATCTTGAAAATTCTCAAACAACGTCCAAAATGTTATCAACGTTTAAAAACATCCCAAAAGCAACAATGACGTTAAATTGTTATATCATTAAAAATGAAGTGACTAGGGCCGAAATACTGTCATGCCTTCAAGCTGTTGTAACCCATAGGTCGCTTAGAGATACCGAAAAAGACTGTTTGGTGATGAAGAAAATGTTCCGAGATAATGAAGTTGCAGCCCAAATGAAAATGAGCAAGGACAAAATCAAATACAGCGTGATTTATGGATTGGGGCATTATTTCGCTTCAACTTTGGTTCAAAAGACGAAACACGCGATCATTTCGTTATAGGATTTGACGAAAGCCTTAACCAATCTGCACAAGCACAGCAAATGGACGTTGTTATCAGATTTTGGGATGAGAAAGACAATTTTGTTAAATCTCGATACCTAACGTCTGATTTTTTAAATCGTGCCACAGCCGAGGATTTGTACAACGGCCTGTCTAAAGCGCTTGAGGAATTCGATACATCAAGAATTTTACAGGTGTCTATGGATGGGCCCAATGTCAATATAAAACTTCTTAAATTATTGAAACATTATTTAAGATCAAAAGAAGACGATCCCAAATTTCTTGAAATCGGAACGTGTGGCATTCACGTAGTCCATAATGCATTCAAAACTGGAATTAGTCGAACCGGATGGCTTTTACATTCATTTTTGCGAGCTTTGTATAACTATTTTAAAAACGTACCAAGCCGACGAGGAGAATTTACACGAATTACTGATTGCAAAGAATTCCCATTAAAATTTTGCGGGATACGATGGCTTGAAAATATTAAGGTTGTACGAAGAGCTGTGCAGATTTTACCTGCTATCAACGAGTACGTCAAGGTAGTGGGTAAAAAATCAACGAAGGATCAACCTCAGTGTGAAAGCTACTCCACGATCAAACATGCATTGGAAGACAAGCTGTTGCCCGCAAAACTGGCTTTTTTCAAAAGTCTAGCTACTGATGTCAAACCCTTTTTAAAGGAATTTCAAGCAGATGCACCATTGGCTCCCTTTCTTCATGCATCTCTTCGGAATGTCATAAGAAGAATAATTACTACGGAAGCTTTGAATGCTACTGATTTAAAAAAGCTCGACATAAACAAAAAAGAAAACCTTCGACCAATCAAGGAACTTGAACTTGGATATGGAGTTTGGAAATCGTTCAAGGATTGTAAAGATATTTCACCAAAAGATGTGTTGATTTTCAATGAGGAATGCAGGCAATGCATTGTAGCTTTTTTGACAAGATCCGCGAACGTTCACCACTGAAATATAATCTTACCAAAGCATTGACTTGCCTTAACCCAGAGACAATCAGATCTGACTTTGAAGACATGAACAGTCTTCAAGTTGCTCTTCAGATATTAGTTGAAAGCAACTTGATGGCGTCCATAATTGCAGATAAAGTTTTAAGCGAGTACAGACTACTTCTTCAAGAGACCGAAGTTAAAGATAAAATGAAGACATTTTTTCGGGATGAAGCTCGCTTGGACTCGTTCTGGATGAAAATTATGGATTCAAGACGGCACACGAACCTGATGATCTTCGTAAAACTCGTCCTCATTTTATCTCACGGAAATGCTAGTCTTGAGAGGGGCTTTTCTATAAACAAAGAATGTGTTGTTGAAAACCAGAAGCATCAATCTTTGATTGCTCAACGACACCTTTTTGATGCTGTATGTGATTTGGGCAGTGTTGAAAATGTACAGGTGACTACACCAATGTTTCATGCAATGAGGAATGCTTCTAGTCGATATAAGGAGGCTCTTGAGGAACAGCGCAAGAAGAACACGAAGGAAAAGGAGAAAGAACACAGCAGGCGAGAACAAGAACTTCAGATCAAGGATTTGGAACGAAGAAAGCGATCTATGTTGGAAAACATTGAGAAAATCTCAGATGAAATCAAAAGAAAAAATATGGGTTTTTAATTTTGTGATTCAATGTGATAAATAAATCATAATATTTATGTTCAAAGCTATAAATGTGAAATAAATAATATAAATATACAAGAAAATATGATCTAAATGTGATCTATACCTTTTTCTATACCACTTCTACACATTCCTTTGGCGTAAATTGTATATATTTCATTACGGGTTTTTTTAATGTACGGGAAAAAGCGGGAATTATACGGGAAATTTATTTTAACTTTCTGTTATACACCCTGTTATAATAAAATCATTAAGGGTACATGGATATACTTTGGGACAACGCAATGGTAGTATTTTAAGTGACATTTTTTTAATATTATATTATTTACTTAATTTTTTTTTTTTAATTAATCTATCATTTTTAGAAACGCTCGCTTTGCTTGCTTTATTATTTTAACCAATAAGTTTCCTGAACTCATAATATAGATGTTCCGTAAATAAAACATTTATGATCTATTTACAAATAATTATTTTCCGTTTCAAAATTCCCTTTTTTTAGGGTAGTGTTATCTTTTTACTATACAATTTTTACTGTGAAAGTACTATTACTAATTTATTACAACAGGTATTAATGAGATGATATGTTTAATATTAACTTTAAAATATTATACATAAAAAAATATATATAGTATCACGCCTTTTTTCCCTTTACTGGGTGTGGCACTCTGCCGAAGCAGATCTCGGTAAGTGATATATTTTTGCGCGCGAAGTGCAGTTATCAGCCGTCAAATCACGGCTCCCAAAGATGTTGCCACCTACTCCATAATATTATACAATAATTATAATAAGTAAAGTACGTAATATTGTTATTTCAGTCATCATAACTTTTTAGAATTTCATAATAATTTTACTCTTGATAATGTTTGTTTATAGATAAACGAAAGCTTTTTCTAAAGTTTGAGCTGGCAAACAGATAATCAAAAGCCACAGCACTTAGTGATCCTGTAAATGACCTTAGAGTTTTATAGGAAATTTTCTAATATTGCACGAATCTAATAAAAAATAAATAAATTATTAAATGGACAAGGACACGCTGAGTATTTAGAATGACTGTGTGGCAATTTAGTTTAGTTGTCCGGGAATTATCTAATTTTTATAATTTGTTGCTGATAAAACTAATTATATTTAAGAATAATAACATGATTTATTGTGTAGATGCAGATCGCCAGGGTGAGCAAGTTGGCGGCGATTATTTCGAACAATTCGAACTACGGGAGCCTGCAGGGTGGAGGCTCCAAAGTGTTGATGGATCTCTATTTGATACTTGGTGTTTAATTTTGTATCTAATTTTTAATGAAGTGAAAATTTCTTGATTTTGTTTTGATTGACAATTTATTATTTATTGTATTATTAAAGTATTTTAGAATATTAAAACAATTTTCTATACTTATATAGGTAGTATATAATTTACCTATTTCCACATACCTTGAAAGAAATCTGCGGGCGCCCATGATTTAAAAGTTTGAACATTACACTACTGGCCCTCAATATTCATTTAACAAAACTAGTGTTTTTATGGACAATTGCACCGCGATATTATTTTTTATAGAATCGCGAACCATCTAAACTATTCAGCTCAACATTATGAATATGAAATCATCAAATACCATTGATTTACAATACATACAAATTTTATGTAAATAATCAAGCAGGTTCGCTAATTTGTCAGTGCATGAATGTCGTTTGTTTGAAAATAATGACGTTTGTTACGGCCATTGTAATCTCTGTTAGTTGTCAAGCTTAGTTGAAGGATTATCATTCAAATTGATGTACAGTGAATCAAATCGTTTAGATACGTGAAGTACTCTTTTATTATGTGAAATAGAAATTGTACACATCGAGAACTGTTAATTAAATAGAAGATATAAAATTCAGGTATTTCATAAAATATATTTATCATTTTAGTTAGTGGTATTTAGTAAATTATTATACCTCGCTGAATATTAAAAAATATTTTAGTCATGATATAATGAATAATATTTAATTTACACTGTATATATAATGTGACGTGGTTTTTGTTACGACTAAAACGACTACATGGCTCCTGCTTTTTAATAGAAACTTTAAATTAACATGTATTAACATATAAGAACCTGACGGTATATCTCCCCATGCGCTAGAATCTAGTGCCTATTTTACAATATACGAGGCCCTGGGCAAAATTTCTTCGGTGAGTTCTTTTTAAAGGGTTGAATAAGGTTATATTATTTAAATGTATAACTTTGTAAATATAATTACTACTAACACAAAATACATTTTTAATTACAAAAAAAAAAACTAAACAATTAACAGTGAAAATGAAGAGCAAATCACAACAAAATTAAACTATTATTTGGGAAAAAAATAGATATATTGCACAAAACAAACTATTAAATTGATTGTTTTCTTATTTTTACTTCAGCAAATTGATTAATTACATATTAAAATCAATAATATTAATAAGTAATTCTGATTTAATATTTATAAATGCCAATAATACTTTTTTTTGGACACAAATTACTTTCTAAATACTTTTTAATTCTGTTTAGCGGGAAAAAAGGCCTCCCACCGCTTATATTTCTCATTGGAATTGTACAAAATATTATCATGTGGTTGGTTTTATTGGTTCATTAGCAACTAACGGTTCAATAAGTTTCAAAAAATTGCTATTGATATTGTTGCTAGATAAATAATTCTTGCATTAAAGAGCTCTATATTTTTTCTTGCTACCCAGCATCAATGAAATTTCAACTCTAGGAAATGTCGAAATTATATTACTTATATTAAAAGCGTTGTTTTGTACAAAATTATTATATGTACTTATAAAATACATGCCATATATGCACTCATTGTCATTGGTTAAATTAGTTATTTATTTATCGAGAGTGAAAACATGCGTTTCTGGCTCGTGGCATGATTTGATTATTAGCACGAGGCGCAAAGCGTCGAGCGTTAATTACATACGCAGGGTAGGAAACGTTTTTTTTTACCTATGGTACGTATAATATTACACATGCACAAAAAAATAACATTTTATTTCTTATTCAAAAGATTAAAACAGGTACATTTACGTCAAAGTGACATTTTTCAGAATCAATATATATATATATATTAGACTGTTTAAAAAAAAATCGATATTTTTTTTTCTTAATTATATCGAAAATGTTGTTGGAAATGGTAAAAAAAAAATCCTGTGAAAGTTTGAGCTCTTAATATTAATGTTAAGAGGTGCCGCATCGAAAATTTCAATTTCCCATTTAAATAACATGGGAACAACGTTCTGCTGGACTTTGGAATTTTGTAACTCGCGTTAGGGACATTATTTTGAAATAATCAAAACATACTCTTGTAGAAAATTTAACGCTCTACAAAAAAGGTCTCTTACAAATTTTTGATATATTTATTTTTTCTAAAGTTATTTAACGATAGATTTAGTAAAGCCATTTGTGTACATCAAATAAATTGAAACAATATACGAGTATGTTTAACATTATACAGGGTGGTGAACGCAACTCTCGAACATAGGGATTTAACATGTAAAATCACAAATTCCCACAGGCGACAAATTTTCATAATTTGAAAAAGCTATCCCTGTGACTCCTCCACCACTAACATGTTTGGGGGCCGTGATTTGACGACTGGTAACCGCACTTCACGCGCAAAATATATCACTTACCGAGATCTGCTTTAGCAGAGTGCCACACCCAGTAATGGGTAGAAGGCGTGATGATATATTTATATTTATTTTATATTCTATCATTAAATAGTAGAAATCATCTCTGATATAAAATATTTTCTTTTATTATTATGTGTTATTTATTTTTTAATTTATATCGTATAATTCTAAGAAAATCATAGACTCGTTTCTCGTTAAGACAAATCATGTACAGATAACACGTACCTACTCTTAATGAAAAGGCTACAAAAAAAACCTTTTTTGAGAAAAACGACTGGTACACAACACAAACAAAAAATAGTATAAAAATAAAACCGATTTTCCCTTATTTACAGTTTAAATATCATTTTAAAAATACCATGGTTTAACCGATACGAATTACTCTGGTCATTTTTTTCCATTATCCGGGTATCCAGTTCTTGCTAGAACCGAGTTAAATTCACCAGTAGTTATATAAAGAGCCGATTAAACCGTCGACTGGGCCGAAATTCTATAGCCAGTTCGTCCCTGAACATATATATTACATGATGGGCGATATATCGATAAATTTCTATATTTTTTAAATATCTAAATGTCGATATAATATATCGATATTTTCAATATATCGATGTATATGATACATCGATATTCAAAATATATCGATGTTTTTAAGATATCGATATTTTCGATATATCGATATTTTCAATGTACCTCTCGGTATTTGAAGTATATCGATATTTTTCATATATGTATTGATATTATCAAATATAATAATAATGAATTAATTATTGATATTGCGAATACAAGGTTGAAAACATTATGTTGTCAGTCCTAAAATATATTGTCTATCTAAAGTTCACAAAACAGATTGCCCTTTACATCCTATATTACCTGTATAATGTCCAATTTTCAAAACCTCGAACTAATAACTTGTGTTAATTTTTAGCATCAATCTATTCCAAGCGCATTGATTAGTACGAAATGATTTTATCACAATCCAAAAGCACGTTGCTTGCTAACCATCTGCCATTATAGATATATGGCGAAGTTATAATTTAATATTCGTATGCCTCGGTCGCGCTGTGTAGCGATATATCAAAATATAAAAAAAAACAATATATATCATCACGCTTTCTACCCATTACTGGGTGTGGCACTCTGCGGAAGCAGATCTCGATAAGTGATATATTTTGGGTGTGAAGAGTGGTTACCAGTCGTCAAATCACGGCCCCCAAAGATGTTAGTGGTGGAGGAGCCACAGGGGTAGCTTTTAAAATTATGAAAATTGTTTTTCGCCTGTGGGAATCGAACCAGGGTTCTCAGGATCCTCAGGCCGACTTCATACCACTGAGCTAGCCACCCCATTAAAATATGTCGATTCTATATTGTTTTACTTAAGTTATACTTAATATTTGAGGGATAGCTGTACAACTAACCATAAGACGCTTTACCAGAAATTATGAGTTCAAATACCAGCTTCGGCCATATTTTTTTCTCTAAAATAATAATATTTTAGTATTTATCAACTTCTAACAAACTTTAAATTTATTTTTTTAATTGAATTGGGATTAATATTTTCTCAAAATGTAGCAAACCTTGTTATCAAAATTGAATTTAATTTTATATTGATTTTAATTATAATTTTTATTAACTATTTATTTATTTATTTATTTATTTCTTAATAAAACTTTCATATTTATAAAAAAAGAGTGTCAGTGCAGTTGCACTGCACATGTTAAAAAAACATTTTTCAAATTTGTTTTCCTTCGCTTAATTCTGACATTCGGCTTTACGTAATTCGCACGTTAGTTGGGAAAATGAATACAATACAATCGGATAATATGCAATGTTAGCTAAAAGATTAAAACAAGATTCCAGATTAGATAAACACGATTAAGCTTAAATATTATTTAGCAATGTGTGAAAACGACAAAACTAATTACCATTAGGTACCAAAATTCGTTAGACGCTTTTTATCAATTAAGTTTGTAGTTCTGGACGACTCTGTATTGAAACGCTAATGTCGATGATTGGTTATTCAGCGATAAATTAGGGCTTATAAATTTACAATTTAATTTTGAATTGTGAATTAATTTCTTTTTCCTACAACTGTGCGATTTCTTTGTTATTACGTAACTATAATTGCCTTGGTTACGTATGGAAAGTAGATGAATGCAGACCAAGTGCGTTTCCGAAAGCAAAGAAACACTAGTGCGGAAAGTGCTTCATTACGTAACTGTCAAAAGAAAATTGTTTTGACAGCGATTTAAATTTCGCGCCGAGCGCGGAATTCATATTTTGACCACAGACGCTTATGGAAGAAGAAGATACGGTGAACCAGCGCTAGTAAATATGCAGTAGTATATTTTGACGTTTATAAACGTAACCTTAATTTGCAGTATATCTAATGTGTAGACAATTAATAAAAAGAACCGAACAAAGTAATATATATCGATAAATGGTTTTATTTAAAGAGTAAGTGAAATACTTCATATTTATTGTTTGTGTATATTATTAATACAGTTGTTACAGTTGCTTATATTGACATAATGTAAAGTGGAAACTTTTGTGTCTAAAGAAACATTGATTTCTTCCGTACCTGTTCATATTATTACCAGTAATATTATTGGTAACAATTTCGGAAGCTTCAGAAGTACCAGCAGCAGGTTGATTGTCATTGTCGAAAATAGATCCAACATAGTATGATCCGGAGCTTCAATTATCTTTGGAGGTGTTAATGATAAAGAAGAATCACTCACTGTACTATTCCAATCAAGATGATTTTGAAGAAATTATTTTGACGTTAGTGAAATATTTTTAAATAACGTAGAACAATGTGCAAGCAATCAACAAACAAACCATAGCAACGCCGTAAAACATCGTTGTCATGTAATATCATTAAAATTTTATAAATTTTATAAATTTTATAAATTTTTATAATATTTTAGTGATTTACTAAATCGCACAGTTGTAGGAAAAATGTTGTTTATAACTATTAAAATGAATTATACATTGCGAATTATAATTCCTTTATTTATAATTCCCTGTGCGCTTCATAATGCCTAGTGCACACGGGGAAACTTTTTAAAATGCTTCCTGAAATTTGTTTCCAAAGAAGAAGAAGTACGAAATGTTTCCAAGTTTTAACGGCGCCGTTAAAACTCGAGAGGTTTTGAGGAAACTTTTTGACATGCATCTAACTTCTCATTTATTTTAACATTTGTATCGTGTGTTGTGAGGTTAGAATTGTAAAACATTTTATTACGAACTAAATTTTAGCGTTGATTAGATTTGTTTAGAAGTTTATACGTGCAATTAGTGTACTTTTTATTAATATATTTTTCTAGTGAGGTAAAATACATACATAATAAAAACATAAATATTTAAATACAACCATTGTTTTATAATTTCAGAGGAAAAATGTCTGAAGAAGAATTTTTATTATTAGCTGCAGCTGTTACCTGTGTTATTATAATAATATAAATAATTCCCCAAGTATCTAGGGACTTTTAAGAAAAAAATTACTAGTTTTGAAGAAACTTTTACATTTGCCGTGTGAACAGGCGTAGGCTGATATTACAAGTTTCCCAAATACTTCTTCTTTTTTGGAGAAATTTCAGGAAACATTTTAAAAAGTTTCCCCGTGTGCACTAGGCATAACAGATTCGTCCAGAATTACAAATGTCATTGGTAAAAGCAGTACCATTTGAATACATTTACTTAGACGTCTGTATATTTTTTCCTGTGTCCACCGTAATATATCCAACGATTAACTGTAGTTGTTGTTGTACGTGAAGTACCCCATCCATTAGCTTATATTTGTCAGAGTGTGACAAATGCCCTGTGACAGCTGTCAAATGATGACCGGAACGCCACGGCACTGCGTGCAGTGTATGTGCGGTGCCATTTCATTACTAAGGTATTTAACCTATATTTCCAAGGTCAGAGTGGTACGGCAGCAGGTGTGAGACGAACAGAAAGCAGAATTCGTGCTCGTGGCACTGCCTATCGCATCTTTTGCACATCATTGCATACATGTTGAACCTAACTGTTCAGCTCTGAATCAATGAGTCATATTCAGATTTTCGCGGAGTAGAGTAGTTACCTACATACGGCATACATTCTAAACTTAAGTAAAGTAAATACCGGATATTATATAAATAAAATAAATAAATATATCATCACGCTTTTTACCCATTACTGGATGTGGCACTCTGCTGTAGCAGATCTAGGCAAATGATATATGCACGTGAAGTGCAGTTGCCAGGCGTCAAATCACGCTCACAAATATATTAGTGGAAGTGGAACCAAAGTGGTAATTTTAATGTGGTAAAAATTGTGTGTCCGCTATGGGAATCGAACCGGGGTAATACTGGAAAGTAATAAGTGTTAACAAAAAATAAACATATATATATATTTTTTTTTTATTCATAAATTACATTGAATTTATACAAGAATTAAAACTAGTCATGTGACTAACTATTAATTTTTTTCTAATCTAAAACTATAAAATTTACAAATTTACAATTTATTTTATATAAACATATATGATTAAAATAAAATTAATCTTTTACTCCAGTCCAAAGTAAGCTTTAAATTATGATTATCTGGACAGAATACACTAATTAAGTGTGAAAACTACTAAATGCGGAATTACTTGCAAATATAATTAATTCATCTCAAATACTGCATAGGTCATTTTTATCAAATCACATAATATTCGATATTCTTTCGTATCTCGTTGCTCACATCAAGGTTACTACTGCTCACAATATCTTTGGATGTCTGGCTAAAATATTACTACACTCCTAACCTGCTCGCTGTAGGTCAGCTACAAGCTCTACGTCACCCTAGCCACCGCAACTCTAGCCATACTAAAGAGTTCACATATGAAACACCATCAATCATCAACTTAACTCACGTAAGGAGGATCCACCTCTAAATTTATTCTGAACATTCTTCGAAAATCTATTTTCAGACGACCACTTATGAAAGTAACCATAACAACATCATAAACTACTACGGAAAGTTGAAAATAACATACACTGATATGTTAGTATAACGTACACTTCTAACATATCAGGTGATATTGATTGATATTGATCCATTTACACACAGGAAGATAGGAAAGATCAGATGCAAAAGTCGGTTTCTATGGTGACAGAAATAATGTAATTTAGCCCGCTGTGCCTTTACTAATAGCGACGGGACTAAAACGTATCGTTGCCAATAACGACGGAAGTAATAATTATTTACGATATTTGTATACAGTATGTTCAATTTAAGCGTGCCACCATTGCTATCTCGAGAAATATAAGAGCTCCAAGGTTGGTTAAATTAGCAAAGAAATGCCATTTTTCAAGTCTATTATAAAATTATTAACAATTTTTTTTTTAATTCAACGAATATGAAGTTCAGTACTACCATATTACAATAGTTTTGAGAAAAATGCATATTAAATTGACCTTAATATTAATTCAAATCGCATAGGAATCACAGTGATATAAAAGGAACAAATTAATACAAAATAGTTATTTACGTACCAAGGGTGAAAACAGGTGTTTCGGGCCCCCTCAGAGTCAGAAACGCCTGTTTTCACCTGTGGTACATACAATATTTTATGCATAACAAAATAACCTTTTCATTATTATATGTTCAAAAGATTAAAATATGTAAATAGCTTATATGTCAAAACAACATTTTGCAGAATCAAGTATTCACAATAAACAAAAATTGTCATTTTATTTATGTATCCATAGGAATTATTTCTTTTTAGTCCACTTTTTAGGGCTTTTCGGCTCGCTTGTGCATAAATATATTTATCCACAACTCATATATAATAAAGACGTTATTACACTGATTTCAGTTGAATTATATGGCTCATAAAAGACTAGTGTTTTATATTCCATAAAATACTGTAAACAACTTGTTTCTTAGCAACCACTTCATGATCTACCGTATTTTGAGAAACTATATATAACTGAATCAACGTACAACGTTACGACCAATCTGCTTCGATACCTATAATTATGAGTTGTGGATAAAATTTTGTATTACACTCGTGTTTTATTGGTATATAAATCACTTAAGAATATTAAACACTCGACCTTCGGTCTCCTATTTAAACTTTTCTTACGTGTTTTATATACCTAATAAAAAACTTGTATAATAATAACAACTATTAATGAAATTCTTCAGAAAATAGTATTAACATTTAATAATTAATCAAACCAACAAAAATATTATAATTTATTCAATTATTTCTCAAATAGCATGTTGATTCCTATGCGATTTGAATTAAAATAATGTCAATTTAATATGAATATTTCTTTAAAAAAATTTAATGTGAGGGTACTGAAATTTTATTCGATGAATTAAAAAAAAAAAATTGAATAAACAAAGAAAGAAAATAAGAAAGTTGCACCCCGTATTTTTAGAACAACTGTTCGAAAAACCATTTTGTGTGTTGTAATACGAGGGCTGTCCTCTAAATGTTGATTTCAGCTAAAAGGCCGTGATTTTTTGACATACATTTTATTGTGATAATTGAATCTCATCTTTTGTTAGTTCAACAACAAAAAAACAGGTCGAAAAAATATTGTGACGTTTGAAAACATATTTATTTGAAGTGAACACTTCTGAAAAATCATGAAATTTAACAACTAGCATTTTCGAGTTGTAATTTTGTGCAATTTTAAGTGTGGTTTAAGCCGCCTAGAATGTTTTGATGGAATGAAGAAAGTGTTTTGTTGTGATTCGTGTTCATTAGCTACCGTAAAACGTTGATACAATGGATTTCGTTTTGGCCGTGAATCTTTAAAGGATCAACTTCGTACAGGACGTCCAAAAACTGCTGTTATTAACGAAAAAATTACGCGTATACGCAACATGATAAAAGAATCTCGTCATGTTATTGTTCGTTCGATTCAAGCAACACTGGGTATTGGCGTGAAAGCGATCAACATCATCTTACACAATTATTTGGGTGTCAGGAAGCTATGTGCTCGCTGGATTACACATAATTTAACACCAGTTCAAAAGGCAGATCGTGTCAATTGGTGCAAAGCCACCCTCATACGCTTTACTCGTGGATCCTCTCACTTGATTTAAAACGTTGTAACTGATGACGAAATTTGGATCTATTCGTACGATCCCGAAAAAAAGCAGCAGTCGACTGTTTGGGTCTTCCTCAATGAGCGTGCTCCTACAAAAGTTGTCCGTGAAAAAAGCCGTAACAAAAAGATGGTCGCTACTTTTTTTGGTATTACTGGGTATGTTGCAACTATAGCTCCTGAAGATTATACTACGGTTAATTCTGAATAGTATACTATGGTGTGTTTGCCTGCAGTGCTTCAAAAGATCCATGATAATGTGAACAAGAGCAAGAGTCATATTGCATCATGATAATGCCCGTCCACATACAGCCGCTCGAACAGTAACGTATTTAAATGAACAAAATTTTGAATAGATGGGTCATTCGCCATATAGTCCCGACTTGGCACCCAACGATTCTTTTTGTTTCCATAGGTTAAAGATAAATTGCGGGGAATGCGTTTTACTTCGGCAAATGAGGCTGTCTATGCATTCAAAAATATACGAGGGCATGGTGAAAAGTCCCTGAAAAATGAAACAAGAAATGATTTATTTGATCAAAACATATTTTATTTCTCAACATAATCTCCTTGTAGCTCGATACACTTCGTCCAACGTTTTTCTAATTTTTCGATCTCTTCCAAATAATACGGTTTTGGCAATCCTTCAAAATAGGCGTTTGTCTCAGCGATGATCTCTTTCCGCCGAGCCATTTCGTAGCGCAATTCATGCAATTTTGCGACTGCGGAGTAAACTTTGTCAACAGAGAGCAAATGCGGCACCCGTCTGGCAGATAGCTTTCTCATATCCAAAAATTTATGCAAAATGTTCCGTACCCGTTCGGTTGAGATGCTCATAGCCTCAGCAACCTCGTGTACTTTAACTTGCCGATCGTCAAATATCATACCATGGATTTTATCGACGATTTCTGGCGTTTTAACCTCAAT
Source organism: Pterostichus madidus (assembly GCA_911728475.2). Lineage (NCBI taxonomy): Eukaryota > Metazoa > Arthropoda > Insecta > Coleoptera > Carabidae > Pterostichus > Pterostichus madidus. Next base: position 16,248,092 of record OU452303.1, read on the forward strand.
TGGACGATCAGAACGTACGGCGTCCTTTGTAGTCATACTACCACAACGAAAATCAGTAAACCACTTGTGAATCGTTCCAATCGATGGTGAGGAGTCCCCATAATGTTTAACAAGCGATGCTTTGGTTTGCGTAATGTTTTTTCCACGTAAGAAATAATGTTTAATCAAGGCGCGAAATTCATGTTTTCAAATAGCTTCAAGGTTGCTTGCTTTCGATGGGTGTCAAAACAGAACTGAATGACATATCAGTTTGAAAATTTTAATGCGTTCTTGTTAAAGATGGTACATCACAAATTTCACATGAGATTTGCGATTGTGGCGCCATCTGTTTTATTTTTCAGGGACTTTTCACCCTGCTCTCGTATAACATACCTCCTGAAACATGGAAAAATGTTTTGAAAATTGGTTCCTTCGAATGCAAAAATGTATAGTTTATAATGGGGAATATTTTGAAAATATGTAATAAAATTATCAGAACGAAATACCGTATTTTACTATATTAGACTCAACATTCAGAGAACAGGCCTGGTATTATAACGTCATTTGTATTTATTTTGAAATGAAACTTCACATTGGCTGACCGGTACCAAAACGTTCAGTATTTGTGATATCTGTTGGGCGATACTGACATCATTCAATTGTAAAAATGTTTATATTGAAATGTACAAATAAATTTAATTTAATTTAATTGAATATAAATTTCGAATACCTTTAAAATGCAATTTCTACTTAAATTTTTAATATATTTAAATAGTAAATATAAAGCTGAAGTCATTTGAAATTATATATTTAATAATTTTGATAAGCCGAAATATATTATTTTAGAGATTAAAAAAATCTATAATAGTTGTATTTCATGCTTTAAGTATAAAAATATTGTATAAGACTTTAATTTTGGATTTGTGGTGCGATGTTTCGGCCATTGGTTGTGGCTATTATCAAGGCAATTACATTAGAAATTACAATAATATATAAAATTAATTACGTTTTCTAATTTTTATTAACCATTGACTTTGTCTGTATCTTTCTTTCTTCAAAAGTATAATCATTTGTGACAATATTAAGTTTTCTTATTTCTATTTCCATTTTCTCTGATTGTTCTTGCAGTACTTTGATTTTGTACTTAGTTGATCTTTTTCAGATTTTCACAGTTCTTCTTTTTCTCTTATATCTTTATTGTTTTCTTGAGTTCAGTCATAATCACTTTCATAATATTTTATATATTAATTAACTTTTGTTCGTTTATCATTCATTCCTTTTTTCATGTTTTTATTTTAAACTCTTCTTCTACCGGTTTTCTTTTTATTTCTATTCTGGTAATTTGACAATTTTTTTATTTTTACATAAATCCTTAGTTTCTTCTACAAAGCAGTCGTTATGTGCATTCATTCTTTATGAAATTTCCCTAAATGCTGGATTACTTCTTTGTTTTTCTTATGTTCACTATGTTCTATATATGTCTGTATGTCTGCACGCTACCTGCCTTTGTCACACTCGCCCATCATCGTTTAAGCTGTACTCTTACCTATACTACTTTATTATTCAATTTCACTTGATGCACTCTTCATTCACTTTACATTTCTCTCTATATTGTTTCACACACTATTTAGGCACTATTCTACTATTTTATTAAAAAAATTAACGTGGTAAACTCTACGTAGAGTTTATTGTTATCGCCGCTTACAATTCACATCCATAAGCACGGTATTCCTGAAATATACGTATGCTTGAACAGAATAACATACATACATATCTCTATTAACCACATTCGCACTTTCTTTGATTGCGTACATTACTACCATGTCTGTGCTACCAATAAATATTTATAGTGCTCACTCTGTCAATCTCGACGTCGTTTATCCTTATCCACCGTTTATACAGATTCGTATGTTATACTACAGCCAACTAGAGCTAACGAATAGCGTATAAAAACTAAATTATTTCGGAGATACTCAATAGCTTCAAAAACTAAGTTTAGAAGTCATAAATAGATAAATTTATTTTTAAATTGCTTTTTTATTACCTGTAGAAATAAAATGTTTCCATCATAATGATATTTTTATTCGAATGTGATGTTTTTTTAGTTAGGATATTTGTACTAATAGTAAACCAGTTCAGTGAAGTATAAATATTTGTTGTGGTTGCCAGATGATATTTTAGCGTCCGTAAAATACTTTTTGATATACGACAAAATGGCTATTAATGTACTAAGTACATAGTATAAGACTTTTATTGGACGAGTAGTAGTGTTTTATGAATGTTTACAGTATACATATAATGAAAAGTGATGAAGGAATGTGAATCCTATTCGATATTAAAAAAAGCGGCTTGCGGATGTAATTATACGAGGTCTATTCAAAAAATACGCGGATTGTTTGAATTGTGCGGCTCCAGTTAATTCCGATTGATGTCGCTAGGTGTGTACAGCTCAACTCATGATAACGCCGTTTCCCGATTGCAGATATCTTCATTTGTTGATTAGTTACGCGGTTTATAGTGAAGTGCGATTTTTTCGTTTGTCGGATTTCAGAATGAATGACCTGAAGGAGCAACGACTGTGAAATTTTGTGTTAAACTTGAAAAATCTGCGACTGAAACATTTGCTATGCTCAACACAGCTTACGGTGATGTTGCTATGAAGCGTACGGCATGTTTCAAGTGGCATGAACGTTTTAAGACGATAAGCGTCCTGGACCTCCTTCCACGTTAACTGACGACCCACATGTCGACCAAAATCAACACTCTGGTGCGAGCAAATCGACGTCTGACCATTAGGGAGCTTGCTGAAGAGAATGGAATATCAGTTGGAACTTGTTACGAGATTTTGACCGAAAAATTGAAGATGCACCGCGTTGCTGCGAACGACAACAACGCTCCAGTCCATTCAGTCCTCAGAACTCGTGAGTTGGCCAAACACTCGATCACTGTTCTTTCCCACCCCCCTACTCACTTTTCGACTTTTTATTGTTCCCCAAATTCAAAAGACCCTTGAAAGGAAGAAGATTCGAGATGATTCCCAAAATTAAGGCAAATGCGACGAAGAAGCTGAAGGATATTACAAAAGAAGCGTATCAGGACTGTTTCAATAAGTGGAAACGCCGTTGGGATAAGTGTGAGTTGGGGAGGCGAGTATTTTGAAAAGGACCCAGACAAGTAACGTATAAATAAAGTACATTTTGTTTTATGACGTCAGTTCGCGTATTTTTTGAATAGACTGCATTTTTCGTTCTTCTGTAATAAATGACTTTTTAGCTTAAAAAATCTAATATATTTTTATGTTAATACTGAAAATATTCTCGTATTATGCATACAATTTTTTTTTAAACACATCACCTTTTCTTGGTCACCACCAAAAATAATAATAAGGTGCATGTCCATTTTTTTCAAAATGATACATATTTCCCTCACTCGTTTAGTTTTGATAATAACCATTTCCATCACTACTGATGAAATTAAATTACTTTCATCACTAGTTAGGGGAAAGATTATTAGTTACTATCACAATTAAATTGAATGAATGAAATGTCATTCTCACAAGAAATGTTGAAAAAATAATAATTTTTTTGAAAAGGTGCATTTTTTTCATTGATATGTCAAATTTCAAAATCGTTGACACTTTATTTAATTTATTTATCAAACATTTTCACCTTCCCTTTGTTACAGCAAATCAAATTAATATTATTTTAAATTTGTTTTCTTTAAATTTACTTTTTGTTTGTATTTCGTGAGCAAAATTCGTGTTTTTTGGCGCGTTCGAATAACTTTTGTCTCGATCTAACAGTCCCGACCAAAAGTGACATTCTCACGCGCAACAAAAAAAACACTCATTTCTCGCATTTAATACAAAAATAATTATTATTTAGATTAGGTAACAATTCACCTAACTTAACTTTAACTTATCTACATCATTGCCAGTTTTTCTATCTTTATCCAAAGTAGGAATCTCCAAAGCTTATTTTACTAATTTTGCTAATTGTTCATACTGAGGATTATTGGTATAAAACTTTGTGATAATAGACACGTTTGAACATGTTTGCTACCAATAATGTATTTGATAATGCCATGACCTCTCAGTATATAATAATGTTTCTGCAATTCACGTCTGTTTTCGCCTAATCGGAAAAGTTTTATCGTTGGACTATAGCAGACACGAGTATTTGTTTCATTGTTTTTTTAAAATAAATTTCTGTATAAAATAACTCAATAACTCTTCAACAAAAATTAAATTTTAAGCTTGGTTTAAATAAAAAAGCAAATCGAATGTATGATAGCAATGTCAATTATTCCATAGTGACATTTATTCTTGATTTAAACCAAGTTTCAAATTACCCTTTTGTTGGTGAAACCGACCATCAAACTTCTACCTTCTGAATTTGTATAATAGTTTGACATGTTTTAAAAAATTTAATTAGATTTCCATTCATTACCATTGCTGGTATTGTTTTCAACGTAATAAGGTATAAAATAGTAAGAAAATATATGCAGTTAAATTCAATAGCATATTTTTTCTGAAATCGACAAGAAAATGCCTACTTTCCTTAGCAATTTTAGTACGGAAAGTAGATTTTTACCAAAACAATCAAGTAAAATACGTATCCAAGACTACAACAAAAATATCAGTCTGGTAAAGATTTTACCTGACTGTTTTTTTAGTTATAACCTTGGATACGTAGTCTGTTGTCAGTACAATTCATATCAAAAATTTAAAGATTTTGAATTATTTATGATTAATTATTGATTAAATTAAACGATTCCAGAAAAATTAGTACACATAATACGTCAGGAAAGTGTTTTTACTTGACTCAGCGAATGTAAATACTCGGCCTGCGGCCTCGTATTTCAAATAACCGCTACGTCAAGTAAAATATCACTTTCCTGACTTATTATGTAATATACTATTATTATATCAGTTGATGAAATGTACTCTAAAGGAAAAGAGCTCAGAAATATATTTAGGGTAAATACTTCATTTTCGTATATAAATAGTTTATTATTGTAATTATTAGTATTAATCATTTATTCTTTGTAATTTTTAGAAAATATTTATTCATAAAATAATATAAATATAAAATAAAGAAACTGTGACAATGAATCAGTTTAAAAGAAATATAAAAAATAATCAACCTGATTGTTTCAAACCTTGGCAAACACATAGAAATAAATTCTGCTCACCACTGCGAAATTCTAAACGTCCGGCGGATATGTACCGTGTAGCGTGAGTTAATTATTTTAAAATTAGTTATTTATTTATTTGTAATATTTTATTTTCTGAAGTTGCAATATGAGTAATGAATAATTATTATCATATTTTAGTTTTGCTGATAATTGTAATCAAGCCCGAATACAATCTCCTAACAGAAATGAGCCATTGCATGCTGTTTTCGTTAGCCATCTGCGACGACAATTACCAAATTATCCCCATTTGAACATGATGTTTAAACAGAGAAAAGAACACAAAAATTTACACATTAAACAAATTTATAACAATGATGTTGATAGAACTTTTGTTGAAAGAGAAATTAAACCTTCAAAATTGAGGCATAATCGACGTTCAAACAGAAAAAATATTGTATATTTTAAAGACAGCAATAGATTGTATAGTTCATCTGAAACAGATATCAGTTCAAACTTACACAGTACCGCGTGTATAAAGCAATCTGTTAAAAATGTTATTGATAAATTTAATAGATTATCCAGCGACACTCAAAATTATGTAGCTTCAAAACAAATCCTCCAGAAAGTAAAAAAAGATTCTATTACAACAAATCCAAAAAGTGACCAAAGAAAAGAAAGTATAATTACCATAAAAATAGATAATGAAAAAAGAAACGAAGATAATCAAACTTATAAAAATAAGAAAAAATCATCAATACACTCACCGCAAAAGATAGAAAGTGGAATTCAGTTGAGAAGTCAAAGAGTAAAATTTACAAATAATAAAGAATATACAAATAATGCGTATTGTGACGATTTATTAGAAATGTTTAAACCCAAAGTTGAAGTTGAAAAAATGACAGAAAACAATCTGTTAATGCCTAGGAAAAGTGTAGTTAAATTTCAAGAATTGGAAAGTGACAGAAATGTGAAAGAACTCGTCTCTTCACAAACACAAACAACTCCTTGTCCTTCAGCAACAAATATTATGATCAACGTTTATAATCACAAGTCTCCTCGATTAGCTCAAGAGCGAAGTATAAATCTAAATCCAATAGAAATAAAAATAGCTCAAGATAAACAAGAAAATACAAAATTAACTATTTCACAAGATATTTATGAAAAGAAGGAAATTGAAATAACGAAGAAAAGTGTGAAATCTTGCATCGAAAAATTCGAAGGTACAAATTGATTGATTTTTAACAATTTATTTACATCTTTTTTTCGGCTGAGTGGTAACGTATCGAAGTGAGAAAATTAGAACCAGAGTTCTACTCTCACATCTGTGGTGAAAGCATGTCCTGTAGAATTCTATCGAATGTTTTCGCTTTTCGCTATAAGGCGTAAATTTGGTAGCACGCCGTCAAAATATTCGCTTTGTAGCATGTGACTTGAAGCGAAACCTTCAAGCTAGCGTTTTGTTTCGTTTGATTGTTCTTTTCTCACTTTAACCAATGTATTAGTCAATCTAGTAGTATGTTTTAATAAGCCAAAGTAATGTAGGAATAAAATTAAAGGACATAGGCTTAAGTTGTAGTTGTTTATTGAAGATAAGTTGACAACGTTTCGGCTACGGATGTAGCCATCTTCAGGTCTAAATATGATAAAATAAATCAACAATTAGAAAATTGTTAGTCAATACATACTTGAACAATAACTCACCAGAGTAAAGATGTTGGAATTCATGAACAATATAAAAAAAAAAAATTTATAAAAATATTCTAAATTCAATCAGTAACATGTTATTTTTGTTAGTCGTCTCATCGACTCTTCAGAGTCAGCATTGCAATTTAGAGTCTTGGTTTTTGCTTCGTAACTTCATAACTAAGTTTTTTTTTTTATTTTTCGCATTGCTGACTCTGAACTTCGAATTTAGAATATTTTTATCAAAGGAAAAAAAATAATTTATATTCATTAATTCCAACATCTTTACTCTGGTCAGTTTATTGCTCAAGTATGTATTGACCAACAATTTTCTAATTGTTGATTTATTTTATCATATTTAGATCTGAAGATGGCTACATCCGTAGCCGAAACGTTATCAACTTATCTTCAATAAACGACTACAACTTAACCCTATGTCCTTTAATTTTATTCCTATAAGTCAATTTATTTGGCTATCTAACACTACTTGTCAATTTTACTAACGTTTTGTTTGTATCCCTATTTACGATTAAGTATAAATTGAAAGATTAAAAACTACATAGTAACCTTTTAGTAATTTTGTTAATATATATTGATGACAGAAAATACATTTAAATTCATTCTGCATTTGATAGAGAAAAATTATGTCATAAAACGTCAAATTACAAAATTTGAGGTTATGTTATAAAGTGTTTGTGACATGTGTCCGAGTCTACCATTTGACTGCCAAAAATAGAAACGCCTCTATTTTCAGCAGTCACGACTGCCGAAAACCAACTTCATTATGATGCTGGTTTTTTCACTATCTTCCTTTGTTGTTTGACGTATGAATTATTATTGTTTGATATTTTGTACATTTTTATAGTTAAATTCATTTACTTTATACATAGTTAGATACTTTTCAGTTTTCATATTTCATTTATAGTTCATGTCAATTTTTTTTTATTTAATTTAATTTTTATTAATCCTAGTTTATAGTTTTTATATTTCTTAATAGTCTGTAAATATTTTAAATAATACATTTAAGTTTTTATATTTCATTTATAGTTCATATAATTTATTTTTAATTTAATTTTTTGTTTTATATTTCGTAGTTTATAGTTTTTATATTTCTTAATAGTCGATAAATATTTTAAATAATACAAATTAACAAATAACACGTTAAAATTAACAAATATTTAATTCTGACTGTCAAAAACACCGACTCTATATGTGTCACCCGTTTTGGACGTGACTCTCAGTTTTTCAGCAGTTTGTAGCAGACTCGGAGTTTTGACGCTATATGTGCCAGGGGCTTAATGTAGAATTCTAACACGCATGCTGCAAATTTGTTGTTTTGTAGAATCGCTTTCGCCTGTATTCTACAATAGAATTCTATAGGGCATGCTTCCACCACTGATCTTCACCACATTTAGTACCCTTCTGGCTCTTTGAGGACAGATGACTACACTTAACGCGTAAAAATATAATCATTTACCGAGATCTGCCATAGCAGACCCTTATACTTTTTAGAAGTTACAATAAAATTAAGTATCTACAAATCGAAATTATTTTAAAGTTTTAAAATACTCTCAAAATAAATCAGATTTTTTTTTTAATTGATTGAATAATAATTTTACCAAGAAATAAAAGAAAGAACAACAAATAACAGATTTTTATTTTTCTACAAAAATGATTAATATTTATTCGTTAGCCTCTGCTGTTCTTGAAAGCTAAAAGAATAAACATAAAATCACGTTATGTCTCATCAAATGGGGTAGAGCACGAACGCTTGAACCATTAATTGAACATTTTTCATTAGGGTATTCTGAAATTAATCTTCACAAAATATTCTTATTCTTGCATATCAAAAAATAGACTAAGATTATATTCCCCTACCACCTGCAAGTTGTACAAATATAAGCCAAGAATGTCATCATGAAACAACTATTTTATTTGATAACTTTGGTAGAAGTGAGGTTGTATTCTCCGTTTGACTATTTATATGGTATTAAATAATTTTAAACTTTCTTAGATATATTGTAAACTACGAAGGGATTATATTTGCGTGAAATTAAAAGCAGACGAAAAATGTTCATAGTAGCATCGACTAGTATTTATAGAGGAATTGAAAAGTCATTTATTCAAATAGCTACGTTACATCATCTTCATATACTATTTTTTTTTTAATATGGTGATGTGCACGTCGTTCCTTTCCAACTCAATAAATGACAAGCAAACGTATATCCTTCTTAAAAAACGATAATCTTGTATAATATCTTTTCCTAATTCTACTGTATTTCAGTTAAATCGTCCGAACATCACCACATTAAAAATAAACTGTACCAGTTAAACCAATAGTCGACGGTTCTAAACTATAATATGATGTACTAAACTATTTTAACAAAAAATGCCGCAATTTATAATTTTATCAACAGAGTCAATTCTTTAAAACTCGGGCAATAAATTTCATATTTTTATTCAATTAATTTAAAATGCCAAGAGCACATTCCTCTGGGAAGGATTCAGAATCAAAATATTTGCAGTCTAGAAACTTGGGCGTTAAAATTTTCAAGTTAAATATCAAATTCTGCATATCATTAATCTCACTAATACATTTGCAATTAAATTGAAATACGAAAATATAAAACTAATTTTGTTTTGTGATCGTGAGATTCATTGATAAGCATATGAAATCTTAAATTTTATCTACATAAAAATCAATTATAATTTTGAGTCATATTATAATTTATGATAGTAGACATTGTTCCAAATAAAAAAATAAAATAATTACAATAAGAGAGAACATTATTGATAATAAGATCTCCTAATAGAAATTGATACTTCAAATTGTCATTTCAATATCATAAGTTTTTATTGCGAATTAACGGATAGATAGAATAATAAGAATAAATTCCAAGCTCAAAATATAATATATAATACGCTAAGCGAGAGAATTGAACGTCTTTTCTTTCTCATGGTGTAAAATCAGAGCACGAGGCGAAGTCAAGGGCTATAAAACGAGTAAAACCACACTTCTCTTATGAGATCATCTTCAGAAGTATTCTACTTTGGCTGGTCCTCTGCTACTCTTTGCCCATCTTTCACGATCCTTTGCCTCTCTTTAGTCCTGTATATCCCGCCTCTTTCTTCAAATCATCTATCCACATGTTTCTTTTCCTCCTTGCCTTGCATATTTCTTCAGCTGCAATCTATTCTTCCAAAATGTCTCCCAATAAGCAATTAGTTTCTCTTTCGCTTCCTATTCACTGTCAACACCTCTCTATTCTCTTCAACTCTTCTCAACATCTGTCCACTTTATCTTCAACATCCTTCTTTTCTATTTCTTTATTATTAATCGTCCATGCCTTGCATCTATATTGTAACGCACTCAAAACGAAATATCTAACCAGCCATTTTCCCAGCAATTTAAAAAATACTGGAACTGTAAGATATAGTTGCCAATATGTGACAAGATGGCGGTGAACTATAATTTATGGCCTACATTTTAAGTTGTCGAAAAATTGCATTATCCCTTAAATTTCATTAAAACGGTCGAACATTTTTTGCGTGAATAAACATAAATTTAATTTTATTTACAGATTTAGATTTTAGTCTGTTAACAGTTCGGATATTTGACCGTGATATGTAGATGTACCGAATTAATAAAAATTATTTTGTAGAGAACTTGCGGAAAAATGGTTTAGAAACTGAAAATAATACAAGCTCTACGAAGATATTTTCAAAAATTAGAAGCAATTATTTATTGAAAAAAGAATATGAAACAGTTTTATCGCCAAGAGCTAAAAGTGTACCGTTTTGATTCTAATTATATCAAAAATTGAACATGTACAGAATTATTGTACCGAAATAAATTATATCAATAAAAACTGATGTTCGTTTAATTTAAATAATTTTTCATCTTTATTTTCAGTTTTCATTGTGTCAAGCGAATTAGGTTTTGGTTATCGCCAGACACCAAAAGAAATTTAAAAGTTGTTCAATAACATATCAATAATCCCCTAAAATTCCTTGATTGCTTCAAAGATGGTATCCGCGGAGAAGAGCAAAGATTTATTTAATGGAGTGTATTTCTCTGATAATATACATAATCCTAACACACAACGGATCAATCTAAATTAAATAAACTAGAAAGAACTGACTTAAGTAAAAAAGTGAAAATGTAAAATCACAAATTGTCTTTCAATAATTTTAATTGAAAAATAATGAGAAATAAAGCAAAAAGTTACAAATAAAAATGTACATACTTTAAGATATACTCTTTGGCATAGTTAAATATTTTTAATTCGTTAAATAGAACCAATATTTGAAAATATCTACATTAATTTTATTATTATTTCAACTATGCTATGGTTTTTACAATTTATTAACTTCATAATTTTTACTAGTAACTTTAGTTTTTACAACTGTATTTGATAAGCCTTAAAACTGTTTCTATTTTCTTTTTATCCAATGATTTCGTTAATATTATATTTTGAAATAATTTTTATACGAACAATTTGAATTCTTAGGATACTTGATTGTCTGTAAATAATTAATTATAACATATCAAGCTTAGCATTGTAGAAATTAGAACAAAATATGCATTTTAATGAAGATATTTATAAGATTAGTTGAGTTTCAAAATTATAAGTTTGTGTTATAATTTTTATCCAATTTGATTGTAGAATATTTGAGAGAAAAACAGAAAATACACGAAAGAAGCCACAACCAAATTGGATAAAAATTTACTGTGTTATAGAAGACAATATTCTTGCTTCTATAACATAGTAAATTTGTATCCAATTTGATTGTAGAACGTGTTAGAAAAAAACAAATAAGGCCACAATCAAATTGGATAAAAATTACCACGAGTATGTTATAGAAGCACAGATTCTTACAAATATACAGATTTTAAAAATTAAATTCGTGCTAGTATTTTTGAGAAATTTCTTTCATCGTTTGTTCTTAACACTAATGGCATCTAGTTTATTACTATCCTTTGAAATTTTGGCTAAAACTTATATACAATACATACTACGTTTCATTCATAATAACAATAATATTTTATTTCAAAGAGATCAAGTCAGATCATCGTTCTGATGGTAACTTCAGATCGCATGATTCATCTTAAATTAACTTACTGATGTGGCAATTTTTGTCTTATTTAACCGATGCTGGAGCACTTATTGTTCTCAACGTTACAATGGTATCAATAAAAAAGAAACACACACATTGTTTAAAGTGTCTCTATAGAGTCATCATTGGTATCTGGAGAAGTGTAACTGGAGCAATGACTTCGGTTAAATAAAACAAGAGTTTCTTTGGTAGGTCAGTCTCATTATATTTAAGTTTGTCAAAAACATTACATATGTCACATGAATGAAAGTGTAAAATTAGCGAATTTTTGTATAAAATTATGCTAAGATCACACAGAGCGCTACGCTACGAGATACTACGCTACATACGATTTGTACGTAGACGAAATATCAAACAGGGAGCTACGATTTGTATGAGTTTTGTTTAAGATTTTGCTTGAAAATAAGACGCAAGTTAATCAAACCAGAACGTAGTTAAGATAGCGAACATAACGAATGCAGCTGTGTGACCATTTGCGTTGTCAAAAAATGGAAATATTTTTGCACACATAGCAAATGAATGAGAATATATTTTGAAAAATGTATAAAACAAAATATTAATTGCAATTGCTGCTGTTAAGTAATAGCTATTTATGTAGCCAGTTTCGCATATCTTAATATGTTTCATACAAGATTTAGATTAAAAAAACTTTACGACGAAATTGTCCATTTTATGAAATATATTGAAAATAGAGTAGATACGCTAATTACAGTTAATAATTTGGAGTTTTATTTTATTTTACACGAGTTTGACACATCTTCGATATTTTTCATATCTCAAAAATATCTGATTCAAGTGAGGTACCAAGTGTTAATATAGAGGAAGCGGCAGAAAATGTATTATCTGTAAAAATAAAAAAAATTGTGTGAAGAAAAAACTAAAGCATATCAAGGAAAAGTTAATTTCATCACTAGGTTCGAAAAGTATTACATTTCCTAACTAGTTGCAAAAGTGTGACGTTTTGAAAATTCTGTCAGTTTTAAAAAAATGACACTTTATATGTCAAAATTAGAAAAAAAATTATGTAAGTTAATGTTTTAAGTATGCCCATAGAGAAATAATTATTTGCCTTATATACCTAGGCTACAAAGTTAATTTATTTATTACAAATGTGGAGTATTATTAAAATAATCACGTGAGTAAAAAAAATATTTTTAACGCCGAGGTGTATATTATATTTTTTAAGAAATCGCAGAATTATATTAAATTTATTATATAATACTTACGTTAGTGATATTTGTCAAACTTGTCTGACATTCGAGCCAATTTGGCAATTTGCTTCAGCGATCGGTGTACCGCCAGGGCTCTGATTGGTTGAAAAGATCGCAGCTAAAGTAATAATTTTCACTACGAGTTTAAGTAGCACATTATTGAACGATTTTAAATAAATAGTTAATTTGTATTGATATTTATTGTTAGAGACCAGAAACTTGAAATCATGCACGTAAAATGCCAATTTAACCGTATTTAAAATTCGCCAAAACATTGTAAACAAAAAAAAACATATCTCGGTAATAACGCAAAAAGTATTGTTGAAACTTTGACAAAATGTAGCACTTGGAACGCAGAATCTATGGTTAAAATTTAAAAAAAAATAAAAATTAGGTTTTTGAGAAATAGCGTGTCAAAGATTGTTCTTTTTGCGAAATAAAACGATTTTTTTACATTTTCAAAGTGTAATAGTGATATGTTAAGTAGCTTCTAAATGGGAATAAAGTTCATATTAAAGCTTATTAGGTCTTTCCAAAGATTCGAGACCAGAAGCGGAGCAAATAGCTTGCTACTAGTCGAATATAGGTCACAATGAAAAACCTACTATTTTCAACAATTTAAAACAATTTCGGACACTTATATTTGCCGACTGTTATTCTGAATCACATAAACAAGTAGATCTTGCGAAAGATTACACTTTAAAGTCTTGAGGCGTCAAAAAATCGTTCTAATCGGATAAAAATTAGAAAAGTTATACATTTTTAAAGTTACCTTAAAAAGGCACATTTTTGAGGCACGAATTTTTCTCACAAATTTTTTTCATTATCTACAAGTCGTTCAAAAAATCAATCCATTGGGATAAAACCTTCTAATATATGAAAGATTTTTCCAAAAATTTTTCAGCCAAATTGGTGACATGACTGCGCCCCGGTTTGTATATATGTATAATATATTGAACAGAAAAAAAAATTGCATCATAACAAAAATTGTAATTAACTAAACTTCAGATAATCATCAACTGTTTCTACCTGACTATACTTGTCCATTTTTAAGGAAAGTATAGTAATAATAATTGTTTATTTGACTGTTAACCTTCTACATTTTGTAAATGATTGATAAGTTAATGACAACTTTTATTTTCATGATTACTTTACAAAATATAACAATTTTGATATTCTGTGGGTTTAATAATTTACTCTGGCATTTTAATGGTTTTAGCTTCGTAAAAAAGGTGATCAACAAATAATATTTTTATATTGGTAGCTTCGTACGATAATGATCCAGTTACAGAATAGTGAAGAAAATTTGTTTAATATTTTGTTTTGTTTACTCACTTTTTTAAATTAAAATTGATTTATTATTTATTATTGTGGCCAGTGGTAGTTTCGAATTTTTTTACTTTCAATCCCGGAGGATGGAGGGATTAAATGTCAAATTTAATTCCGCCGGGATTAAATTGATTGGTAAACAAGCAATACCGTAGCAACAAGTTGCAAAGTGAAATATTTTGTGGTTTATAGTATTATAAATGTCAAAATATTTCACTTTGTTTATGCCAATGATATGTCAAGTCAATATTATATGAATCATTAATTCAAAATATAGTGCGAAAAATAGTATGCAGGGTGGTGACCGCGACTCTCGAACATATGTATTTAACATGTAAAATCATAATTATGTAATATCCTGCTACCCTAATTATTTTAAGCAAAAAAGCTTCAAATAAATAATTTAGGGCATAAAATTCTGCATCTAAAACCAATATACAAAATTCATTTTGCTTGCTTTGTAATGGCACAAATTACATCTCAAAATAACGAAAATAGCCTCAAAACTATCGATAGCCATGTAATTGAAACAAAATTAAACAAATGTTTGACGTTTTATTTGTCAAAATAAATGACCATAATAAATAAAGAAATTATTTTGACCGATTAAACGTCAAACATTTATTAAATTTTGTTTCAATCCCATATCTATCGATAGTTTTGAGGCTATTTTTGTTATATTCAGACCTAATTTGTGCCGTTACGGAGCACGCAAAATTAATTGTATATTGATTTAGATGCAGAGTTTTATACCCTAACATTTTTATTTCAAGCTTTTTTTGCTTAAAATAATTAGGGAAGCAGGAAATTACATAATTATGATTTTACATGTTAAATCCCTATGTTCGAGAGTTGCGGTCACAACCTGTATATACCACAGGATTAAAATACATTTAGTCCCTCAAGTAATTATTTCCCTCGGGATTAAATAGTGCACTTTAGTCCCTTGTATTTAATATACTATAGTTGATAAAACCATCTCTGTATTTTACATTAAACAAGATTAAGGAATAATTGATTAGAATTAGATATGCACCAGTTATGGAGATTATTTAAATCTCTTTGTAACTTTAAGCTCGAATCATTTAAATAATCAATGATATATGATATAGATATGTAGATTTAAAGATTTTAAAATTATTTGCACATTTCACAATTTCAGTTATATCGTTAATGGAAATTATCTACTTACTTAACCTATCATATCATGTTGGATTAGCATAGGAAAAATATTATATTGCTTTTCATAACTAATCACTATATTAATGTGGCATAGCACAAAACTGTAGTTATTAGTTTTTTAAATTTTCAAGCTGGTAAATGAATTAATTAAAAAATATTAAAATAAATTAAGTTCAACGGCCTCGTAGCATATAAAAATAGCATTTAAGCAACATATTTTAAAATATTTATATTTCATTTAAGAATACTTAAACACATAACCGAATATTTTAAAGTTGTTCAGTGTAAAAATCGAGGCGTATCCAATTAATTTCTTATAATGAAAACACTATGTTTTAAATATAGCACACACACCTGTAATTACAATGACTGTAGATCACAAAGGCATAAAGCGAGCATGCGCGCTCATACTACACAGTGTGTATGTAAACAACACATGTTGCGTATTAATACAACAAAACACTGTATTTTATACATATTTATTTATTATTAGTTTCGATAAACATGATCACGATCGATAAGACAAGCATATTAAACATAAACACTTGTATTATTATTTTACAGAGGCAAAATTAGTTTACATGATTTTAAGCAAATCAAATATGTATAAGAAAGATAAAATTAATTTATCTAGATTTCAAATTTGAACTCTGAACTAAATATTGCATAGATGCATACATACTTAACGTTATCTCTTATTAAATGGGGTTGTACACGATATAATCATTAATAATATAACAAGAAAGTGAGAATTCGACAAATTTCGAATTCAAGACTTGTTGCCAGGCAATAAGCACGAAAGCCAAAGCTTATGAGACTATTGTCAAATGACAACAAGTTTAAGAAAGAAACTGCAGAAGTAGGGCCAAATTCAGAGTCGTCACTCACACTCATCTCATCCTCACCTCACACTCAAAATCGAAGTAATTAAGGCAACTAACTCAAGAATTTGCACAATTTGAGTTAGTTGCCTTAGTTACATCGATTTTAAGGGCCAAATTCATAGTCGTGACTCACCCTCACCTCATCCTCAACTCACACTCAAATTCGAAGTAACTAAGGCAACTAACTCAAATTATGCAAATTTTTGAATTAGTTGCCTTGGTTACTTCGACTTTGAGTGTGATGTGACGATGAGGTAAGGGTGAGTAACGACTGTGAATTTGACCCTAAGTGTGAGATGAGAATGAGGTGAGGGTGAGTCACGACTATGAATTTGACCCTTAATTTATTTATCGAACACTCTTGCAATATTTAAATAGATTATTTTTTGTTTCAAATTTAATTCAAACAGGAATTTTTCATACGCATTGACAATTTTTAATAATTATTTGATAACTACCTATCTGACACACGTGTCACGTGTCAGTAAATAAAACATTTCATTGGTGATTTTAAGAAACTTCAAAAAATAATCATGACAATTGCTCTTGTCATTTGTTACCAAGCATACACGTTGTACCTAAATCAAAATTTGTCCGATGAAAACTAAACCGCTTGTGATATTACTCACGATATTATAAACACTTGTTATTAAAACTATGCAGGTGTTATTAATTTAACTTTGTAAAGAACTAATTTAAAACAATCATGGGTGCTTGGAAACAAGGAATTATGAATTCAAAATAAAATATGTTCATCAAGTACAGTTTTGATTATTTGTCGGTGTTTTTCACAACATGTAAATTTTTTTACATCGATTTGCTTTTTTTTATTAAAGTTAGACATTATATTTAACTTTTATTAGTGCAAATGAGCGTTAGTGTACCAAAAAATAATTATATGAACAAAGGGCCCCATCGGTACAAATTGCTTCAAGGCAATATGTACCTAGAGCCGGCCCTGTTGCTGTATAATTTATACGTTATGTTTTACTACAACGCATTGATGCAATGTGTGAAACAATAATTAATTCTATGCGCCTATAAATATTTTATTACCTATTCATTGGCATATTCATAATGATAAACAATTTGGGTATTATTATCTTTATACCAGTTTCGAAACACTCTGTATGTTATCTGAACAATATTCGTATTCGTAATCGTATATGTAAGTGTAACACATTATGTATATGTTAGGTAAAAGTAATTGTTCCATGTCTAATTCCATTTTATTTAAACTCGTATTTAATCTTTAATTATTGTTAATTTGTTTTCTGGTTCAGTTATCTTGCGGTAGTTGCCCGTTTTGCGGAATAATAATTTCATAAAAACGTCTCTATGTGGGTCGTAGATGTCTTAGAATCACTTATCTTGTCAGCGATAATTTTTACATATTCATTTTTATTGTTGTGATTCATTTAAGGCATCATATATATGCTTTAGGTAATTTAACAGTATTGCGCTACTAATTTTATTGTTATCATTTTTAATAAAAATTTTACTTTTTAAGACTTTGTTTTGATTTTGTATTGCTTGGATTTATAGTTTACATAGCATAACGAAAATATAAATACACACAAGTCCATGTACCACTTTATAATGGGTTTTCCAATAAGGGCGGGTCGATGTTGGCAGCCTGTGGCGGCCATGTTGTTTTTGTGACGTCTGTCAAAACTATTGTTTATTATTCAGTTACTGATGCCAAACATTCTGCATGAACGATTTGAGGGTATGGTTATCTCTCGCAGAGGTGACGTGAATTGGTCACCAAGATTATGTGATTTGACCCCACTAGAATTTTTTTGTGGGGTTTCCTGAATTCGCAGGTCTATGCCAATAGGCCGCAATGGACCGATGACCTTAAAGTCAACATAATCAATGCCATCGCTCAAATTCAGTCAGATCTATGTGGCAGAGTCATTGAAAATTAAACCACTCGGATCCGTGCCACCATGTGATGCCATGACGGACATTTGAATGATGTTATATTCCATACATCAAGACATACATGGGCTTTTTTTAAAAAAAAATAATTTTGTTAATACCTCACACACAGCTTGTTTTATTCCATTTCAACATCAACCCGCTCTTATTGAAAAACCCTTTAGTTCACTTACATAGCATAACATGACATAAGAAATGACCAAATTTCATTTCTTATGCTATGCTATGTTCTTTCGGGAATCTCTCTGACAATTGTTTGTTTATATATGTCAAAAATTTAAATAATTTCGGTTTATTATTCGGATTTTACTCTTTCGTCTACTTCATTTCTTCATATTTTGTAACAGCAGCTACTGTCATACCATCGTCATCATCCATTTTCGAGTACGATCAAAATTATATCTGTCAAAATAATTTAACACTATGAATATAGTTGGGAATAATTTTTATGCAAAACTATATGTAAACTATAAATCCAGCTTTAGGTGTACTAAATTTCAAATAAATACTTCTGAATATTTTGGTGTTATAGAGCAGGGATGGCCAACAAGTCGATCGCGGCTATGATTTCAGTCGATCGTGACGACTTTGAAATATGAAAACAAATTAGTCAAAATATATTTTTTTATTATTACTATAAAAACTTATTATTATTCCTTGAACTTAATTTTGTATAATATTGTAGCATAATTAGCTTACAATATTGTACCAAAATGACAGTTCAACGCCTCATTCGCCTATTTTGACTGGACACGTACGCAGTAATACGTTGTAGTTGTGGCAGAGTATGGTGTTTGTAGCGAATTTTTATCTTGTTAATACTTTAACAGTGCTTTGATTTAAAATGAATACGATGAAAAAAAATATAACTTATTATTATCATCAAGAATGGAAACTAGATTACTTTTAATAATGTTTGTAAAATGTTGGTGTTTAATTTTCAATGCTTCTGTCGCAACACTTAAAAAAGAAAATTTAAATATACATTTCAAGACAGTGCATTGTCAATATCAAACAAATATCCCACCTAATATAAGAAAAAATAAATTAAAAGAGCTAAAATCAGATTATCTGCACAACAAGGTTTATTCATAAAACATAATTTACAATCTAAAGCAGTAACTGTAGCATCAATTAAAGTATGTCACCTTCTTGCAAAAAATGTAAACCATTTTCTGATTGTCAATTCATCAAAGACGCATTTTTACAAATAACAGAAGAAAATTAAAAAATTAAAAATTAAATTAAAATTGTTATTCAAGATAGGCAATTATCTCAAAATACTGTGATGCGATGCACCGAAAATATTAGTAAAAATATGAGCGAACAGTTAAAAGCTCATATCGGTAATTATGTTTCCTGGATGAATTTACAGACGTTAGTGATACAGTTGAATTGCTCGTTTTTATTCATATTATTTTCGAAGATATTGCCGGTACAGAAGAAATGCTGGATATGATTTCGTTAGAACTAGGGTCAAAATATATTTAACGCGTTCACTATTTTTATTACAAAAATTAAATTATCACTGTTTAAACTCGTATCAATAACAACAGATGGAGCTAAATCAATGACAGGTCATCTTAACGATGATAAATTCCTAAAGAGATTTCGAAATTTATTGAATAAAATTTAAAAAAATTGTTGAACAAAAGGAAGATGATTGTCAACAGCTACAAGATTCCGAGTGGTTGTGATTTGAATTTGGAAAAAATAAAAATGTGGGTGACTGGATTAGTAGTATTTCCGCATTAAAATATAAATTTTTACAATGGCTGAGAATTTGAAAGAAAAAATTTAGATCATTTAGGACCATTTGCAAAAATTTCCTGCTTTTGTATTTGATAACACGAAACATGTTTTTGAAATTGAGAATATTGTGGATGGTTTTATAACTAGATTCAGTGATTAAAAAAAATAAAGATATTGCTCAATACATTTCTTAGCCATTTAATGTCAACTTAGATTCAAAGCAAATCGCAAGTAAAATCGCTGAAATTTTTTAAATGGAAATGATATTACTTGAAAATATGTTTGAATCGGCCTTTTTGTATTTAAAAGAAACAAAAACAATACTCTACTCTTACTGACTTGCATAGAAAATTGTTTACGCTTGGCTTTATCACAGTATGTTCCCAATTTTGAAAGCTTAGTAGATGACATGAAGGCACAAACGTCACATTGATTCAAATTTGTATTTCATATAAATGAAAAAAAATAAATAAACTAGTTTTATTTGTATTTAATTTGAAAATGAATAAACAATATTTTTCATTATACGTTGCATCACTTTTTAACCACATGCAATTAAATTTAGGAAATGTTAGATCGTGGTACATTTTCAAGAAAAACAGTCGATCGCATACCAAATTAAGTTGGCCAGCCCTGTTATAGAGTACAACTTTTAGAACTCTAGTCGTCTATGTAGTGTCTATATAATAAAATTACCTTGAATATTTGGAATCGTATATTTTTAAATTATTTTAGAGAGGAAATTTTTTATTGTTACTCTGTGCAAGTGGAACTTTCCCAATTACTGTACAAGGTGCCTAACCTATAGTGAAATCCGAACTACTTAGATACAACCATTTTATTTTTTTCAATATAACTTGAAGACAGCTTGATTTGAATGCACAACCTTTTGTTTGATGCACAAGTTTTATCTCGATTTTATCCACTGGGTTACGATGGCCTGTTAATGATAATTGATTTTTTTTTTAATCTGCTGAAGATCTCAAATTTATGAATAAAAACTGATGAGCTTTGTAGCAAAAATTAACTAACTTACCTTTTATTATAGCAAAACATGTATTTCTGTCGCTATGAACACATAAATTAGTATTAACTTGATGGAATATATAGTAGTCATTTATGTATATTAAGACATTATGTTAAAATTTAGCTGTACTGTAACATTTCTATAATATGTGTACAAATACATCTGACTGCATCGCCGATATAACTATTCTTTTGACTTCTTTTAATGTTAATATAATTAGATACAATAATAATAATAATACAATGTATTACAATATTTATAATTACTTGGTATGAACATTTATAATTATTATATAGTAATATTTATGAATATTCGGTAAATGATAAGTATCGACATAGTGCATAAAATTGCAATTGTCTAGAAATATTGCTATTAAATCGGTTTCTAATTCATAATATTCTCCATTCCATTTTCTAATACATTAATTAATTTAGTTTTATTAAGATACAAAAATAAATAAAACGGTATTTTCTTTATTATTTTGTCCTTTTTTCACATGTATAGCTGTTATTAGTTTAATTTTTTTTTTTAAATATATCATTACGCCTTCTACCCATTACTGGGTGTGGCACTCTGCCGAAGCAGATCTCGGTAAGTGATATATTTTGCGCGTGAAGTGCGGTTACCAGTCGTCAAATCACGGCCCCCAAAGATGTTAGTGGTGGAGGAGCCACATGGGAAGTTTTTGAAATTATGAAAATTGTTTGTCGCCTGTGTGAATCGAACCAGGGTTGTCAGGATCCACAGGCCGATTTCATACCACTGAGCTAGCCACCCCATTAAATTAGTTTGATTTAGATAATATATTTAAAAAAATATGATTGCAAGTTGTACTTGATTATAAATACTTTCATGTAATTATTAAACCAAGAAGAAATATACAGTAGCAATTTATTTCGCTTGTAAATGTAATAAGATTATAGTTGCGTGATGGGTAGGTAATTGCTGCTGACTGTCTAATCAGAATAAAACAGGCAATGAGCATGTAACTGCATAAAATAGGAATTAATGTGCGAGTTATGAATAAATAAACAGGTAGTCCTATACGTGCAAAAATAATATATTTAGAACCGGAACCATATTAGTAAATAGGTAATGTAATTATAAATTATTATTCATGTATCTTCGATTTATATTTATGAGATTTAAATGTGATAGAATTTTAGCAAATTTTATATTTTTTGCAACTTGCGCATATTTGATTTTGAACCAGAGTCGGATTTAGCGAAAATGATGCTTTGCACAATCATATCCTAAAGTCTCGGTTTCCACCAGCATCTTTAAATCCAATGAGATTGCATTTTTATAATTCAACATTAAGCTTAGATGTTTTTGTTTAGTTGCAAATGAAGCGAACTTTACAAAACACCATTAAACTCTTATATAATTAAGTCTAAAAGTTATTTTTATAACAAGTGCCGAAAAAGGCTCGTTACGTGCAAGTGCAGAATCTGCACGAGCATGTAACCTTTTTCGGCACGTGTTATAAACAACATTTTTCCTACAACTATGCGATTTAGTAAATCACTAAAATGTTATTAAAATTTATAAAATTTATAAAATTTTAATGATATTACATGAGAACGATGTTTTACGGCGTTGCTATGGTTTGTTTGTTGATTGCTTGCACATTGTTCTACGTTATTTAAAAATTTTTCACTAACGTCAAAATAATTTCTTCAAAATCATCTTGATTGGAATAGTACAGTGAGTGATTATTCTTTATCATTAACACCTCCAAAGATAATTGAAGCTCCGGATCATACTATGTTGGATCTATTTTCGACAATGACAATCAACCTGCTGCTGGTACTTCTGAAGCTTCCGAAATTGTTACCAATAATATTACTGGTAATAATATGAACAGGTACGGAAGAAATCAATGTTTCTTTAGACACAAAAGTTTCCACTTTACATTATGTCAATATAAGCAACTGTAACAACTGTATTAATAATATACACAAACAATAAATATGAAGTATTTCACTTACTCTTTAAATAAAACCATTTATCGATATATTTTACTTTGTTCGGTTCTTTTTATTAATTGTCTACAGATTAGATATACTGCAAATTAAGGTTACGTTTATAAACGTCAAAATATACTACTGCATATTTACTAGCGCTGGTTCACCGTATCTTCTTCTTCCATAAGCGTCTGTGGTCAAAATATGAAATTCGCGCTCGGCGCGAAATTTAAATCGCTGTCAAAACAATATTCTTTTGACAGTTACGTAATGAAGCACTTTCCGCACTCGTGTTTCTTTGCTTTCGGAAACGCACTTGGTCTGCATTCATCTACTTTTCATACGTAACCAAGGCAATTATAGTTACGTAATAAGAAAGAAATCGCACAGTTGTAGGAAAAAGAAATAACAGCAAGCACAAGTTGAAAGTTTCAGAAAATCGCTATTGATAAACAATTTTTTGGGTAAAGAGCTTTTTATGTTTTCTTGCAACTCAGCAACAGTAATGGCTAAAAGGGGTAAAGATATATTTATTTATTTACTTAACTTTTTTAAAATTATGTATATAAAGCCGGTCCTGTCTCTTAAGTATATATGTGTTCACCTTACGTGACGAGTAAATAGGTAAAGTTAGACTTATTTTTATTATTTTAATATAGTAAAGTCGAATATTTAAATTGTGAAACAATAATCATTAAATAAACGAGTTAAAATGAAATAAAAAAATAATAATAATTTGAGATCAATAAAATAGTTCATTGTCATCATAATGTTATAAGTTAATAATAAGCATTGAAATTAAAATATATAAGTATTTAACACAGTATATTAGCATTTAACCAAATAACCAGAGGCTTCCTGATTCATGTGTCATGGGAGACATGGCTAGAATCGGTTAGATCTTATACATGATGATTGAAGAACTAGAGACAAATGGCGATCTTCTTCTCAGTATTTTATATTTAAAATAAATAAATAAATATATCATCACGCTTTTTATATTGTATCAAAAGGAGAAAGTTTTTTACCGTTGAGTAATGGATATATAGCCATAAAGTCTTGTTTTTAACGAAAAATTAAGGATTCCAATTTATAATGGCAACACCACACAGTGGCACGGTATTTGAAAATTCACTAGACCAACAACCTATTAACAATGCATGATATTCAAATCATGATAGGTATAAAACACTTATTTTATTCTATCTTTTTCTTTCCCCAAGCGTCAGTTTCGCCACTTGACGACCGATGTCGCCACCGTCACACTAGAACTACCTTAACATATCTTTTATTACATATATCCATACATGTAAAGCATCATGCTGTATTCTATCAAATGGAGTAGCACGAATCCCAGAAACATTCACATAACATCCACTCATCAGATTCATCAAAGAATCATTCTCATCCAGACACACTATTCACATTCATAAATATAAACTCATAACTTGCCATAAACTTTGTTACATAAAAATCAATATTAATTAATACCTAAGTAAAAATAATAATTTCATTTTTTTTATTCATAAATCTGTCAAATTTCGATATTTGAGTTATTTATAGAATGTCATGAGGAATAAAAGTAATAATTTTAATTCTAAAAAAAATACATATATCATCACGCCTTCTACTCATTACTGGGTGTGGCACTCTGCCGAAGCACATCTCGGTAAGTGATATATATTTGCGCGTCAAATGCGGTCAAATCACCGGCCCCAAAGATGTTAGTGGAGGGGGAGCCACAGGAGTAGTATGAATGTGGTGAAAATATTTGTCGCCAGTGGGAATCGAACCAGGGTTCTCAGGATCCACAGGTCGACACGATAACCACTGTGCCACCTACTCCATTAATTTAAATTTATATATTAATAAATCTGTCAAACTATTTCTTTTATTTCTCACGGCACGCTGTAAACAGCTTAAAGATGGTAATTTTAATTTACGTCTATCTCGTAACAGGAATGTATTTTATCACTATATTTAGGCTCATCGGATTGGATTATTTCTGAACATCTTATTTATTTACACTTTTGTTCTAAAATTAATAGGATTTTTTTTTTGTCTAATACAAATTGTACCATTGTATTTCCTATGTAATAGATTTCAAATACACCTGGTTGAACATTTTTATATCTTCCAAATTCAGTCACTCGAAAATCACATTTTTAATTGAGATTATCCGCTAATATTCTTAAGCGTATAAATTGATAAATGGTTCACGTGCCAGCAAAATTTTTGTAAGTATTATCTCTGGCACGCGTGTTATAGGTCTACAAGATCGATCGTTTCTTAATGTTTCTTGTTGTAATTTCCATTCTCGTAATTCACCTAAGCACTCAGTTTCCTCTTTTTAAAACTAAAATGTAAATGCCTTGACTCTCTCAACAAGTACAAAGAGATTTGATTTCCTGATCTACAGGACCGTAACAAGGTAAGTTCGACAGAGCACAGCGAATCTATTATTACTAAATTTAAAACAAACGGTCATTTAGGCTTGTTCTGTAATATGTATGTTAATTTTTAACAACCTTTTAAAATTTTTAACCATGGATAACTCACGATAAAATTTTCATTTATCTTTTTATTGGTTTAATTGGTTTAAAAAATTCGCCCCATTCGACGCCAAACTCCAAAATAGCTAAATGTTTGTAGCCCTATTCTCAAAAAAGTTTTAGCTAATCCTGAATTTTGGATTAGCAAATTATATTCTACTCCGATTTTAAAAATTTAACTCAAATCACCTTCAGTAAACCAAAGGGTGACAAGATTATATTAGAGTTTAATGGAAAATTTTTGAGTATATGGTTTGATTTACCCCTATATTCTTTATCTATGTTATTATCTGTTAATTATCGATAAGTATAAATAAATAAATAAATATATCATCACGCCTTCTACCCATTACTGGGTGTGGCACTCTGCCGAAGCAGATCTCGGTAAGTGATATAGATTGCGCGTGAAGTGCGGTTACCAATCGTCATATCACGGCCCCCAAAGATGTTAGTGGTGGAGGAGCCACAGGGGTAGTTTTTGAAATTATGAAAATTGTTTGTCACCTGTGGGAATCGAACCAGGGTTCTCAGGATCCACAGGCCGACTTCATTACCACTGAGCTAGTTATTGATAATTTTTATTTTTTATCGTTATTGTACAGATCCCATCCCATATGATATGGGATGGCTAGCACAGTGGTATGAAGTCGGCCTGTGGATCCTGAGGTCCCTGGTTCGATTCCCACAGGCGACAAATTTTCATAATTTGAAAAAGCTATCCCTGTGGCTCCTCCACCACTAACATGTTTGGGGGCCGTGATTTGACGACTGGTAACCGCACTTCACGCGCAAAATATATCACTTACCGAGATCTGCTTTAGCAGAGTGCCACACCCAGTAATGGGTAGAAGGCGTGATGATATATTTATTTTTATTTTATATAATCATAATTTCGGTGTTCTGAGACCAGAATAATTTATCCTGGCATTTTTATGTTATATTCTTGCGTTTTGTTTACTAATATACGTAGCTGGTATTATAAAAATAATATATTGACAGATTATTGATAGATCTTTAAAAAATGTGATTCAAAATAATGTTATGGAGTAGATGGCACAGTAGTATCGTGTCGGCTTGTGGGTCCTGAGATCCCTTGTTCGATTCCCACTGCCAAAAAACATTTTCACCACATTAATACTACTTCTGTGGCTCTTTCTCCACTAACATCTTTGGGGGCCGTGATTTGACGGATGGTAACTGCACTTCACGCGCAAAAAAATATTACTTACTGATATCTATTTCAGCAGAGGGCTATACCCAGTAATGGGTAGAAGGCGTGATGATATATTTATTTATTTTATTTTTAAAATAATATCTATTTATACCAGCAGCTTTGTGCGAGAGTAAAGTGCATAAAAGTAAAATAGCAGTAACAGAATAAATTATTTTGATCACAGAATGGTGATAATCTGCAGATTAATCATAAAAAGTAAGGGTTGTCATTAAGTTATCGATCATTAACAGATAATAATTGAGTTACAAAATAAAGAAGAATATATGACTCTTTCAAAATTCAGGATTAGCTTTTGAGAATTGGGCTGTTACTTTATAATTCAGATTTGCGTGATTTTGATACAATTAACTGCTACAAAACACAAGTAATAATGACCAGTTGCGTAGCTAAAGGTTTAATTTTAAACTTTGTTTATATAAATAAAACTAAAGTGAAATTACATATTATATGTAATAATTTACATTGCTATTAAACAAACCAAGTTTAAAATTTTCAATTGGTTATAAGTAAGATAGACATACATGGGTATTTTGAAAACTACAGAGTGATTGAAAAAAGTCTTAACATATGGGAAAATAGTGTATTATTTAAAGAGCATTTAATATAACCATTATATGCAAGTACAATACTATACTTTATCTACAACTATTTACTGTCATGGATTAATAAACGACAAACTACGTGTTTGAAATATGAGCAAATACTTGATTGCTATTGGTTGGAAATATGAACTTTATATTATACTAGTGTAATATGAGCAGTTTTATGTATTTAGAGTCAGATACATAATGACGTATTATTCAATATTTGCATATATTAGTTATTTATTTCATTAGGAATTAGGACTAAAAATACAAATTTTCAGGTCGAATAATAAAAGCGCAGTCTGGCAATATTGCGAGATTCGAAATAGTATTTTTAGTTCGATTGAAATATATTGTTATTTTTTACTCAATTATTTAGAAAATTTCGCGAATTTATTCGAATTAAAATGAAATAAATTGACAAAATTATTTAAGTTACCACGGATACGTCATCGCTATTTTGGTTTTAGGACAAAAAATAGCATTTTTACTATAGTTGCTTTGGTGTAAAAAACATTCCGGAAATAGCGTTCTTTTACTATTGAAAAAGCTGAAATAATAGTATACTAAAGTGGATGAAAAAAAAGTTTTTTATTGATCTATTGATGTGACAAAATTTTATATAGTACTGAAAAAGTTCTACTTCTTTTAACAAAATGCATACATAAATCATGAAATCATATTTATTATACAAATGGTCAATAACAGCATTTTTTGAAATTGCTGATAAGAATAAAGTGTCCAAATTATTTAAGATAGACAATTTTTTTAAAGTGCGCTTTTGTGTTCTTTTTTTATATTTTTATGTTTACTTTTTGTTGAACAATAAAAATATCGTTAGTTGTCATACTAAAGTTGCAATTTTCTCAAATTTAACTAAAATCATAGCTATCGAGGTTCTAATATCCTAACTTATACTTACTTACTTTTATCTTCATACAATGTACTAATCTTTATTCATCATCATAAAGTACACGCACACAATTAAAACTGAAGAAATCATTCATTTACAATTATATCCTTAAAATATTTGTTTATCAAATAAGTTAAAACGAGGAAGATTTGACAGTCGCGTGCAACGATTGGTTGCCCTGATACCCCTACCCATGTATATAAACCGCGGAGCCAGTGTTCGAAAGCCAGTTCCGAGTTGTGCGTGTTGGAGTGAAGACGTGTTGTTCCGTGTGTCATCCATAAATACTTCACTACACAACCGCTATATTGCTCCTTATTTTAACTCCTAGTGGTGAAACTGTGTGATTTTGTTAGTTTTACAAGTGTCTTTCCTCAAGGTAAGTCGACTTTTATTCATAATAAGAGAATTGTTTAACGTTAGAATGGCCGCCATGTAAAAAGCCGGCTCCTTGTTTTCTGTTCTGACTGACTGTTGTATTGGTTGAATTTCGATTAAGAAATTTGCATTAAAACAAAGAGGTGAATAACTTGTGCTAAGAATTTTATGAGTTTAAGGATCTATAAAAAGTATGCGTTTGTCTAGAACTAAAATTTAAATTCAGGAATTTTGCTTTAATCATGTCATTAAAATGTATTATTATTAATGTTGTAACTGATACATTTTTAACATAAAACAGATAATCATAATTTTTACAGTAAAGTATAAAATTAAAATTGAACTTTTTCTACATTGCTAATTAATTATGATGCATATTCACTGAAGGGGTGTGGTTTTGCATACACCGGCTCACCGGCATGCGAGTAATGGGAATAGTTATTATGTATTGTACTATCTGAATATTTTTTATTTTTTATCGAATCATAAAAGTTGTAACACCTGCATATGTGTTTATATATTTTAATGTTTAATAATTCGTTATTTGATTAATTACTAAAAAAAAACCTTATTTTAATATAAATCTAAATTAAAAAGTACCCTTTAATTGATGTTAATATTTAAAAGTTTATAATTGAATATTAAAAAAAAAACAATAGTAGGTACCTATACTTTCATTAAAATAACACTGCGCAAAAGTTGGTCTAACAAACACAAAAGTAGTAAACTGAGTGTAAAATAAAGAATGTTCCTACTATTTTCTTTTTTTAAATAAAAATGCTTTTCAAAACAATGTACATAGTTGGAATATTTTCGTTACATTTCAACTAAGTCCACTTTTTACTGAACCGTTTCTGTGGCGCAGTGCACTAGCTTGACTGCAATCCATCGACTAAAATGGTTGCTTGGGTATCGTGTTAAACCGGAACTAAAACGCTTGTTTATCAAAAAGGAATTTTCTAATATTGGACGACCCGATGACTGACAAGATAATACACAGCTTTTTGTTTTAGTTCTAGAACCATTAAACAAATTGTTTACGTATTTCAAATTTTAACTTGTATTATGAAAAACTTATTGTCATTTGCAATATTCTTCGCGAATTACTTTATTTATTATGTACTTTATACAGCTGTACAAAAAGTTACGGGACGGTCAAATATCTCGAGAAAAACACATCGAAACGAAAAACAAAAAACACGTGTTTAATACTTTTTAAAAATCTATCAAATGACAACAAACACGACCCCCATCACCCTAGGGGAGGGGCAGGGGCAACTTTAAAATCTTAAATGGGAACCCCCATTTTTTATTGTAGATTCAGATTGTACTCGTACGGCTAAAATTAAGTAGGATTTGTCTTGAACTTTTTATTCAACTTGCGACAGATGACGCTGTAATTGAAAAAATAAAATGTATAATTATAAATAATACCTATAACTGTATTGCATCGAAAACCTATTTGTATTTATTCTTATATTTGATAGACATTAAATATCTGCATTCCTGAACAAATAGAATAATTATGTATTTATAAATAAATTAAATTAGATGCAATACATTAAAAGATATAGTAAAATAAATAATTAGAATATAATTTTCCGCATTACACACGACTGTCTTCTGTCTTTCTTAACAATTTTTTCCGCGACTTCCATTCACAAAACTCATTGCTTAGCAACGCAGACACTCAAAACAACTACAAGCTCAATGGCCTACGAATCAGCATCCGCCAATGACTAGCGTGTATATTTCGAGAAATTAGTTTCAGAACGTATGCTTTTAACAATTAAGCTGTCTTATTAAATATTCATATAAAATTTGATGACCAATACATCAAATGGACATGTGATTTGATGGCCCAGCAAAAAATGTCTATATTATTTTCTATATTTTATATTAAAACATGTGTTTACAAGTGGCACCAGCAGCAGTTAAATTTTAAATGTGCTTGAAACGTCAAATGTTTGACAGCATGTTCGCTTTCTTTTATTAATTTGAATCATTCTTAAAATTATTATTTTTTTATATATACAACTGATCATTAAAGCTAATAAAGACTATTTAAACTATTCCATTGGTCAAAAACTCAAAATCTCAAATTACCTCTATAGCTGTCTCTATATTAAAATTTTTGGGACCTCAATTTGACAGCTGGTAGCCTAACTTTATGTTAATAAATATGTCACTTACCGAGGTCTGTTATTAATTTATGTTATTTTTATTTTTCAAGTTAAAAGTTTTTCATGTTTTTACAGTTTTTTTTTTCTTTATAAAATACCGAGAAAAAATTATACATCTTTACTTATTTATCGATTTATGTCTTTATTTTATCAAATAAAAAAATTATAATATGCCAGGAAAAAAGAAACTATGGGTTTGTACGTAAATGGGATCTATATACTTTCGGATTCGAATTTCCTTGGCAGTACTTTACCTCTGCAAAATAACGACAGCAATGTCGTGTCCGCTAGCGAAGCGAAGCGTCCTGTCAACAACATTTTGAACACATGTCGTTGGAAATATGGCGCCCGTACACTGTATGCAGAATCAGTTAGCGATTTAGCAGGCAGCTAGCAGCAAAGCGAGTCTTCACGTCGATGCATTGTTGGCGAAGCATGATAATGAGTTTTCTGTGTGCTACTGAATATGTGATGTGTGTGTCATTCAAACTGTGACCTTGAAGCCGGAAATGCTCAAAGATGGTTGATGAGTTTCTCATCTTGTAAAAGAAATGTGAAATTTTTGTTGATGGAATAAAGGTACTCGAATATTTTCTCATAATTGCCCCAATTCGATCAATGTTTTTTTATAATTGTATTTTTCTAAATTATTTGATTGAGTTAATTCCTATTTAACTTTTAAGTATATTCCACACGCATAAATATTAATTGGATATTGTACATTGAATATGAAAAAAAAAGAAATATTAATTACGAGCTATCATTATTGAGTTAATTATATATTTATTTATTTTCACCACATTCAAATTATTTTTGTACAAAAATTTATTACTTAGTTCAATGCGTGATAATTTATTTATTTTGTAAAGAATAATTGTAAACGTCTATACAAGAACAAAATTGTTGAAAATAAATGTAAGATAGAAAAAAAGTTATATCTGGATATCTACAGAATGTATACGTATATTTGTATACCAGCGAATATCTCGGGTATAGAATTATTTATTACAATAAAATTTCATGAATTGTTACAGCTAAATTTTGTAAAATATAACTATGTTAGTTTTTTGTAGATTTGATAATGGCCCAAATAAAATAGCCGAAATATCTTCTTGTATAATTTCAATAAGAAAGCAAAGCCGAAAGCAAAGCCAAAATTTGTAATAACCTGTTTTATGGTATAATACCGCGCATTTACTACTATTGCTTTTGAAAAAAATACATTTAAAAGCTCGCCTTTTTCTCAGGGATAAAAATGGCCTATTTTTTTAAAACATATTTTATGTTTATTTAGTATTTATTTATTATTATTAATATTTGCATTACATTTTTCATTAGGTACTTTTTAAAAAAATGTCCTTTTCAAAGTCCGGTATCAATTATCCGGCAGCCGGAAGTAGTATGTAGTTTTTGAAGAATTGATAATGGCCGATATACAGAATACGGTAGAATATTATACATTTTATCTAATGTTGAATGCAACTCTAATATATGTCATTTATTAAACTGTAAATTTTAATTATCTGTCGTTAAATCACTTCACCCACAGTTGTAAAGTAAATTTGCCAAAGGGAAAGGATTTGCCCGGATATAAATTTATTATATATTGTGAGATAGGAGTCTTACAAGTGCCGAGAAATTAAATTGATTTCATTTTGAAATTGTCTTTGTTTCAAGAAATACTGTATATTAACTAAAATAACTTGACGTCACCAATACATTTTAATTGAAAATACTGATATATTTGGCTTTGCCGATTAATTGATTTTCTTTTATCGTATTTAGATTTAACTCTCTGGTTTTATTCGATTAAAGTGCTGTAACGGAATGTTAACTAACAATTTTATCTTGACATATTCCAAATCTTTATAAGCAAATTGTTGAATAACTAAATTTAATCAACACTGACGCATCATATATCGCACTATTTATGTATATACTGCCAATTTCTGAAGAAGTTGCACTGAGAAAATAAAATTTTAAAGCTTAAATAAATGTGTGGAATACTTTGTAAACCATTTGCTTAGATATTATTCATTTGTAAAGTAAATTTAGTTTGGTACCTTATACTGAAAAGTTGGATATAATATTATAGTATAATTAATATAGAAAATAGTTGTTTTTTGCTGCCATTGGCTGGTAGTCGAACTTTATAGAGAATAAATTTCTTTTATGATAATTATATCATATTTAACTTCCAGTCTTTTATAGCTGCTAAATTACATTTAAAAGTAAAATAAATCATAGAATTCTGTGTCGGTTTAACTGCCGAATAAATATTTTATGTCTCACAAATTAAAATTTTAATAAAAAAGTTAACAGTAACACTTTTGTCTAAAATATTTACAACCACTTAAAATTGGTTTAACTAACAATTACGGTATATTAAATTTTAATCATAATCTATTTTGAGAATTATTTGAAAATATTTTATTGACAGATGCAACTACAAACATTTGCTCGCTTTTTATACCAATTTTATGGCTCTCGGGTATAAAACTGTAATAATATTTCGGTCAGTTGCAATTCTATGATTAGAAAACCCGCCACAAAAACGAAAGGTCGTCAGTTCAAACCTCGTTGACCAGTATAAGATATTCAATCGCATTCAAGCGCTTTTGATTCCACTGTAATGATGAGGAGAAGCGAAAAAAAATTAAATTAGCAGCCTGATTTTCAAAAAAGTTTTAGGTAATTCTGAATTTTGGATAAGCTAATCTTATTCCAGTCCGATTTTAAAATGTTAATCCAAATTACTTTCCGAAAACCAACAAATGGTGATTAGGGTATAATTAAACTTTTTTTGAGACTATGGTTTAGCGTTAATTAGTCTACTCGAAATTCAGTATTAGCTAAAACTCTTTTGAAAATTTAACTGTAAAAGTGAATTTTGAAGATAATTTAGTAAATGATTAAATAATTAGGTACATTGAAATCTGTTGGTTGCTTGAATACAGATACACTCGTGCAATAAAGTGACTCTTTTGTACTAGTTGCATAAATAATTTTTAATAAGTAAAATAAAATATACAATTTGACGCTATTTACAGATTACCATGAGAAATATAACAAATAATTTGAACGTTTGTGATAACAGATTTGTCAAATTATTTGTTTTATTTCTCATAGCAATCTGTAATTATCTGTAATTAAATTTATTTTGAGATTATTTTAATACGAAAGACCCATATTTTATTATTAACTCTGCACTCGTTCGTCACTATTATTTAATCTTTATCAGGCAGATTCCTAAAACGGATTAACGCTAAGACCGTTTTTAATATTATCTATAACTCTGTTTCAAATTAAGACAGGTCCAAGAAGTGAATTAAATTTGATGCTAATTAACACTCTTTTTAACTCAAGTTAAAATAAACAATTTCCATAATTTCAAAAGCTACCCCTGTGGCTCCTCCACCACTAACATCTTTGGGGGCCGTGATTTGACGACGTAACCGCACTACACGCGCAAAATATATCACTTACCGAGATCTGCTTTGGCAGAGTGCCACACCCAGTAATGGGTAGAAGGCGTGATGATATATTTATTTATTTATTTTGTTAAAATAAACTTGTTTCATGCATTGAAAAGAGAGTTAAAAACGAAATAAAAATGATGTTAGCGTTAATCCACTCTATGAATCTGCTTGTATAATACTAAATACTTTTTATATATGCAATTTTATTCTATAATTAATAAGCAGAAAATATAAATGTACAATTTTACCATTGGATTTGCTACGAATAAATAAATAAACGTCCGTCCGGTTTATACAGGTAACGTAAATTTGAAGAGTCGTTCTTTAAAATATGCCAATCTTTCTTTAATTTATTAATAATTCTTGCTAATTAATTACAAAAATAATGTATACTCAAATTATAATATTTTTTCGCATTGCACACTTTTATAATTAAATAAATATTCAACACTATAATTACTATGGTCAGTCTGACGAAAAATGAATTTTAATGACATCATTTCTCAAATCCTGTGTTGAAGTAGATGTGTACAGTTTTCAAATAACCAGGTGATCACTTCAGTGATCGTCTCTGTATGCTGGCCAAGCAGCAGCAGTTCCGGTCTGCTGCTCGTTTCCTGTCTGCTGGGCTAGCCACATCCTCCGTGTCCGTTTCTCAATGTTGGTATCACTTGACACACGAAGCACAAACCATGAGCGCATGCGAGGAACGGATCTCGCGATCTTAGATCTGTTTTGTGATCGCGTATTATGATAATCGGGGATTTGTGCGTAAACTATTCTCAGCCACGTTTTCCTGTTTTCACTTTGCTCAGGCGCTTGACTTTTGACACTGGGAAGTGTTGGTGTTTTTATAATGTTATGTAATTAACGTGTGGAAATTTGTTGGGTTAGGTTACGAAGTGTTGATGAGATTGTTGCAGACAGATTAGGAATGTAGAAATAAAAATGATGTTTTTATAGAGTTGTTCCATTTTTGTTTGATACTATTTAGGCTCGCGGAAACTACTGAGTTGTCAGGTCTTAAACTTATATTTTGATTGAGCACAACTAGTGACATTTAACTTTTAAAATATTTAGAAATGTATAAATAAATTTTATCTACGACCGTGCGATAAATTACACTTATCACATTCATTTTAAGTGTGATAAGTAGTTTATTAATGTACTAGTGCGTTTTTGGAAATATTACCGCACTAGTGCTATAATAAAATATTTATCGCACTCAAAATGATAGTTACCTTGGTTTCACTTAAAGTTTTTAAATGTCAAACAATTGTGAGAACTGTCAATTCAAAATGATGTTTGTATTAATTTTAATTTATTTCGTGATTGTAGATAAAATTATGTATGATATACATGAGATAATGCATCATTACGATACTTGTGTGATTACACAACTCGGCCGTCGCAACGTTGTGCAATTTCACACGCGTATCTTAATGATGCTTTTATCCCATTTATATCGTAAATAACTATTTCTGTAACTGCACTGAATATAACTATTGATCAACTCGAAGATGTAATATTGTAGTTAAATGTTTGAATTTATTGAAATAAACTTTTCCAAACCCATTGCATAATAGAAATTACCTAACGGTCAAAAGTAAGATTTTGAAAAATATGTATAGACAAATATGCTTACCTACTAATTTTTAATACATATTTATAATAATGTGACTACATGAATGATAGTAGTCAAATTATTTTTTTTAATTTAATTAATTTCTCTAGCTAGCTCAGTGGTATGAAGTCGGTCTGCGGATCCTGAGAACCCTGGTTCGATTCCCACAGGCGACAAACAATTTTCATAATTTAAAAAAACTACCCCTGTGGCTCCTCCACCACTAACATCTTTGGGGGCCGTGATTTGACGACTAGTAACCGCACTTCACGCGCAAAATATATCACTTACCGAGATCTGTTTCGGCAGAGTGCCACACCCAGCAATGGGTAGAAGGCGCGATGATATATTTATTTTATTTATTTCTACCATGATTGCTTGCCCAAAACTTTTTATATACGTTGTTCCACGTATGAATGCAGCAGACAGGTACTTGTGACGATGTCTTATCACTAATCACTTTGAGAGATACCCAGTTTAAATTTACAACATTATTTCGTAGATACTTGCCATAATTTTAACGTTTTTAAATTCAATAATACATTGATCGCATAGACGTAAAATAGAGTTTATGCAAAAAAACTAATTTCTCATGTAAAATCCAATTTCTCTGTTTACTTTGTATATACTCGTACATACAGCGTATTAATTGAAATAAAAGTGATGAATTGTTATAGATAGACCTCGTTATAGACATCAATCATGTACATATTATGAATTATAATATCTTCACTATAAGGGAACTTTTTTATCGTATGTGAATAAATATTCAGTAGCTGCCTAGCTTTTATGTAACCGGATATTAGTTTTTAAAAAGCTCGTATCTACTATAAACCCCCTAAAACTACCTTGGCAAGAAGCCATTAAAATCTCAGCGCACTGCACATGTGATAAGACGAGGGCGAGGGTCGGATCGAACGTGCTGACACTCTCAGCGCGGGTGCGGCGGCGTTCAGGGCCACGACAACGCCAACCTCGACCATGAACGCTCAACAGAGTCACAACACAGAGCCAGCCAAGCCAGACGCAAGTATTGACCTATCCACGTTTGCCGGTACGCAGCAGCAGCAGCAGACGACAGTGGTGCCGCTACTGCCTCAGAAATAATTTAATCTGAAATACTTACTGTACCCAGAGCTGGGTATGTTTTAAATCTAAAGGAATTTTAAATTAATTTAAACACATATTGTTTAAATTTAAATCAAGTGAATTAAGCAATTTAAAAAAATCGCAATCATCACTTTGATTTGTATATTAAATCAATTTAAAAATGAATTGAAATTTTGTTCGTGATTTTGTCCAGCTCTGGTTGTACTTACGGTTATTTTTGTTTTAATATGTTACATATAGTTAAAGCCATCGTCTTACTATAATCAAAAATTGTGCTTGTAGTTTTCATCAAGTTATCGAAACGATAGATGGATAAATGCTTAAAATCGAGTATAACTAAAAAAATTGGGGATGTGTCACGTGTATATTTTTTAAATTTTATTCTACTATTAATAACATTAAAATTCCTATTTTTAGTTTCGGAAAAAAGCGCTCAGAACTGCAGTAATAAATTTATAAAGTAAAAATAAATCTGTTACTGCTATTTGGCGACCATGTGGTGACGTACTACACCCAGGTTGTGTTAGTAGTAAAAAAATGACGTACGTCTTTTATCGATGCATCTATTATTGAGTATATTGATCCTGTACTTGTAATAGACCACAGAAATGTGCGGTCCATATTAGGGCGGTAAATTTGAATGCGAGTCGAATGGTATATGCAGTTACCATTGTCTTATCGCGTTTTTATTTTATAAGTATCAAAATTGAAGTTTTTAAGGGAAACGACCAATGATGCAACAAATTACTGTTTTAATGTTACCAATATAAATGGTTATTGTTTTGAAATGTCATGTAATAGATTTTTTATGTCTGTTTTAAATTTTAAAAGAAACGTATTTTGTAGTGTACTTCATATCTCTACAATCATAACCTCACAATTTTGAATTTTTTGCACTTGTATATTTCGTTGTGATTAGAGCCAGGTGCAAAACACCACCTCATTTAAATTTATTGCACAAAACGGCGCAAAACAAAACATGTAAACAAAAATGAGGCTAAAAATCAAATGTTTGTTTCATAAGAAGTGTGCTACGCCATACGTTGCCTTACAATAGAAAGAGATAGAACGCTTAAGCCACGCCTCCTGGTGACGTTTACTTCTGTGGTCTATTGGAATTAAGATCATGTTGTACAGAGTAGCATAAATAAATAAGTAAATAAATGGCGGGGTACGCGTGGGTTCGTACCAATACAAATCACAATATGAGCATACGTACAACACTGGATATGGTACGCAATAGAATATGTGACGATTTAAACACAGACAATTTTCATTTTATAATAACTATTACATAAATATTAGTTATGATCAATATTTTAGTTTTATTTTAACTTTCTTATGACTAAAATTAAGATGCAATATAATTACTTTTTAAAGTCCTAGGTTGGGAACCCCCCATTGCTGCCAATTTAATGTATAGCTTATAAAAGTTAGTTAGCAATTTGATTTAGAAAAAAAAAATGTATATAAATCGAATTTAGTAATTCTAGGCTGATAATTTTTCACGATTTTTCTTAAAGATAAAGTATGTAACTACGCCTGTGGAAACGACATTCACAAAGTGTAAGACTTTTGAATGACAGTTCGTAGTCCTTGCACTCTGAATAGCCATCAAAATTTGTGGATTGATGATTTTAAGTCTTCATCTTCATTCATGGGATTATATTGTGCAGTGATGCATTATACGTTACTTCAAAAATACAAAATACATTTGTCAATTTTATATTTATGTTATATTTTTCTTTTATATTCAAACTATATATCAAAAAGTAGATATCGACAAAGATTTGTATAATTTATTACATAACCTTAGAAAAATTTTAACTAAAATGATTCGTCATGTTAATTTCATATATTACTTATATTTTATAGTTCTAAAAATAAGAAATTGTCGGGTTCTTGGTTTAGGAAATATTAATTAAACAAAATTATTACAATTACTTGCATATTTATTATATGAAAATGAAATAATAGCCTCAAAATGGAAAGATCGAAGGTTTAAACCTCATACAGGCAATCGTTGCCCAGTGGATAAAAGCGATGTAATACTTGCGTTTCATTATTAGCAAGCAAGAGGTCGTGTGTTCAAATCTCATTGACTTCTATTTATATCAAAAACTACGATTGTGTCTGAGTGGTTCGGATTCTACTAAAAGTTGAAAGTCCCCTGTACTGTAATTGGGGTTAAGTTCATGTACAGTGTAACAAGTAAATAAATAAATATAAAAATTTGACGTTTCGATTCGAATATAAACTGTAGGCTAATCTAATTTGACTAATTGATTGTAATGTTAACTATTTTATGAGATGTACTAAGTTCGAATGACTTTTATTCATTTAAAGTGTTAATGTTTTAAATCAAACTAAAAATTTAATTTTGTTGGTAACTGGTTACAAGTGAGTAAAGCAATGATTTTAATTTATTCTTTTGAGTCTTTTTCTTATGTTTCCAATATGATGATGATGAGTACAAAAAGTAATTGTTCACTGGAATTCTGAGGTCATCTTCAATATAACTGTACTGTGATCTATGATCTCTGAACCGTAGGATACTTACAAGCTGCATACATCCATTTCATTATAGGATATTGATTACTTGAGTACCATTTGTTTTCTTTATGAAAACAATCAAACACATTTTTAATATTAATTGTTCTATGATATAATGATTGTTGTACAGCACAATATTTCTCCAAGTACGATTCATGTATTTGCGTCTTAACCATATCTTAATAGGTACCCATAAATTATTTGTATGTTGCCCACGCTTGTAAAATTCGATTGGCTCACTGTTGATAAGCATCAGGTTTTCTGGTCTCGGGAGGACTGCTATGTTTTAGCAAGAAATTAGTATTGATATATTAATTTATTCGAGGTGAATAATCTAATCATTCTTCTTCTCTATGGATTGAACAAAATATCTATTTTCAAATGATTTATTTATTAGTTGTTTTCATGAGGAAAGTATATATTTCAATATTCAATGAGGCACTTTTGATAAATTTTAAATTAAAATTTTTGTATACATGTTGAATATGAGTGGACTAGTCCAAAGCTAATTCAAAGGTATTTCTGACCGATTTTAATATTCGTGTTACAGTCAATATTCGAAATATTTTAAAATAAATTGTTATTTGGCGAGGCTCGCTTTTTCGTTTCTTGTACAAAATGATTTACGTATGTAATTAATTAACGTTCATTCAATTCAAGTCTTTACAATCGGTTTTCAAAACGAAATAAATGAGATACTACCAAGTTTTTAAATGCCATTTTAAAAAAATTTAAAACACCGTATTAAATTTATGTAATAGATTTACTGCAAACTACGTAGACATTTTAGTGATTGTCAGCCATAAAATGGCCAAGTTGTGTCAGTTTGCGCCAGATTTTAGGATTAAATTGTTACTTTATCTCTAAAATACTAGAAAATGGTGAATATTTTTCTTAAATAATTTTTTTCGTAGGGTAATATAAGAAGAAGCTATTTGTACGACGCATTCATTTGCGTCCGGAAAGTAATTATTTTTTTGCACTCAAGTATCAACAGAATGACATTGTTTTCAGATAAATGCAAAAAAAAAATTACAGTGAAACAATGAAATTCTCAACAACCTTTGATGTTATTTGGGAAAATAAAGACTATCTAAAAAGTCAATAATTTTGTGTCTTGTAAAATACTAAACTGTCGTAGGAATATTTTTTAAAGCACGTGTTAAAAGACTATTAGAAAACTTTCATTCGCTTTCCAATGATACCCTTTCAACACTGCATTAATGACGATTTCAATTGTTAAAAATATTTAAAAAAAATAAATATGTATGTTTAAATTTATGTCTATTTTGATCAAAGAAATTCTGATATAGTTTCTTTCCATTAACTAACAATAAAACTCTCGCTCACTGGGTCACTTTCACTTTACCCAAATGTCAAATTCCTCGTGTCGTTTTACCTTAAAGTAGTAGTTTTCGATCTTGCTGTAGCTACCCCTTCTTTTTAATAAAAATTTTTGCGCTCTCCTCAATTTTTGTAACAAACTAATTTCATGGGTACTAGTTATGAAATTATTATTTATTTAATAGACTACAAAACAATATACAGCATATTTTATATTAATATTGTTCTTGTACATACAAAAATATTTATTATTACAGTGTAATAATATTGTTAATAAATTTCACATTTCATACAACATAATAGTATTTTAATGTGATGGTAGGACTTATTTTACAAAACAAATTTTCTCAAACCGTGGCATCATTGAAGATATCGCAATTCTCGGTTCCTTTTCAATCACCAAACAAGATTGGTATTTTATATTTAAAATAGCTACAGCAGAAAAACCAGTCTCATATAAGTAAGATGTTATAAACGGCAATAAAATTTCTAAAGCTTTGCTTTGTTGAGGTAGGAAAATATTTCTTCATTCGTAGCCGAAACGTAACAATGTTATTTCCTTATTTTGGTAAAAGCAGCGTGCCTGCTTTACAATCGTAGCCTAGTGAATAAAAGCAAGGTAAAACTTGCGTTTCTTAATTAGCAAGCAAGAGGTCGTGCGTTCAAATCTCACTGAGTTCTACTTTTATCCATAAATACGATTGTGTCTTGAGTGTTTCAGATTGCACTATAAGATGTAGGCCTCTAGTACTGTATTGGGTTTAAATTCCTGTTGTGCAGAGTAACAAATACATTAAAATAGTTTCGTAGCCTACAGGTTGGAAAACACTGCTTAAAGCAACAATTTGAACTGAAAAAATAAAATATTTACATGAGAATTTACCTTGAATAGTATTTATCGAGATAATTTACCGAAAGGAGTAAATGATTACAATTATGACATTTATATCTGCCGTTCCCAAGGTAACAAAGATAATTAAAAGTTTATGCATTTTCAAACTGTTACCTTCTTGTTTATCGGATGTCAAACTAACAAACATGAAGTTGAAAATTCTATACACCTCTCTATACAAGTTTTTTTTAATATCTAACAAGCAACTAAATACATACAATCAAATTTAAAATCAGTAAAAATTAACAAATACATAATACATTAGTACCAATTATAGTTGGAAGCTTGTAACTAGTATAGGTGTAATTGTGTCTGAATCCACATCACAGAACACAAAACAGTTACATAGAAATCTGGTATAAATCTATGTTCGTGCTGTAATTGTCTCGAGCAAATAAATCTGTGTTGTCCTGGGCTGTTGAAACGTAAGATAAACACAGGCCTAATTGCAGGAACGTGGCAGAGAGAACAGTGATGTGTGGAGACATAAGAAAAGCGGATATCCTATATTGCGTGGCTTGGCTGTTTTAATT
Organism: Pterostichus madidus; assembly: GCA_911728475.2. Classification (NCBI taxonomy): domain Eukaryota; kingdom Metazoa; phylum Arthropoda; class Insecta; order Coleoptera; family Carabidae; genus Pterostichus; species Pterostichus madidus. The sequence continues at coordinate 16,290,683 of OU452303.1, forward strand.
GCAGATGTGTGTGTATGAGCGTCAAGCGACAGCTGGATGATATAACCGTGCGGTGAGCTTCGTTCGTTCACTTAGCCTTATTAGCAGGTTCATGCGCGGAAAAATCAGAGCGTGCTGCGAACCAGCGGCCCGTGCAGCATTTGTTTCATTACCACCATGCATCCGCGCCGGTCGTTGGACCGGACATTCGAGCCACGTCATGCAAACTTTAGTGGCTCACGCGATACTTTGAATTTGACGGTTTATAGAATTCATCCATTATCAAATAAGTATACCAACACCTGTAACTTCATTTCATTATGTGTGCTTCATACATTCACTATCAAATTAGTGCATAATGTTATCGGTAACATAATCATTCCATAGAATCTAAAGAATATTATAGAGTTTGTTCGCGCCGTGGTGACCAGTACATCATCGAACATATTCGTCTGGGTTAAATTTTACAAGATGGGGGGCAATTTTGTAGCGACATACAAGTTCCCAAACAGTCATGATTAGAGCGCGGAACCATAAGCATTTATTTTTAAAATATAAGCGCATATAAAAAGCACAAAAAATCGAATAAAAAGCACCTAAAATAAAGAAAAGAGCACGAACAAGCGAAAAAGTTTCAGAAAACGCAGAAATCTATAAAACTCTATAAAAGGTGCAAAAAGTTAAAAGCACTACAGAGAAGAAACAGTACTTAATTTGGAAATGATATTTTTATCTTCCAATAAAATAATAATATAAACAAGACTTAATCATTGTCTTTAGAACAATTTACATTTATATATTTTTCAATGTTTTCCATAGTAAATGATTGTCTCCTATTTGTCAGAATTGATTTATAAATGGAGAAGGTTCTTTCTAATTCTACCGACGTAACTGGAGCATACTTAAAAATGTTCAACGGGATATTTATTTTGCAATCATCCCTATGAGTACCTTGTAGCACCATGGAGGGTATCAAACCCTTCATTCTTTTGTAAAACATCTTCGAACTTTTTATTAAGTATGTCTCCAATTTGTCTTCTATCTTTTACCTTTTTTTGAAAATCTAATATTATTTGAACAGAATCTATAAGCGTTATATTTTGTTCCAATTTTTCTATGTAGTGGCTGATAAAGGCATAATTTGATAGTAGATAAGCTAAATTTTATTCCAGAGTATTACTTTTTAAAATACGATGACATTCTTTAATTGATTCGTCGACTTGTGTATTTGACAAATACGAAATGCAAATTAATATCTAAACAAAATTGAAAAATAAGCATTCAATTATTAAAAAATTGAGCAGTAGCATAATAAACTTCAAATAAGCACTAATAAGCGAACATATGCACTTATAAGCAAAAAATAAGCTTCAATCTGCGAAAAGAAGCAAAAATAAGCAAAATATAAGTGATGTAAAAGTGAAACATTTTTCGTGAAACGTTCAGAAAATATGTTCTGCTGAGAGTACAACCAATAAACAAAATGCTTAAAATCTGCGCTCTACTCATGATGAATAAGAACTATAAGTTAATATTAGTTTCAAATTACGAGTTATGTCGTAAAAATTTAAAATATTTAAACTTTGTTATGTTATTATCATTATAAAAATTACTTGGAAAATGAATACTGATATGATAATGAATTTATTTAATATTTTGCAAAGGGGACCATTGATTTAAAATCACCTACATATTTAGTTCTCCATTTTGGCGTTTGTAAGTCCATTGTTGTTCGCATTTAAGGTTATTATTCTTTTGTGTTGTACGATTGTGTATTTCTCTGTAGTTAACGTTTTGTTATTATTATTTAAGAATTTTCAATTTAATTTTGAAATTATGATATCGCAGTTTCATTTAAAACATAACCAAAACTTATTTTACATGACAGATATATGTTTGACATTTTTGTCTTTGACGTGATCATCTAACTTTTTTATTTCAAGTAGTGGAAAAGAGATAACATATAAGACAGAAACAATATGAATTATGAACAAATAAGCGCATGTATGTGAAAAAAGTAGATATACGTCAGCAACTAAGCGCCCTCTGAGCATTTTTAATGCGATCTCAAAAGATTTAGATTTTTTTTTTAATTCTTCGTTTCCAATGTCTTCGACTATTGCATATTTCCATAGCAATAAAAGCACTCGTGAGTTCAAAAAAATATCGGTAATATTCAGTGCACTTATAGGTGAACATTGTACTGCTAGTAAGAGAAAAAATGTATACCATAGGCTAATAGTAAGTTGCACCCCAAATAGTTAAATTTTAAATTGATTTACAATAATAAAATTTATCGAATAATGTTTGACAAGTGGCCATCAGTTTGTTGATTTGGGTGAAATAAAAGTTTTCGTTCCTTTTTATTTATTCCAAAGTTAGTTAAGCGATCAATGACGCGATTGGGTAAACTTCAATGATTTATCACATGAACTATACCAGGTGTTTCGAGAAAACAAAACAACAAACTAAAACAATTGTTAGTGAGATATTGTGATAGAAACAACGGAACATAACTCGTAGTGTTATTTCTTCGCTCTCTTGATTACTTGATTTTATTAGTATAATTATATTCTCTTGTCTTGTTTTATTTGGGTGGATTTGCGTATTTAACTTTTCATTTCCGTCTTACAGACGAGATCAAAACATTCAGCGTGGCACCTGTTACTCTGATAATTCTTTATATAGAGGATGTCAGTTATTAATAAAAAAATTCCAGGAGAAATTGGACCACGCACTATGTCAGGCAAAATACAATTTAATTATATGCGTTATTAAGCTAATTATAACCGGATTGTCGTTATAAAATATAATAATGAAAAGTATTTTATTTCTGTAAAATTGAAAACAAGTTGAATAGTATGTAATTAGGTTTACAAATACGAATTAAATTTAAAAATTATAAATATTTTAACAATAAAAAATTTAAGTTTGTTTTGTTATTAGTTGTTATAATAATGTTAGTTTAATGAAAAAAAGTGATTTGGGAAATCCTACTTAGCTACATAATTACAATGTACATATTATTAGAAAAAACAAAAACATAAAAAATTGTGTTTATTGATATTTTTGCTTTTGCTTTAATAATAATAAAACATTTATTAGCTATGCAAAACAATATTGTTAGCAGATTGAAAATAGAAATATATTGTTTTGTAGTATTATCGTTATCGTTAAATATTTACTGCAATAATATTATAAATTCGAATAGTGCTAAAAATAAGGAGGTAGATATATTGTTACTTCATTATGGCTGTGATAACTTTCGGTAGTGTCATTCCTGATGCCGCACATTTTGTATTATCAAAATTCTTTATCTTTTAAAAAAGAAAGTAAAGAGTAGGTCTCAGGATCAAAAATTGCAACGAAATCAATCTAGCAAAAGAATATATAATATATCATCAGCAAATAAACAATAGTAATGTAACAAAATAATTGTACAGTAATTGTAAAGAATTTTTAAAAATGTCATAACAATAAATAAATATAGTCACAAAAAGATATGTACTTAGCATGTCAAAGACAATGGTCAAGTCTTTTAAACTTGAATTTCCATATGCATCGCTCTTACTTAAATTTTAAGGATTGATTAAATGAAAAATATCGAATCGAATGTTTGGCAGTAATGTTAAGTTTTATTTGTTTAAAGGAAAATTTAAGTAACGGCGATTCTGTTGGCTGTTAGAGAAACATATTTAAAACAAATCTGTTGTAAAAACAGAAATGGAGTGTATTTTTGCTCAAACAAAATGAAAACACATTTCCTCCAAATTCAAAACATAAACACTATTTTCTACGAAACTGCATTTATAGAGAAACTGAATTTAAAATAATTGGGATTTTAGTTATTATTATTGATGTTCGTATTGACAGTTATATAATTATTATTGATGTAAGAAAGTGGTAATATATTTTAATACAAAATAAAAATTTCTATCAATATTCTTCTTCGCAATATCCTTTTACCTTTTAGACGATTTATATATTTTCCACACTTCACGCGCATAAATATATCACTTACCGAGATCTCCTACGGCTGAGTGCCACGCCCAGGAATGGGTAAAAGGGAGGATGACGATTTGTTTTTTGTATATATTTTCAAATAAACCTCAGTAAATCATTAGTTTCTGTGAATTAGTAAATAATTGAATACTTATTTTTTTGTGCATAACTGATTTAAAAACAAAAAAATTCAAATGACAGTTCGTAGGAAGTTCGAACACTACCTAGGCTGATTTCTATGTATGTTTCCTCGAAGCCCGTGGGCCGCTAGTTTGATTCCCTTCCCTTATACCTTTCCGAATGGCCCCTAACGTTAGTACACTATTAAAATTGTCTGAAAAATTCGAATAAATTTGTTTATTTAACAAAATTAATTGCAATTAAACAGAATATCCAATGATATTGCAATTACGAATTAATTAGGGAAATTTATTTATATTACAGTTCCTATAAATCTGTGTACATATTGTCCCTATATCACAAACAGCAAACAATCGCATCAAATATAGTCATACAACAAGATTACAACTTACAGTCCTTCCCGACCCTAACTGATCTTTTTAATGTTGAACATTTAGCCCTCTGCCGAACCCCATTCACAGAGCCCCAGACTTACGAACTTCTCTTCCGCGTGTATTTTCATGTAAATTGAGTGCTTGAATTAAAGAGTTGTCCAGTTCGATATTCATTCAGATGTTTTAGTGGCGAATGCACTAGTTGGTTTGGTCAACTTTCAACACGTGTGATTTTGAGCATGTTAACGTGCAATCAATTCAAGAAATCGTTCATGATGTTAGAGTTTCTTTTTATTGTGACCACCTTTAACTTTTATTAGTTCAGCTAGTGATTGTTTCAAATACGAGTATATTGTTTAAGATTATATTGCAGAAATATTTTAAAAATAGAATGGCTGTGCAAAAATTGATTGTATTATACAAACAGGTGCGTTTATTGTGAAAATTAATATGTTATTGTGTATATGCTGCATGGTGTATTGTTTTCCATGAAGTGTGAAATAATAAAAATTTTATTAAGTTCAAATTTTCAGTCTTGGTAGTTATTTATGGTGTGTGAAATACTGAAAATGATTTTACTTTTCAGAGATAACACTGATTTTATTATTTCTGTTTCTTTGTTACACCTGTTGGCCTCTACGATTTACAATGACATTAGATTGTTTCTATTAGTTTGAACCGAAATAATATGCAAAATAATTTTATTAAATAGGTATCTATATGAAATTACAGCGATGTGTGTAAATGTAAAATATTGAAGTGATTGTTTTTAGTACTAAACGCCATCGTAGTGCTTTATACATATGAAATGAACAAACCTAATATTACTTTAATAGTCCGTTACACCGTTCAATATAATTGAAAATTTAATGTTGATGATAAAAACAAATGCAAGCAATAACCAACATAGGCACATATTTCATATTTATACCAGCAACAGCAAGTAACTCATTCAATACTATTTATTTAAAACAAAAGTTTCAAATTGATGTTTGGTCGTTTAATATTTTAAAGACAGGCTGTGGTCACACCTAGATTAGCATATTTAAATATTTATAATTTTTATAAATAAATGAAGCCATATTAAATCTGTACGATCTTTCGAAATGAATCGCCCCTATACTATAACTCGACCATTATCTGTAATATTGTAATTGGACGATATTTTATGTTCCATGATTATTATTTAAAGCATTTTGGTTTTCTGTGAATAAAAGCTGTTAACTTATTAGGTAGTTACTTTCATTATCAGTATAAAATAAATATTTAATTTCATAATGACAATTTACTGACGGGGTTGTTAGAGAATAAACAGGTGACTGTATAACATGCCTAGATGTAAAATAATAACAGAATAAATGATGTTGATTACAGAATATCGAAATGATGATAATACCTGAAGTAATCAGGATATGAAAAATTAATGGATGTCATTAACAAATCGATCGATTTCAGATAATGATCGAGTTATTGAAAAGAGGGGAGTCTAGCTTAACAAATACTGCAAAGAAATTTTACTTTTCGGGCAGTTTGATTTTGTTTGATTACATATCGTAAATCTACTTCTTTCTTTTTAAGGACAGACATCGGTTGTTTTAATTATCTTGTTTTTATATTATATTGTATGTATCAACTAAATATTGCGTTTAACAAAATGAATTTCAACCATAACCATAGCAACATCGTATTTTATTTCAGTAATTTTCAGCTTTTGCAATGACGCAGAACACTTGTTCATTATAAGTTTTTGGCGGAATAAATAATAAATCAGAAAGTATACTTAGGTATACGTGACTCGATATGTCGTGTGGGCGGTATAAAACTTGAGCACTGATGTTTTTTGAATAGTCTATTGTTTTCTTTTTTTTAATATTTTGCGACCAATTTAGTAGATCGTGGTATTTTGAGTAATCAAATCACTACGCCAACAGAATGCATACTTGATAAGTTTTCAATAGGGTGGTTGCAAGGTTTTGTATTTATAAAACATTATATATCAATAATTTTAGTTATATGCACATTGTTTATTAAATAATAATAATGCTTATAAATAAGGAATCATTAATTGACAAAAAAATGCAAATATTTTCAAACAAATCATGTAATTTAAAACAGAGTTTGACATCATATTTCACACAGCGTCAGCGCCTCCTAGCGAGTAAAATGTATTCTATTTATGATTTTGAACAAATGGCTATTGGCTGCCTGAACATTTGCTGTAACAACTGAACTAAAAGTATGGAATTCTGCTTCTGTATGGAAATATATTATAACTTGGATGCTACAGTTTTCTAGATCTATTTCGCAATTTTAAAGTTAGTTTACTATTGTTAATGTCTTAGAGTGCGTTTTTAACGATTGGTTTCTTAGATTCCATACTGAGCAAACGAATTTTTTTTGTCTGCTTTCCTGTTAATATTTATACTTCAGTGACTGAATGTAAAATGATATCACAAGAATGTGATGTAGTTTTATTTAAAAGATTTTAGCGCGATTTCTTTTAGTGTATTATTTAAAAAAGTATGAACATTTTTTATAAATTTATATTGTTATATTTATACTGACGATTCAATTAAATTTGTATGCAAATATATGTATGATAATTTCCATCATATGGGGTAATAGCTCAGTGGTATCCGAGTCGGCCTGTGGATCCTAAGAACCCTAGTTTGATCCCCACAGTCGACAAAATATTTTCACCAATTTAAAAAAAATATCCCTGTGGCTCCTCCACCACTAACATCTTTGGGGGCCGTGATTTGTAACCGCACTTCACGCACATAAATATATCACTTACCGAGATCTGCTTCGGCAGAGTGCCACACCCATTAATGGGTAAAACGGCGTGATGATATATTTATTTATTTTAATTTACATCATATATAAATATTTTTCTAGGCTTTTGTAGTTTGACAGCGGTTAAATAGGAAAAAATAATTGGTTGTAAGTAAATAAATTCTTATTTACCTTTATTACATTGAAAACTACGATTTTACAAGCGTACTAATTTCGGTAAATTATCTTAATAAACACTACTCGAGATTTACTTTTTTGAAGCAAAAGTTTTATTTTCTTCACTCAAACTTAGTTGTTTATAGGTAAAACGATTCGATTTAAATATCTTCACTTTCGAAATCGTGATATTATATGTCCATTGCTGTCGTCAGTAGTAACCAAATAACTACGTTTCTGTAAATTTATTTTCTAAACATCTTGTTAAATAATAAACATATTAAAAAGTTGTATTCTTTTGGGATTGAATTCTAATGTCCTTCTCGGATATTACAATCTTCTGGTCGCTTGTAGTGAAACAAATAAACTATGGTGTGATCAAACGATCGTGTTACCCAAATAGAAATCTAGTTTCGATTTCCGCAGGTAAACAGTGTACAACTCACGCAGCAAGTATTTCCGGGTTTCCGGATTATCGTCGCTTTGCACTAGCCACTCTGTTCGCGGAGCAATGGCCTAGGTTGGGGTGCGCCACTGCTGTATTGATCCGAGGCACCACCGACATTGGGAAAACGCCCCATTACACCCTCGAACCCGCCCTTGCAGTGCTGGTTCATTCTAGTGGGGTTGGAAGTTGTGTCTGCGTTGGCTTCATTCACGAGATGAATGTTTTTGTGATGCTGGTGCTTCTTGCTCTTCTTTGTATTTTGATTACATTTATTAGGAATTTAAGATTTGGAAATTTAATTAAAGCTCCGAATGATTCAATTGTTTTAAAGTTATCAAGGACTGCCTTGTTCTGTTAAAAGGGTAGTAAACATAATCATCATTATTTTTAATTAAATTGTTCGGGAATTCAAGGGCAAACACTATTCCATATTTTTATATGCATACTATTTATAATTTACGCTTACACAGAGATTCATCAATAACAAAATATCTGTACTCCATATATTTATAGTACTTAATATCCGGAAATTTTCGCAACATTTTTCTAATGTATTTAATCCTTTAAATAATGTCTAAAAATAGTATATATTTGAACCAACCTACCAATCGGCGATTTTTGATGTACAGGAAAATACGTATCTTATAAATTTCTCAAGCAAAAATGTATTAAAATTCTTCTTTAGTATGTGGACAAACTATATTTAATGAAGAATATAATAAATTACAAATATTAATTAATTAAAAAAATAACTAGTTTATCTAGAAAAATGTGTATTTAACCCGGAGCTCAGAAAAAATATTTGAAACCGAAGTCTATGGGTAAAAGAGTCTAGTTGGCAATTTTATATAGATATATACTACAGAGTGATCAAAAGGAATTGTTACAGTTGGCAATCGTAGCTCAGTGGAAAAAAGCAAGGTAAAACTTGCGTTTCTTAATTAGCAAGCAAGAGGTCGTGCGTTCAAATCTCACTGACTTCTATTTATATCCAAAAATATGATTGTGTCTGAGTGGTTCGGATTCCACTATAAACTGTAGGCCCCCTGTACTGTAATTGGGATTTATTTCCTGTTGTGCAGAATAAGAAATAAATAAATACAATTTCAGAGATCTTTTTATTCCACAGTTGGCACAACACCAGGTAAAGGCGGTAATACTATTTGCCATGTCTAATAAATACAAATAGGTTATGTCAGGAGTCTGACAACTAATAAGATTGTGACTTTTAATAAAGGAAGATTGAGGAAAACAACAATTTTATTTATGGATATTTAATTTTAAATTTTCAAATGTCACTGTCAACAACAGGAAATGAATTTATGTATCAGGCTCGCCAATTTTAAGTAGATTTTATTTTTTATTACCAACTGTATCAATTCCTTTTAATCACTCTGTAGTATTTTGGTCAATTAATTGTTTTCAGTTGGGCTAGGCAATAAATTAATGTTTCCTGACAAAGCATTATGAAATATTGTACAGTTTTTGAAAAACGAAATAATTATTTTCTTTGATTCTCTCAAGGCAGTCATTTATGCAATTAAAAAATTGTTTTCATTTATTTCCAATCAATCGAAAAAAAATATTACGAGTATAAATGGAAACAGAAAATGATGATAACAGCAAAAATGAAATTTGACACTCTCGAATAGAAAATAATAAATATATGTTATTTTGATTTATTTGACATGGCTGATATAATATTTCTAATATAAATCAGTTAGTTGCTGTTGAAATCTATTTATAATCACTTTGAACATTAGTAAACTGTAAGGAAGACTCCATAAATCTCGAAGTATCTCATAGTACATGTGATTGATTTATTCAGTCAAAGGTACAGTTTCATTTAGCTTAGTAGAAGTATAAACATCAGCAGCCATTAACCTAACATTATCCTCGAATACTTGTGATGTAGACAAACATTGAGTTACGTTTATGTGTGTGACGAAATCAGATCCTATCTCCATGTGACATTTGTTAGTTGTTAACGAGGTACAACAAGGTAACATGCAGTCGGTGTTTAATGTTAGTTATGCCCTGGATCCTGGTACTGGTGCTACTGCTACCTGCTCGTTTCCAGGGAGATAAATCGCGGAGTTAGCGTCGAAGAACCGTACCGAAACGGGACTAAAACCAGATCACTTGCACGAGGAGAACAGATGGGTTGATGCGTTTTTATCTTGAGATCTGTGGAGCTAAATTAATATCTTGCACGTTATTTTAATTTCATTTGTATATATTCGTTTTAATATAACTGTTACCGTCAGTTGCAATGTTATTAATTTTTCAGATGACCACTTATGAAAGTAACCATAACAACATTATAAACTATTACGGAAAGTTGAAAATAACATATACTGATATGTTAGTATAATGCACACTTCTAACATAGTTCCACTGATTGACAACGGATGACGTTGCGATGAAAGAAAATAATAAAATAAATGAAAAGAATTTGTATTATTTAAATCGAAATTTTGGCATATTTTTCAACACATTTGTAGAGATAAATCTTTTTTTTTTAATTAATAATTACTTATTTACTAATATTTTTGAATTATTTAATAGTTTGACATTATGGTTAGTACAGTTGGTATGACAATATCTAACCTCAAACGTCAACGCTTACCTACAAAAACGCATCAGCTGTCAAACTGTAACAACATTGCTCTTGTTAACTTTGTTAGAAATATTTTGTGGTCGTCTGAAAAATAGTGTACATAACTCGCTCGAAAGTGAGATAACTGTGCTCGTGTACTTAAATAACGCGGCGCTGCGTGCTTCGTTTTTCAATTTGTATACTCGCACGTTATCTTACACTTTCGATGCTTGTAGGTAATATATTAATATGTTATAATTCATATTATCGGATTTATAAAGTATTAAGATCATGCAGCAGGTTATGGCATGATTATCAAATGTTTCACCTCCGCTACAGTTTACCAATGACGTAGGAAATACAAAAGATGTTAATTGTTAAATTTAAATTATACAGGGTTATTCCGTTAAAAAACAATTTATATGCAATAATTAATATTTTGTATTTTGCTTTTTTATATCTAATAATTGTCAAAAAACGTGATTATAATATAAGTCGCTCGGTAATTTGCAATTAATGTTTTCGTGGAATATATGTCTTAGAAACATGAAAACTGGTTTCATACAAAGTACGGAGTATAATAGAATTTATTTTGGATAAATTTCAATTAATACTGTTAAAAAACTGAAATAAAAATTTTCATTTCTATTATACCGTATCAAAATTTCTACCCACAAAAAAATAATAAAATTTATATCTAGAGTAATTACTAATTAAAAATATATTGTTAAAGAAAAATAATAAACCGTTTTGTCGGTATTCAGATTATAATTTTGGAAAAACTATTCGTCATTACTCATTATCCGCTATAAAATGATATACGACAAAACACTTTTCGTTCCGGCTCAAAATTTGTTGCAATGACACGAAAAATAATTTCGGGATAAAGACAAAGGATAAAGAACGGCAAAAGCCACAGTGCACATATTGAACTATTCAAGTTAAAATTATTGGATACTATTTAGTGAATTGGTTCACTGAATAATACCCAAAATGTATTAAAATGAGAGTATTAAATTGACAATTATTTAAAAAATAATAGAAACGATGGTATCCATGTTAAATGTTGAAATGTTTCGTTGAGTTCAGGATAGGTCAGAATGCGTATATCCGGTGATATGAGAACAGTGGCTGTGGTTAGTGTGCGGTGCGCTGTGTAGTACAAAAATATCACCACGTTCTGAGAATTATGTTTCAATACTTTCTACGAATTTTTCTTTATTTTTTATATTTTTTTCGTGCCACAAAGAAAGAAGAAATATTAATAAACATTGCAGGGTAAATAGTTTCGTGGTAACGCACATCGGATTGTGGAAATAAACCAGAGCTCAATTTCCACAGCCGGCAACTGAAATTTTCATCGCATTAAAATTATCTCTTCATAAACATCTTCGTGATTTGATTGCTTTGTATCACTTATCGAGATATGCAGCTAGAACCAGATGTTATTGCCAGATTTGCAATAATTGTTATATTATTCGAAACACATTGCAATATGACATGAGTCGGTAAAATTTGGTACTAATCGTTGATGTCTTTTTAAATGTATAGAATTTACAGTTTTTGAATCGTTTTATTTTGTATTCCACTCATTGTTTTGTTGTTGTCAAATATTATTGTGTACGGTGTATTGCAGTATGAACAGCTCATTTGAACATTGGCTACACGTATGAGTCAGTAGCCATATATACAGTCATTATCATTGTTTTGTTCTATTTTTGTTTTATCAAAAATGAAAGGAAATTGTGTGCATTATGTTGATAGCAGTAAACAAGTCTACTTATCGAGCTTGAAGTCTCTGTTTATATATTTGAAATAAACATAATTACCTTGGTGACTCATATGAGTAGGTACCTATAGAGTCACAATCACCATACACAATTTCTATTTCATTTACAATAGTGATACTTTGAAAATAATACAATAGTTGTTATTTAAAACAATAGCAGTTTGCCATTATTGTAATTATTTTTTCAATCGTACTTTTAAACAAAACTACATCAAACTAAGCCTATATTATAGAATAATTAGTGTACCAGATTTTCTCATTTAAGAAGTCATAATTAATAAATCATTTTATTAGTTTGAGGCATAGACATAAAAATAACGTTAATTATTTTATTTTTGTCAATACCTGGAAGACCGAGCTTCGCTCGGAAATTAGCGAAAAATGGGAAGTTTAAAATGAAAAATAAAAAACCGAGAAATAGATATTTTTTTTATCGAACTTTCGCTCATAACCCGAAAGTTTATGATATAAAGTTGATTTTGGTCAAAATAGATTTCTTTGAATATATTACATTGTCCCAAAGTACTCAGTTCCTATGTTTAAATTAAACTAATTTTTCATGAAGGTTCTTTCCAATTTTCTTTCAAAATACTAAATTTTTATTCCGGAGGATGAGACCTATGTTAGATAGATCGTTTTGTCATGCCAAGAAATATTTCATCAAAATTATTAGAGCCGATTCAGAGATCGTTGACACACACAAATAGATTGACAACAATCTCTCGTATTATTGAATTCACATCTTCATTACACCTAAAAAAAAAAATTTCAATTTGTATTCTTTTTTTGAGTTAAATAAAATCGGGCGCCACAACGCACAGCGATTTAAGTAAGACAAATCTAAAACACTCAAACTAAATCTAATCCAGTTATTTGATCATTGTGATGAATGTATTATCTGTATTAGGCATTGTTATTTCAACTGTTCAATATAAAATAGAATAGAAATATATAAACAAATCAGATTTAATCTCGGTTTTAACCTGGCTAAAATGTGAATTCTTTATATCTGAAAGTATTAACCGGGCTGTTTTAAAATTTTAATTAGCTTTTTTTCGGAAAGTAGGGTTCATGAAAAAAAAATTAAGTATAAGTTTGTGTCTGACTATGGTGTCTTCCCATTTAACAAGGCTTTTAAACGAAGATTATTCCAATGTTCAGCTATTAAAACATTTGCAGAGTTAACAAGTGAATGCTGTACTATTATCGAAAGATGTTCAAACATCAAGTCAAGTGCGTTATCACTGTGTCGATTCCATCAAACCATCATTACAGGCCATTATAACACAACTAGTCTTTAGAAAATGCACTTCATTTGCAAGGATAAGTACTTTGTGAGAATCGAATCAAGATTGAATTTGTAATAGGTACTTTTTTTGTTATATCCTATTCTATGATGTGATTAAGTTAGGTCTTAGTAATTCTTGATACAGACTGGTGATTTTCTAGTGCTATAATGACTTTGACTTGATAAAAGCTAATTGTGTTTATTGATTTTTATTTTAATGATATTTGATTTAAACACAACTTGTAAGTTATGTTTAACCTTTTAAAATTATATATGGAGGAATAGATTATATTTTTGGATTTATTTAAAAGGAAGTAGTTATAATTTTAATGTATTTGTGGCTCTTTTTTCCTCTTTGTACTACGCTTTATTTATAAAAAAATAGACTCTGTATGCTAGGCATCCTTTATGTATGAATTATGTACGTAATAATCTTACGGACATATATAATAAATAACGAATTAAAATAAATTTTGAATTTATAAATGTTAAATAAACTTGGAAAAGAGGGAATTTCTTGCATGTTTCAGTAGATGGAAAAGATAATAATTCGAAATTCAATCATTCTTGTTTTATTCTTTTACAAAACCGACACACATACAATAATAAGTTAAAAATCATACGATATAAAACAAAAAATATGTATCAAATGAAAATTAAAAATTAATCATAATAAACATTCATCAATCAATACAATTAATTTTTAAGATAAAACATGGAATTTCGTTCTTAAAAAAAATCATCAATCATTTCACAAATATATATATATTTTTTCTGCGGTCACAGAAATATATTTCACAAACCAACTAATCAACTAATTTAAATAAAAGTTCTAGAAACTTCTATATAAGTCAAGAACAGTACAATAAACTTTCATTAGAATGAAAAGAAAAGTTTTTAATGCTCAGTAAGTATTGCTATGTAAACTAAAAAAATAAAATTAGAAGCTATTTAGAAAAATTAGAAAGTACATCAAAATTGGCATCGTTTATATAAATTGTAAGTACATGTACTTGTTAAATAAATTTTGTAGAATAGTTTTGTTTACTTTCTTACAAACACAGGATCTCTCCATTTTTTATCATATTTTGCTAAGTTGATAAAGGTTATTTAATTCATATTTACAACATCTCTCTGTAATGCATCCTAGACGGCTTGGTTAAAACAAATAATCTAGTTGACAGTTGAAAGTCTTCCGTGCAGCACTTGGAGTGATGGAGTGAGTCCTTTTACTCTGAATAACGTGAATCCCAGTGGATTATCAGATAATTCCATTAAATCGAAGTCAAGCGATAGTCTTCTGTTTAACTTCTGTCGAACACTTGAACATTCACTTTGCATCGAATTATTTACTACGTATACAGTAATACACTTCAATCATTTGTTTTTCCTGTGTTTCGCTTGTTTTGATTAATAGATGGTTACACTTGACGGAACGATCTAATTGGTTGAAGGAAAAAGTAGTTTGTCTTTTTTGTTTTTTAGTACGATGATTTTCCTGGTCAAGTTTTCATCATGTTTGATTTTTATTTGATAAACTTATGAAGGTAGCAATTTGTAGTGTTAATCGTTGAAATTGCTCAATAATTTCATGGGTTTCAAAGCTATAAGGACTTCCTATAATTAGATACAATTATTGTCTTATAGAGATGTTTTCAAACGATGGCAGGAAATTGAAATATTTATTGTTGCCTGACGGCCGAGAAATGAATTATATGAATTCTGTATCTTCCTGTTCTGATTTATTCATGCTTCTTTGTGGGAATTGTAATTTCTGAATTGGTATCTTGGTAAATATGATACTGGCTCTTTACTGTATCAGTTCAGTCTTACTAGGACTATGAAATTACTAGTTAATTCTCTGATGTAGCGAGTATGAACCATGGAATATTTCAATTATTATTCATTTGGTTTTTGTTTCCTGTTCTGATTGAAACTCACATTTCTGCCTATTTATTTAATCGTTTTAATTATCTCTGTGGTAAAGGGGAATACATAAATCTATCTCTAACTTATCAGTGATATATATCCTTTTTGTTGATGAATGGAATTTTTGAGGACAACTTATCTAGCTGTTTAATACATTATCGAAAAGTATTATGTTATCAGAATTTGTATGCAGTGGTGAAATTCACGTTTGGCAAGAATCGTTTCGTTTCGTAGGCAATTTTAACAGTTAAACTTAAACCAACTAAACTCGGACCCAACAAACTTTTAAACATTCTTTTTATCAATAAAGAATGATTAAGTTTAACTACAGAATAACTGAATCTGCTTCTTTAAGTATACAATAGTATTACATTAGTCGCAAGAAAATGAAAATATTTTTTAAGAAGAATAATGTAAATTATCATTATAGTCTTATTATTACAAGAGTATTCTTTATTGCAAGATTTCAACAATACTTTTAATGTCATGACATGAAGAAATTGTATTCTTTGTAAACTGAAATCAACTATACCTACTTATTATTTAATTATTTTTTTTAATCTTTTCAATTTAAACTTTAAAGATTATATTATAGTGTAGATGTAGATAATTAAACAGAATATTTATAATTAACTAAACAAATGTAGCCGAAACGTCGTCATTTAAAAAATATTTAGACAGCCATAATTTAGTTCTTTTTCTATTAATATTGTTTTACATTTCATGGTACCTTGACAGTGTAGTGTCTAGCAGTACAGATACTATTAAATATTATACAGAACGGTCTAGTTACTCATGAATGTATTCCAAACAAGTTATAATTTTAAATTTTGCCGATGCAGCCAACCATTAAACGATTTGGAGCATTAATTAACAACTTATTTAATTTATTAAGTAAAATAATTTGAAAGTCAGTGTTTGGAACAGAAACCACCCCTCCCCACAGCATTTAAGACTACTTAACTAACCATTTCGTGTTGTTCAGTTCCAGTTTCCACCGAACCACTCAGCAACCATGAACGGCTTGAACGGACACACGAACGGTGACTTGAACAGCTGCGGAGATATCATCACGCAGAACCAGATGAAGGGTTGCTGGACCATCGGCCTCATCAACTCCAAGTTCCGCTACCTTACTGCCGAGACCTTCGGCTTCAAGATCAACGCCAATGGTGCTAGCCTCAAGAAGAAGCAGATCTGGACGTTGGAGCCCGTCAACGCTAACAGCGGCGACAGTAAGTTATCTTCACGTAATACTTGACTCATGCTTGTACTTTATGTTGAATGTTCATTTCTTGAATGGAGTATTCAATTGAAAAGGACGTAACGGCTTCTTGAGCGAAATATTTATAGTTGACTTCAGACAGTAATTATGTTATATTGTCATCTATACGAGATCTATGTTTTTATTTTCATTCAAACCTCGGATTGCACATTGAAGTAGAAGATAATAATAATAATAAAAAAACTTATTGAAACTCACCAAGTTTTTTCTTTTTCATATTAATGTACTTTGTATCTTTGTACATTATCCTATAATTTTTCAAATAAATTTAAGCTATAGCAGAATTTGATTGTAACATGCACACATTACCATTACATGCAATATAAGTCAAATCATCGAATATGTAGGCAATTTGCTGAATCTAATATTAATTATTACTTTTATTTTTTATATTGAAACACATTCCTAAAGATACTTTTGTCGCTTACGCATATAATTCGCAATATTATAAATTTCAAACTTTAATATTTTATATTGGAAATCTTCTTGGAAAGGTTAGTTTTGCTAACGATTTAACCAAACAAACCGTTAGCCCATAAACGCACGGTACACGTAGTCAAACCATTATACTCGGTTTTGGCAAATTTGTCAATAATGATTTAACAATACATTTAACAGCAGTTCAGCTGATTTCGCACTTAACCGATAGCACATACATTAGTAGAATATTTTATTTTTGTTAATTAATGTGATGGTTATTAAAACAAAATATACTTATTTTTTGTTTGTTTTTGTGACGTTACACAATTGTAATTAATTCATATCATAGAATCTAGAATTTCTGTAGTTTATTTTTTGTTTCGAATGCTTTATGTTTACTTAACTAACTCATAACAAAGAAAATATATTTTTAAGCAGATTTTTATATTATTAATTCATTTTCAGTATAATTAATTGGTTTGTTTATAGTAGAAACATAGCCGTAATTTGTAATCTGATAGTGCTGATAGCTGTTAATTGTATTATCCAGTTGTGTTGCTATTAAATTATTTCAATTGATACTATCATTCAATTTAACGTTTAACTCAATTATCATGAAAAGATAATGTTTATATAAACAATTATCATTTGAGGAATATTATATCTTTTATATTGTTAATAAATAATTCATTTTAAAATTGTAAGTAATGCATGTATATTATTTACCATGAATGTGTCATTGCTAATTGATTACTGTTCTCGAACTTAGAACTAAATAAACTTTGAATATTTCATAATATAAAAACAGAAATAAATAAAGAAGATGGAAGAAGCTTTTATAGCTTTATTTGTAGCGAAAATTTAAAATGCTTTAATGTTTTGTCGTAATAACCGCTCGGTCAACAAATCGTTAAAAAATATAAACTAATTACGAATTTTTACTGTGTGAGAAGGATATAGATTACGATCACAATTCATAATTTACATGAAACATTCTAGAGATTCCTAGTGTATTTTGTTTTAAATTTTTATAATAAATTAATAAAATCCCCTTTATATATCCTGAACTAAATATTTCATATTTACTACGTATGTTCAGAAATTATTACAACTGATATATTGTGGAGCTAATTAAATACGTAATATACTGATTTGTAGTCAGAAAATTATTTTGACAAGTTTGACACTTTTATAAACGAACAAACTGCCTATTGCTAAAGATACATATTTTTTCTCTGCAAACACTAAAACAAAATTGCATTTGCTTCGGAAATGTTTGTAATTGCTCGACGAAGAACGTTTATGTTCCTGTTAATGTTGAAATTCATCTACATAAGAAATGATTGATCCGCACTCAAATATATCATGATACATTTTACCCAACTGATGTATTTCTTATTATAAAGTTTTCTTGATTTGATATTTTTTATTATAAAAATAAGAAATAATTTAAAATTAATTTAAGAATTTAATTCTATCACTCTATGATACATTTTTGTTCATAATTGCTAACACAGCTTCTGTTTGGTGTTGTTGCAGGTTTGATTTACCTGCGGTCTCATCTGGACAAGTATCTGGCTGTGGACTCGTTCGGTAACGTGACGTGCGAGGCGGAAGAGAAGGACCCGGGCAGCAAATTCCAGATCAGTGTGGCTGAAGATGGCACCGGTCGCTGGGCGTTACGTAACGTGGTGCGTGGATACTTCCTTGGCTCCAGTTCTGACAAGCTCACCTGCACCGCCAAGGTGCCCGCTGATGCCGAGTTCTGGCATGTGCATCTTGCTGCCAGGCCACAGGTTAGTACGCAGTGATTTGCGTCAAGAAAAGAAAACTTCTTGGTTCTTGAACTTAGTAGTATAGTTATTATTTGAAAAGCAAGTTACTTATTGAATATATAGTTTTTTGTTTGGTTAATTATCATTTTACTGTTGAATACATTGATAAATTATAGATACTTTGAATTATTATAACAAACCAAAAGACTGCTTATATTTACTATTTTTATCTCTTATTCTTATTAAATGGTATATTATACTAGGACGTTATAATATTATTATGCCCAATATGATGGAGCAAAGCTAAACTAAATAATAATCATTTGTGATGTAACTACGGCGGTAGAGAAATGTCATTTTGATTATCAAAATTTTTGCATATTTTTGTTAATTTGGTTTTCCATAATTTCATAACAGTCTTTAGCCTTTTTTTATTTGCACAGAGAAATTGATTCATACATAATAATTTTTTGATTGGAATAGAAAAGGGAATAATGATCATTATTCCCTTGTTATTATTCCTTGCGGGATTTATACATGGAATTATGTTGCAAAAATCACACATTTAAAATACATCGGTGGGCAAAGACAGCTCTTCATTGAATTAAGTGCGGCTTACATTGAAAATTGAAATTAGTTTTTATTTTCATTTTTTCGTAGACAAATTATTTTTCTTTTTATGATCTTTATATAGAATCCGAAAAAATGTTCGTTTAAGCAGTTCAACGTCCGGTATATTGGTAACCTAATTGGACTAATTTCTTAAATCTATATCTAAATTAGATAAACTAAACTAATTTTTTCGTATTGTGTTACGTATAGATTTTGATTCTTAGTAAGAATAAAATTTTGATTAAAATCGGTTAATTTCTCAAAAAGTTACTTGCGTAAAAAATTGTTACAATTTGTATTTATATTCAATTTTTAGAATATATAAATTTAATTTGTGAAACCGTTTAGATTGCAATTTGCTATTTGAGATAGATATGTTTTTAATCAAATTTATACTTTTCTCTTTACAAAATTTCTATATAATAAATTAGCTATACGGAAACGAAACCATAAAAAATCATAATCATTTATCCTATTACAACAGCTCCATAATTTCGTAATTCCCGTTATGCAGGTAAACCTTCGTTCAGTGGGCCGCAAGCGATTTGCCCATCTGTCCGAAAATCTGGATGAGATTCACGTGGACGCCAACATTCCTTGGGGCGAAGACACCCTCTTCACGCTGGAATTCCGCCTGGAGGAGTCTGGCAAGTACGCGCTGCACACGTGCAACAACAAGTACCTGTCCCGCGAGGGTAAGCTGGTGGAGCAGTGCGGCAAGGACTGTTTGTTCACCGCCGAGTACCACTCGGGGCAACTGGCGCTGCGTGACCGCTCCGGCGCCTACCTCAGCCCCATCGGCAGCAAGGCTGTGCTCAAGACACGTTCGCAGACCGTCACCAAGGATGAGCTGTTCTCGCTGGAGGATTCACTGCCACAGGCTAGCTTTGTTGCGGCGCTCAACTCCAAATATGTCTCTGTTAAACAAGGTTAGTGTAGTGTTTATATTATAGGTAGTTAATTTCATACTTTTTAAATTCTGCTAAATTGTAGTAAGGAAGAAAAATTCTTATTTATTTATGAATATTTACAAATTAGGGATTTAAAAAATTATGATGTAGTCCAGAGTGTTTTTGTAATAAATACAAATTTCTTAAAGTCATAATTGTATTATCATTTTGCACTGGATGGGCAGTTATTTTTTAAAAAAAATTAATAGATTTGTATTATTTTCTTTATACAGTGAAATATCCTGAAAAGAGTAAAAAAGTGATGATGACGAAATTAACAACTGACATATTAGCAGATATTTTTGTCATAAAATAGGATTTATTTTTTAATTCCGGAATGCAAACGTCTTTTGGAATAATATACACAGACCTACATAATGTAATAAAGAATACGGATAGCCTTTTCCAAAAAAATTGTATTTTTGCGAAAAATAACACATTTCCATAAAATTTATTACTTATTTCCAAATTGGTAGAAGGTAGAACAAAATTCTTTTTTTCTTTCAATAATTAAATTGCATGCTTCATATAATAATTCATATTCTGCGTTATGTTGCTAGTCGGCTTATCCATATTAATATGACATCGAAGAACAACATTAAAATAGTTCAGTGACGTACAAATAAATAATTTTTTTATTTACCCAATTGCAAAACCATGTCTGTACGCTGTAACTGGAATGATTTAAACCCTGTTGCTGGTATTGTGTCTAAAAATTCAATACGGAGATTCATGAAATAATAAAAGAAATAAATATATTCCGCTGAACAAAGGATTATCAAATACCCTTTCGCAAAAAAGATATGATTTGGTCTTTCCAACTTTTTTTTTTCAAGCTATAAAATCATGTACGTAATCCAATTTATTCTAGTAAATTAATTAAAAGGAAAAAAACTAAATAAACATCGGTATGCTAGACAGAAATACTGGACAAGAGTTTCATGAAACAAAAAAGAACAAAATTCCGTGTAATAGGCGCCTTTCAAACAAAATTCGCAGAAACCTTTGCAGTCTTCTAACACCAAAACAAATTCTAATCTCATGAACGAATATAAAACTCATGAATTTCTGCATTTCTCAAGGACATTAGTCTCCGGCTAGTGACACCGAGTTGCATTACTCTCGCGTCCTTGAATACCGCCTGCGTCTACTTTAAACAAGGTCAGTGCCACACTGATCGCTAACCACATATATGCACGCACTCGGAGCAAATCTCCACGGTGTTGTTTTGTTTTGGAGACGGCGTGACTTTATTTTTACTTCCCAGACGCATCGACTTCAGCTTCGGCAGATGTTTGTGGCGTATTTTGGGACACGGCGCGAACGCGAACGATTTCGACTGTTTTTGACGCTATGAAGAGTTAAGCATGGTTTGGTTGGTTTGGTTTTGGTTGATGCTCGGATTTAGGAGGTAAGACTGCATAAAGCAGTGCAATGTTGCATGCGTCTAACTTTTACGGTTATTTTTATGAACGTGTTCTTGTTTGGAGAACGGAGTTTCCCATGTGTTTTCACTCGCTCGATATTTTTGATGATGTACGGTTTACGGCGAAGCTTCTTGCGCTATTGATTGATATATGAGTCTACAAGAAATGTTAGTTTATTAGTATGCAGATATATAAGTTTAAATATATTAGTAGTTTTTTAAATATTTACCAATGTTTCAGAGACAAGTAATCAATAATACTTTCTATCTAAAATTATATACAAAATTATATTGGGTTCAGTAATATGGGCAATCGTAGTTCACAATCAAGAGTTCCTGTGTTTAAATCTCGTTGATCTTAACTTTTATACAAAATACGGGCAGTTCGAATTCACTATATGCTGTTGCAGGCATCCTGTTCTCCTAATTGATATTAAGTCTCTGTTGTGCAGAGTATTAAATAATTAAATGATAAATATGAAAACATCAGACCTACAGGCAGACAAAGTAACAAGGAGATTCAAAATATATACATTTTTTTTTATTAAGGTAGTCCTAGTGTGACGGTGGCGCCTTCGGTTGTCGAGTGGCGAAACTGACGCTCGGAGAAAGAAAAATACTGAATAAAATAAATATTTTATACCTATTATGATCTGAATATCATGAATTGTTAATAGGTTGTTGGCCTAGTGAATTTTCAAATACCGTACTACCGTGTGGTGTTGTCATTATAAATTAGGATCGTTCATTTTTCTTCAAAAACAAGGCTTTGCATGGCTAATATATCCATTACTAAACGTTAAAAAAAACTTTTTCCTTTTGATACAATATACACGGATAGTTCTAGAACATCATATTAGTTTTTCAAATGAAACTGCAAATTTTTAGAGGTACACAAACTAAATATGTGCGATTCTGAATGACGATCGCCATAAGCCCCGTGTATAAGAACTCAACTTTACAAGCGAATATATTTGTTCATAGACGGTGAATGTGTTTCATATTTTAACAGGATTCGTATGCCTATATTCCATGTTTACGTGCGGCAAGTTTCATTCAGATCTGTAAAATATTTTTTTACGCTAGAATTACCTTAATATCAAGTAAATGCTGCATGATGGACATGACGTGTTAAATTGTGTAATAAATTAATTTATAATTTAAGTATAGTTCTCACAATGCTATAAACATTTAACTGTGTTAAACAGGATGAAGATTCTGTTTATATCTAGACATAAAAATACTTGTTGAAAAATAAAGGGTTTTATCCATTTTGTTATGTTATGGTGTTACAAGTTCAAGTTATTGTTTATAATATCTGATACATGATGTTTTGCTCGTATCTTATTTCAAGGTTATAATTTGCGGTAAATAATAGCTTCCTGTATCTATATCATGCGAAGATTTTTTGCTGTTCTCGTGATTATAACATCTTAAACAATCATTTTATTGCTAATACTTACTTTTGCTACAAGATTTATTTAGGTACATATAAATTATCATAAAATTATCCTTATAAGGTTTTTCAAACAACTATAAATCTTACGGTTAATTTAAATTAATATAACCTAACATAATTTTATGTAAGATTATTTATAAAAGTAGGCAAATTATAAAATATTATATTTTTTATGAAGCTACTTACATTCTATTTAGAGTCACAAACATTATTCACAAATTTTAAAATCTCATAATTTAGCTGTGAACCTGAAAAACCAGTATAAAATCTAGTAAATGAGCTAAATTTGTTGAATGTAAATATTTAGAAACATATAATGTTACATTGTAACAGCAAACAGAAACGGACAATAATTCATAATAATAGTACTGCGTCGTCTGTCATTTTATTTAATTTCATTAAAGTTCTTCTCAGCAATTATTCCATTGGCTTTAGTGAATGAACTTTTTTGTGTAGGTTTTTTGTTTGGGATGTTAACCGTGACGCATGTGGGTACCCATATCATTAATTGCTGATAGTTTGAATAATGGTAGGTTTCCTGAAGCTTTCAACTTAGATAGCGAATTTGCATGTCATTTACCTAAAGTCAAATACGAGGTTAAATAGATAATTGTATATAATAAGACGAGTTATCTTCAGGTATTTTGTCGGTAATTTACTGAAAATGAGTACCCGGAATAAATTTACTATTATAATTTTAATACTTGTTACATACATATATGGCTATGTGTTCAATTATAGATACTGCAGCGTGTAGCAGTTTTGTTTAACACATTTTCATTTTGTGTGACATAGTTAATCGTATGCAGATTTCTAAAAATGCGTTTAAGTGTTGAAACTTTGTGTGTATTTTTCATTTGTGGAAATGTTATTTAACAGTTGATGCAAAATCTTTTCAAAGTTCTCATTTTAAAAACAATAACTTATAACTTGATAGTAAGTAATTCTGAAACTTTGTGTTTTGGGGTTCTAGTTTGCTCGGAAATATCTGTACAATGATATTAGAACATTTTTTATCATACAAAGTATTACGGCTTTGAATATTGACACAGATTTTTTTTTGTGTTTTTGACAACTTGAAGTAATTTTGTCTAAATATTGTAAATTTGAAAATTTACTCCTTTTTATTGTAAACCTATATTGTTCATTTTTCAATATAGGTAAGCCACATAGAAGTGTATTCGATTGTGTAGCAAACTGCATGTATTGTGAAATGATTTTCTATATAAATAAATAAATAAATATATCATCACGCCTTCTACCCATTAGTGGGTGTGGCACTCTGCCGAAGCAGATCTCGGTAAGTGATATATTTTGCGCGTGAAGTGCGGTTACCAGTCGTCAAATCACGGTCCCCAAAGATGTTAGTGGTGGAGGAGCCACAGGGGTAGCTTTTGAAATTATGAAAATTGTTTGTCGCCTGTGGGAATCGAACCAGGGTTCTCAGGATCCACAGGCCGACTTCATATCACTGAGCTAGCCACCCCACATTTTCTATATAAATCACATAATGAAATAATAATCTTTTTTCCTATTTCTCAAATTATATGTCTTTTACAAATAAACATTTTCTCACGTTTTAATTTCTTCTGACAGCGCAGTTTCCATTTAAAATATTTTAACAACACACATAACGCAATATAATTAAATATTGGAACGGGAAGTATCTCCAATGCTATTATTTGATTAAAATAAAAACTTATTACGGTGAAAGGAATCTAATCTGGTCAAATTAAATATAACAATGGAAAATTATTTCCATTAGATGATTTCCTATTATAAATCTATATTTAGGTAAATGTCATTGTGTTACTATTGTGAACTCAACTCGTTACATTCTATTAACATTTAGATTGTAGGTGAAACCTTTACAAAAGATGAGATGAAATGTCAAATATTTTGAAAGTTCATCTTTTACGTTCAGCTTTAGTTGTTAAATCGAACGTAAAACGCAAATTAGGTTCATAAGGCATAGTGAATGCTGTGTGTTTTGGCTAGATTTATTTTAAATTATTTGGACATTGAAATATTTCTTTTCATTATATAAATTATTATTTTTCTTTAATCATTGATCATTTGGAGCATATGTTTTACACATAATTAAATTTAGATTTCGACAAAAGTTGTATCAGATAAATCAATCAAATCAGAAACGCGGTCATAAATAAAGAAACTATTAAAACTGATATATTCATTTTGATGTATCTTTCAGTCAACGTCAACAGTTTCAAGTATTTGCTGAATCGAACTAGCACATGCATTCATTGAAAAACAATCGAATTACCAGTGATTTTGTAAACCGCGTGTGGGTAGCCATGGATTAGCTGTTCAATTGTTTTTGTTGCGGTTTTTATTTAACCGATGCGGCACATGGTGAACAGATGAACAGCTGGAAGGCGAGAAGTGCGTTACTAGATCTAGATACTCGTGGTGGTCGCAGTTGTTCGGATTGCGCACACGCGTGGAATCTTGCAATCGGAACGACTTTCAAGGTCATCATGGCGCCGCCAAATCATGTACTTTCTCATTTTTCTCTCATTTTTTTATTTTTTGTAAAATCTATAAATCATTATTCCATGGATACAACAATCGTCTCACAAAACTAAGAGTTCGTGAATTCATACCTCGCTGACTTCACTTATTCAACAAATATCCCTTCCAAATAGTTCTAATTACACTACTACATTAGCTAAAGACTTCCTGTACTGTAACTGGAATTAATTTCTTTTTTATTTATTTATTATTTACTCTACACAATAGGAACTGAATCCAAATTACAGTACCGGGGGGCCTACAGCTTATAATGGAATTCGAACCACTCAGACATAATCGTATTTTTTTATATAACTTGAAGTCAGTGAGATTTGAAGGCACGACCTCTTGCGTATTAATTAAGAAACGCAAGTTTTACCTCGCTTTTATCCAGAATACCAAAATTAAATATAAATTAATCAAAAATTAATAGATACGTTACTAAATGACAAACAGTATGACTGAAATGATGACTATACAGTACTGCTAATTAATAAATTCTCTTTTGTATACATTCGAAGAAAGACGAAATAAAGTAATTTACATAAATAATAAATTGTAAATATAAATACCAATTATAATTTTATATGCATGTCTACCCGATGTTAGAGAATCATAAAATTGTACACCTAATCTGTTAAAATACGAGCCAATTAAAATGCACAGTTACGTTTCCTAATTACCTAAGCATCATAAAATAAATACCGAACAATTGAAGACACATATTGATCAGATGATATTTCTTCTATAGTTACAGGTTTAAATTACATAAAAAAGAATTACGAGGAATAAGCCAAA
Source organism: Pterostichus madidus (assembly GCA_911728475.2). Lineage (NCBI taxonomy): Eukaryota > Metazoa > Arthropoda > Insecta > Coleoptera > Carabidae > Pterostichus > Pterostichus madidus. The sequence goes on from OU452303.1 coordinate 16,317,441, forward strand.
AATTTGAAGATTTTTTTTTTAAATGTTGGCTTTATTTTTCTGCACTGATCTTCTCTAAGTAGTTCCTGTTATACTCGTTATACTGTGTGTAAACAAATAGGCTATTCCACATATTTTGATTATTTATATGTTAATCTACGTACAAAAATAATTTTCCGTATTTTTTTAATTTTTTTTATTTTGTTTTGAAGTTCCTACTAAGGAAGAAATAATAATAAAGATTTATTAATTAATTGTGACGTAGCTACTCTTGGTGACAAATATTGTATTAATATTAAGAGAAAGCGTCTTAATGAGAAAGATGGATTTTGACAAGAGCGCGAAAAATCTCACGGAACTGACTTCACGCTTGTTTACGTCTCGTCAACACTAGTTTTTCCAGTTTTTACTTATATTATACGAAATTTTTCAAGACTATATTGTATTAATCACGTTCCAAGTAAACATTTATGTACATTTTTTAAGTTTAACTAAAATGGAAGAATTTTATGTACGAGGTTGCTATGTAATTCTAACATTTATTGTCTCAATTATTATTGTAATTAAATATTGTTTTATTCCTAATTGCACATGCGCATTGCCTCATAATATGAAGTTGCAGTTTAATTGAGCCACCTACGTCACAAAGGACATCAGTGGCGATCATTTTGAATAAACTTCACTTTTTAAATAAATATTTTAGTTATTAATACGTTACTTTTTATCATATGTTTAGCTTTATTGTGACACATTTACAACTAAAATTGATATGCATTAAATATTTCTTTAAACGCCATACTGTTGGAATAGCCTATTGTCCCTATGGCATCTATAATCACCACGACGCCAAACATGATTACACAAAAGTCCTCATAAAAAATAAATGTATGAAACAATTAGATGCAAAAAAAGTGGGAATTAACCAGATTTTTGGGTCCCTCGATAAAAATTGTTCATAAGTAGCAGTAATAATAATGTTGTGGGTACCGTTGAAAATTGAGAAATATATATTACAATTTTCAGATTAATTTATATTCCACTCATTTTTTATTTTTAAACTAATACAAATTTCTAGTTGAGTGTCTGGAACACTTAATTTTCAAATGTAATAATAAACACTTTGATCTTTCTTATGTATTTTATGAACTATAATTTGATTTTTCTCTGGTTGTGCGTGTGATCGGTCCGCACTGCAGGAGGTCTAGGAAACACGCGCGGCATGCACTATCAATTACATTCATACTCAATGGACACGCAATGCTCGGTGCATACAAATAAATTATCTGTTTTTATTTGTCATTGTCTGCGTTGGTACACTAAATATTTATAAAGTGGAAGAAGAGTTTCTCGCCTCTCTCTGGCATTTGTAATAGAATCTTTCGGTTCTGAATTTTTTGCTGCTGTCAGTACTTTGACACTAAGGCAGATTTGTATGTGAAAATGTTTTCTGTTTCTTTCTGCGCATTTTTTCAACGAGACAATGTCATCATTAAAGGTCTTAATTAGTCTACAAACGTTTTGTTTTATTTAAATTACAACTGCAAACGGAAATATTTTCAAGACAACGCAATGGCTCTGTTTTTCTCTGCTTCTTAATTAGCAATGTTCGTTTCTTTACTTTTTTATTGTTTCGTAAAAACGGAAGAATTCAGAGAATTCATATTGCTGACACAAATTTTAGCAAAATAAACATTTATCACACCTAATTGCTAACGTACTCGCACTCATTAATCGTATTACTAAGTACTTGATTTTCTTTTAGAATTTTTTTTTGTAAGAAAATAATTGAAAATTGGATCGGACATGCAAACACTTGTGATATAAATCAAGGATTCAAATTCGTTTTGTAATTGCGAATTAAATTAAATTAAATTTTAATTGCAAAAATACAAAATATCTGAAATAGAAGTTAATCTTTATCATTGTAATAGGTAATATAGTAGATTAGATATGTATCCAGAGAGGTAGGATTAAATTATGCATTTTAATCCTGTGGTGTACACACTATTTAAATTTTATATTTAATCCCTCCAGAATTAAAAGTAACACTTCTGTTCTCGAATAGGAACAATAAAATAGGTCATTTATTCCCAGAAGTACGAAAAAAATACTACGTACTTCTTGTCCGTGAAATATGTTTGACGTTCTCAGGATATCGTTTTCTTCGGCCTAAAAGTTCATCGATACATCATTTGATTTAGATAATAACTATTATTACTAAAACTGAAGTTGCTTTCAATATTAGTTACCGAGGAAAGTTATTAGACTACTTTGACTTTGAGTATCTGCCAACTATTAATTGTTTCTGTAATCCGTAATTGTTACGTAGGCAGATTTATAGCTGCTATTATATTACAATTAAAATTGTACATGTAAGTACTTTTGCTAATTCTGCCTGTAATAAATACAGTACTCAATTCTTTATTTAATTTCATCAATTACTCTAAATGCCCGTAACATTTTCATTGTACACAACAGTAACCGTAGACACAAAGAGAAAGAAGAGAACTTTTTTACCATCCGTTACATCCTATCAATAGTAATAGCAGTAGTAGTGGTCATTTACTTCTTCAGTGATATAGTACTTTATAAAGTGCAGCATGCAACGCATTATTTTATTTTCTCGTTCTTGTCTTGTGTGCATTTCGTTCGTTAATCGTTGCGTCGTTGTTAAAGTAACGGAAACATGACGCCGGCTCGATTAGTAGCTTGTTTTATCGGAGATTTTCTTGAAACCGGAACTTGGTATCTCATACCGTGGTCAGTTATTTAAACAAATGCGTAGAAGAGTAATGTGAACAACAGTTTTACCAGCGGCGTAATTAAAAAAAAATTGGCTTTAATGTACAACAAAAAAAAAAGCTCTTCACATATATTTGAAAGTTGCTATTAATTACAAGGAAACAGAAAATGGAATTATAATGTTACATATGCAGTTTATTTGTTATATGAATGAAAACGCTAAATCAATAAATATCATACATACATACTTACATACATACATATCTTCACGCTATATCCCAACAAATGGGGTAGCACGAACCCTAAAATCACTCATAACTCATCACACTCATCAAACAATCAGCCTTCGTCAAACATTTTCATCCAAACAAACCACCCTCATTTCAACCACATTCATAGATCACTCCATATAAACTCATTCATTTATTACACTCGAAATCATTATGACACAACAAACCTTCAATCACATCATTCCTATTCACTTATCATTCATTTTCTTTCTTCAACGTACATAACATATGCATAAAATATCTCAAATTACTCACGTTTACTCCTAACAACGAATCTAATAACGAAACTAACAACGAATCTACAAGATTAGAAAAGATGAAAGCGATAGCCTGGCACTTGTATATGAAAGAAAAGTCCACACAATGCGGTAACTGAAAATGAAACAAAAAGATAAGAAAGGAAGGGAGATATATTTATATTTTGTGCAGGTTCATTCTGTATATAGTCTTTATTACTCATTTAAGTTTGAGTCTGATTAATGTTAAATTCTAATATTGTAATTAAACTTTGTTTAATAGCAGTGCAGGTCCTGTCACATAAGAAAATAAAATTTTGGGTCCGCCGGATGCGCGGCAAGGAGCGAGTACACTTTGATGTTATGCAAGTAGCTCCTTGCCGCGCACCCGTCTCACCCTCCAGTTATTCTATCCCTTTCTGCTTCACAACAAACGCCGTTGTTATCCGTCTAGTTATGTTTTGTCTGAGGATTCTACTGACAACGACACACGTTACGTGAAGTTACGTGTTATTTATCTCTGTCTTATCTGTCTCTCTTTAATTCAAGATGCAACTACGTCATATCCGTTTGTTTCGAAAGTTTAAATATTTTTATCATGCTTAATACAAGTTTAAAAAAAATCAAAAATTTTGGGTATAATAATTTTGTTACGTAGATTAATATACGTATAAAAAATTCAAGGCCCATTAGTCCGGTTACTTGTGCGGATGTTTCCTTTATCTTTAGTTCTCAAAAACTAATAGTATTTTTTTCTCAAAAATGTATTTGGCACCCTAGTACAAGAATGAATAACGTGAAATATTTAGAAAGACAGAAATAACCTGTACTGAATCATATTTCTAAATAAAGTTATTAAATTAACTGTAAATTAATGATGATAATGAACTTTTAAAAAATGCTAAATTTCAAGATAACAATTTAACTGATTTTATTGTGGTAATCAAAGCATTCAAAATTACGGAATGATTGTACAGAATTTTTAGATAATTAGCGAGCATTAAAGACGTAATTAAATTTACAACTAGGTGTAACAAATTATAGACGTGTAAATTCTAATTTTGAAACAGTTATCTAACATCAGCTGGTCAGCGTAAAAATTAACATTAACTATGGTTCGAACATGAACCATCTCTCCTGAAATGAATTACCTGTTTCTTTACGCTATAAACATCGTGACGTTTAATAAATCAAATGCAATCATAACAATTCTACATGTGTATGTTTGGTCTACAACTGCACTTAATATGTTGTATAGAAAACGGTCGTCGATGTAAATACTTAGACATTAATATTCTGTACAGATTGAAATATGAAATTTATAAATTGATTAACGATTTATATTAGATACCTACTAGTTTTATTATTGCTTATAAAATATCCCGTTCACATAGAGGAATTTGTCATTCGAAATATTTTTTATCATGGCTTCTTACTTACATTGAGATTATTTTCTTGTTGTAGCTAGGGATTTTGGAATTATTGACCTTTTCAATCAAAGACGGTTTACCGGTATATTATTAGTAATTTAAAAAATATGCTATTGAAAATCTAAGAGTAAATATTAGAAAAAAAAAATGTTTTTTGATTGAAATCTAATCGATCATAACAAAAAAATATATGCAAATAAAACTATTCTGGAAATCAAATGTAAAATGATGTAATATATTAGTAAACTATTGACAATATTGATTAAATATGGATCTTCGTCTCAGAAACAATGAAAAGAATTTTAAGATATAATTGAATGTTTTTTTTATCAATTAACTCAGTGGTATGAAGTTGGCCTGTGGATCCTGAGGTCCCTGGTTCGATTCCCACAGGCGACAAATTTTCATAATTTGAAAAAGCTATCCCTGTGGCTCCACCACTAACATGTTTGGGGGCCGTGATTTGACGACTGGTAACCGCACTTCACGCGCAAAATATATCACTTACCGAGATCTGCTTCAGCAGAATGCCACACTCAGTAATGGGTAGAAGGCGTGATGATATATTTATTTATTTATTTATTTTAAAATATAAGTACGCAAAAAACATAATTTATCTAAACTATGGTCTTCTATAAGTAATTTCTCTAATTACGGACAAAAGAGTGGTGAATTACCGGTATAAATTTAATAGATATTTTTCGCTATTTACCGGTAAATCTAAAGAGATTTTAGAATACCATTGGCAATCAAATTCTTAAAGTAGTTTTAGGTCAGCAGTCTTATTTATTTTTTTATTGTAAAAAGTTTCTAAGTAACTTTAGAGAAAAATTATATCTTAGATTAGAACTAGAAGTACTCTTATTATTCTCTAAAATAATTTGGGAAAGTTTGACAGAAAAATTACGTTGGGCAAATATTAGTTAACCACCTATAGTTATGTGTAAATATTACTAGTTAATAATTTTAATTCTCGTTTAGAAATTCGTTTAAGAAACCGATTTATTAAACTAGCAAACTTACAATTTAATGGGTGTATTAGTACGCTTGGATTGGAAACAAATTAAAAATTGTATTCAAATGATATTAAGTGATTAAATTCTCTTTATGATGTATGATGCTTGTGTGATTTGCAGTTCTAGCACATTAGGTAGGTATTTGATCATTGATGTGCTGGTTGATTTCACATATGTTTAATTAATTTTGGTATGACCGAGCGTACATCTGTTCTTTAATGACAAAATCATTAAATTATATTTTACTGCCTATAATATTTAAAACAGGCGTAACCAATTATAAATTAGTACACATAAAAACTCCAGTTAAAAAACATGAAACTCGTGTTGTTCAACGTGGCTTCTTGTAAGCTGCATTCAGTCATCATGCATATAGCACACTCATACTGCAACTATACTTGAAGAGGGCTTTGGCTTTCGAAACAAAAAACTGTCGTGGTTCGTGCCGAGCCGACTAGACTGGGTTGGTCCACACAGTGATAATAGATGCATTAAAGCAGTACATCTAAAACTTTCCTGTCTTTTTGTACTAATTTATATCATATTAGTCACTGTGATAGACTCAATAATTTAATCAGAAAATAATATAACGAAAAATATGGCACTGTAAAATAGCTTATACGGCGTATACTTTCTTCTTCTTTTTACTATTATATTGGTAAGAAAATGAACGAAAAATAGGTAACAAGTGTTGGTAATATTACATACTTCATAAATAAAATTTTGCAGAAACATTATTTCGAATTAATCACTTTGTTCAGCCAATTAAAATTGACGATAGGTATATACATACATTTTATATCAAAATCTTGTATTCATTTATATAACTAGTGTCAATTATTTAATTAAAAAAAATAGGCTGAGTAAAGCGATTGGTACAATATTATTATTTCTGCATTGAATGTATGTGTTCCTAATACCTTTCACTGTCAATGGGAGATGCTGGGCAAGGCTCTTCGTAGATGGCAGCAGTAGACTTATGCTGGGTTGCAAGAAAAAAATAAAGAACTCTTTAGTTAAAGAATTGTTAATCTAGTAACAGCATCAATAGCGATTTTCTGAAATTTATTGAACCGTTAGTTGCTAATGAACCGATAAAACTTTCATGCAACCCAGCATTAGGCACTTTAAATGCGTGGAAATAGGAAATATATAAAAACTTTTAATTTTGCAACTACAAGAACACATTTTTACACTTGTTAGGTTGTTAACTGATATACATATATCATATAAACACGGTACACAAACATATCACAATAATTAACAAGAATAAACATGGATTTCTCAAATATTTTAGCAGTTTGTGCTAGCGCAAACTGTCCAAGCTAAGTTAAGTAGACGCGGATTATTAAATAGTTTTTGAAATGTGCCTTAGATGGCGCCAAAGTTGCTGTAGGTCACCTCCAGCATCTCCCTTTATTTCGTTTTACTATTTACCTGCAAAACAGTTTTAAAATGTAGGCGTTGTTAATATCGATGTATCATCTATTTAAAATAAAAGAAATGTATTATCACTCCTTTTACTCATTACTTGGTGTGGCACTCTGCCGTAGCAGATCTCGGTGATTGATATATTTATGCGCATGAACTACGGTTACCAACCGTCAAATCACGATCCCCAAAGTTGTTTGTGGAGGGGAAGCCACAGGGGTAATTTCAATAGGGTGAAAATTGTTTATCGGCTGTGGAAATTGAATCCGGGTTCTCAAATCCATATCTCTTTAAGTGTGTATAAATATGTCTGTTCCATTGTTTGGAAAGCACTGTATGCTGTGATTTGTATTTCTTTCTCTGTTTCTTTCATTCGTTTTGTTGGAGCATAGATTGAAAGAGGCTAGGAGCCAGGGTTGGGCGTGGCATTTTAAATTCATAATGGTTTATTCTGTGCTGGAACATGACCTTAGACTGCACTAATATTTAATTCTCATATTTTCACTAGTATTTTGAAAAATAATAGCTCATATTTTATGTACGGTTTTAGGTTTATAGGATGTATGTAATAAGCATAAGTAACTTTTACTTGTATTAAGCCAGTTTACGTTAAATAACAAGTTTCGTCTTTAATATGCACATTTACGATCAAATCATATAATAATTATAAAGTTAATAAGCGTTATAATAATGAAAGGTTAATACTGTAGATACGGATTCATTTATTCATTTCAGTAAAGTTCAATGCAAATGAAAGTTATTTGTAAATTTCCTGTGTTGTAACGAAAAGAGGAACTAACTCGAACATTTAACTACTCGTACCAGAAATTCTAATAAAAAATAGATACAATTATTATGCTACCAAAGGAAATGTGTTCTTAAGATGAACTACTTCATATATTTTGCAAAATTTGTCTTCCTTTATTTATTTCATTTTAAAATACTGAACATTAGATTTAAATAAACGATAATTATGTTGCCAGTATATAATTTTAGCATTAGTTTTAAACATTTAAAATATGCAAATAACTGAAAAAATATACAAAAATGTAAATGGTGAAAAGCTAGAAAAATGACTTCATTACTATGAAACAACGAAGCAAAACGTGCTATTACCATAACGATTTTAAAGACTGTAATTACAAAAATTAATTATCCTGCCTGGGTTAATTATTTTAAATTAATCTTGAAACGTTATGCATGATTATTTGCATAGTTTAACGACCTGTTTCCAATAACAAAACAATTCACTATCACTTACTATATTTATCAATACAAAGCTCATTTTTATATTCAATACTTGACATTCATTTGTCATGTAAATGTCAATGAGTCAATGTTGTTTTGTTTCCAATGCAGCAGATAATAATGTTGTAGTTCTCTGATTGTTCTAAGAAATGCATCTTGAATGTTATCTTTCTTTGTTGAAATCAGTGAAATCATTAAAATTTTAATTTTATAGTTGCTCAATAATTAAAATAATTATCGAACTTAATTAATGGAGATTATATTCAAATGCAATTTTACTTGCAGTGTTCGATGATTAAATATTGAAATTAAAAATATTTACACACTTATTTATAAATCTTTTATCTCGTATTAATAACTAATCACATAAATATTGATATTCTTGTTGCAGTATGTCATTTTTAAATATAAATAGTAATTAAAAAAAAATTCTTAACAATAACGACTTTAAAATTCGTGCTTCTTGTATTAAGGGATCTCTTTGAGTTACGAATTTGATACAATTTTTATTTAATATTTTGGCTTTTTGATTGTATACCGAGCAACATTGGAATCTCGATAACTATAAAACGAAAAGCTATGATTTCAGTAAAATTAAACAAATAGAAAAAATGTAATCTGAGTGAAAAAGTAATAAACGTAAAAAACTTTATTTTTATGACATCATAATTTTAATAATATATTTGCATACTTTTGACGAACTTGTAGACCTGCATTATGTTTTAGAATGAATTCTAAAATGCAGCAGTGTAAACGGGGCTTACGTGGGTGAATATTTTTTGTGTTAAGCCTTGACAGAGCCTGCAGGGGTGGCTAACACAGACACACAGGGTGTTCCTACAGCAACGGTACTAGCTGACCCTAAAATCAATAACCGGCGTTTAACAGACAGCAGGAAATTTCAGCATACAATACATTCATACAGCTACTAGCCAAACAGAAACATTTCACTTCACGTGTCTTTTGTTTGCCAATCTGTACTTTACGTCTTTGTCAAATTGTCTCGACTTTATATATCGTCAAAAATAAATATTCTATTTAGGGAGGATGTATTTTTAACTTTCGCGGAATTTGAATGAATAATTTTAATAAGTAGATATTCATTTTGTAAACAATAAACGTTCAGCTCTGTAGGTATGTTTCCTGAATGAAAGTATACATGTTTTTATTTATCAAGTTAGTCGTGGAACAATGGAACATTAGGTGACTATGTGGGTGAAAAGGTACAAACAATAGAATAACGAATTGTTTGATTGATTTTGATTGAAAACACGAAACTGCTACAATGTTTCCGACATGCTGCATGATTTTATGTTTGTTAGAAAATTGACGTTATGGGAAAGAAATCTATCTATTATTAAAAAATTGTAACAAAACGCATTTACTATCGCACATAGACTGATTTTTAAATGTAACAGTGGCGTATTAAAAATTTACTATCCACAGGTTCATGTTTTTTAAATGAACAATAAAATTTGTAGATTTCAGTAAATGATATAATTTTGCCCGTGAAGAACTGATATTATGTTTAATTCTTGAATTATTACTCTTTTAAATTATTTATTAAGGTAAAAGATTGTTTTGTTAATTGATAAATAATTTATTATATGCTATAAATAACACATAAAATAACACAAAACTATGTATGATTCATGTCAACAAACATTTTAGTAGAATGATGACCGAACCTGGATAATTTCCATGTGAAAAAGTCAGTTGTCGACCGGGGGAGTTAAAATTTGGAAAAGTAGTCTTGACAGTTCAAAATTGATCATTTTCTATTTGATTTCTAAAATTTGTTTGCCTGGACTCGGGTTTGTGGGATCTAATGGAAATTCAACGTGTTTTGAAGAATGTTGATATTCTGTGTTTGTGCTTATGTAAAAGTTACTTTTTTCACAGAGAAAAATATTTAAAAAAATATAAAATCACTTTTCGATTTAAGGCTTCATACAGACACAGCACAATTATATCAAACACAGATCCATAAGAAGAATAATTTACGGCGATTTAAATGCAACATTCGCACTCTGTTACTTCAACGACTACTTGTTCTTCGATATCTTCTTTCCTTTCGATGCACTTTTTTACCGACGTACTGGTTTGGTACAAGAATCTAAAAAAATTTTTTCCGTTGTGCGCATCACAAATGATTACCGAAACGGGTTTGCGGCGGGAATCTACTTATATGGTCTGCGATCGCCGAATCTAACTTTTTTCAATTAATGCAGTGTGTACAGCAATCAATCGTCACTCGCTTTTGTGATGTCGGTAATTGGCAGATCAAATGATGTTACGTACATGAAGTTCGTGTTTGTAATTTTATAATCCGTTTGTCTTTTTTGTTACTGAAAAGAAGGAAATTTTTAATTGTGATTAAAATGATGTTGTAAATTCTTAATCCTAAGCGTTTAACATCATTTATCCAATGAAGGGTCATAATAATTTTGATTCACATGATTCACAAATAGATAGACAAATAAATCGGGCTTGTAAGAAGTAAATATCCATACTTTTAGAATAACCTAATGAGCTAGTTTTTTGTATTTATATTTATTAAGTATGAAATATTTTTCCTCAACTCTTTTCTTTATTTTCTACTTTTTTTGTTCAAAAGGTAGTCGTATTTCAGTGAATATAACTTCTGTGTATCAAACTAAAGTGCGCACGTTGTAATCACACTAACTTCAATTTATATAAAAATGAGACTCTCTGAGTGGTTCAGATTGCACTATAACCTGTATTATAGCTGGAAGAAAACGAGTAATAAAATAAATAAAACGTGTCTTAAAATACAATACAAATATCATCGTCATGTTTTTTTTTTCTAGAACTATGTTGTAATTGTTAAATATCGGCACCCATCCGCCTACACATATTAATTAGAAAATAAGACGAGCTGGCATCAAATTGAGAATTTTAAGCAGTCATAGCTTTAATATGTTGACCTGGAGCAATGAAATTATATAAAATTTCCCAAAAGCTTAATCTGATTTAATTTAAAGTTGTAAAGAAATAAATAAAAATAAATATATCATCACGCGATTTACCCATTATTGGGTGTGGCACTCTGTCATAGCAGATCTCGGTAAGTGATATATTTATGCGCGTGAAGTGCGGTTACCAGCCGTCAAATCATGTTAGTGGAGGGGGAGCCACAGGGGTAAATTAATGTGGTGAAAATTGTTTCTCGGTTGTAGGAATCGAATCGAGATTCTCAAATCTACAGGCCGACTCAATACCACTGAGCCACCTACCCCATAATTTAATTAAATAAATTAAATTTTTCAAAAATGCACGATTACATCAGTATTCAAATTTTATCTACATGATTATGTTACTTAAATTTTTATTACAATTATAAATATACATTTTTGCTTGACTTACACAAATACAATAAATACCTACTTAAGGCATAATTCAATAGAGGTTGGGTATAACGAGTAACTAACTTACTACCTAGAAACGTAGATTACAGTAATAAAAAATATTAATAATGACTTTTCTTTGTTTTACCCTCTATTTAAATATTTATTTTTTAAAACATGTTTATGAATTAATGAGTGTAACAAATCGTAAAGTTTTTTTAATAAATCGTTTTTTTTTTCTTTCATAATCATAATGATAATAATCTACTTATATGAATTATTTTATTGTAAGATAAAGAATAATCGATATAAACTGTAATTTAGTCTGACAAATTCTCCTGCCAAAATGTAAACAAATTTGACATTTCACGTAAATTAGAAATTTCGTATTTATTTCTTTGTAAAATAAGTATGTTGATACTGAATAGATTTTATATGTGTATATCTTAACTTTTTAACTTTTTAAAAACTGATTGTGATCTAATTATTTTGCAGAAAACAAACTAATAGTAGCGCTCGAGGGACATGTCCCTGGATACTATTATAACTTGACAAAAACTGTAACGATAAAGCGGACAAATATTTCATCAAAACTTAAAATTAAAATATTCGGTAAAGTTTCATAAATTCAACAAAATTCTTTATTGTAATATTTCATCAAAAACGCACAGCTTCTTGCATTAATATTAAAAATATGAAATAATTTCACATGAATGTAACATAATAAAATTGTCGAATAAAGCGATCTGACGGCCTACTTATTTTTATAAACTATAATCATGTGGCAGACTGTTCATCGCATCGTAACGGCAATGTGGTGAAGTGAATCCACATCGTTTTGAAGAAAGCAATTTGCAAGTATAACGGGATTCATTTCGCCGACATCGTCATATCGAGTGTATGTTTGAATGTAATATGGATCGGTGTGTTTGAGTTCAGTATTGGATCCGGCTGTATATAACCGTGGCTCTGTGGCTTTATTTCGTGGCTTTAACTCAGCGAGGCGAGAGACTCGTGAGGATAACGTGCCGTTGCGAATGAACAGTTCAATATACACAGCACGATTCCGACCAGCTGTCGTACCAGGATGCGTCTAAACAAACACTGTATAGCTACAGCCGAGGCTACGACGAAATTTTTTGGGATCTGAGACCAAATTTTGATTGCAGATAAGAAATTAATATACTAGTATTTTATTAAATCGCTAATTACTTATAGTTTACGAAATAAAATATATAAAATATTTGTGGAAGGGATATGTGACGACAAAGTGACATACTTGTGGCAAGAGAAAGATAGGCATACAAAGTAACATTTATAAGTTTTGTTTTCAGAACTAACCTTAAATTATACCAAGTAATATGTGTCATCCGTCAATTTCAACACTTAAGAAAAACACAAATTACAAATCTAGGGAAAGAGATTTTATACTATGACTATCTCAATTTATGCTTAACCATTCCTACGTCACTTGAAATGCATAATTGAATTTTAAATTCAAAGTACAATAAAATTATATGTAATTTTCCGTATTATTCTGACACAACATTTATATTTATTTTATAATTTCTTTCTTTAAATTTGATCATATGGGATGGCTAGCACAGTGGTATGAAGTCGGCCTGTGGATCCTGAGGTCCCTGGTTCGATTCCCACAGGCGACAAATTTTCATAATTTGAAAAAGCTATCCCTGTGGCTCCTCCACCACTAACATGTTTGGGGGCCGTGATTTGACGACTGGTAACCGCACTTCACGCGCAAAAATATATCACTTACCGAGATCTGCTTTAGCAGAGTGCCACACCCAGCAATGGGTAGAAGGCGTGATGATATATTTATTTTATTTATTTTAAATTTGATCATTATAAGAATTTGCAAAAATATGAAATTTCGATAAAAGTTTTCTCATTTATAAACATCCTTAAGGTTAAAAAACAAATGGTTGGTATAACTTTTATGATTATTTAAATTTAAAATTACAGCTAGTTCTTCAAATCTTATTAGTTCGTATTAGATAGGATAAAAAAAGAGTTCACTTTTTTCATTAATCTACTTAGTCTTATAATAAAGTTTATTAAATAAACATTTGTTATATTGTATTTGGAGATTTACATTTATTATGAACATATTTACGATTTAACAGTTACAAAGTTCAAATAATAAGACCTAAATTAATGTTCCTATTTTGCAAGTAGTGTTTGAATATGCACAAACGAGCGAGGGAATTCCTTGGCAGACCTTGAACCTGAATTTCTATCTTTCTCTCACACTTGCCAATACACATTCGACATTCACATTACTCACTATTTACACTCGAGTTTGGTTAGTTTTTAGTACATATTCTGTCTCACATATGAATTATGTAATATTATGTACATAAACAGAAATGAAACACAAAATTTCATAAATGACAAGACAATTATAAATTTGTAACATATCTTTTAAATAAATAATTATATTCGGAAATTTCATGATTTGGTTCACCTACTGAAATATTAAATAATATATATATATTTGTTTTCATGTGATATCGGTATATGAACCATTAAATAAACTTTGTACGTCTATAAAATCATATTTACGACCATAATATTGGTTTGCAACCATCTGAACACAGGTGCATTAACGTCAACGATAAATAAAACAAAAGCAATCGTTGCACGGCCTTGGTGCTTGAAGGAGGATTGTATATAGGCGCAAGACGCAAGCATGCAACGCCAGTTTATTTTCTTTTGAACGATTTAAAGGCTTGTTGCATTCCTTATTCCTTTGCATAAAGATGTTTGTGCTGATAAACTGTAAAAATTATTTCGTTTCTTATTTTTGTTTTATTTGTGTAATTGCATTTTACAAGGCAAGCTGATTATCTTTTGTTTCATTCCTAGTTAACTTGATACTGTGAGTTGCCGAAATTTTGACAGTTCCCATGACCGAACTACAAGCGTTTTTCTCATGAATATAAAACTATGCTGTCTACGTTCCAATTCTCAAGATGTATTTTTTGTTTTTCTTTATAATAAGAGATGTTAAATTCTTTATATTTAGTTTGAAAATATAAAAAAAATCATTAATAATTTATATGCAAATTTTAAAACTCAGCGTTTGATAATTTTAGTTGTTTATGTGATTTTTTTAAAACAAAAGTACAAGTTATTGCGAATATATTGGTATATTATTTTTAAAATATTATAATTTCATATTCATTACTCAGCATTATGATATCGAGAAATGTAAGGATTTTTGATGTTGGTTAAATAGACATATTTATATAATTTTTTCCGACAATCTTAGTGATGAAAACTATGAAACAATTCATCATCGAAAGTTATTTTCGATCTTGATATTATTTATTACCATCTCTCAGAAGCTTATTACAAGCGAAATATTTAACTTAAAATTGATATTTTTGCGATGAATTAAGTCTATAATTGATTTGAATAGAAATGCATTGGGTTAATGTAAAATACCTTGCTATTTGTTACAGCATTCCATTAAAATTCGTTAATTGAAATTGAGACGAATGTTGAATGAATTGTATTGTACTTATTTTTTTATCATGGAGGTAAATTATTAATTTGCGCGTGAAAGGTATAAATACTCTATTAGTTATTAAATGTAAATGTAACATTACCTGTATATTTAACTAGTAAAATGATTCTTGTATTATTTCAGTTGCGCGTATTTCAGTTAAATGTAATAATGTGAAAACGACTATGTACTCGTAGTATCGTGAAACGTGAAAGTGCTAATATTATTTGTATAACTCGGTATACTTAACATATCGCTGTAATCAATTTCAACCATTCATCACAGATTTAATATAAATTCCACAAATGATTTGGTATTCAATTAGCATTCTCCCGGATACTATATGCAATCCTAACATTTCTATCGCATATTACAATTGCACTATTATTTATTGTTCAACTTGCTGATGGTCAGCTGTTTGTTGCTCAATGTACTATATTGTTTTGTTTTGTTGCAGGAGTGGATGTCACTGCCAACCAAGATGAGATCTCCGACCACGAGACTTTCCAGCTGGAATTCGACTGGACCACCAAGCGTTGGTACATCCGCACCATGCAGGACCGCTACTGGACTCTGGAGACCGCTGGAGGCATCCAGGCTGCTGGAGATAAACGGTTAGTTACGTATGGGAGATCGGTTTTGTAATTGTTTACCTGATGTGTAGCTTTGTTTTTTCTACAAATAGTGATGAGACCCTTGCTTCGTGGTTTTCATAAGGGATCCCAAATTTGAATAACTTGAAGTTAGCAACGAGATTTAAACATTATCTTGAATTAATCAACTCTAATAGATGGGATGGCTAACTCAGTGGTATGAAGTCGGCCTGTGGATCCGGAGGTCCCTGGTTCGATTCCCACAGGCGACAAATTTTCATAATTTTAAAAAGCTATCCCTGTGGCTCCTCCACCAGTAACATGTTTGGGGGCCGTGATTTGACGACTGGTAACCGCACTTCACGCGCAAAATATATCACTTACCGAGATCTGCTTCAGCAGAGTGCCACACCCAATAATGGGTAGAAGGCGTGATGATATATTTATTTATTTATTTTAATAGATCCTCTACCTAATTTCTGGCGTGAACTAATATGGCTCGACGTGACTTGATGTAACTTTGATTTGGTTAAATTACTGATTGATATTGGTACGACTTGCTTATTACAGCATTTGAAAGTAATTAAGTTTGGGAAAATTAAAAGTTGGAATAATATTTTTGGTCAAATTACGGGTTCGCTAAATTACAGTTTGGTTCAATGAAGCGCTCTGTTTCATAACTGAGTGTAATAGAAAATTGTTGGAGAAAACTAACCACCTGCGAGTGGTTCGGAGTCCACTGTAAGTCCCATGTGTCACTGATCATTATAGAACTTAAATAATTTAAAAAAATCAGCAAGCGCCGGTTGTAACAATCTTTGGATATATAAATCGGATTTCAAGGAACTAATACACATAAAATTGACATACTTTGTTTTTATCATATTGTCAGTGAAGAATCGTTCTGAATACATTTGAGATATTATTCTAAAGAATTTTGTAGAGCATTAAATTTTAACGTTTGTAAAGTAATAAACTTAATCCGGTATTATTTTTTCTTGGTATTCTGTTCGCTGTTCCTCTGTAAACACCAGATATTTTATGTTTGTTTTGGTGTGATACTTTATAAATATTTTGTTTTCTTATTCCTATTTTGTTATCTGCTAGAATATCATTTATTGCTAACTGTAAGATGGATAACATATAATTATACAAATTTATTGTGTTCCTTATTAGTTTTATTCAAAGAGAAGATTTTCGTTAATAGAATCCTTAGTTGTGGTTTACAAGAGTAAAAATTCGTTAAACAAACATCGCAGAATAATTTACATTGTTGTTAAACATTTTTTAATAATATAATATTTGTTAACAGGTCATCCAATGCTTTATTCGATCTGGTGTGGCAAGGCGACGGCTCCGTGTGCTTCCGCGCCAACAACGGCAAGTACCTGATGACAAAGCGCTCTGGACATCTGTACGCCACGGCGGAGGCAGTGGGCGATGACTGCAAATACTTCTTCTACCTCATCAACCGACCCATTCTTGTTCTAAAGTGCGAGCAGGGCTTCGTGGGCTACAAGTCCGCTGGCAGCACCAAGCTCGAGTGCAACAAGGCCACCTACGAGACCATTCAGGTCGAGCGCGCTGAGAAGGGTGTTGTTCACTTCAAGGGTGAGTTACTTGTATTTAAGTTTATTTTATTTCGGAAACAGTTTCTTAAAGACGTACGTTTTTCTATTTATTTCTATCTTTTTTTTAACAAAATAATTATCTGCATACTTACGTTATTATACCACAATTAATTTGCTTCAAGAACGCAACTGTTTTCATACATGAAATTAATTTAATTGTAACAAGTCTCGTTAGCACGCAGTTGTCATTGAGCTATTTTAAATGGACCAATTTTATAATATTACGAACTACAAAGTATAAATTTGACAGGTCTTTTCACCATGTATGTGTATATCTACCTTTTTAATTCAGTAATTTTTATCATAAAATTACATTGCAAAAATATTTATAATTGGAGCTAAAACTGTTACGATGGTCGAGCGCGTTGGAGCTTAGACCACTGCTTTTTGTGACGTAAGACACCTGTGCAGATCCGCGTTCAAATCTTTGAGTCGGAAAGTGTGTATTTAATCACACTCTCTGAACTATAATTAGGATTATGTTTCTGTTATGCAGAGTAAATAAATTGAATTTTTGTTTCATCAGTTCAATAAACTATTATCTAAGGGTGGTATTCATAGCCATTGCCATTTTTAGATCTTATAACTAATGGTTTTAATTTAGTTAGTAATTATTGTCGTTGTAAATAAAAAATAATGGATTGTGTCTGCATCGGTAATGCTTAGTAAATATGTTTAACAACTTATTTCAATTGAATCTTATTCATTTAAGTGAAAATAAAAGTTTAATTGTCTGCAGTACAACCAGCCCCATAAATACTACAAAGTACCTACTGCATGCTTAAAATTGTATACTCGTAGTATATACATTTCAGTTTCAATACAATATTTTAATTACATGAAGTTGATATCTATCTGACTTTAATTAATAATTTGATGTGATGATTCTTCTAGGACAAAATGGCAAATACTGGCATTGTGACGGTGAGAGCGTGAGCGCCGAGACTGACAACCCCGAGGGCTTCTACCTGGAGCTGCGCGAACCCACGCGCATCTGCATCAAGGGCACGGGCGGCCAATACCTCTCCGCTAGCAAGAACGGCGCCTTCCGTCTCGGCGAGACTGACGTGGAAAGCGCGACGCAATGGGAGTATTAAAGACCACTATTTACTCACCGCAACCGGTTGCTTTATTTACTTGTCATTGTAGAATGGGGCTCCCTATCTTGTACTAAGCACGTTATTTATTTTTTAAATATAAAATTTTGTGAAATTATTTATAAAATTGGTATTTGTTATCCAAAAAGATTTGCAGTTTTAACAGCTGGGCATGTGAACATAACCTATAATATCAAAGGTAATTTGTCATAAACATTAGATTTTTCGGCTATATTACAATTATTCTTATAATATATGAGATTTTATTTCCAATTTAAAAATTTGTTCCTTTATGTGTGCGATAGTGTAAGCTTGGGAAACCCAATTGTAGATGATATGATGTGCTTTTTCCTGAGTTTATGATTTGATGATGTATCGTGGGTTTGCAAATATCAATTATTTTATAATTATAAGAAATTGACATAACTTATTGAATTAAAGTTTAATTTTTATTATTACAGGTATATTTAAGATGTTTAAATTATATGAATGTACTTATTAGATATTTATTTATATAGATTTTCTTCATTTTTTGTCGTTCATTGCTGTTATTTTTATTTTGCATTATTTTTATTAAATGTAGCAACTGAGGCTGTATTCAAATTTCCTTTAAAGATGTGATATTATGGTTTTCTATTAATTTTCTCATTACATGATATAATTTAATGAAAATAATCGAATCTTTGTACGTACGTATTCGTATGTACTTCAAACGGCAGATCAGTATGAATACGGTATACATACCAACTAATCATTTAATGGAAATATGCCAACAATAATATTATAACTATATCATCAGGAAAATGATTAAACTGCCAAAAACGAAAACGCCTTGAATTTTTGTAACCAAACATTTCCAGTCTGGTTTATATACATTTTTTACTGTTTCTATTGAAGGCTGACATGAATTTTTTAATGTGAGATATTGTAATGATCTTTTATACTTTAATCGTGTATATATTTAATATTTGTATGCTGTAAGGTAGCAACTGTGTGTTAGATGTCTGTATCCTTTATGAATATTTAGTGTAAAATTATAATTCGCAATACCAGAACATGCATTTATTAACAAATAGCAATCGTCCACTTTGTATTGCTGAAACACGGTGACACTTTGTTTTTCTTCAACGTCAGTACTCATTTATGTAAACTTAGTGGATATTTAGATTTGTAACTATTATAATCATATTCAAAAATAAGAACACATATGATGAATTTTATCGTATGTGTGTATTTGCCAAAATGTAAGTACCAACGAATTGTAAATGATTACATTGAACATTACTATAGATTTATCTGCAGATATTTGTAGATATCACTTTTTCTATTATTTATCTAACTTTTATTTCACTTATACATGTATAATTTACAATATTTAATCTTTTGAGTATTTTTCATAATACTCTTTCTAAGAAATGTTAATGTATATCTTTTGTATTATACCTGTAGCTTTAAATATTAGGAATAAATATGTGAAAATGTATTTCTTTTGTTTTATTTATTTTTGCCTAGCATGTATTGGAATATTCAACTAATAAGAGATGGCGTTGATTACAATATGTCAAACTTGAGATAACTAAGGCCGTATTTGTTTGGGAACTTTGGATTCAACTCTTAAACTGACCTAGAACTAACTCGTGTTACTTCCAAATAAATGATGTATCTCAAGTGTCAGTTGTAAACATTAGCGGCAAATTAAAAATTTGAATGCATGTTCGAAGTGACATCTCTTTAGTTTTGTTTGTGTGTTAAATGGCGCTTTTAATTGAATGTTTTAAGTCATCTTTATATTTTAGTCAAAAAGCAAATAACGTCAGAATCTGTCCATTTTGTAAATAATTTTATTATCAGCAGTATCAAAATAATTTATTTCAGAGCCGTAATTATCTGTCATAATATTATCCTCTATTGCAAGAAACACATACTACATATATCTCTTCAATCACCTGCATAAATAATAGTTTTGTATATTTTTTCAGAAAATTATTATAAAATTATTTACGCTTTTCATAAAAATAGCTTCTATCCTCTCTATACTATTACAAATCGTGATAATAAGGAACACAAGTTGATTAGAAAGGGATAGTAAACGGGTTCAACCTGCCAATCCGCTAAAATAGCTGGGGCAGTAGGGTCAGTTCAAGATCAGTTCTGGGTTACTTAAAGCGTGCCAATTAAACAAAAGTAACCTACCGGATTACTTTAAAAATCCCAAATAAATACGGCCAAAGATACACTTTCAGTTGATCTTCATAAGCAAAAATTAAAGCTGTCACATGTATATCTTTGTTTTTCTTTTATTTTCTGTTTGTTAATATTTTTTTTTATAAAATATAGAATTTAGTTCTGTGTTGGCGTTAGTTCCAATTTTAGTATTAGTTTTATTTATTCTTTTAACTCTTAGATTCAATTTTAAGAATATAGTTCTTTTAGTATAATATTAAATAATTATAGTTTCATTATCTTCTTTTTGTAAATATTAATATTAATGTATGCGAGCCTTTATAAAATGCCTTTCATTTGATACCGAATACGATAAATTTCGAAATACATTTAATACAATTAGCGACAAAAAAAATTGCACGTGAGTCCTTCAAAAGGCCAAAGACCATTTAATACTAATCATGATAGGTTTTGAATATTTTTTACGCAAGTCCTTTCAAAGACTTTTAATTTGATACCGAATACGGTGGGTATTAACAAAACATGCCACCCTGGCTAAAACTGCTCCGACTAAATATCCATACCGTCTAAAAGTCGCTCGGCCTAAACTTTCCCGCGCTACAATGATCGTTTAGTATAAATTCATTCGGAATAAATATCCCCTATTGTGATATTGAAGTGACGTTGTAGAAACGTCATCGATATGGTACACAAAATAATTAATAGAGAACGCAGCGCTATATTTCAAAATTCTAAACGCAGAACAAAGTATTATGTTCGGTTGTGGTGACCGTGGAAACATGATGTGCATTTGTAAATATAATACCTTTAATTTATATAAACTAATAATAATTTAAAATGTTTCAAGTGTCTACAGATCATATCTTGGATTCTACAATTAATAAACGTAAAAATGTAATACGAGGGCCGTTCTCTAAATGTTGAGCCTAATATAGTAAAACTCGGTATTTTATTCTGATAATTTTATTACATTTTCTCAAAATATTCTCCATTATAGTCTATACAATTTTGCATTTGAAAGAACCAATTTTCAAAACTTTTTTTCATGTTTCTGGAGGTATGTCACTTATTTCTCTTTTGAATGCATTGACAGCCTAATTTGCCAAAGTACAGCGCATTCCCCGTAATTTATCTTTGACCTCAGAGCTGGGTAGTAGCTAGCTACGTTTACCTTAACTGTACCTAAAATATTGTTATAACAACTGAAGCTACTTTTAAAGCTACTTTTTGTAGTCAAAAGCTACTTTTTTGTAGCTTTAAGCTACCACTGTTCATTAAGAAATACCTATTTATTTTTGTTTTGTATTTAAATTGTACTTTCTTTATTGTTTCATATACTGTAGGATAACAATTTTTTTATCTGGCTTCCAACTGCTATGGTCATATGCCGCCATTACGCCCTGTTCCTGCGTTTTAGGTCTTAGAGTCAACAGAAACGCGGGTTTCTCTGGACGGTCACCCATCCAAGTACTACCCGCGCGCAACGTTGCTTAACTCGCGTTATCGCATAGATCAGTACCAGCCCTATGCAACTTCGTATATAAGCGCAGTTAGTAAACGTCCAGCTTTATGTCATTCGTGCGCATGACTTTGAAAGAGAGAGATAGCTATAAAGAGGCTGGCATTTACTCAACGCCATATGAACGCAGGTTACTTTTTTCAATCATTAGTGTTGTTTGGTGATAAATAGTTATAGACAATTAGTTTGCAATAGGTCGTAAGTGTTTTGCGCCCAATTGTATCAGCAGGTATGACTCAAATCATGACAAAATATCTTTGTTTCGTGCTCCAAGAGAGCAGCTGGAAGTTTGGAAAAAGTAGTAATATGAGCAGATAGATTTTTTTGTTTGTCTTAAATAATGTATATAAAATTAATTAAATATTTGTAATATTCGTGAAAATAAAGTTATCCATGAAAAAATTAAAACAATTATCTACTATGCCTATGTTCGGGTTTTGGAAGAACACACTGTATGTATATATATATATTACATTTGTGTAATAAAATAAATAAATATATCATCACGCCTTCTACCCATTTCTGGGTGTGGCACTCTGCCGAAGCAGATCTCAGTAAGTGATATATATTGCGCGTGAAGTGCGGTTACCAGTCGTAAAATCACGGCCTCCAAAGATGTTAGTGGTGGAGGAGCCACAGGGGTAGCTCTTGAAATTATGAAAATTGTTTGTCGCCTGTGGGAATCGAACCAGGGTTCTCAGGATCCACAGGCCGACTTTATACCACTGAGCTAGCCATCCCATTTGTGTAATTAAATAGCAAAAATGTACTACAAGAAAAATGTGTTTACATATGGTTTTACATATTTATATTTGTCAAGCTAAACCTGATATAATTATAGAAAAATGTGTCTTTAATTTTATATAATTGCAAATAACATTTTTTAAAGTAATTAGTTCTTGACTCTTGTTCCTATTGCACTCACTCTTTTGTCGCTCTCTTTCTGCTTCATTTTTGTGGATGCTTTACCGGCAAGACTTGCCTGTCCTTCAGTATAAGTTCGTGATCAGTACCAACGAGTGCAGCCATGGCCGTTGACGAACAAGTTATTATATAGTTTAAAATCTATTAACATATTTAATTTTTTACTTGTTCTTAACCAATCCTACTTTTGTATTAAATATTAGATGAACTAAACATTGATAGGCAGATTCATAAAACGGATTAGCGCTAACACCGTTTTTAATATTATGTATAACTCTGTTTCAAATTAAAACAGATTCAAGAAATGAATTAAATTTGATGCTAATTATTACTCTCTTTAACTCAAGTTAAAATAAACTTGTTTCATATATCGAAAAGAGAGTTAAAAACGAAATAAAAAATGGTGTTGGTGCTAATCAGTTAATGAATCTGCCTGTGACTGTTTGAGTATTCTGTTAATGTGACTGTTAATTTATTCCGATATAAATAAAAATTTACAGTACATTTGTCCATTTTTGATTTTTTTATATTTATGTACATAATAGTAAATTAACAGTCACTATAACAAAAGACTGATCAACTGATCATGTGACAATGGTAAATTTAATTAATTCACAATCATTGAAAAAAAGTAGCTTTAAAATTTAACATCTACTTTAACGAAAGCTTTTAGCTGTAGCTTAGCTACTTTTTTAAAGAATAGCTGTAGCTGTAGCTTAGCTACTTTTTTTGTTTGATCTGTGGAAACAAAAAGAAGTCGTTGGATCAATTCAATATTTTGCTCATTTAAATACGTTACTGTACGACTGTATGTGGACGGGCGTTATCATGATGCAATATGACTCTTCCTCTTGGTCCATTATGACGGATCTTTTGAAGCACTGCAGGCAAACACACCGTAGTATACCATTCAGAATTGACCGTTCGTATAATCATCATAGTTGCAACATGCCCAGTAATACCAAAAAAAGTAGCGACCATCTTCTTGTTACGGCTTTTTTTTCACGAACAACTTTTGTAGAAGCACGCTCATTTAGGAAGACCCAAAGAGTCGACTGCTGCATTTTCCGGGATTGTACAAATAGATCCAACTTTCGTCACCAGTCACAACGTTATAAATCAAGTGAGAGCATCTGCGAGCAAAGCGTATGAGAGTGGCTTTGTACCAAGTGACACGATCTGCCTTTTGAACTGGTGTTAACTTATGTGGAATCCAGCGAGTAACATAGCTTCCTTACACCCAAATGATTGTGCAAGATGGTGTTGATCGCTTTCACGCCAATACCCAGGGTTGCTTGACTCGAACGAACAGTAGTCTTGTTACTGTTCGTTACGTGCAACGTTTTTGTCATTTTTACGTCCTGTACGAAGTTGATCCTTTAAAGTTTCACGGCCAAAAAGAAATTCATTGCACCGACGTTTTACGGTAATTAATGAACATGACTCACAACCAAACACCTTCTTCAGTTCATAAAAACGTGGCTTAACCCACGCTTAAAATTGTAGAAAATTACAGCTGGAAAATGCTCGTTGTTAAATTTCATGATTTTTCACAGAGATGTTCTGTTTAAATAACTGTATTTTCAAAACGTCACAATATTTGAACTAACAAAACATGAGATTCAACTGCCACAATAAAATTTATGTAAAAAAATCACGGCCTTCTAAGTAGGCTCAACATTTAGAGAGCATTTAAAAATAAAATAAATCAAGATAAATTAAATTTAATAATTTAAATATAAACGAATAATTTTTATAATTGTATATGTATTTATTAAAGTAAAAATACCCAAAAATCTCAGTAAAAAAATGAAAACATAATTTAATAAATTATAAATATTTGAATATGAAAATATAACAATTCGAATAACAAAAAAAAAGTAGAAACGTTTATTCATTTAGTGGTACATTATTATTAAAATGTTTAAATAAAAAGACCAGTTTTCCAAACTTTTCAGTTCCTAGTCGGTTTCTCAATTTTGAATGCACAAGACCAAATGATGAAAAAACTCGCTCAACACAAGCTGAAGACGAAGTGGCGCATAAAAGTGATTTTATAATTTTCAATATTATATCTTTATTTGGTCCTAATTCATCTTTTTGGGACATCCACCATTCTACACTTGAAACGTTGTTCAGAATTTCTTTTGAAAACATTACACAATACAAAATATTTAAAAATTTAATTCAAAATACCCGTTTTTACGGGTATTTTAAAAAAATTATTAAAAAATCTAATTTAATTTTAAAAAATCTGATTTAAATCCAAAAAATCTGATTTAAATAAAAAAATCGATTTTTTTGATTATTTTTAAAAAATCACGATTTTTATCCACCCTGAAATAAATAAATATATCATC
Source organism: Pterostichus madidus (assembly GCA_911728475.2). Taxonomy (NCBI): domain Eukaryota; kingdom Metazoa; phylum Arthropoda; class Insecta; order Coleoptera; family Carabidae; genus Pterostichus; species Pterostichus madidus. Next base: position 16,343,018 of record OU452303.1, read on the forward strand.
ACGCCTTCTACCCATTACCGGGCGTGGCACTCTGCCGAAGCAGATCTCGGTAAGTGATATATTTTGCGCGTGAAATGCGGTTACCGGCCGTCAAATCACGCCCCCCAAAGCTGTTAGTGGTGAGGGAGCCACAGGGGTAATTTTAAAATGGTGAAAATTTTTTGTCGCCAGTGGGAATCGAATCAGGGTTCTCAAGATCCACAGGCCGACTTGATACCACTGAGCTAGCTACCCCATATTCACATTTAATGTTGATAAAAATAGTATGTGCCACATACGGGAAAGGGTCAATGCAAAACTCGTATATTGGAACACTCGTCGCTCGTGCTCCAACTTTTATACTCGTTTAGCAATGAAATTCTTTCCTCACTAGTATTACAATATACTATTACGCATCTTGTAGAAATGAGGAGACATTTTTATTATAGGTAATTAGATATTACAAATACGTATATTTAAAAAAAATAAATAATTATCACATAACAGTGCACCATATTATTGTTTTTACAATTAAATGCATAGGTCACTAAATATAAGCCCAAAAAATATAATCAGCGATTTTCTTTCTTACATTTGTAGAGGTACTCTAACCATTTATGAGTTACTGATATCAATTTTTATTTATCATAGGATATTATAATAAGCCATGGAATTTTAAAGTAGTATTTCTTTTTTTGCTTTGCAACTTTATAAAACAGTAATAATTGATTTTTATAATTCACAGAAAAATTCACGAAAATTGTTATTTATAATAAAATTTAATTGAAAAAAGTAAATCGAAGACTGCTTTGTTTTCATGGTATACTCTATTCACTACTATAAGTTTTTCTTTTAGGTCAATTCCTCTGTTTCCATCATTTGCTATTATCGAGTCTAGGTACTTAAACTTTTCCGCCGTTTCTAATGAGTGTCAGTCCTATCAGCACGTTCTTTGTTTCTCATTTTCTTCCAAATCTCATTATTTTTGTTTTTGCTTTAATATATTTTCAATCCCATTTTTTCACCTTCTGATATTTTCTTTAGCATCGTATTTTTTAAAGGATTTTTATATTTTTTGTATCTATCTAGTTCTCAGTGTCTTGCTATATTAAATAGGGTTGCTGACAACGTGTATCCTGGGCTAACGCCTTTGTTTATTGTTATTGTTTCACCTTTTTGTAGTTAATTTTTCAGTCGCAATTTGACTCTTCGTAGGGAGACATGCAATTTAGGTTAATTGACTTTTGTTTCAATTAAATTCGAACAATTTCTTTTTTCATTTTATCATGTCTGCCCCGAATAATATCGTCAATTTATTTAGATAGGTACTTTATGTTTTGATATGTACCAACTCTGTACTGTCGATCTGAAGAAGGCCATAACCTTGATCGAAATGTTGTCTATTCTTAAAAGAAGATTTTTTTACAACGTAAGCCCTAGTCCATTAATTACTTCTATATCTGAGTTTCTTGTTTACTCCAAATTCCTTTATCGCTGTTTTTAGGCTCTTTCTTTTTATTGAATCGAACGCCTGTTTAAAATCTATAAAACGCATTTCTATTTCTATTTTGCGTCCGTTTGCATTCTCCATTATTTGTTTTAAAGTATGTATCGCGTCCGTTGTCCCTCTTCCATTAGTAAAGCCACATTGATGTTGTTCTTTGTGTAAGAAAAAATAATAGGAAAAAAATTATCCTAAAATTTGTCCAAGTTCCACAAAAATACAGCAACTGAGTCAACCTACTAAGTCATCGCCAGTTGCTGTATTTTTGTGGAACTTAAACAAATGTTAGGATATTTTTTTCCTATTATTTTTTCTTACTTAAAGATTTGTTCCATTTCGCAATTGACTTTTTTGGTCTTTGTTTCTTGTTGTTCTTTGTCCTATTATATTTGCTGTTATCAGTCTTTGTTGTATCATTGCTGTCGTTATTTTATATACTGTGTTGAATAGAGTAATGCCTCTATTGTTCTGGCACGTTTGTTGGTCCCCTTTTTTGTGTACTATTATTATTTGTCTATTTCTTCCGGCATTTTTTATCCTTTCATATTTTTTTTTATAAGTTTGTGTATTTGCTTAAGTAACATGTCTCCTCCATGTTTTATCATCTTCATGTTTAATTGTGTCTTGTCCTGTTTCTCATTTTACTTATCATTTGCTTTATTTTTGACTTCCTAGATTCTTTCATGGTGTCTTCTTCTTCGGTTTCATTTTGCGTTTGCTGCATCATGTTTCGTTCATGCTATGTTAATGTTAATAGGTCTTTAAAGTATTCCATCCATACATGTTTGTATTGCGTGTCGTTTTCTCTCCTGCTTCCATTTTTATCTTTAACGGCACATACGAGGGTAAGGTGAAAAGTTCTCGGCCTCACACAGAGATGGCGTTCCAATTAGCAAAAATGTGTGTTTCCTGCCTGGGTGCATGTGTCATTAGTTCGTATGACAAGTTTCAATTTGTTCTTTCAAGTAGTTTGTTTACACGAATTTTTGAAGTAGACGTCTTGCGTGTTTTTCGTTATAATGGATTTTAAAGTAGTCGCCGATACGAGAGGTAGTTTTTTTCTGTCGTCAAGGTATTCTCATAATATTCGCTGAAGTATTTGTGATTTTATTTATGTGTTTTATATCATGTGCGTATTCTTACCAAGTGTCTAGTAGTGTTTTTAGTTTTTTGTGATCTCGCACCATACGTGAATTATTTATAATTTTAATTTATATCTGTGACTTATTTTAATCAATTAACTTAAACAAATCTCAACCCGTGTTCTCGTCGCTGAAATACGGCTAACCTTGGGCAATAATCTACTTAACTCAGTAATTCCTCAGTGAATCTAAACATTTTGATATATTAAAAAATTATTTCAACCAATAATGTATTATACTTAATAATAATGACGGAAGTGTGCAGTAAATGTAGTGCAACTAAGCGGGACAACTTGGTAGGCAGTGAAGGGTCTTGTAATAATTGGTTTCATATCTCGTGTGTGAACATAAGTGAAGCTGAGTTCAAACTCTTGCACAAATCCAAAAATTTACTCTTTTGGTGCAATTCATGCAGAATAAACTGTACAATTATTGATAAAAAGAAGACCACTCATTTTGAGACCTGCATAAATAAAGTTGACTCAAATATCACCAAATTGTCTTCTGAAGTAAATCAATATGAAACTGCATTATTTAAATGTTTTGTAAACTTAAAAACTGAACTCAATGAACTTTTTAATTCAAACTTAACTGCATTTAAAAATGATATTAATAATACTGTGGAATCTGAAATAATTAAGTCTTTAAAAAATGATTTGCCTCCGTCATCCGTTACTGCAGCTTGCCTAAAACGCAGTCTCAGTCGTCATCCACAACCAGAGCCGAAATTCTACGCACTATTGATCCCGTTTCATCTAATATCATCTTGAATAACATCAAAGAAGGTAACAATGGTGCTGTTATAATTACATGCAACAATCCTGATGATCCTAATAAATTTGAAAAATTAGTTAACGACAATCTTAGAGCGAAGTATGACGTCAAGCAATTGACCGTATTGACCGCGTATCAGAATTGTGGGTATGTCAGAGAATCTTTCGAAAGACCAATTCAAACACTATTTATTAAATCAAAACAAATCTTGTTTCGCTGGTGACTTCAAATGCGTTGTTCTAGAAATAAATTGTCTCAAGAAAAAGAAAGAAGTGTTTCAAGCTCTTGTACAAATAGATCAAACTACTTATCATAAAGTAATTGAATCCGGTAAATTATGTATCGGTTATGATTTCTGTCAAGTTTACGACGCTATTGAGCTAACGTAGATGCTTCAATTGCTGCGGATTCCATCACTTTGCTTCGCAATGCAACAAACAATTAGCGTGTCCCAAGTGTGCTGGTACTCACAAAATTAAGGACTGTAAAGCAACGGAATCTAAATGTGTAAACTGTGTGAAATTCATTGATGTCCATAAAACCAAACTCAGCACTAATCATAGTGTATAGGATTCGGGTTGTCACGTATTCACAGAAACTAAAAAAAAATTAAGTTCAACATAATAGCAATTACAGCAACGTCAGCTTATTCAGAACTCATCACCTTCAACAAACTCTAATATATGTATTTATTATCAAAATGCTAGATGTATTAATTCTAAACTGAACATTTTGCTCTACTCTATGATGGCCACGGATTATGATATTATCGCGATAACTGAAACTTGGCTATGTGACAGTGTACGCGACTCTGAATTTGCTAGTGATTCTTACTGCGTTTACCGCTGTGACAGGAACTTTCAGGCGTGCGGTGTTTCAAAAGGTGGCGGTGTTCTATTAGCCATTCATAATGACCTTGCATCTTCACCAGTGGCGTTCGGCGACACGAAGAATATTTTACCGACCAATGTAGACATTGTCTGTGCTAAATTAATTGTTAACAAAAACTCATTCTATGTTTTTAATATTTATATTCCCCCAAATCTAGGTGTTGATTACTATTATAACATCTATGAATTTTTTGAATCACTACCTTTCATTAATGAAAACAATTTTGTTATTCTGGGTGATTTCAATATTCCTGAAATTTCATCTAATGTCAATTGCACCCAAGTTCATGCTTATCAGGATTTCATTTCTTTTCTTAATATAGCTCAGCATAACAAAGTTTTGAACAACAAGGACAGATTGTTGGATTTAATTTTGTCTGAATTGCAATGTAGTGTCACAAAAGTTGAGGATCCAATTTTCAATCTTGATCCGGCTCATCCTGCGCTTCTCGTGTCAGTCTGCTCTGTGACCAATATTTCACACAAATTTCCTGTTAATGTTCAAACTAAACAGTATAATTTAAAAAAAAGCTGATTTCTCCAAATTATATTCATATGTCAACAATTTTGATTGGAATCAACTAGAAATTTTTGTCGACGTTAATTTAGAATGTAATTTTTTTTTCCCCACTATTCTTTACTCGTTTTTCGATGAATGTGTGCCACTTAGAAGATCGCGGCCTAGTATGTACCCATGTTGGTTTTCCAAAGATATAATTAGTGACGTTAAAGAAAAAGCAACAGTACTTAAAATGCACAATTTTTACCCTAATAATAATTTTATCTTGAACGGTATAAATCTTTAAGATCTCAAATTAAAACTAAAATCGCGAATACTTCATTAATCAAGCTGAAGCTTCGGTAATTTCGGACCCGAATAAATTTTGGGGATATATTAATTCTATAAACAAGAAATCGAGAATCCTGAATATTTTGACATTAAATGACTGCATTTTAAGAAATCCAAAGGACATTGTAAACGGTTTTGCGTCCTACTTTAAAAGCGTTTACACCTCCCATCACCCTATCAGTATGCCTCCTGTTAATCCTGTTAATAATCATATTCATTTGTCCTCAATTTCAAAACCTCAAATAGCCAGTGTTTTAAAAAACTTAAAAATTAAATGTTCTACAGGTCCGGTCTTCGTACCTAACTTCATTTTAAAAGATTGCTACACTTCTTTTACTAATGCACTTTACTGGATCTTTAATTTGTGTCTGAAGTATAACACGTTTCCAGACATATGGGAAATTGCTCGTATTGTATCTGTCTTTAAAGGCGGATCCAGCAATAATATTAAAAACTATAGCCCCATAGCTATCCTATCAAACTTAAGTAAAATCTCTGAATGTTTAATTTACTAATCTATTTATCCAACTATACGTAACTCCATATCAATTTTTCAGCATGGATTTATGGAAAAACGATCTACTGTCACTAATTTATTTTCATTCACTCATTTTCTGTCTAGTGAACTTGATAAAAATAAACAAGTCGACGTAGCATACACAGACTTTTCCAAAGCGTTTGATTGCATTAACACGAACTAGTCATCCACAAACTACAAGCTTTCGGTTTTTCTGTTCCCCTGCAAGATCTTATTGCATCCTACTTAAGTGATAGAATACTCTTTGTTCAATATATGGGCCATAATTCCAATCCTTTTGTAGCTTCCTCGGGCGTCCCTCAAGGCTCTAATTTAGGACCGTTATTATTTTTAATTTTTATTAATGTAATTTTCTCTGTAATTGTCAATAAAAAGCTTCTTTTCGCAGATGATCTGAAAATTTTTTGCTCTGTGTCTGGAAACACTGATTGTTTGGGTTTGAAAAATGATCTAAATATGATTAATGATTGGTGCAATACAAACAAACTTTATTTAAATATAAATAAGTGTAAAATAGTCTCATTCAGTAGAAAGGTTCCACTCATTTTTCCATACAGCATCAATAACAACTTGCTGCAGCGTACTTCCTCTATTAAAGATCTTGGTGTGACTTTTGATGATAAATTGTCTTTCAATGAACATCTCTTAGAAACTTGTTCTTCAGCCCTTAAATTGTTGGGCTTCATAAAACGTAATACTAAGTCTTTCAGCAATTTAAAGTCCATTACAATTCTGTTCTATTCATTTATTAGATCCAAACTGGAATATTGTTGTATCATTTGGAGTCCATTTTACAATAAATATGAGAACCTGATTGAATCAATCCAGAGAAAAAATTTTAAATACCTTTACTTCAAGAAATTCTAATGTTATCCCTCCTATGATTATTCATACGAAGCATTATTGTCGTGTTTTAACATAACGAAACTCCATATTAGGCGGCAATGCGCGTCCTTATTATTTTTATATAAAATAGTGCATAACTTAATTGATGATCCTGAAACATTGCTCTATTACCGTTTCACGCTCCCAAAATTAAAACCAGACACAACACCTGCTTCTATTTGCATAAACCTTCTACCAATACGCTTGTTAACACGTTCACTGTCCAGAACTTTTGAGTCTCTGCGCAACATACGTCCGTTGAAAAATAATAAATGTATATATAAAATAGCATCAAATATCTTATTTACAACATTACTCTTATAATTTTTTATGCATTTCTTATCTCTTATCAGTATGTGCATATATGATACATGGACGTATATACCTGTTATATTTATATTCACGTCCATGTATCATATATGATACATTCTATACCAGTCCATTATTGGCAAATTATTTGATTCAAAGAAAAACTGATTTATGTGGAACTTTACGAAAAAATAGGAGAAACATCCCCAAAGAAGTAGTAAATAAAAAGTTGAAAAAAGGGGAATGTATTGCTATGCAGTCAAATTCGAGAGTAACAGTTTTGAAATGGCACGATAAAAGAAATGTGTTGAAGTTATCAACATGTCATGATGAGAGTATGGTAGAAACTGGGAGACAAAATAAAGAAGGGAACAAAATTGTAAAACCCGAAGTAATACTGGATTATAACGCGGGAAAACAAGGAATAGATGTTTCGGATCAAATGAGCAGCTATTACTCCCCTGTAAGAAAATCTGTTATCTGGTATAAAAAAGTGGCAATTGAACTAATTTTTGGATCAATTATGAATAACAGTCATATTTTATACAACGAAATCAATAAAGAAAAGAAAACTTTACTGGAGTTTATGGAACAAATTATTTATTCACTTATTAGTGAAACAGCAAGCCATGACAATACAGAAACATGCAAAAAACAAAAAACTTCAACTTCAAATGAACATTTTCTATCTAAAATTTCAAGAAAAGATGATGGAAAAATTAAAAGAAAGCGATGCCTTGAATGCTATAGAAATCTTCAAAAAGAAGAAGGCACAAAACAAGCAACAATGAAAGCGAAACAAGTTGATACCGAATGTATTACTTGTGGGAAAGCCTTCTGGATATCATGTTTTGAAAATTTTCACAAAAATAAAAAATAAATGATGTAATATTTATTGTAGAATACGATTTTATTTCAATTAAACGAGTATATTTACTTGTATAATTAATATAATGCAATAAAAAATGCGTTATAATAATCAATTTGCCTTTATTTTCTTATCACAAAAACCGAAGTACGTGAATCATATTTCATTCAAAGCTACACACTAAATAATTTTTGGTACTCTTTTCACACGTCCAGTCAGTTCGTAATACACAGACAGCAGACGTTCAATTATAATACTACTATTTGTGAACGTGTTAAATCTCCGCTATACTCTATGTGCGCACTCTACAATTCTTTATATAGTTTTATTGATATTTTTTGCATTTCTCAATTTTGTTTTAAAAACAGTTGCAAAAATATTCTAATTGATTTCTCTAATGAGACTCTGTAATTTAAATGTTTGTATATACTAAGTTAGTATACTATTAGTTAAAAAAAAAATTGTATCCTTCTATGTACCTCTGTATCTATTTGTAATGGATCTGTTATTGGGTCATTGACCTGTTGATCTGATTTGTGAAATAAATAAATAAATAAATAAATAAACTTGAATATCGTGCGGTCATAAAATTCTTCGTTGTGGTTGGATTAACCCCTAAGGAAATTCATCCGAAGTTGACAAAAGTTTACGGGGACTCTGCTCTTTCCATGTTAACTGTTAAAAAGTGGGCACCTGAATTTAAATGCGATCACACGTTCCTCGAAGATGATCCACGTGAAGGAAGGCCAAAAACCGACACCACACCGGAAATCATCGAAAAAGTGCATGATATCGTGTTAGACGATAGGCGAGTGAAGGTGAGTGAGATAGCTGAGGCTGTGGGGATATTTGAAGAAAGGGTGCGAAACATCTTGCACAAAGAATTAGATCAATTTGTCACCATGGATGAGACATGGGTCCACCACTTCACGCCAGAAACGAAACAGCAGTCCAAATAGTGGGTGGAAGTCGGTGGTTCAGCGCCAAAGAAAGCGAAGTCGATCGCATCTGCCGGTCATGGTCAGCGTGTTTTGGGATGTGAAAGGGATCCTGTTAATTGATTACTTTGAAAAAGGCAGAACAATTACAAGCGAATATGACTCCAATCTTCTTGACCAGCTGGATGCCAAAATTCGCGAGAAGAGGCCTGGCTTGCAGAAGAAAAAATCATGTTTCACCAGGACAACACACCTGCACACATGACGATGGGAAAACTGCGGGATTTGGGGTACGATTTACTTGGTCATTCCCCATATTCTCCTGATTTGACAGCCTCAGATTTCTATCTGATCCCAAACTTGAAGAAATTTCATTCTGGGAAGCGCTTCGCGTCCAATGAAGAGAAGTTGAGAGGGCCGTAGATGAATATTTTCACAGCCTTCGAGACTCTCACTTCCGGGAAGGAATATTGATGCTGGACCAAGTGTGTTGAAGTCAAGGCAGAGTATGTGGAAAAATAAAATCATTTTTTAACTGAAAATTGCTGTCTTTCATTGTCAGGCCGAGAACTTTTCACCTTACCCTCGTATTCTTGTCTTATTTGTTCTATTTTATAGATTTATATTGTTATAGAACTGATTTGTATTTTTTATTATAATTTCATTTAATTTATTTTATTTTTTGTTACGGGATCAGAAATAATACTTCTGACACCAGATTTTATTTGCTATGGGTAATTACCCCATGTGTTGCCGCTGCTATTGTCATGTGATGTACTAGTACTCTAGTTGTTCAAATATGCATATATTTACACAAAAATTATACAAAATAATAGTGCTAGTGCTAGTCATACAATTAGTTCCGTCTTTTCCATAAGGGCACATGAGGAATGAGCCCAGAGGCCCCGGCTTGATCGGGGCCTCAAAATGCCGAGGTCGTTGTTTACACGGAAAATAGAGGAGTTGATTTTTAGTGCAATTTTGTTAAGAATTGCGTCAAAAATTAAAAATTAAAATATATATCGAAAATTAGAAGAGATTTCTAAATATTTTTAAAACAGTGAACAAAATTCTATTAAATCTAAAAAAAAATTCAAAAAAATACATAACGTAAAATATCGTAATGAATTCCAACGAATGTATACAAATATAAAAAAAAATACTTTAAAATATTTAAAAGAACTTTCATCATTAATGTAAGTATAATTCTCAATATACAAGTAATAATCACTTCACTTATATTTGATCTGTGTAAAGCTAACCATAATAACCGATAAAGTCATTTAATAAAAGTACATACTGATATCTTCATTTACATTCTTTTTTTAACTTTCTGAAAGGGTCCCAAACTCTGTGTGTGTGACGGTCTTGGATATAATGACTTGGGTTAGAGTTAGATTGAATGTTACGATGTAGTGAGTTTAAGAGTTAGCTTCTATCTTGTAAGTTCTAGTGATTTGGTGACTTTGAGTTAGAGCTAGCGATATAATGAGTTTGAGAGTTTGATTCTATATTATGAAGTCGTCGTGTTTTTTGATCTTACAAGAAAACTTATTGAACAACCCTTAAAAAGGATGGGTTTTCATATGTGACCAATAGGATGGCGTACCACCCACTTGGGAGGTACGAGAAATTGGGAAAATTTGTCAGGATACATTTTAATGTAATTTAAGCACTGTTGTATATATATATGGAAGGGCGGTCCGATAAATACTTAGCCTCACCGCCATATAGCACTACTATCGCAAGAGCAATTTTGTATCGATTAGAACATTCTCGCGAGCGTGTCCGCAGATTTGAGAAAAATGGAAAAAGAACAATATCGGTCGGTGATTCGATTCTTGTTTTTGGAAGGAAAATCTCGCAGCGAAATCAAAGAACGCTTGGATGCTGTGTACGGGGACTCTTCTCCTTCGATGGCGACCGTCAAAAATTGGTTTAACGAGTTTCAACGTGGTCGCACGTCGGTTTTTGATGAGCCACGCCCAGGTGCCTCGAAAACGGCTACCTCGGAGGATAACGTAACAAAAGTCCACGATCTCGTATTGGCAGAACGCGGATTGAAGGTGCGCGAGATAGCTGAGACAGTAGGCATATCAAAAGACCGCGTGGGTTATATCCTGCATGAATTATTGGGCATGAGAAAACTGTCGGCGCGATGGGTGCCGCGTTTGCTCACTCCGGACAACAAGCGCATCCGTGAGATTACTTCAGAGCAGAGTTTGACGATGTTTAGGCGCAATCCGAAGGAGTTTATGCGTCGTTTCGTGACTGTTGACAAAACATGGGTACACTGATACACACCAGAGACCAAGGAACAGTCGAAACAGTGGACTTCACCCGGCGAACGTGCTCCAAAGAAGGCGAAGACTGTCCTATCGGCCGGAAAAGTGATGGTCACCGTTTTCTGGGATTCAAAAGGTGTGATCTACATCGACTACCTAGAGAAGGGCAAACCGATCACAGGGCTCTACTATGCCGACGCCGAATTGCAGAAAAACGTCCCCATTTGGCGAAGAAAAGAGTGCTCTTTCATCACACACACACCTCCGCCGTCGCCACGGCCAAATTGATAGAATTAGGCTATGAACTGCTGCCCCATCCACCGTATTCTCCGGATTCGGCCCCGTGCGACTTTTTTTTGTTTCCAAGTTTGAAAAAGTCTCTCGCCGGGCAGAAATTTGAGTCGAATGAGGCAGTTATCGCCGCCACGGAGGCCTACTTTGCAGACCTCCAGAAAACGTATTTTTCAGACGGGTTAAAGAAGTTGGAGCATCGCTGGATCAAGTGTATCGAACTCAAAGGAGATTATGTTGAAGAATAAATCGCCACTTTTCCTAAATTTTTGTTATTATTTTGTAGGCTAAGTACTTATCGGACCACCCTCATATATATATATATATATATATATATATATATATATATATATATATATATATATATATATATATATATATATGGATTCATCACGCCCATTTGTAAATCGCTACAGCCTAGACGGTTTATCCGATTTATTTCAAACTTTTTTTATTTGTTCGAGGTCAATCATGAGGAGTGCCTTTTGATAATTTCAGATTTTACGTGCACATGATGTGCAAGAAAACTTGAAAAAACATGCGTTTTTGGGGCAATGAAGAAGGTCTATTGAATACTAAGAAAATAAAATTCTTTCTAGATAGCACTACCAATAGTCTTGAATCACTTTATTTCCATAAGGAATTTGTCATTTTAATTTTCCTTGGTAAACAATGATTTTGATACGAATAAAGTTAACATTAGTTACCGGTTGTATATAAACTATATTTTAAACATTTTATACAAACAAAAGTAGATTCTCTTTGTTAGTTTTGAAACAGGTAAGTGTTAAGTCTTTCAGTATTTATGAAACAGTCATGGGTTCGAGACTTCCTTTGATACACAACAGAGAAATCAATTGAAATCCGGTTTAAATTACCTGGCGATCGTAACTCAATTGGCTTGGAACATTTAACCGGGTTTCAAAGGCTCAAATTCTAGCAGTATCCCTATTTATATAATTAAATAAATATTAAACAAAAAGTTTCTACACATTTCAAATAAAAACAAAATATATATATTTTCAATAAGCTTTATTTAATGTTTTAGAAATGTATGGTATAACATAATATATGATTGTGGAGCTTCTTAGTTACATATCTCTGCTACTGCTGGAGATAACAGAGACGTGGTTAAGCCCTGTCACCTCGACAAGGTGCTGCTCCACGTAGACAGGGACCCTGCCCCCTACCCTAAATGAACCCCATAGACATGCTGCATCCACCCAGGCAAGTGCTCGCATACCAGCAATAGCACTTGGATTTTCCAGTGACTAGCATACATACTATTTCGTCAAACATTTATTCATTACCTGCATCCTAAAATTAAAGTGAATCCACCTTATTCAGCCCGAACTTGGAATCCTTTTCGAACAAGATATTATTATTACAAATGAAACATATTTATATTGTACATATTTTTAAAGTTAAAGGTTGAAAGAATTTGCAGATTTGATAACATTAAATTTATGTGCAAATAATTGTGGAAAATTATTTCAAAATTTCTAACGAATTTCTCAAAATTGACAGTATATTTATAAATATATGGAGCTATATATCAGTAAATTTTGTTTTATTTGAATTACACAATTTTGAGAAAATAAAATAAAATATAAAATGCAAACAAGGCTTCGAAATTATTACACATTTACTGATATATGAATCACTATACTGATATTTTTTGCCTTTTTCCTAACCGTATTGAAGATATTATATCAAAATTTTGAAACAATTTTCCATTATTATATGCACAGAAATTTAATATTTCCAAATTTGTTACAATAGTTTCAATCTTTAACTTCAAAAATATGTACGATACTAGACATGTTTAATTCATTCAACATTCAACAGCTTGTTTCAAAAGATCTGTATTCAGGTGCCAACTTCTTATCAAATTAAGCTCACGATTCCACTTAATCTTTGGCAATCATTTCTATTTTATTTCATTAATATTCTTTCATCCTTGGTCATTCACTCAATACGTTTTAATCACATCATTAGTATTTCAAACCATCGACTCTCCAACCAACCAACCTGGCCAGGTGCCTCAAAATCTTCACAACGTTCTTACAACGTAACCGTAATCAAAGGAAAATCCGGATATGTATTCAATGCTATATGAATATGCGCCGCAAGTTGCTCTTGTCCATGTTTAGCTCAGCCGTTTAAGCCAGCGTGAACTAAGCGGTTGATATAAAACCGTTAAATGGACAGCGGATGTAGAGTACAACACCCCTACGAATAAAAAAAAGCTAACTGTGTTGTTACCATAGTAACAACACAATAGAAAGCAATAATTAAGCACCATGGTAATACAATAATACTGTACGTTGCCATGCTGTTTCATTTATATATCAGTAAAAAATATGTACAATTTAAATATGTTTAATTTATAATAATAATATCTTGTTCGAAAAAGATGCCAAGTTCGGACTCAATAAGGTGGATTCACTTTAATTTTAGGATGAAGGTGATGAATAAATGTTTAACGAAATAGTATGTATGCTAGTCACAGACACCACGTCAGGGTGACTCCGGTGGTCCACTCGCAGCTAACGGGAAACTTATCGGTGTCGTGTCCTGGGGATTTGGATGTGCTGATACCGCTTACCCTGGAGTCTATGCTGATGTGTCCGCTCTGCATGAATTCGTCGCTAAATATATGTAAACTAATAATTTTAATACATTATTTATTGTAATATTTATTATACTATAGTAATAAACTCTAAGCAGTATTGCAAATTTTATTTTCTTCTTTTTATTCCTATGTTCTTTATCTATATATAAATGCTTTGCTCTAAGAATATTATTTTTTTACGATTCTGACAGAAAATACAATTTTCTTTCCTTAATTGAAAGAAGAAAGGGGAAAATGCACAATAGTTCACTTGACAAAAAGAAGATTGACAAAACGTAGAAAATTTAAAAAGCAACAAAAAAACACAAAAATATATTTTAATAAAATAATTAACAAGAAAATGAATAAAATTTCTAAGCAATAAAAAACAAATATAAACTTAACAAAACTTTTCTAAAATGTTCCTTATCTTGAATAATGACAAATAAAAAATAAATGTCAAATATATTAAATTAAACAAGAGTTTTCCGATCACTAAATTAAAAAAAAAATAGTCAAGTGGTGGGTAGCGATTTTTAACATTAAAAATATCAGTGGAACATTTTGTAGTTTAACTGAAGAAAGTGATACTCATATTCCTTAGGGAATAAAAGTGAAGTCATATCTATTGCAACGGCAAAACAATTGTCTGATTGGATATTAACACGACCAACTTCATTGAATTGCGCTACGCTTATTATGGCCGTTTCATTTCATCATTTTGCCATATAAAAATTTGTCGTGAGTTTTTTACAGTTTTGGCACGTCAAGTAATGCCATCTATTGTTTTTTATTTGAATTCAAGGAAAGTGACAACGTTGTCAAGTTACAAAAACAACCTTAAAATATTTGAAAACTGAATTTTAAGTGAATAAACAAAATACATTTAATGGAAAAGGGTATTTTATTTATACATTCAATATTATTAAATATTATGACTAGTATTCTGAGCTTTCGACTAAAGTGACTAGCTAGTCTAAACCACGGAATAAGACAACAGGAAAATGAACTCCCTATAGCGGTGTACAGGCGCTGTGCAGTAGTTTACTGTTCATTTTATTACAGTGACAAAAAAAATATTTGTGAAGATATTAAGGAAGCATTATTGAATTATTGGTGCCAACGGTTAGTATTTTACTGTAACATCGTACGATAATAAATAAACAATGACTAGGCTTGTTTTTAGGATTTTTTCAATTAATGCGAGCGGCAGTATTTTCAAATTTAGTTACGACGTATCTCGTTAGAGGCGCTAGTTGACGTGCCCGCTCTGTAAATTTGACACCAGGAATTTTAATGACATATAAGAGTAGCGCAATTCAATGAAGTTGGTCATGGCATTAGTAACATCAGATGACATCTGTCGAGAAAATATTAAATCTTATATAAATTTCTAATTTATTTCAGAAAATAAAACTTTCTGATGGAGTAGTGATAAAAATATATGTATACCTCGTAAAGAAAGTTCTATCGCATCATAACAACAATGAGATAGCTCATTTTAATAAATTTTTGCAAATTCTTATATTTTCTTAAAATTTGGATTTTATAAAATATCAACAATAAATATATTTTTAATGGAAAGCGGACTAAATAATTATTTTCCTGTTAAAAAGAAGAAAGTGAGACTTTTTTCTCAAAGGTGCCGTGTCTAGGGTTGCCACCTCAGAACTAAGTCTCGCCCGGAGACGACGACTAAAAATTTTTTTTATTTACATAATTTAACAAGTTCAAAATTCACATTTCTACAAATAAAATATAATTCTAATGATCACAGAGTAGTTACTATGCATATAACTAACAGTTCGTTTTTTTCTCTCCATATTTATTTGAAATAAATTATTTTAGAACTATAATAAGTTCTAATATTATTTTATAAATTTATTTATAAATTATATATAAATTTATAGTATATTTTTAAACTTAACTTCAAAATTTTCATATTATTATTTTAGTCGCATTCTTTATTTTTTCTGTTTATAGTTTATTGGTTACTTTAATCAGTAAATTATAACACGGATCTCTTGACTTAACAGACACAAGACAGAGGCTATTCCGTACATGATACACGAGATACACGCGACAGTCTGTACATAATTTTGTACGAAAACATATTCAATTTTACTTACACAACCCGGAGATGATTCACTGAAACCCGGAGTCTCCGGGTAAAATCCTGAGAGGTGGCAAGCCTAGCCGTGTCATCTACAGAGACGAAAACGAAGGAAGAATTTCAAATGTCAAAAATCACGACACACCACTTTGACTTTTTTTAATTCAATGTTTTTAAAACTGATTTGGATTTATTTGTTATTCTCTAAGATATGGAACATTTTAGAAAAAAATCAAGTTTTGTTAATTTTATATATGTTCATTATTGTTTCCGCATTTTTTAAATTTTTTATTTGACTCGTGTTCTTGAACTCATGCTAATTATGATTGAAACCATAACAATTATGTTAAATTTTGACATAAATTCAAGGATTTTAACATTGTTGCTATGGTTTCAATCATAATTCGTATACGAATTTATTTGCATGAGTTCAAGAATAGGATCCTTGGTCACTTTTTTAATAAATTACATTTATGTATTTGGATTAGATATTACCTTTCAACTACTTTTTAAATTTTCTACGTTTTGTCGATCTTATTTTTGTCAGGCGACAAACAATTTTCATAATTTCAAAAACTACCCCTGTGGCTCCTCCACCACTAACATCTTTGGAGGCCGTGATTTGACGACTGGTAATCGCACTTCACGCGCAAAATATATCACTTACGGAGATCTGCTTCGGCAGAGTGCCACACCCAGTAATGGGTAGAAGGCGTGATGATATATTTATTTTTTTTTATTTTTTTTTGTCAAGTGGACTATTCTGCATTTTCCCCTTCCTTCTCCTAATTAAGGGAAGAAAATATTATTTTCCAACACAATCGTAAAAAAAAAATATTTTTAGAGCAAAACGTTTATACTTAGTCAAAGAACATCGGAGTAAAAAGAAGAAAACTAAATTAACAATACTTCTTAGAGTTTATTACTATAGTATAATAAATATTACAATAAATAATGAATCAATTCATTAGTTTACATATATTTAGCGGCGAATTCATGCAGAGCGGACACATCAGCATAGACTCCAGGGTAAGCGGCATCAGCACATCCAAAGCCCCAGGACACAACACCGATAAGTTTCCCATTAGCAGCGAGTGGACCACCGGAGTCACCCTGGCAGGAGTCGTGACGTGGTGTCTGTGCACACATCATGGTGTCCGTGATCAGCATCTCACCTTCATAGCTGCGCTGACAGCTCTGGTTGGTGATGACGTCCACGTCCACTACACGCAGCTCGTTAGGAGTGATCTTTACGCCGGCTACAGTGGTGCCCCAGCCGGTGACCAGCGCCGTGGTTCCTGAGGGAACTGGGCTGCCTGCGGCCTGCAGCTCGATGGGCTGCACTTTGTTGCTGAATGTCAGCGGTTTAGCGAGCTGAAAATATTTACAAATTTATACAATTCTTATATAATAAATGTAAAGTAACTAAGTACCTTCATGATGGCCATGTCGTTATTGTATTGTGCCCCCTTAAAGTAATCCGGATGTTCGATAATTTTGGAAACTTCGAATTCTTGTCCTGCGCTGTGAACGGTGGAACCAACTCTGACGGTGATAAGGTCGTAATTGAATCTATAATATTGTTTGAATTAGTAAATTTGTTCGGTCTTGGTTTGATTCTCTCTCGGTGATAAAACACTTACCCATTGACGCAGTGCGCGGCAGTCAAGATGGTGTCCTTGTTTAGGATGGAGCCGCCGCAGTTGTGGCGTCCATCGTAACGCAGGGAGATCTGGTACGGATGCTCTTCGATTGTTGTTTCTGCACCACCAATGATTCTATCGTCGAATGATGGAATTATTCCTCCTAATAGTTTAAAATTTATTATTAATTTTAGTTTTTATTGAAATTCTATGTTTATTTGCTTACCTAAAGCCAATGTGCAAGCTGACAGAATAATTACTAACAATTTCATTTTGAATGTGAACTTTGTTATATTGCTGGTTAGTTTGTTGTTGTTCAAAATACTTTGAGTTAGCGGATGATGTTTAGTGTATAAATTGAGTATTTATATCATTCTGAATACTATAATTATAATTAGATTTCACGTTTATCAGTTCATTATCTTTTAGAATCGCATTGATTATTTTATTAAAACGGATATTTATTGGTATTTCCATTAATGGAATTGTTATGAAATTTTATATAAAGTTCAGGAAAATACAAATTTTCATTACGTGTTCCGCGTAACGGGTGGGATTTTATAAATGATACGCTTACAAAAAAAAATGAGACTATTATTACATATTTTTATGGCAATCAAATAATTGTATCTACTGATTAACTGAACAGAAACAACAAAATTTGATATTTGGTATGTAAGTACATAATTATTATCAAAACCAATTGATTTAAAAAAAATTGCTTGAATTTAATTTTAGTCTATTAATTATTTATATCGATTATATTTACTTGATCGATTATTATACATATATATTTAAACGACATACACGATCATACATTTGTGAAATTATAAATAAATTAATTTATATATTTGGCGTTTGAACTTAATTCTATCGGATTTTGTCGATCGGGTTAAATTTGAATCATTATTTATGTGTGTTTGTTCTCTTTAACATTATATTTAATCATAATTCAATGCAATCACGATCAAATGAATTGTGATTTAGAAAATTGCAATCACAATTCATAAAAACACATCTCTTTTTTATGCTTCAGTACGGTCATGATTCATTTTTACTTTCTTATACACAGTATAATGAAGTATTGGAATCGCGAAAAAAACGTAGACGAGATTTTCGCGGAAATACGTGTTTCGAGGTCCACTGAATCCATTTTGATCATTTTCTTAATGATCTCTGTATGTGTGTGTGTGTGTGGATGGATGTGCGTCCGAGTGTGCAATATCTCATGAACAAGATAAGATTTGTTAAAGAAACTTGGTAATTGTAAGTTTCATGAAAATACGAAGAGCTGAGTTGATTTTGAATGAAATTGAAAAACCGGAATAGGCAGTTTACTGAACACATAAAACAATAAATTCCATTTATTTCAAAAATTGAATCAATTACGAAAAAAGTTTCAAATAAAAGATGTTAGCAAAAAATTTTCTTTGTAATTTTCCTATAAATGCGTCTAATTTTGAGAAAAACTAATTTATATATTTAATAATATATTCCAATAATCATAAAAACAGAAAACATAAACATGTTTAAATAATAATTGTCAAACGCAAAGAGCAAGTCATAAGTGTTCAATTCAGCGTTTTTGATATTAAATATGCTGTGTATAAGAAAGTCGTGTGGTGCCCACACCAGATTTTTAAATATTGAAACACACACAGTTATGAAATTATAAAATAGGTTAGTTTTTTTTTGTATTTGGCGCTTGAAGTTTCAAACATTTATACTATAGCATGAACTATAATAATTATTCATGTTTACAACGCAATCACGACAAACTAATCACGATTTAGAATATCACAATCACAGTCCAAAGAAAGCATCTTAAGTATACCTACTTAAGGGTACTATACTCCAAGTTCGTTTGTGAAACGGTGAAACGAAAGCCCTGGCTAGGGATAAGGGTATGTTCTCTTGAAGTAAAACGGTCAGTTCCAATTAGCCGCCGGCTAGCACTTAATAGTTTGCTTTACTATAATAGCAGATTCATATGAAATAACACTGTTAAATATAATAATAATAATAATAATAATAATAATAATAATAGCCATGTTACACCCTCTCGGGTAATGGCCTCTTTTAACAACAATAATTATAATAATGTTGGTTCTTAATACTAAAATAAAGATATAATTATTTATCTATCCTTAAGCCTATATATATATATATATATATATATATATAACAACGTTCTCTTGGACTTGGGAATTTTGTAACTTACGTTAGGGAAATTATTTTGAAATGATCAAAACATACTCTTGTGGAAAATTTTTTTGATATATTTATTTTTTCAAAAGTTATATATATATATATATATATATCCCTAATTTAAGTTTAAATTTGTTGCACGGGCACTTCACTATAGTGGCTCTTACACTACACTACACTGCACTAGATTGGGTCAAAGTTCGTAAATGTTTCTTCCCTTTCTAGCCACTCGGGACGGTTTTGGGCTAGTCGAGTCCAATGGGGGCCAGCAACTTTGGTTATTTCGTCCGTTCACCTTATCGGTTGTCTGCCTCTTCTACGTTTATTTTGCAGTGGAAGCCAGTTGGTTGTCTTTTGGGTCCATCTTTGGTCTTGTAGATGTGCAAAATGCCCTGCCCATTTCCATTTTGTTTTCTTTGAAAATGTTACCGCGTCCTCTATGCGAGTTCTGGATCTGATTGTTTCGCTATTGACTTTATCAATAAGTTTTAATTTTAGCATGTAACGTTCCATTTTCCTTTGGCATGTGCGAATTTGTATGTAGTGTTTTTTGGTAGAGGCCCAGGTTTGGGCCCCATAGGTGTTTATTGTTAGTATACATTTATCCATGATAGCTTTTTTAGATGCATAGGAAAGGATGAATTTAGTAGGATGTGTTTGAGGAACCAAAAACGGTTCCAGGCTTTGGTTATACGAGTTTTTAGTTGTTTGTTTTGTTTACTTTTGAAACTTATTTTTTGCCCAAGATATGTGAATTCGTGAACCCGTTCCAGCTCTTCTCCTTCTAGCATAATATATGAGTCTAAGTGTTGATTTGTCATATATTTAGTTTTCCCTACGTTTATTTTCAAACCTACCTTCCTACTTACGTATGATAATTTATTTAAGAGGTTTTGTAAATCTTCACTAGTGTCTCATAGAAGTACGATGTCATCGGCGAAGCGTAGGTTGGATAGTTTTTCTCCGTTAATTGTTATGCCATAGTCCTCTAAGTTTATGTTTCTGAAGACGTACTCAAGGACTGCATTAAATAGTTTAGGGCTTAAAGGGTCCCCTTGTTTGACTCCTCGTTTAGCTGGGAAAGGTGGGCTTACTTTTTCTAGTTTTATTTGTGCTTGGCTGCCGCTATAGATGTTTTTAATTATTCTTATATATTTTAACTGAACGCCTTGACTCTTTAAAGCGTGCCAAATGTAGCAATGTTCAACACTATCGAAAGCTTTGAAAAAGTCGATGAAGAGCAAATGAAGTGTCTTCTGGTATTCATTATATTTTTCTACTATTTGTGAGAGTGCATGTAGGTGGTCTGTGGTGTGATTCTTTTTAGTATAATTTTTGAAAATATTTTATACGATGCGTTGAGTAAGCAGATCGGTCTGTAGTTGTTAATATCTTCTTTTCGTCCTTTCTTGTGAAGTAGAATTATATTGGTTAACTTCCATTGCTGGGGGACTTCTTCCGAGTACAGTATAGTGTTGAACAGTATTTGCACGTGTTTCAGCAGAAGTTCTTCCCCTATCTTAAATGCTTTTATTATTATATTGTCAGGCCCTGGACTTTTCGCTTTTTGGAGTGAGTTGAGTTCTCTTGCGATCTCAGTTTGTAGTACTAACGGGATTTCTGTTTCATTTTCGTCTACCAGTGAAGGCTCTATTTCTTGTTGACATTCCGAATTTATTTCACTTGTATAGAGGTTTTGGTAAAAATTTACTGCTATCTGGATAAGTTCCACTCTCTTGCATATCGCACTGTTATTTTCTTTTAGATTGGGTATCCAGTTTGTGTGTGTTGCTAGTTTTTTGTTCATTTTTTTAATAGCACATTTATTAGTTAATTCCTCTTCTATTACCTGACACTTGAGTTTGTAGAGGTCTTCTTTTATTAGTTTTTTAGTTAGTTTTCTTATTTCCGCATATTCAATTTTTTCTAGCACCGTTTTGTTTTGCTTTTTCCTCATTTCGTCTCTTTTGTCTATCTGGGCTAAAGTTTCATCAGAGAGTTTTGGTTTGTTTTTGTTTATCGGATTGTTTTTGCATATTATGTTAACACTTCTCTTTATTGCTTCTTCCAGTAGATTGTAATAATTTTGCATGTTGTTTGTGGGGTCAAGATCAAAAACTGAAATTTGGCAGAGTTCTTGTTGGAGTTGTTGAATATAGTCTGTTTTATTATTTTCAAGAATTTCTCCAGCATTTTGTATATTGTTTTGAAAGTGTCTTCTTGGTTGTTTCATACTCCCTTTGAAGACTACATCTTACCATTCGGTGGTCGGTGTCGAATTTTAGGTTATTTATTACTCCAACATCATGGATTCGTCTGCGATCGTTTGCTATGATGTAATCTATTTCATTTTTTGTGTTCCCGTCTGGTGAGATCCAGGTCCATCTTCGGTTAAGAGCTTTTTTAAAAAAGGTGTTCAAGATTTTTAGGTTCGTTGCTTCGCATATGTCTATTAATTTTAACCCGTTTCGATTGCTGATTGGACTGCCATACGGTCCCATTGTGTGGTTATTTTTTTCTTTGTTTATTCCAATTTTTCCGTTGAAATCCCCAATTAATAATGTAAAAACATTTGCGTGCACTTTGATTATATTTCCTAATTTGTCATAAAACTTGTCTATATCTTCTAAAGAGTAGTTGGCTGTTGGAGCATATGCCTGTATTATTCCTATGTTTAATTTTGTGTTTACTTTTACTGTTAATGAGTCAATTCTTTCTGAGTAGCCCCTAAACTCAATGATATTGTTTTTCAGAGGCTTTTTGATAAGGAAACCGACACCAAATTGCCCTTTTGTTTCTCCACTATAACAGAAGATAGAGTTTGTCCTTTCTTCTATAGCTATGCTAGACCTACGTATTTCGGACAGCCCTAGGATGTCCCATTTTATGTGTTGTAAAGCATTTTCGAGTTCCTCAAATCTGTCTTCTGATAACAATGTTTTCACATTCCAGGTACCTATGTACAGGTGTTTTGTAGTTTTAGAGTTCATTTCATTTGGCTGTGTAGTGTTGTTCTGTGGTATTTCTTGTGTTGTTAAAAGGTGTTGGTCATGAGTCCTCACACTGACCAAGTGGGTTGAGGACTGTGGCTGTAGTTGCTATTTGCTTGCTTGGATTGCTGTTGACTGGTTGGTATGCTGATGTTTGTTTGGTGTTAGGAATTTGTCGAGAGTGTCATTCTGGCTTGTTGGACGACTCAATTTATTGGTACTGTTTGGCCTTTTACGTTCTTGTATAATATTATTCATTACTTTGTCTGTATTGAGTAGTTGCTCGTCGTCGCTTCTAATACGCTTTTTCTTGTTTTCTTCTTCTTCTTCAGCTTTTAACTGCTCTAGTGAGAATAGTTTTCCTTCTATTTTCAATTTGTTATCAAGCATTATTACTTTTTTACCCTCCTCCGTTTTCTTTTTCCAGAAAAAACTAAGTTGGGCTCGTGTATCTCTTGTTTCCTTGGAGTGATCCTCTTTTATGGTTATTCTTATTGCTTTCAATTGTTTTTTGTTTTGAAGTATCTCTTTTTTTAATCCAGGATGTTAGGGAGATTAAAATGGGTTCAGAAGAGCCTAGCCTTCCAGCGAAGTTTATATGGTCTCTGTTTAGTTTTATTTCAGGAATTGCTTCCAGTTGTTTTATAATATCTTCCACTGTATTTTGATTTCCGTATTTAGCATCTAGACCAAATATTACTATGCTGTTTTTCCTCTCTAATCGATAAATTTTATTTTCTAGGGTGTTTATTTTTTATTCTTGGCTTTCTATTCTTGTTTTCATTTCCTGATTTTCGATTTTTAAGTCGTTGAGTTCATTCGGATAGTGAGGTGAGTTTTACATCCATGCTCTTTGTGCGATCATCTACATTTTGAAGAAGTTTAAGTATTGAGTCAATTTTATCCTCTTGCTCCCCCATTGCGTATAGTGTATTTTGCAGTAGTGTAAGTTTGGTTGCCTTGGTTCAGGTTCTCGAAATCACTGTTGGATGAAGATTAAATGAGTTTGGACTCAGTGTATTTCAAGGTTAACTTGAAAACTTTGATAACTGAAAACAAGTTGTATACTTTTACTAATAGTAAATATACACTCTGCTAATTATTCTAACTTCATACATATATAAATACAGTAAGTTATACAGGTCAAGAGTATATTGTCATACATACATAATATCACGTTATATTCTATCAAATGGGGTAGCACAAATCAAATAGAATCATTCATAAAACATTCATTCATTAGATTCATTGAATAATCAGTCTTCATCAAACATTCTTATTCTAACTCACCATCCTCGCTTCAACTACATTTATAGTTCTTTCCAATTATTCATCACACAACAAACCTTCACTCACATCTATCCAATCACTCCTACACATCTACATTAATCTTTCTTTCGACGTACTTTACACATGCTCAAAATATCTCAAATTACTCTCTCTCACTCCTGTAACAACAAATCTACAAATAATAGAAAGTAAGAGTGCGATTGTATTTGAAAGAAAATTCCACACAATTGTAGTCATGGGCGTCCGCAGAGGACGCAAGCCCCCTTCCCCCCTGGGTATTAACTAGGGTGGTGACCAAGACTCTCGAACATAGGACTTTAACATGTAAAATTATAACTTTGTAATTTCCTTCTTCTCTAAATATTTTAAGCAAAAAAGCTTGAAATAAAAGTTTTAGGGCTTGAAATTCTGCATCTGAACCAATAAACAAAATTAATATCACTTACTTTGTAACGACACAAATTAGATTTGAAAATGACGAAAATTGCGCAAAACTATCAATAGGCATGTAATTGAAACAAAATTAAACAAATGTTTGACGTTTTATCTGACAAAATAAATGAAATAATAAATAAAGAATTTATTTTGTCAGTTTTGATAGATTGAACGTCAAACATTTATTTAATTTTGTTTCAATTTCATAGCTATCGATAGATTGGAGACAATTTTAGTCATTTTCAATTCTAATTTGTGCCATTACAAAGCATGCAAAATTCATTTCGTATTTTATTCCCTAAAACTTTTATTTGATGCTTTTTTGTTTTAAATAATTATGAAGCTGGAAATTAAATCAATATGATTTTACATGTTAAAATCCTATGTTCGAAAGTCCCGATGGCCATCCTGTATATGTATATATAAATTAAATAAAAATTAAATTATAACTTTAAAGATAAAAAATTCAAGCTGAAACTTTCCAGCAGTATTCGCCAGCTAGCGACATGTTCCCTATCGTAACGATTGAGTAATCTAAGTTTATTAAGTATACATGGATACAAAATATTAGAAAATAAAAACTGTAAATCAGAATTTATTGAAGAAATGGTGTCAATTTATGGAAGAGTTGTTCGAAGATTGTCCTTCTTCTTCAATTCAAACCCAAACGACAAAGACTAGTAATTTATTTCACAAATTTAAATATTTTTTGTCTATTTGTTATGTGTATTTGTATTTATATTATGTAAAAAAAAAAAAATTTTAAATTTGTCTATCTGAGAGTTTTTTTCGACCCGCTCTCCCCTGGAAAAATGTCTGTGGACGCCCATGATTGTAATTAGACACTCTATTGTAAGAACTGAAAAAGAAACAAAAAGATAAGAAAGGAAGAGGAGTCGTCCAGCGCTTGTTTTTGAAAGTATATTCCATGTAATTGCAGTTAGATACTACTCGTATATTGTAACAACTAAAACAGAAAAACAAAAAAGATATGGAAGGAAGGGAGAGCCGTCCAGCGCTTGTTTTTGAAAACGAATTCCATATTTAGAGACGGAGAGAACTGAAAACGAACCAAGTAATCATTATTACTATTCTCTAGGTTATTTAATTATTATTGGGCACTGAATATAATTTCTACTGCGAATGTAGCAAGAACAATATAGGTAGGTGTAGTACTGTCGTTGCCAAGAGAGTATGCGAAAGGGGTAAAGGAGAGTAATTCACTTAATCACGTCACTGTGAAATTGTATTTATTTCACTGGTCTATTGCAGTATTACTCGGCAGAGCGGTTCATGTATTACGTATAACACTAATAGTAAAGTATTTCTAATCTCAATGCCACTTTGTGTAGATTCTGCAATCATTTCATATTTTTGAGCCTGGCATACTCTCATGTCGATAACCGCAGATCCAATAAATGACTTTTAAATCACTGTATAAACTACATAACACATATAAACACTAATAAAAACTTCTTATCTACTATAAAAATATTTCGTTAGCTATTAATTTCACGCAAATATGACTCTTTTTGCAGTTTCAAAAACAATGAGCAGATTTGCAGGCACACTATTAAGATCTTAAGATTAGAAGCGCTAATATTTCGGTTCAAATAGACAATATTTACCACATTAGTAGATCAATTTATTGTTTTTAAAATATACGAGGTGTGGCTATTAAATAACGAGACTGATGCTGTTTTAATATTTTATTTTGATTCCATACCTATTTACTTATTATCACTTTCAATATACTCCCCTTCTCTATCCCTACAATGCTCCATGCGAATCTTCCATTGTTTGAAACAATGCTGGAAGTCTTCTTCTGTCGCGTGCCGATTTCTCTTTCAAAGCTCAAATCTTGTTGCTGTTAAGGCAAATTTCACCATAGGAAACAGATAGAAGTCGCACGATGCAAGATCTGGCGAATAAGGCGGATGATCCAACACTGGAATGCTGCAATGGCTAGAAATCTCTTGACAGACATTGTAGAATGAACCAGGGCATTGTTTTGATGGAGAAACCATGACTTGTCCTTCCATAATTCGGGTACTTTTTTCAATAAATTATAAGTAGCAGTTTTGCAAAGTTTTAAGAGAAATTAATTAGAACGAATGCTACGCCTATACGGATTTGTTTACAGAAGCGACAGGTACTGCATTCGAAAGAGAAAGCTACACGCTAAAAAGCTGACGGTCGCTGGTGTCAGTCTCGTTATTTAATAGCCACACCTCGTATGTACTTATAGGTGGATGAAAAATACATAAAAGCAATGAAGAAGGTCTATTAAATACTAAGAAAATAAAATTCTTTCTAGACAGCACTACCAATAGTCTTGAATCACTTTATTTCCATAAGGAATTTGTCATTTTAATTTTCCTTGGTAAACAATGATTTTGATACGAATAAAGTTAACATTAGTTACCGGATGTATATAAACTATATTTTAAACATTTTATACAAACAAAAGTAGATTATCTTTGTTAGTTTTGAAACAGGTAAGTTTTAAGTCTTTCAGTATTTATGAAACAGTCATGGGTTCGAGGCTTCCTTTGATACACAACAGAGAAATCAATTGAAATCAGGTTTAAATTACCTGGCGATCGTAACTCAATTGGCTTGGAACATTTGACCGGGTTTCAAAGGCTCAAATTCTAGCAGTATCCCTATTTATATAATTAAATAAATATTAAACAAAAAGTTTATGCCTATAAAATGAAAGTTAAGTATTGCCAGTATCTGTACTATCGCTCTTTTTCCTTTTATCATACATCTACATATTTCAAATAAAAACAAAATATATATATTTTCAATAAGCTTTATTTAATGTTTTAGAAATGTATGGTATAACATAATATATGATTGTGGAGCTTCTTAGTTACATATCTCTGCTACTGCTGGAGATAACAGAGACGTGGTTAAGCCCTGTCACCTCAACAAGGTGCTGCTCCACGTAGACAGGGACCCTGCCCCCTACCCTAAATGAACCCCATAGACATGCTGCATCCACCCAGGCAAGTGCTCGCATACCAGCAATAGCACTTGGATTTTCCAGTGACTAGCATACATACTATTTCGTCAAACATTTATTCATTACCTGCATCCTAAAATTAAAGTGAATCCACCTTATTCAGCCCGAACTTGGAATCTTTTTCGAACAAGATATTATTATTATAAATTAAACATATTTATATTGTACATATTTTTTAAGTTAAAGGTTGAAAGAATTTGCAGATTTGATAACATTAAATTTATGTGCAAATAATTGTGGAAAATTATTTCAAAATTTCTAACGAATTTCTCAAAATTGACAGTATATTTATAAATATATATCAGTAAATTTTGTTTTATTTGAATTACACAATTTTGAGAAAATAAAATAAAATATAAAATGCAAACAAGGCTTCGAAATTATTACACATTTACTGATATATGACTCACTATACTGATATTTTTTGCCTTTTTCCTAACCGTATTGAAGATATTATATCAAAATTTTGAAACAATTTTCCATTATTATATGCACAGAAATTTAATATTTCCAAATTTGTTACAATAGTTTCAATCTTTAACTTCAAAAATATGTACGATACTAGACATGTTTAATTCATATCAATAAAAGCTTGTTTCAAAAGATCTGTATTCAGGTGCCAACTTCTTATCAAATTAAGCTCACGATTTCACTTAATCTTTGCCAATCATTTCTATTCCATTTCCTGAAGAAGCTTTCATTAATATTCTTTCATCCTTGGTCATTCACTCAATACGTTTTAGTCACATCATTAGTATTTCAAACCATCGACTCTCCAACCAACCAACCTGGCCAGGTGCCTCAAAATCTTCACAACGTTCTTACAACGTAACCGTAATCAAAGGAAAATCCGGATATGTATTCAATGCTATATGAATATGCGCCGCAAGTTGCTCTTGTCCATGTTTAGCTCAGCCGTTTAAGCCAGCGTGAACTAAGCGGTTGATATAAAACCGTTAAATGGACAGCGGATGTAGAGTACAACACCCCTACGAATAAAAAAAAGCTAACTGTGTTGTTACCATAGTAACAACACAATAGAAAGCAATAATTAAGCACCATGGAAATACAATAATACTGTACGTTGCCATGCTGTTTCATTTATATATCAGTAAAAAATATGTACAATTTAAATATGTTTAATTTATAATAATAATATCTTGTTCGAAAAAGATGCCAAGTTCGGACTCAATAAGGTGGATTCACTTTAATTTTAGGATGAAGGTGATGAATAAATGTTTAACGAAATAGTATGTATGCTAGTCACAGACACCACGTCAGGGTGACTCCGGTGGTCCACTCGCAGCTAACGGGAAACTTATCGGTGTTGTGTCCTGGGGCTATGGATGTGCTGATGCCGCTTACCCTGGAGTCTATGCTGATGTGTCCGCTCTGCATTAATTCGTCGCTAAATATGTGTAAACTAATAATTTTAATACATTATTTATTGTAATATTTATTGTACTATAGTAATAAACTCTAAGAAGTATTGCAAATTTTATTTTCTTGTTTTTATTCCTATGTTCTTTATCTAAATATAAATGCTGTGCTCTAAGAATATTATTTTTTTACGATTCTGACAGAAAATACAATTTTCTTTCCTTAATTGAAAGAAGAAAGGGGAAAATGCACAATAGTTCACTTGACAAAAAGAAGATTGACAAAACGTAGAAAATTTAAAAAGCAACAAAAAAACACAAAAATATATTTTAATAAAATAATTAACAAGAAAATGAAGAAAATTTCTAAGCAATAAAAAACAAATATAAACTTAACAAAACTTTTCTAAAATGTTCCTTATCTTGAATAATGACAAATAAAAAATAAATGTCAAATATATTAAATTAAACAAGAGTTTTCCGATCACTAAATTAAAAAAAAATAGTGAAGTGGTGGGTAGCGATTTTTAACATTAAAAATTTCAGTGGAACATTTTGTAGTTTAACCGAAGAAAGTGATACTCATATTCCTTAGGGAATAAAAGTGAAGTAATATCTATTGCAACGAAAAAACAATTGTATGATTTAACATTAGCACGGCCAACTTCATTGAATTGCGCTACGCTTATTATGGCCGTTTCATTTCATCATTTTGCCATACAAAAATTTGTCGTGAGTTTTTTACAGTTTTGGCACGTCAAGTGATGCCATCTATTGTTTTTTATTTGAATTCAAGGAAAGTGACAACGTTGTCAAGTTACAAAAACAACCTTAAAATATTTGAAAACTGAATTTTAAGTGAATAAACAAAATACATTTAATGGAAAAGGGTATTTTATTTATACATTCAATATTATTAAATATTATGACTAGTATTCTGAGCTTTCGACTAAAGTGACTAGCTAGTCTAAACCACGGAATAAGACAACAGGAAAATGAACTCCCTATAGCGGTGTACAGGCGCTGTGCAGTAGCCACGAACTATTATATTGAAGGACAGGCGAGTCTTGCGGGTAAAGCATCCGCAGAAATGTTGTAGAAAGAGAGCGACAAAAAAGTGAGTGCGACAGGAAAAAGAGTCTGGCGAATGCAATGTTGCTTACGAGTCTATTCATGTTTTTTTTACTTTTAGAACTAATTACTTTAAAAAATGTTATTTGCAATTATTTAAAATTAAAGACACACTTTTCTTTCATTATATCAGGTTTAGCTTGACAAATATAAATACGTAAAACCATATA
This sequence comes from Pterostichus madidus, assembly GCA_911728475.2. Taxonomy (NCBI): domain Eukaryota; kingdom Metazoa; phylum Arthropoda; class Insecta; order Coleoptera; family Carabidae; genus Pterostichus; species Pterostichus madidus. The sequence continues at coordinate 16,373,275 of OU452303.1, forward strand.
TAAACACATTTTTCTAGTAGTACATTTTTGCTATTTATTTACACCATGACAATTTACACAAGTGTAAAATTGGCATAAATATTTTAATTTTAAAATACAAAATGGTAAAATTTATATAATGTAAATAGGACATTTTATTTAGAAAATAATAAAGAAAATAGATAGAACCGAATATTTCAATTTTTTCTTAATTAATATTTTTGTACTTATACAATATATTTTATAATTTTATAATAATAAAAACAGATCGAACTGAATATTTCAATTCTTTCTTAATTTAGATTTTTAGATCTTCCTTGCACTGAGATTTGATATTATTTTGATTCTGTTTAAAATATTGCTTCAAGCGCATTAAAATAAATTCATAGACAAAAACAGATATTATTTCTTTCTTGTGATCTCTACAAGAGAAAGAGAATGCATAATTTTCAATTGCAGAATACACTGTTTCTTCATATACACGAGGGTTATCTATATATAATATTAATTTATCTTGAATATATTTGGATAATCTAAATATGTTAATATTTGGGTGGATTAAGAAACCACGACTTTTAACATTTGTTAATTCCGCTTCTTTTATGTGACATACATTTTCTTTGTTTACAAGCAATATAATATATATATATATATATATATATATATATATATATATATATATATATATATATATCTGCTCATATTACTACTTTTTTCCAAATTTCCAACTGCTCTTTTGGAGCACGAAACAAAGATATTTTGTCATGATTTGAGTCATACCCGCTGGTACAATTGGACGCAAAACACTTACCACCCATTGCAAACTAATTGTTTATAACTATCACCAAACAACACTAATGATTGAAAAAAGTAACCTGCGTTCATATGGCGTTGAGTAAATGCCGGCCTCTTTAAGCTATCTCTCTCTTTCAAAGTCATGCGCGCGAATGACATAAAGCTGGACGTTTACTAACAGCGCTTATATACGAAGTTGCATAGGGCTGGCAGTAGCTTACTGTTCAGGTTCAAACTATAACCACTACGCGGGGCTAGGATCTAACAGCCCGTCGAATCACGTGTGTTTAGCGTTTAGCCCATTTAGCCATTAGCCATTTTGCATTTAACTTGTTGAGTTGTGAAGTTATTGAACTTAATTATTGTGATTTTGCCGTTGATTTGTACAAAATGCCTAATAGGAAGTGTTTTGTGCCCAACTGCAATTCAGGATATACTTCTTATAAAGACAAAGTGTCGGTATTTACTGTGACAGAAAGCCGTTTAAATTCGTGGTCGAGTGCTATTCCTCGAAAAGACAGGCTTTTGTCAACCAAAGACGTTGTGTGTGAAAAACATTTTGATCCGCAATGTATAGTACGTGATTGAAAAGCGCTAAACAGTACAATTACTGTAAGTATTTATTTATAATGCAAATACAGTACATAATCCACATTAGAAAATTTTCAGATTCCATTGAAAAAGTGCAAATTATCAGATGATGCTCTTCCAACAATATTTCCTAATTGCCCACATTACCTGTCTAAAAATGTAAAACTACGTAAACCACCGACAACTAGATATCTTAATGAAACATAGCCAGCAAAAATGCGGAAATTACAGAATAACGTAATTACAGATGATGTTTCATTACAAACTTTACCAGAAACAACTACTAATATAAATAGTTCTATTAATCTCAGTGATATTACATTACCATCAGAAAATTGGACAGCATGCAGAATAAATGTCAACGATAATAGTCAAATGCTGGTGTTCTTGGAAACAGTCTATTCCGATTACCTAAAAACGGCTGTAATCCGTAAAAAATTTACTGTACTTAACAATACACCAGAGTTTTATTACAGTGACAAAAAAAATATTTGTGAAGATATTGGTAACGAATATGAATCAATTGATTCTGATTTAATTACAAATTTGTTCGACAAGTTTTCAGAACTGAAAGTTTGTTCTACTGGCGTATCTGTTAACGAATTTAAAGAAATAGTTACATCCACTGGATCGAAAGATTTTGTCACGTCAACTTGTAGAGACAATAAGTGTGGAGCAGTTCTTGAAAGTAATGAATATTGTCCATATTGTGTTAATTTGAATCATACTTTGCGAATGGCTCAGTCCCGGGAGCGTGCCCGCGAATCCGGCACTAAATCAGGAATCCGTCAAAAGTTACATTTGTTAAAAAATACAGATCAGCGGCAGTTGTATATAAAGAATCAGAGGGCAAAATGGAGATTATTACATAGAAATAAAATAATACAGCATAAAATAACAAATTTGCAAACAGTATATACTAATTTATTAGTAGAAAAGCATAAGAAGATGGCCAAATTACAAAGAACATAATGTTAAATAAAATTTTCTGTTTTAAATATCCTAATTAAGATAAATTTATTGTAAAACTAAAAATTTCATTATAATTCAACATATATTTGATCTTAACTGTTTGTTTATTATTCCTACGTGTGCTGAATAAATAAGATATACTTATTATTTTTAACCCAATATTCCTGCTTAATCAAGTTTTAATTAATAAATCAATTTTATATTTGACAGTAATATAAATTTCTTATTTATGTGCAAATTGTACGTATTTTTCCAAGTAAAAGTTGAGCTGTCCGATTGGTGCGCCGCGTAGCTTGTTAAGCTGAACAGTAAGCTACCGCGTCCAATTACAGGACAGGTACAATAATAATATACAGGAATGTACAGCCAGCAAATTAACAAAGAGAGAAAAAAAGATATAAACAAGAGTACAAAAACCAAAATTATAACAAATATTCCATAAATCAATCAATTAAATAAGGTACAAAAAAAATAAAAATAAAAATACATATATGTATATATACTTATAAATATAATAAATAAGGCATATTTCAATCAATTAAATAGATCAGGTTGATTATTTGACAAGTTGTAATTTAAACACATGCGGTGGATTGGAGATTTAGAGGCTATATTAGTGTGTGGTGTAGGAATAAAAAATAAAATGGAGTTTCTAGTATTAATGGGACATACTTTAAAATTAATTAAACTAAGAGTAACCGGGTCATCAATTGTATGATTAAGAATCTTCCTGAGAGTATTCAGTGAGGAAGTGATCCTACGATTAGATAATGTTTCAAATGAAAAAATTTTATTTAATGTATCGTATGATAGTGAATGAGGTGGGAAATTTCCCATTAGTTTGAAGTAAATAAACTTTAAAAATTTCCTTTGTACATTTTCTAGTGCTTGAATTTGATTCTTATATATGGGGTTCCAAATCAAAGCACAATATTCAAGCTTTGAACGAATATAAGCATAATATAGTGCAAAAATGGGAGATAAATTAGTAAAGTTACGGGTATTACGCTTAATGAATCCCAGTAGCTTATTACAAGAAGATAATAAATTGTTTATGTGAAGGGAAAATGAGAGTTGAGGGTCAAAGACTACGCCTAAGTCAGTTACCTCGTAACACCTTTCAACAGAAGACGTGCGGATAGTATAATTGTGAAGTAAATAATTTTTCTTTCTTGTGAAAGTCATTATTTTACATTTAGAAATATTTAAATGAAGTTTGTTACTAGAGCACCAGTTAGTGAGGTTATCTAAATCTGATTGCAAAGAAATACAGTCATTGATATTATCAATAGCATTAAATATTTTTAAATCATCTGCAAACAGAAGATTATTATTTGAGATCGATTCGGTAATGTCATTTATGAACATTAGAAAAAGGAGGGGCCCTAGGTTGGACTCCTGAGGTACACCTGACGTTACTGGTAATAACTCCGAAGAATGACCAAGAATTTGAACATAAAAAGTTCTGTTTTGAAGGTATGACGAAATTAACTGAATCAGGGTATCTGAGAGAGCGAAAGCAGAAAGCTTATGAATTATTATCCGGTGGTCAATTCGGTCAAATGCCTTGGCAAAATCGGTAAACACTACGTCGACCTGCCCATTTTTGTCAAGAACTTCTGAAGTGTAATGAGAGAAGGAACAGAGGTTAGTGAAGGTGGATCTACGTTGGACAAAACCATGTTGGGAGAAAGAGATGAGATTATGAATATTATTGTAAATGGTAGAGTAGATTAACGATTCAAATATCTTACTAAAGGCAGACAGGACAGCAATAGGTCTATAGTTGGAAATTTCGGAAGAGTCACCAGTCTTTGGAATAGGAGTGATTCGAGCGGATTTCCATGCATCTGGAAAAATGTTTGTTTTTAAAGAGAGATTAAATATATGAGAGAGAGCAATGGAAAAAGGCACAGCACAGTCTTTTATAATTAGATTAGGAACAAGATCTGAACCGGAAACAAGGGTGGGTTTAATTTTATTTATGGCGGCAAAAACAATTTCAGGAGAAACCATGGCTAACGTTATCGAGTTGTTATTATACATATGAAGAGTAGGAAGGGGGTCATCGGAGGGGAGCGAATAGACGCTATGAAAATAAGATGCAAAACCGTTTGCAATTTCATGTGGGGTATCGTAAGTATTACCGTCCTTAAACATTTTGCTCGGAATCTCAGAGTGAGAACGTTTAGAACGGATGAACTGCCAAAATGTATTCGGGTCAACTGAGATAGAATCTTCGCATTTTTTTATATAAGACTCGTATGAAGCTTTAATATCATGCTTTATTTGGAATCGGAAAAGTTTAAATTGTTCATAATAAAACGGTACATTAGGATATTTTTTATGCATCTTTAAGAAGTAATTTTTCCGTTTAATGGAATAGCGAATTTCTGAAGTAATCCAGGGTGGAAAGGTAGATTTACTAGGAGTTGAGATAGGAACGCATTGTACAAACATATCAAATAAAGTATTATAAAAAAAGTTACATTGATCATTGACATCATTAAATGAATTAAGTACGGACCAATCAAACTGATCTATTAGAGAATAAAGTAAGATGAAATTTGCCTTTTTGAAATTAAACTTATGTGACGAAATATTAGGTAAATATGACACAGTATTAGTAGAGATATTAATAAAAATATTAAGCGGATTGTGATGTACATATGTCTGACTGAATAATGAGTTATCATTTGTAACTGAACAATGAAGGTTAGAAATTATCAAGTCTAATATTCTACCATTACTATTACATATTGAGTTATATTGCTGAGAATCAGTGATATCGAGAAAATTTTTCAGTGAACACATTATGTTTGAATTTGAATTATCTACATATTCTGTGATGTTAAAATCACCTGTAATTACAAAATTATGATTTGAAATGAATGCTAGAGAATCAATGTATTCAAATATGACATTGTAATGTTGAACATTTGTAGCAGGAGGTATATAAATATTAAATATGTAGAAGTAATTGACATGTAATAGAGTTTTCACACAGATAATGTCAATATTGGCAGGAACAAAGTCATATAAATCTAGAAGCGGAACCAGGGTTGGACTGAGTGAGCTTTTGATCAGAAGCAGTACACCACCACCACGAGTTAGATTACACATCGCAAAATTGCGATCGGAACGGAACACAGAATATGACGAACCACTAATTATTTCGGAATCACAAACACTGTCACTTAGCCACGTTTCAGTTAGGGCGATGACGTCATAGTCGAGAGTTGGAAGGAGCGAGTGAAGTTGGTGAAGCTTCATGTTTAAGCCTTGAGCATTCTGATAAAAAACGTGAAGAGATTTTTCAAAACTAGTTGGAGCAGATTTCAAGTTGGAACTTAGTTTTTTTGAACTATACAATATTGACCACTTTTGTATGCGATTCTGAGATTATTTTCATCGTTATTCTTCCTGGTGTTTAATTCCGATTGCAGCCGTTTGTAGTGTGCCTGTTCTAAGGGTGTACGATCTGGATTAATGTAAATATTATTTAAATCAGAAAATTTACGAGCATTTTTTGCATTTCTGATTAGTTTAAGAGCGTCTTCAGCATTTTTAAGGCAAACTTTGACAAGACGTGGACGATCAGAAGTATCGTTGGTTTTTCCAATTCTAAATGCTCGATCTATTAATAAATCTTGTCCGGAAGTAATTTTAGTGCAGACAGTTGAGACAAAGGTTGGTAAATCAATTGAATTATTTTCTGGAATGCCAGAAATTATGATATTATGCTCACGTCTACGTCTTTCATTAATTTCATGAATCACAGTATCAATGCAATCATTTATATTTTGGCCAGGAGAAATAGAAGCTTGTTGCAAAGTAGTTAATTGGGATTGTATATGAGTGATTTGACTTTGTAGAGAGGAAATTAGATTTTTAAGACCGCTCAAAGTGTTTCCTTCGTCGAGACAATTTTTACAATAAACTTTAATAGATTTGATGTTGGAGCGAGTAAAGCGAGCAATATCATCATGGGTTAAATTAATACAATTTAAATGGGTGAATTTATCACATCCATCACATTTCATTGCTTTCTGATTGTCGCAGACCACGTTCTTATTGCAGTTCGGGCAGTTGACCATGGCGATAAGCGAAGCCAGCCGATTATTCACGAAAGTGTATATTCTTGCTGATGGCTTGACTTACCCGTTGATGAGCAAGAGTTGACGAGTTTATTGGCACAAGTATTTAGACGATAAATAAAAATCAAAACAGATCAGTAAACTCGAGCAATCGGTAGTGTTACACAAAAAACTACAGCTCAAAACGTCACTGGAATAACTTATAACCAACTTGGCACTAACTTTGTAACATAGAACTATGTATTTCTGGTAGAAAATTGAAAAAAATATGGATAGATAAACAACGACTGTACACACCGAGCTGCTATTGACATATAACTACTTTTAAGTAAATTAAGTAAATAATGCCGCAATATTGTCTACATATTTAAAATTTTAGAAGTGTTTATAGGTCAAAAGAAGGAAGCATTATTGAATTATTGGTGCCAACGGTTAGTATTTTACTGTAACATCGTACGATAATAAATAAACAATGACTAGGCTTGTTTTTAGGATTTTTTCAATTAATGCGAGCGGCAGTATTTTCAAATTTAGTTACGACGTATCTCGTTAGAGGCGCTAGTTGACGTGCCCGCTCTGTAAATTTGACACCAGGAATTTTAATGACATAATAAGAGTAGCGCAATTCAATGAAGTTGGTCATGGCATTAGTAACATCAGATGACATCTGTCGAGAAAATATTAAATCTTATATAAATTTCTAATTTATTTCAGAAAATATAACTTTCTGATGGAGTAGTGTTAAAAATATATGTATACCTCGTAAAGAAAGTTCTATCGCATCATAACAACAATGAGATAGCTCATTTTACCAAATTTTTGCAAATTCTTATATTTTCTTAAAATTTGGATTTTATAAAATATCAACAATAAATATATTTTTAATGGAAAGCGGACTAAATAATTATTTTCCAGTTAAAAAGAAGAAAGTGAGACTTTTTTCTCAAAGGTGCCGTGTCTAGGGTTGCCACCTCAGAACTAAGTCTCGCCCGAAGACGACGACTAAAAAATTTTTGTATTTACATAATTTAACAAATTCAAAACTCACATTTCTATAAATAAAATATAATTCTAATGATCACAGAGTAGTTACTATGCATATAACTAATAAAAAACAAACTTAACAATTTACGTTTCTGGCTATTAAAATGAATTTTTACCGCTTTCTCTCCATCATGTTTTATCGTGAATTTAATATTGCACAGTAGACACATTCCAATAATTTTATCAATTTTTTTTAGCTATTTAAAATATTCATCTCTTCGTAACCATTCATCTTTAAATGTACATTCATAGTCTAAGTGTATCTTTTTTTTAGTTGTTTCTGAAGTGCCTGATTGTTTGTCACTAACAGTTCGTTTTTTTCTCTCCATATTTATTTGAAATAAATTATTTTAGAACTATAATAAGTTCTAATATTATTTAAAAAAATTTATTTATAAATTATATATAAATTTATAGTATATTTTTAAACTTAACTTCAAAATTTTCATATTATTATTTTAGTCGCATTCTTTATTTTTTCTGTTTATAGTTTATTGGTTACTTTAATCAGTAAATTATAACACGGATTATCAAACTGTCACTTATGTAAGCTACATCATGTCACTGTCAATAGACATCTCTTGACTTAACAGACACAAGACAGAGGCTATTCCGTACATGATACACGAGATACACGCGACAGTCTGTACATAATTTTGTACGAAAACATATTCAATTTTACTTACACAACCCGGAGATGATTCACTGAATCCCGGAGTCTCCGGGTAAAATCCGGAGAGGTGGCAAGCCTAGCCGTGTCATCTACAGAGACGAAAACGAAGGAAGAATTTCAAATGTCAAAAATCACGACACACCACTTTGACTTTTTTTAATTCAATGTTTTTAAAACTGATTTGGATTTATTTGTTATTCTCTAAGATATGGAACATTTTAGAAAAAATCAAGTTTTGTTAATTTTATATATGTTCATTATTGTTTCCGCATTTTTTAAATTTTTTATTTGACTCGTGTTCTTGAACTCATGCTAATTATGATTGAAACCATAACAATTATGTTAAATTTTGACATAAATTCAAGGATTTTAACATTGTTGCTATGGTTTCAATCATAATTCATATACGAATTTATTTGCATGAGTTCAAGAATAGGATCCTTGGTCACTTTTTAATAAATTACATTTATGTATTTGAATTAGATATTACCTTTCAACTACTTTTTAAATTTTCTACGTTTTGTCGATCTTATTTTTGTCAGGCGACAAACAATTCTCATAATTTCAAAAACTACCCCCAGTAATGGGTAGAAGGCGTGATGATATATTTTTTTTTTTTTTGTCAAGTGGTCTATTCTGCATTTTCCCCTTCCTTCTCCTAATTAAGGGAAGAAAATATAATTTTCCAACACAATCGTAAAAAAAAAATATTTTTAGAGGAAAACGTTTATACTTAGTCAAAGAACATCGGAGTAAAAAACGAAATCAAAATTTGCAATACTTCTTAGAGTTTATTACTATAATATAATAAATATTACAATAAATAATGAATCAAAAATATTAGTTTACATATATTTAGCGGCGAATTCATGCAGAGACGACACATCAGCATAGACTCCAGGGTAAGCGGCATCAGCACATCCAAAGCCCCAGGACACAACACCGATAAGTTTCCCGTTAGCGGCGAGTGGACCACCGGAGTCACCCTGGCAGGAGTCGTGACGTGGTGTCTGTGCACACATCATGGTGTCCGTGATCAGCATCTCACCTTCATAACTGCGCTGACAGCTCTGGTTGGTGATGACGTCCACGTCCACTACACGCAGCTCGTTAGGAGTGATCTTTACGCCGGCTACAGTGGTGCCCCAGCCGGTGACCAGCGCCGTGGTTCGTGCAGGCACTGGGCTGCCTGCGGCCTGCAGCTCGATGGGCTGCACTTTGTTGCTGAATGTCAGCGGTTTGGTGAGCTAGAAATATTTACAAATTTATACAATTCTTTTATAATAAATGTGAAGTAACTAAGTACCTTCATGATGGCCATGTCGTTATTGTATTGTGCCCCCTTAAAGTAATCCGGATGTTCGATAATTTTGGAAACTTCGAATTCTTGTCCTGCGCTGTGAACGGTGGAACCAACTCTGACGGTGATAAGGTCATAATTGAATCTATAATAATGTTTGAATCAGTAAATTTGTTCGATCTTGGTTTGATTCTTTCTCGGTGATAAAACACTTACCCATTGACGCAGTGCGCGGCAGTCAAGATGGTGTCCTTGTTAAGGATGGAGCCGCCGCAGTTGTGGCGTCCATCGTAACGCAGGGAGATCTGGTACGGATGCTCTTCGATTGTTGTTTCTACACCACCAATAATTCTATCGTCGAATGATGGAATTATTCCTCCTAATAAATTTAATTTAAGTAAATAAATATATTATTATACAGGATGTAAATTAAAAGACTGACCAAAGGCGTTTAACATGGGAAATCAGTTTTTCCTTCCACAAAAGTTCCTAAATTATTTTAGGCAAAAATACTTCAAATAAACGTTGTAAAGAATTAAATTCTACATCCAACTTAGTAATCAGATTTTTGACATTTCATAAGCGCGAATTTTTTTTAGAAAATTGCTTATTTATAGCGATAGCCATATGGAACTCAAACAAAATTGCAAACAATTGTATGACATCAAAAAGTTTGTTTTAATTAATTAATTATTAATAATAATTATTATTAATTAATCATTTATTTAATTTTTTTCATGGGGTAATGGCTCAGTGGTATCAAGTCGGCCTGTGGATCCAAAGAACCCTGGTTCGATCCCCACAACCGACAAAACATTTTCACTAATTTAAAATTACCCCTGTGGCTCCCCCACCACTAATATCTTTGGGGGGCGTGATTTGACGGCTGGTAATCGCACTTCACGCTCATAAATATATCACTTACCGAGATCTGCTTCGGTAGAGTGCCATATCCAGTAATGGGTAAAACGCGTGATGATATATTTATATTTATTTATTGTTTGTTTATTTATTTTTTATTAAATTTAATACATTTATTAAATCATGTATTTTTCTGTAACTTTGTCCAGAGTAGCACCATTTTATGATCTGAAGCTTTTCTTCATGATAAAACTGTTCCATACTTTAAAAAACATTTATTATTGAACGAAAATCACAAAACAAAAACTTTTTTTGACAATTAAGATGTCATACAATTGTTTGTAATTTTGTTTGAGTTCCATGGCTATCGCTATAATAAAGCAATTTTCAAAAAACTGTAAAATTGATTTTCTCGGTTATGAAATGTCATTTTTATTCAATGCTGTTATCATTGGTTAAAAATGTTAATGGACTATTAAAAATTAACAGGTATATTATATATTTTTAGTTAGTTAAGTTTTTATTGAATTTCTATGTTTATTTGCTTACCTAAAACCAATGCGCAAGTTGACAGAAAAACTACAAACAATTTCATTTTGAATGTTAACTTTGTTATATTGATTGCTGTTTAATTTATTGTTGTTCAAAATACTTTCAGTTAATGGATGATGTTTAGTGTATAAGTTGAGTATTTATATCATTCTAAATAGTATAATTATAATTGGATTTCACGCTTATCAGTTCATTATCTTTTAGAATCCCATTGATTATTTTATTATATCGGATATTTATTGGTATTTCCATTCAGTGTAATTGTTATGAAATTTTATGTAAAGTTCAGGAAAATACAAATTTTTCTTACGCGGCACGCGTAACGGGTTGGATTTTGTAAATTATACTCTTATAAAAAAAATTAGACTATTATTTTATATTTTATAGCAATCAAATGATTGTATCTACTGATTCAAAAATAAGATTATATTGATAGTGCCTACTAAAAACATACCGTTTTTTATCCTAATATTCTTAAAATTACCTGAACGGAAACAAATATTTGATCTTGTTTTTATTTTGTGTTAAAAAATTGAGATCTTTGTTATATAAGTAAATAATTATTATCAAAATTGATTTAAAATAATAATAAAATCTTATATTGTGAATTTACCTCATATATGTGAGAACCAATATAACCACGAATTTGTTTGTAAATGAACCAATGAAATGAAAGCTATTTTGATAATTTTCAACTAGTGAAATTAATAAGTAATACTTCTTCACTGTAATTAAATCTCGGTTTGGTTACCAATAAAATAAATACAATTTTCGTAAATGTAAATTTAAAATAATCTACCGAACTATCAAATTTTCGATTGGGAACTGCTTCTACCGGACAATTTCTTATTAAAATTGAAGAGAACGTTCCAAAAATACCAAAAACATTAAAGATTATGCATGTTAAATTTTCATGCAAAATATAACTCGTAATATGATAATTGTCAGATAATATTTTAATATGAATTTAAATTCGTTGTTAGGGAAATAGGAAATACAGCTCGTGCGGCGCATTTACTACATTTCCATTTCCACTTGTTATGTAGTTATGAAAGTATTGACTATTTTTCTCATCTCACCATGTCTAAAATGAACTATATAAGCTGTATTCCATTTGACACTTGGTTCACTTAAATCAGTTCAGATAAATTCGACACGTGATTAACTGAATTAAGCAAACTGATGCACGTATTGGGGGAATTACTTCAAAGTAAGTTAGAATCAGTAATTCTAGTACTGGAAATAAGGCCAGCGAAGTAATCCAGCGAAATAAATAAGTGATCTGGTTCAGTAAATATAAATTAGATCTGATCCAAATGGCAAATGGAATACGCCTGTAGATGAAAACAATAAGTGTTTTTGTTCTTATTTTTATTCTGTGAAGTAGCTATTTTCCATGTCAAGACACTCTCTTCAGCTAATTTTAATAATAATATTATTATTTATATCAAAATATTCTTTCGTTTTAAAATATTTCATAAATAATGCTGCAATCTACTATAGAGTGATCAAAAGGAATTGTTATAGTTGGCAATCAAAAATCTACTTGAAATTGGTGAGCCTGATACATAAATTCATTTCCAGGTTGCAGTGACATTTGAAAATTTAAAATTAGAGTACATTTAGATCTTAGTTGTTTTTGGTTATATTTTTCTAAAATATCCATAAATAAAATTGATGTTTCCTTTACACTTTTTTTTAGTATTTCTATTTCTCAAAAAGTCAAAATCCTATTAGCTGTCAGACGCCTGACATAACCTATTTGTATTTATTAGACATGCCAAATAGTATTTCCGCCTTTACCTAGCGTTGCGCCAACTATGGAATAAAAATATCTCTGGAATTGTATTGCCAACTGTAACAATTACTTTTGATCACTCTGTATTTATTTATTACAGGTAGATTCCTAAAGCTGGCTGACCAATAGTAAATTAGTATTTTGACTCTGCTATTGTCACCACTTTTATTTTAACATGTTGTTCTTGTTTGAATTTAATTTTTTGATTTGATTGAAAAATATTATTACAGTTGACGTAATTTTTTTATTTTTTTATTTGACTTGAAATTGTAACCGATCCATAGTCTCGAAACGTCGTCTCTAGTCATGTAATAGAAAAGAAAAAAATTATATCTTAAATCTTTTGGGATTTTAAAAACAATAGAAAAATAAATTAGTTAGTATCAAATTTAATTTATTTCTAGAACAAAGAAGGATAGAATCAGTGGTGTCGTGTCGGTCTTTATAGTTAGAGAGCTAGGGTGCAAAATGATGTCTTATTTTTTTCTATGAAAGAAATGGGTTTTCAATAGATTATGGCATGATAAACATGAAAAAAAGAATATTAGAATTGGAACCAGGTGGCAACTATAGGTGACGCTGATGTGAATGCGCCGAGTTTAAGGGTGGTTGTTGACATATTTTTTGCAGGCTAATTTTCACGTGACCCCCCTACATCAATTCACTTTCAGAGCTTCTGTCACCAATGATCAACCAGCAATAATTTGTGTCAATAATTTTTTTGTCATGTATTCATCGTGAACAAGTAGTAAAACCAATTTCAGCCTGTAAAAAGTAAGTCACACGAAACAACAAAAATTGCCCACTTTCACCGGTTCTGTCGCGCATGCATCACCAATTAAAGCATCTGTCAACCCTTTTTATCACTTAATTATAGCAAAGTCTATAATTTAAACTGAAAATTAGCCTGTAAAAAATATGTCAACAACCACCCTTAAAATCGGCGCATTCACTCCAGGCGCTGGCGCATCTATAGTTGACACCTGGTCTCAAATATAAATTTCTTTTTTTCGTGTTTAGTATCATGACATAATCTATTAAAAAACCATTTCTGTCACTGGAAAAAATGAGACATCATTTTGCACCCTAGCTCTCTAACTATTATATTTGAGTAGCCGAGTTCGATTCCAGTCAGCCAACTTTACTCCACATTAAAATTACTCCTGTGGCTCTCATATCACTAACACATTTGAGGGTCGTGTTTTGACAGCTGATAACTGCACTTTACAAGCAAAATATATTTACTAAGGCAGAGTGCCATATCCAGTAATGGAGAAAAAATGCAATGATATATTTATTTTTTATTTTACGAAGTTTTGATGAAATTGAAAATGATTTTAGAAATTAGCATTCCTCTTTTCTTTGCAAAACCTACACTCACTCTTCCAATAACTCCTGCCGCCCTTCTGATAATGTAACTTAATATTATAATTTTTGGATTCACCAATTTTTTTTTAAACGTATATTATAACAAGATAAAATCTTTGAAACAATATCCTGTATATGAGAAAAAACGTAAATAAACTGGAAACTACTGATCTAGTGATTATGATCTATTGCAGTAAGTTAAATTGATAACGAACAGTAAAAATTATAAAATGGAAAATCAATGCAAATGATTATTGATTAAGTTTAAGTATAACACTATAAATAGACATAATGTGATACATCGATCATTACATTCTTTGCAAGTAATTCATACGATAAAGATAAATTTTAAGTAATAATAAACTTTTAAAATGAAATTGATTGTAGTTCTTCTGTCAACCTGCGCATTTGCTTTAGGTAAGTACAATTTTAATAATAATTAAGGAAATTTAATTACATTTGTATATAATAAATTATTCTGTAATATACTTGTTAATTTTTAAGTGCTCTTTAACCAATGATAATAACACTGAATATAAATGAAAATTCAAGAGATGTTTTAGTATTTCTCGAAAAAATTCATAGGTTAGATACTAAATATAGACAAAAAAACTTATTTTTGTAGATTTTCCATTTTTAATTCCTAAACTATATTTTATTAAAAAAACATATATTTCTTTGACTCTTGTGAAGTTACCACAATAATTTTTTTAAACAATATGAAATTATACTAGTTATACGAATATAGTAAAAAAAAATTATTTTACTAATTACAAACATGATAAAGGAGCCAAACCAAACTTCCGAAACGTCGTCAATTATGTTTTGCCTCAATAAATTTTAATTATGTCGTTACTAGCCAAGTAACCCAAACAAGTGATAGGTTATTTTTACCTATTTTAATTGATTTATTTAACAATTCTCACGGCTTAATAAAAAATATTAAACCTTCCAATTTTTTTTTACAAAGGAAAACTAAAATATCTTTAAACAGGCCTACTACTGTAACAACTTTTGTCTAATTTAATCAAAGTCATAGCTCTTATAATTCTCGAGATCCCTATAAGTTGAAACAAACTGGAATAATATAATAATTTACTTTATTTATTTAAATTTAATCTATTAGGAGGTATAATTCCATCATTCGACGATAAAATAATTGGTGGTGTGAAAACAACAATCGAAGAGCATCCGTACCAGATCTCCCTGCGTTACGACGGACGCCACAACTGCGGCGGCTCCATCCTTAACAAGGACACCATATTGACTGCCGCGCACTGCGTCAATGGGTAAGTGTATTGACACTGAGAAAGAATCAAACCCAGATCGAACAAATTTCAATCTAAGCATAATTATAGATTCAATTATGACCTCATCACCGTAAGAGTTGGTTCCACCGTTCACAGCGCAGGACAAGAATTCGAAGTTTCCAAAATTCTCGAACATCCCGATTACTTTAAGGGGGCACAATACAACAACGACATGGCTGTCATGAAGGTACTCATTTACTTTACATGTATTACATAAGAATTGTATAAATTTGTAAATATTTCCAGCTCGCCAAACCGCTGACATTCAGCAACAAAGTGCAGCCCATCGAGCTGCAGGCCGCAGGCAGCCCAGTGCCTGCAGGAACCACGGCGCTGGTCACCGGCTGGGGCACCACTGTCGCCGGCGTAAAGATCACCCCTAACGAGCTGCGTGTAGTGGACGTGGACGTCATCACCAACCAGAGCTGCCAGCGCAGTTATGAAGGTGAGATGCTGATCACGGACACCATGATGTGTGCGCAGACACCACGTCACGACTCCTGCCAGGGTGACTCCGGTGGTCCCCTCGCCGCTAACGGGAAACTTATCGGTGTCGTGTCCTGGGGATTTGGATGTGCTGATGCCGCTTACCCTGGAGTCTATGCTGATGTGTCCGCTCTGCATGAATTCGCCGCTAAATATATGTAAACTAATAATCTTAATGCATTATTTATTGTAATATTTATTATACTATAGTAATAAACTCTAAGAAGTATTATAAATTTTATTTTCTTCTTTTTATTCCTATGTTTTTTATCTAAATATAAATGCTTTGCTCTAAGAATATTATTTTTTTTACGATTCTGACAGAAAATACAATTTTCTTTCCTTAATTGAAAGAAAAAAGGGGAAAATGCACAATAGTTCACTTGACAAAAAGAAGATTGACTAAACGTAGAAAAATTAAAAAGCAACAAAAAACAATAACTAAATCAGTAAATACAAAAATATATTTTAAGAAAATAATTAAAAAGAAAATTCGAAGCAACAAAAAACAAATATAAACTTAATAAAAGTTTTAGAAAATGTTCCATATTTTGAATAATAACAAATAAAAACGAAATGTCAATTAAACAAGAGTTTTACAATCACTAAATTTAAAAAAAGTCAAAGTGGTGGGTAGCGATTTATTAAAAATTTCAGTGGAACATTTTGTAGTTTAACCGAAGAAAATGATAATCATATTCCTTAGGGAATAAAAGTGAAGATATATCTATTGCAACGGAAAAACAACGATATGATTTGACATTAGTGACATCAGATGATATCTGTCGAGAAAATAATAAATCTTATACAAGTTTCTAATTTATTTCTGAAAATATAACTTTCTGATGTAGTAGTGATAAAAATATATGTATATCTCATAAAGAAAGTTCTATCGTATCACAACAACAATCAGATAGCTCTACAGAAAGTAGAGATGATAAGATATTATAAGAATGACTGTCAATTTCGTGCTTGGAGGTGAGAGATTTTTATCAATTTTAAATCATTAATTATATCGTGTTTGATATCATATGAAAGGGCTTTAGTAGAACTTTCAGATGAAATAATAAAAAATATATTTTACGATCATCAATTGTTTTAAACTTAAAGTATTCCGAATTATAACGTGTTTGATACCATATGAAAGGGCTTTAGAAGAACTTTCAGATGAAATAGTAAAAAATATATTTTAGGATCGTCAATTGTTTTAAACTTAAAGTGTTACGAATTATATCGTGTTTGATATCATATGAAAGGGCTTTAGAAGAACGTTCAGATGAAATAATAAAAAATATATTTTACGATCGTCAATTGTTTTAAACTTAAAGCGTTCCGAAGTATATACTGTTTGATACCATATGAAAGGGCTTTAGAAGAACTTTCAGATGATAAAATAAAAAATATATTTTACGATCGTCAATTGTTTTAAACTTAAAGTCTTCCGAATTATATCGTGTTTGATATCATATGAAAGGGCTTTAGAAGAACTTTCAGATGAAATAATAAAAAATACATTTTACGATCGTCAGTTGTTTTAACCTTAAAGTGTTCCGAATTATATCGTCTTTGATACCATATGAAAGGGCTTTAGAAGAACTTTCAGACGATATAATAAAAAATATATTTTACGATCGTCAATTGTTTTAAACTTAAAGTATTCCGAATTATATCGTGTTTGATATCATATGAAAGGGCTTTAGAAGAACTTTCAGATGAAATAATAAAAAATATATTTTACGATCGTCAATTTTGTTAAACTTAAAGTGCTACGAATTATATCGTGTTTGATATCATAAGAAAGTGCTTTAGAAGAACTTTTAGATGAAATAATAAAAAATATATTTTACGATCGTCAATTGTTTTAAACTTAAAGTGTTCAGAATTATATCGTGTTTGATATAATATGAAAGGGCTTTAGAAGAACTTTTCGATGAAATAATAAAAAATATATTTTACGATCGTCAATTGTTTTAAACTTAAAGTATTCCGAATTATATCGTGTTTGATATCATATGAAAGGGCTTCAGAAGAACTTTTAGATGAAATAATAACAAATATATTTTACGATCGTCAATTGTTTTAAACTTAAAGTATTCCGAATTATATCGTGTTTGATATCATATGAAAGGGCTTTAGAAGAACTTTCAGATGAAATAATAAAAAATATATTTTATGATCGTCAATCGTTTTAAACTTAAAGTGTTCCGAATTATATCGTGTTTGATATCATATGAAAGGGCTTTAGAAGAACTTTCAGGTGAAATAATAAAAAATATATTTTACGATCGTCAATTGTTTTAAACTTAAAGTCTTCCGAATTATATCGTGTTTGATATCATATGAAAGGGCTTTAGAAGAACTTTCAGATGAAATAATAAAAAATACATTTTACGATCGTCAGTTGTTTTAACCTTAAAGTGTTCCGAATTATATCGTCTTTGATACCATATGAAAGGGCTTTAGAAGAACTTTCAGACGATATAATAAAAAATATATTTTACGATCGTCAATTGTTTTAAACTTAAAGTATTCCGAATTATATCGTGTTTGATATCATATGAAAGGGCTTTAGAAGAACTTTCAGATGAAATAATAAAAAATATATTTTACGATCGTCAATTTTGTTAAACTTAAAGTGTTACGAATTATATCGTGTTTGATATCATAAGAAAGTGCTTTAGAAGAACTTTTAGATGAAATAATAAAAAATATATTTTACGATCGTCAATTGTTTTAAACTTAAAGTATTCAGAATTATATCGTGTTTGATATAATATGAAAGGGCTTTAGAAGAACTTTCCGATGAAATAATAAAAAATATATTTTACGATCGTCAATTGTTTTAAACTTAAAGTATTCTGAATTATATCGTGTTTGATATCATATGAAAGGGCTTTAGAAGAACTTTTAGATGAAATAATAACAAATATATTTTACGATCGTCAATTGTTTTAAACTTAAAGTATTCCGAATTATATCGTGTTTGATATCATATGAAAGGGCTTTAGAAGAACTTTCAGATGAAATAATAAAAAATATATTTTATGATCGTCAATCGTTTTAAACTTAAAGTGTTCCGAATTATATCGTGTTTGATATCATATGAAAGGGCTTTAGAAGAACTTTCAGGTGAAATAATAAAACATATATTTTACGATCGTCAATTGTTTTAAACTTAAAGTGTTCCGAATTATATCGTGTTTGATATCATATTAAAGGGCTTTAGAGGAACTTTCAAATGATATAATAAAAAATATATTTTACGATCGTCAATTGTTTTAAACTGAAAGTGTTCCGAATTATATTGTGTCTGATATCATATGAAAGGGCTTTAGAAGAACTTTCAGATGATATAATAAAAAATATATTTTACGATCGTCAATTGTTTTAAACTTAAAGTGTTCCGAATTATATCGTGTTTGATATTATATGAAAGGGCTTTAGAAGAACTTTCAGATGATATAATAAAAAATATATTTTACGATCGTCAATTGTTTTAAACTGAAAGTGTCCGGAATTATATCGTGTCTGATATCATATGAAAGGGCTTTAGAAGAACTATCAGACGATATAATAAAAAATATATTTTACGATGGTCAATTGATTTAAACTTAAGGTGTTCCGAATTATATCGTGTTTGATATCATATAAAAGGGCTTTAGAAGAACTTTCAGATGAAATAATAAAAAATATATTTTACAATTGTCAATTGTTTTAAACTTAAAGTATTCCGAATTATAACGTGTTTGATACCATATGAAAGGGCTTTAGAAGAACTTTCAGACGATATAATAAAAAATATATTTTACGATCGTCAATTGTTTTAAACTTAAAGTATTCCGAATTATATCGTGTTTGATATCATATGAAAGGGCTTTAGAAGAACTTTCAGATGAAATAATAAAAAATATATTTTACGATCGTCAATTTTGTTAAACTTAAAGTGCTACGAATTATATCGTGTTTGATATCATAAGAAAGTGCTTTAGAAGAACTTTTAGATGAAATAATAAAAAATATATTTTACGATCGTCAATTGTTTTAAACTTAAAGTGTTCAGAATTATATCGTGTTTGATATAATATGAAAGGGCTTTAGAAGAACTTTCCGATGAAATAATAAAAAATATATTTTACGATCGTCAATTGTTTTAAACTTAAAGTATTCCGAATTATATCGTGTTTGATATCATATGAAAGGGCTTTAGAAGAACTTTTAGATGAAATAATAACAAATATATTTTACGATCGTCAATTGTTTTAAACTTAAAGTATTCCGAATTATATCGTGTTTGATATCATATGAAAGGGCTTTAGAAGAACTTTCAGATGAAATAATAAAAAATATATTTTATGATCGTCAATCGTTTTAAACTTAAAGTGTTCCGAATTATATCGTGTTTGATATCATATGAAAGGGCTTTAGAAGAACTTTCAGGTGAAATAATAAAAAATATATTTTACGATCGTCAATTGTTTTAAACTTAAAGTCTTCCGAATTATATCGTGTTTGATATCATATGAAAGGGCTTTAGAAGAACTTTCAGATGAAATAATAAAAAATACATTTTACGATCGTCAGTTGTTTTAACCTTAAAGTGTTCCGAATTATATCGTCTTTGATACCATATGAAAGGGCTTTAGAAGAACTTTCAGACGATATAATAAAAAATATATTTTACGATCGTCAATTGTTTTAAACTTAAAGTATTCCGAATTATATCGTATTTGATATCACATGAAAGGGCTTTAGAAGAACTTTCAGATGAAATAATAAAAAATATATTTTACGATCATCAATTGTTTTAAACCTTAAGTGTTACGAATTATATCGTGTCTGATATCATACGAAAGGGCTGTAGAAGAACTTTCAGATAATATAATAAAAAATATATTTTACGATCGTCAATTGTTTTAAACTTAAAGTCTTCCGAATTATATCGTGTTTGATATCATATGAAAGGGCTTTAGAAGAACTTTCAGATGAAATAAAAAATATATATATTTTACGATCGTCAAATGTTTTAAACTTAAAGTGTCAGAGCTTTGAAACCTATCGTGTTTGGTACCAATTAAAGGTATTTTAAAGAACAGACTTGCAGAATTGAAAACTTTTACTTCGGAAATAATTTAATTTGTATAGTGTCAATTGTCTTACAGAGGTGAATCCTTTCAGTCTCCGCGGAGCGTAACGTGAAGGCCAGGCTGACCGCTAGTCCTATATACTATTTTGATAAGGTATATATATTTATATATTTATATATATATATATATATATATATATATATATATATATATATATATATATATATATATATATATATATACGCCCACACGTCTGGTTGGGGACATTATGTTTATACAGCAGTCTGTTTGGGGACATGACGTCCGTTTAGGGACGTCCCCAAAGAGTCCGTCCTCATAGTGTCGTTGATATAGGTTTTTATGATTTCGCGGGCTTTATTTTTGGCGCTGTATTAACGGCTGAAATTTGAACTAGCTCCTCAAGTCCTCAAAGAGATAGTTATATGAGACATTAAAATATGTCCCCTAACTGACGGGTATATAAGATTTAATTTTTATTTAAGCTGTAAAAATTGTAAAAATAGCGTACTAACATAAAAACCACCAGTTTTTTGAATAAACAATCTTTACCGACATTAAAAAAAAGATTATATATATATCGTCACGGCTTATTCACTTTACTGAGTGTGGCAATCTGCTGTAGCAGATCTGGGTAAGTGATATATTTTGCGAGTAAAGTGCGGTTACTAACCATAAAATTACGGTCTCTAAGAATGTTTGTGGAAGGGTAGCCATAAGGGTAATTTTAATGTAGTGAATGTTGTTTGTCGGCTGCGGGAATCGAATCCACAGGCCAACTCGGTACCACTGAGTCACCTTATAAATAAAATAAATATATCATCACGCCTTTTACCCATTACTGGGTGTAGCACTCTGCCGGAGCAGATCTCGGTAAGTGATATATTTATGCGCGTGAAGTGCGGTTACCAGCCGTAAAATCACGGCCCCCAAAGATGCTAGTGGTGGGGGAACCACAGGGCTAATTTTAAATTGGTGAAAATGTTTTGTCGGCTGTGGGGATCGAACCAGGGTCCTTTGGATCCACAGGCCGACTTGCTACCACTGTGCCATTACCCCATATTATATATTATATTTTTATACTTTATTAATAATAAAAAGACGATGTTTAAAAACTTAGGTTTGGCTCCATTATCAAGTTAACACTAAAACATTTATCAATTTAAAATATTGTTTGAAATTCAATAAATATTGAGCATATTTAAAAGCTTAAATCACAATATTACTAATACCAGAATAAAATTAGAACTAAAACTGGTGGTTTCCATGTTACTACTACACATTATTGTATATTCCCAAAAAGACAGATATTAAAGATAAGTATTGAAACTTCTAAAAAAAAAAAATGTCTGCGTTTACTTTATAATTAAATTGCAGTTTACAATGGAGCACAAATCCCAATTTGTGTAATACTCGCATATGAGTAAATCGATTATAATACGCAATCTAATATTTATTTGCTTTCATATCATTTGTTTATTACATAGGTAGATCTTTGTAGCTAATTTTTTAGAATTTCAAATTACTTAGCTCATATACATGTTTGTATCGAATGCTTCCTGACTTTAATAACAATTCATATCTATTTGTATGTTCACCTGAATACGCTCCTGAATATCCGGGCCTGCAATTAATTTACTACACATCTCAAAAGCATGGTTCCTGATGTTATGTAGTGTTGCCAACTGTAGTATTTGCATGATAATATTTTATTCATAATACATAATTTTAAAAAACCTATTAGAATACACGTATTATAATATATTTCTGGCTTTTGTAATTTTGTACAATATTTTGCTCCAATATAAATTACGAACTTACTAGGATATTCAATGTGATACTGATGTAGTTGAATAAGTATTGTATATGTAGCCAATAATGGTTTCTTCTGCTTTTTGTTATTTTGTTTATAATTTATAGAAATATTATAAAATAATACAAACTGCAATAAAAACTCATATAATATGATTCGTACTGTACTCGTATAAACGTAATTTGTAATATTTGTATAGTTAACTGATAAATGTTACCTATTTTTAATGGAT
The DNA here is from genome assembly GCA_911728475.2 of Pterostichus madidus. Lineage (NCBI taxonomy): Eukaryota > Metazoa > Arthropoda > Insecta > Coleoptera > Carabidae > Pterostichus > Pterostichus madidus. The sequence goes on from OU452303.1 coordinate 16,396,248, forward strand.
AAATAAACTATTACTACTAATTAAATATAAATTATTTTTACACTCATTTACCTCTTTTGTCGTTAGAATATATAAATACGCTCAGTTCAATGCACGTTCAAATGTACGGACTATTTTTGTTAAGTATTTTATTAATTTTTGTATTTGTGAATCGTTTGCAAAATTATTGATTAAATAGCATATTTTATTTACCTTTTAAAACAGGTGCCAGCGTGTGAGGCATTTGTCATATTTAGCAAAATAATAGCGATCTAGCATTTGTTTACTATAAATGCCATAGTTTAAGGATAGTTCAAAAGATAGTTCGTAAATAGTCGCTAGCTATGATTCTTGATTAAGAATATTCGAAGGTGTCTATTCCGAGAATATGATGTTATTAATTTGATATTTGTTATTCAAACATTAGATTACGTACTAATTTCATATGATAATAAATAACAAATAATAATAAATTTTGTATACCGTTCTCTTTTCAGATATTCATCGCCAAAATCGGCAATTCTGGTTGTGAAACATATGAGAAATTATAAATTGGTATAAGAGCATATTGTAGGTTAATTCACTGAACAATGATTTAACTATATATAATTTATTACAATTAGTAAATATAAAATAACAAGAACATTCATATTCAAATAATAATAATGCGTATTTACGGCGATCCACTCAGCATTGACTGATGCGGACTGGGTGGTCGTCGGTGGAAACAACGTCGTAATACTCGCAGGGACGTATCCGCTCACTAGGTATTTCTTGCAGCTTCGGCCATTCTGTTAGGCGTCGCTTTGACGCTGTTATCTTCATCGGAATCTGTATCATTGTCGTAGCGATGTCACTTGGCGGAGCTTCTACTAGATGTATAGTGTCAACTTTTGTAGTACAATTGGCTGTAATGTGTACTTTTTGTTGACATTTTGTGCATTCGATATTTGGGCAATCTCAAAGGCGATTAAGCAAATGGGGCACGTGTACGAGCGTTTGTTGCTCGCTTTTGTTATACGTTTTCAATTTTTCATTTGGCGGGAGATTTTTTCGTACTATATCATTTATGGGTTTGTCAGCTATAAGGCGGTTATAGTGTTCCACTCGTATTAATTCTTTGATTGTATTTAGTACGGGCTTAGTAACATGGTCATACAATGCTTAATCGCGAAATCCATTTGCTATTATTTCGACGGTTTCAATTTCGCTTATATTAGGCGCATGTTTAGCTACTGCGACGATAGTATGTAAGTAAATTCTCGATGATTTATCATGTTTTTGTTTACGTCTGTCTAAAATACGAGGAATCTGATGTACGCCAGGTGGAGTCAAACTCTTCCTGGAATTTGTTCCAATAGTATGATGTCGGTAATAAGCGGCAACAAATGGAAGCACCATCCGTAAGTTTGGATCTAGCACATAACATACTTTGTCGGTCCGACAGGTTGTAGAGAGTTTGTGCGGACTTGACATTTTCAATAAACATCTCAGCAATTGAACTTTCATCATCTAGGAAGGTTAAAATCAAATAACATGTTCCGAAGCGACACGTATGTTCTAACATTGGTTTTGATTGTTTATATTGCTGTCTGGAGTAGCGACAGCGCGTAACTCGGGAATAACGTCGACTAGCCGCGTAGGCGTTGTAACATTTACGTTGTATTCTAGCGGTGACGTAATTATCTCGATTTGCGTTGTTTGCAATTGTGCTTGCGGATGAGAACAAAAAACGCCTTTGTTGTTGAAAAAGTCAACAGGCACTTCAAGTTCGTTGAAGAAATTAGTACTAATTGTTGTACATCTGTTCTGAAAAATATAATTAAAATCCAAGCAGAAACAAGATATTTTCTAGTTAAACTTAGTCAGTTTAACTAGAAAATATCTTTAATTTTGGGGTAAATATTCGGCAACAGTAAATTCAAACATTACAAAAATTTCACATACCATACATCCACAGCAGAAAATTTACTCATATAGTTGATTTTTTTGTATGAATCGTTCTATTGAATAAATATTCAATGTATACATATTTCAAGTTTGCATTTTTTATAGTCGAATGCGTACCCCTATATTTAGTATTTGTTTTGTTATCAGAACTAATTTATCTATGCGAACATATTATTATTCAAACAAAAAGTAAATAAACTGAGATAAAAAATCAGCCTTTATTTTCTAATCTTATGAGAGTTACATGCTTCAATCAGAATTAAAAAATGTACAAATTTTCAACGGATTTGAAGTTATATCCAGGAATTTTAACAATTACACAATATTTAATTTCATCGTAAAAATTGGTGAAACGAATTTTACATGTACATGAATACTAATGTAAACAAACCATTTATCCTACCAAAGCTAGGTGAACGCAGCGCATCCATAATTGATTTGAGTTGTCAATTAATTTATTTATTCAAGTGACAGCTGAACTTTTAACAGTAATGTTATTTATGCCACAAAATAAATAAAATTGATTCGAATTTGATGATTAAATTAAATCAAATAAATAAATAAATAAATAAATATATCATCACGCCTTCTACCCATTACTGGGTGTGGCACTCTGCTGAAGCAGATCTCGGTAAGTGATATATTTTGCGCGTGAAGTACGGTTACCAGTCGTCAAATCACGGCCCCCAAACATGTTAGTGGTGGAGGAGCCACAGGGATAGCTTTTTCAAATTATGAAAATTTGTCGCCTGTGGGAATCGAACCAGGGACCTCAGGATCCACATGCCGACTTCATACCACTGAGCTAGCCATCCCATATTAAATCAATTATGGAAGTAAATTTATCAGAGTGTGTATAATTTAAATCGAGTTAATATTAGTGAGTTTACATAGTATCATTTAATAAAATTTTGTACCGACCTATTAAAAATTATATGTAAAAATGATATTATATACTTCAAGTTCAATTTATTTTGTATTGCACTTTTACAAGATAAAATTTACAAATGATCGCCTTTTCTTTGTCAAAGACCGAAATAAATGGTTTATGGTTTGTTCAATTTTTCTGGTAGTTATAGAAAAAGAATTAGCTTTAAATTTCCTCAACCATAAATCCGGTGAACCTAGTATATATTTAACAATTTTGAAATTACAAATTATAAATAAAATATAAATATATCATCACGCCTTTTACCCATTACTGAGTGTGGTACTCTTCCGACGCAGGTCTCGGTAAGTGATATATTTATACGCGTGAAGTGCGGCTACCAGCCGTTAAATCATGGCTCCTGAAGATGTTAATGGTGGAGGAGCCACAGGAGTAATTTTAAATTGGTGAAAATGTTTTGTCGGTTGTGGGGATCGAACCTGGGTTCTTAGGATCAATAAGCCGACTTGATACCTCTGAGTAATTACCCCATAAAAACAATTAAATAATAATATTTCTTGAACTAACAAAAATCTGAAATTATTGACTTATTATTAGCTAAACTGCACCAATTAGGTAGCAGGTAGTTAATTGATTATGATATTATAATAAAAAATATATATATATATATATATATATATATATATATATATATATATATATATATATCATCACGCCTTCTACCCATTACTGGGTGTGGCACTCTGCCGAAGCAGATCTCGGGAAGTGATATATTTTGCGCGTGAAGTGCGGATACCAGTCGTCAAATCACGGCCTCCAAAGATGTTAGTGATGGAAGAGCCACAGGGGTAGCTTTTGAAATTATGAAAATTATTTGTCGTCTGTGGGAATCGAACCAGGGTTCTCAGGAACCACAGGCCGACTTCATACCACTGAGCTAGCCACCCCATGATATTATAAAATTAGTTATAATTTTAAATTACGAAGTCAAACTGATGTAAATAAAATAAAATAAATATATCATCACACCTTTTACCCAATACTGGGCATCAAATCACGGCCCTCAAAGGTAATAGTGGAGGGTACGCCACAGAGGTTGTTTTAATGTAGTGAAAATTGTCGGCTGTGGAAATCGAACCAAGGTACTCCGGAACCAAAGGTCGATTCGATATACTGATGTAACTAATATTAGTAATGTAAAAATAGGAAATAAATATTGCAATTTGAATTTATTATTGTTAGAAATTTATATCTTTTTACTAATTAATAAGAAGTAAAAAAAAAAACAAAAAATTTGAATATGCGACACGAAAAAATTAATTATTCAAATAAAAAATCTGACTTAAATAAAAAAATCCTATTTCTTATGTTTTTAACAAAAAAATCGATTGTTTTTACACCATGAAATTTATACTGTCCTTTATAATACTGGGCAATATAAATATAATAATATGATAATAATATATTTCATTATTTCAAAAAGTTTTTACAACTTTATAACAATGTTGATTGACTTATTTTACAAACAATGATTTAATCTATTTTAATCATATTATTGCTAAAACATCAATTAACAATTTAACAACTATAATTTTCAATAATTATTCCACATTTGGTTAAGTATACTTTATTTTAATTAATAAATATATACTTAAATTTTGTGATATAGCTATTTTAACGAACCACCACTGATTCTCCAGCCTTGAAGACAGCGAAAATGCAATGAGTGAGAGATGTTACAGCGTAGACAGAGAGCAAGTGCGAACGCAATTACGCAATAAGCGGATATTAATTCTTGATAACACTTCCAATTTCTCAGTAACCGATATCAATTTTATAATTTCAAATGCAACAAACATATTATATATTTTCAAATTTGTCCTTGCAAGAACAAAATCATGAGATTAATCATGTTCATAGTTACTGTTGTTTTCAACAACTGTTTTGTACGCCTTCATTTATTATATTTATTCATACATGTTGCAGTATACATAAATCATGTTATATGACTTATATCTATTAATCAATAAATAAGTCAGATAATTGCTGGTTGAAATAAAAGATGATGCTTTATTTAAATATTGGTAAACAAAATAGCGCGTTAGTCCTGCATTGATATTTTATCGTTATTTTAACAACAATAATCGAAAATTCTTTATTTTAAACAACTAATACGATAATTACGAACTATGTAAACCAAAAGTACACAAACAAATATTTAATATTTCGTAGCAGACTCTTGTAAATTAAAAAATAAATAAATAATAATTGATATTTGTTATTTCAAACGCATATTTTGAACTATACAGAACACAAGTAAATAAATAAATAATTAATATTTCGAAGTAGGAAGGAAACTGTTGTAAATCAGGAAAAGAACTATTAGCGGCGTTGCTCGAATATTGTTTTCACTTGTTTATATCTTTTTGAAATGAAACATGATTAATTAGAAACCAGTTTTGTAAAACGCATAGATATTTAGCTAATATGTTTTAATTTTCAGTAGTAAATAATTTTATCTCTTTGCATAGAATATTAACGAATAAATATTGAATAATTTCTTCTCGTCATAATTGTTTAGTTTTTGTTCATTATGATGTTATATATTCGATGAATGTTCAAATTATTGAAATATATATGTATAGATAATATTTGATAAACTACTTGATTTAAAATAATTTCCAATTTATTCTAAAATAGAATACTAGATCTTAGTATATGTTTGTTTAATTATCACACCAATATTAAAATGCTTATTTAATAGATATGGAGTGCCAAATTACTAATATGTTTATTAATTATAATAGTGTAAAATGTAGAAAATGTAAGTTAGGAGATGTTTTTGTGAACAAACTTAGCAGACTCGGAAAAATTGTTTATTTATAACTGCAGGCCTAACTTGTAATGCGCACTACAATATTAAAATGGTTATTTGAAAGATATGAATCGTTTATTTAATAATATTTTTATTAATTATAATAGTGCAAAGTGTGGTAAATGTAACTTAGTAGATCTTTTGTGAATAAACTTAAAAGACTATGAAAAATTGTTTATTTATAACGGCAGCTTTCACTTTTAATGCGCGCTCCAACATTAAAATGCTTATTTAAAAAATATAAAGTGTTAAATTACTAACACCTTTAACGACAATAATATATAAAATATCCAGCATAATACAGCAATATATATTAAAATCTATACAAATGGCTTTAATCAAAAATATAACAGAGAAATCATAAATATATGTTCTAAGTTGTCAGCATAACTCTAATTATATTCACACTATTAAACATTTAACCGTATTAATTTTTATTTTTATTCTACTGACCTATATGCAGAACTTAACCTATTTATTTCAGTAATAATTATTTAAAGTAAAACTTAAATATTAATGGTTAAAAATAAATTTAAAGATATAATATCACTAAATAATCATAACGTCGCCTGATAAGATATTTATTTATTTTTTTTTAGTTTTTAACTGCTCAATTCGCTTTAAATAATGTAGTTCTTTTAAAAATATCCAAATATATTTAAAATATTAGTAGAATAAAATTTGACTGCAGACAGCGAAATACTTGATGCCCGACTAGCGAAGCATCGGTGGCTTTGATGTAAGATTAGGATTGACATTACACAGCGTTCAGGTACAGGGCCGGGCTACAACCATTATTCCATAGAAAATAAACACTATATATGTTCAAATCTCTTACATTCTCGTATTTACATTCTGTATAAATTGATATTAATGGTCTTAAATAAGTGGTGTGTTTGGATGACAATATTTGACGAGGGATGAGTATTTGACGAATTTGAAGAGTGAATGTTTTATGAATGATTTTAGCGTTCGTGCTACCTCATTTGATGGGAAATAGCGTGATGTTATGTATGTATGTATATATGTAAATAAGTGTATAATTGTGATATCCATAAATAATGCAGATTTACATAATGTTACAGTATCAGATGATGTTGAATTATTTTCACGTTTTTATATGTTCAAATCTCTTAAAATCTCTTAAAATCTCACATCTACATCCTTGAAATATGTACAGATCTACATTAATTATTTAAAATTAGTCTATAGTCATAATATTCAAAATATGCTTAAACATAGGTAGAATGTAATTTCACCGCAGGCTACTAGATACGGGATTTTGGTTACCAAGGCTCCGATGGCCGAGATTGTAGAATCCAGTGCGCCGCTCTCAGACACAGTCACATGCTACAGCTATTATTCTACAGAAAATAAATATAGCAGTAAACTAGTAAATAAAATTAGTTTAGTTTCCAATCAACATTAAAGTATGCATATTTTTAACGGTTGTTCTTCAATTATTAACAAAGAATATAAAGAAAATATTGTATTTCGTGAACTTCATACGAACCTTTACTTGTGTTCTAAAATTATATCTATATAATATATACAATTTTACGTGTCTGATTGCATAAGTTTGTTAATATATTTGTATATATATTAGTTGAAAAGTGAATTTCTAATCGGCAATGTAGTTACTAAAAAAATTTAGTTTTTTTTTATATAGATTTTTATTTTATATTAACTTGAGCTTTTATCTGTCAACTTTTACCATATAGCATAAATTTTAAAACATTAATTGAAGCATAAAAGCAGAATTCTCAAAAAAGATTTAACAAATTTTGAATTTTGACTTACAATTGAAAACTCGAGAACCATAAATATAGATTTAATAATGCACTAAAGTAAAATTAGAAAACAAATTTTTATTTAAAAAAAATAGCAAAAATATGCCGATCAACTAGTATTTGAATAGTGGTCAAAAAATTAGTAACCAAAATAGCTTTAAATATTCGAGTATGTAGAATTTATGTCTATATAGTTTCAGTTGTGGTTGGTGTAAATGGTAAAATAATAGGAGTAAAATTAATATAAGTACATTTATTAACTTTAAGTTACTATTTTATGATAATTATAAATATGTAGTACACAACACTAATTGGATACTAAAACTACAGAATTACTTTTATAATCGAAGTCCGTTCCTGGCTCAGCAAGTTTACAAGTAATTAGGTCCACGATACCTTTTCTGCGCCGCGCTTAGTTGTCAAATCAAATGCAACTATGTATAAATCATAAACTTATATCCTGTCAACTGTCAACTGTTAATTTAGTTTAATCATAATTAAAAATTATTTAAATAGTTTTGGAGATGTTCTGAACTCCCTGTTAAATAAACAATAATGTTATTGAACGCCGTTCTAGATATATTAGGTATAAACTATCAACTTTAAACTTTTATTTACTGATTTAAGTGACATTCTCACGCGCAACAAAAAAACACTCATTTCGCGCACTTAATACAAAAATAACTATTCTAGAACTCCTAGTATTAGTGATTATCGAATATTTAATTTTTCTTATTAGTTACACAATTCAAAATACTGAAGTTATGAATTTATCTAGTAACCGTGTATATAATATTTGTCAAATACCATTTTTATATCGGTGTTTAACCATATTTTATGAAAGACCATTTCATTGATTCAAATTAGTAGAATTTTGCGGAATGACATTTTGCGATACCAATATTTAGCGCATTGTTGGTCGTCTTCTGTAACATTTAAATATTGTAAGTAATAAAAATGTATGTCAAAATATTGTAAGTAATAAAAATGTATGTCAAATTAAATTTTTATTTTTTTAATGCAGTCTGTTTTTACTGATAACAAATTTTTCCAGATCTGATAAAAGTAATAGTTATATTATGCCGGTGACACATAAATATGGTTTACACTCCGAGTTTTGTAAAAACTGTTAAAAACCGACAGTTTTGTTGAGAGTAGGTAATGCATATAGGGTCGGTGTTTCCAACAGTCAGAAATAAATATTGATTAATTTTAATATATTTTTTTATGAATTTTTATTATTTAAAATATTTATCGACTATTAATAAATATAAAAACTATAAACTAGGAAATATAAAATAAATACATAAATAAAAATTAAAAATACAAGAACTAGAAATGAACATTCTCTTCATTTTTTATCTTTTTTATTCGTTTTCTGATCATACATTGAGTGTTTAACGGCACTTGTGTGGAATTCACTTTCAAAAACAAGCGTAGAACGACACTCCCTTCCTTTCTTATCTTTTAAATCGTATTCAGTTCTTACGTAGAGTGTTTAACTGCAATTGTGTGAAATTCACTTCAAAAACAAGTGCAGGGTGACGCTCCCTCCCTTTCTTATCTTTTTGTTTCATTTTCAGTTACTGCATTGTGTGGACTTTTTTTTCATACACATGTGCAGGCTATCGCTTTCATCTTTTCTAATCTTGTAGATTCGTTGTTAGGAGTAAACGTGAGTAATTTGAGATGTTTTATGCATATGTTATGAATGTTGAAGAAAGAAAATGAATGATAAATGAATAGTAATGATGTGATTGAAGGTTTATTGTGTGATGATGATTTCGAGTGTAATAAATTAATGAGTTTATATAGAGTGATCTATGAATGTGGTTGAAGTGTGAGGGTGGTTTGTTTGATGAAAATGTTTGACGAGGGCTGATTGTTTGATGAGTTTGATGAGTGAATGTTTTATGGGTGATTTTATGGTTCGTGCTACCCCATTTGTTGGGATATAGCGTGAAGGTATGTATGTATGTATGTATGTATGTATAAATAAAATATAAAAACTTAAAAGTATCTAACTGTGTATAAAGTAAATGAATTTAACTATAAAAATGTACAAAATATCAAAGTCATAAATAATTATCTTTCAAACGTGATACAATAAAGTGAAGATAGCGAACAAGGTAGCATTACAATGAAGTTGGTTTTCGGTAGTGTAACTGCTGAAAATAAAGGAAATTATATTTTTCGCAGTTAAATGTAGACTCGGAGTTTAAACTGCATTGCAGAATACATCCATTAATATACTATAAGTTGTGAAATAGTTGGTTTTAAGAATGAGTACTTCGAAAAGCATTTACTTGAGTTGGCACTACTGCTAGGTTCATTACAGAATATATTATTTTTTATTCTTGACAAGTATTGTTTGCACAATATGCAATTTTCATGTTATTTTGAAATACTACTCAAAAGTTTTCATGGAGACAGATTGCGCAATATTAAATTTTTAGGTTACAAAAGTTAATTATTATAAAATCAGTACATTGTAAATAATAACAACATAGAACTATATTGATCAGTGATACTAAAATAATTTCTTTATGATAATAGATTTCTCGATTTTTAAAGTTTTTGTTCAGTTTTTCATTAACCTTTTCATTAACGATGCGAAGCGTAAATTGTTGTAATAATAAGTACATAATATAGTTCGTTATATATGAAAAGTATGTTTGTAAATATATTTGCTTAAATATTTTAATTTCAGTGTCAATATCACCGCAACTAGTTAGAAAAGATGGCTACTCTACTCTTTAAAAACAGGTAGCACTAAGAACATATTTTCGGAAGTCACGTAACAAAAATAATATTTCAGAATGTGCAGAAAATAATGATGGTAAAATAACAATTAAAGTATAATTTTGATACTGGCTTGTACATTATAATAAGTGCTATTATCTCGGATAACATTTGTTAACGAAGTTGGTTCCGTGTCAATAACTAATATTCCAATATACGAGTCTATGTCAAAATTAAATTTTACGAACCATAAAATTAATGAAAATTGAGTAGATCTCGACAAACCAAAGTAAAACCCTGAGAGGAGTGTCTTCGGAGGTCGCTACTATCGTCGATACATTCAGTGTCAAGAGTTAAATTTAAATTTGTGGAATAAGACGACGTGTAATCCTTTCCAATCATAAAAATAGTATGTCAAAAGAATCATAATTGTAGTAGATTAATAATTAATAAATATATCATTCATAAATTGTGCGGCGGCCGAGTGTTTTCATTTAGACTGTAAATTTCACGTTCGCGCCAAAATGGTGCCACGCCATTCTTTATATACCGGAATGGGTGGAGTTAATGAGCATTCCAGCCATGGTTTTATTTTCGTTTGTCGAGCTTTATTAAAATCAATGAAAAGTAACAGTAAAACTAGGACCATGCATAATATTAATATCACATCATAATGGTTTGCCGTGACCGAAAGTTTGTGAGTATGAGGAACAAACGTGCTTGAGAGAAAGGAATTATGAATGTGAATGAAGCTAAAGTGATGTGTCAGGATAGGAACATTTGGTGAAGATGAATTGAATGAATGATTTAAGAAAAGTGCAGGATTTTTGATTTCAGTTTTGTTGTTTAGTAATTTCATTAGAATGTTTTACCTGCACTAAATAAAAATAAAAATTTAATTCGACACATACATTTTTATTGCTTACAATATTTAAATGTTACAGAACACGTTCAAAAATGCGCTAAATACTGGTAATGCTAAATGTCATTCCGCAAAATACTAATTTGAAACAATAAAATGGTCTTTCATAAAAAAAAAATGGTTAAACATCGATAAAAAATAGAATTTTACAAATATGATATATATACGGTTACTAAATTTATTCATAAATTCAGTATTTTAAATTATATAAGAAATAAAAAATAATAAATATACGATAATGCCCGCAATCACATCACAATAGCTCGAAACATTTTATTGTGATTTTTTATTGATTTTAATACTAAATTTTAATTAATTTCATGGTAACTTTAAGATATATGCAATAAAATTTAATTTTAAATGTTCACGCTTCATAAACAGAATTTACGTTAAAATACAAAATTGAAATATTCGGTTATTGACACACAACCAACTTTGTTAACAAATGTTATTCGAGATAATAGCACTTATTATAATGTACAAGCCAATGTCAAAATTATACTTTATTTGTTATTTTACCTTCACTATTATATTCAAATTCTGAAATATTTTGTTTGCTATGTGACTATCGACGTACTGCTAGCTGTTTTTCAGAAGTCGAGTAGCTCATCATTTCTAACATTTGCTGTAACATTGACACTGAAATTAAAATATGTAAGCAAATATATTTACAACAGTAAAATTAAGTTATAGGGCACAGTCAGGCACGTATGACATTAATTTTTGAAAGATTCCATAATTTTAAACAGTTTTACTACCATCGTTAAACTTACTTTTCAAAAATCACAAGCTATAACTTAACAGGACATTAATTTACGGTACGTTAATATTTGTTACCACATGCAGGGACAAATAATTGAAACTAAAGTATCGAATTCCACGAATTTGTATCAAAAAGGTGTTTCCTTAACAGAAAATTTTAAAAATCGTGAAATCTATTACTATACAGAAATAATTATTGTGTTACTGATAAACACGGTTCAATATTGTTATTATTTATATTAAACTAATTTTGTAATCACGAACTTTCGTAACCTAAAAATTTATTATTGCGCAATTTATCTCCACCAAAACTTTTAAGCAGTATTGCAGAATAATATGGAAATTTCATATTTTGCAAACAATACTTACTTATAAAAAAATAAAACAATATATTCTGACCTTAAATTGATTTACTTGCAGTGCGTTGTAGTATGAACAATACACAACTTTACCGATGATGTACACATTAATGATTTTGGTGCTGAACAAAAAAGAAAACGTCTAAGCCTAGCAGTGTCGCCAACTCAAATAAATATTTTCTGCCAATCTCATGTTTAACAACAGTTACATTTCAGTGATACGCCTCTTATTCATAAAATATCGCCGGGCTAGGAGAAAATAGTATTTTATTACCAGCAACAACCGTGTAATTATAATATTTATAAATAAAATTTACGTCATATAAATTTTATTACATCTATTCTTTTTTTGGCTACACTGCCAGTAAATATGCTTTTGCTATGGGTAGTACATTACATTTTCGTCGCGCGGAATACTCAGGAGCGTATTTAGATGGAGTTTCAGGCCTTACATTTATATTGTTAACAGTATTGCTGTTTGGAACTTTCTCTAAATATGTACAAATTAAAAATTACACATGTGTATAACATGTATCACGCCAGTCTGATATATTTTTGAGTATTTAAATGACTCATGAATTTATTTAACATAAAATTGTGAATATTTTTCTTTAAATATGTACAAGTATGTATTAATTATTATAAATTTGCTTGCAGTTATACATTTGTAGATATATTTACCAAATGCAAACCTAACGTCCACAATATGAATTTATCATATTTAAATGTTATATTATTAATTTCAAATTTATGAACTATGAATATTTTTGATTATACATATATGTACAAGTATATATTAATAGTTTTAAACATGTGTACAGTTATACATTCATAAAGATATTTACCAAATGCCAACATAACGTTCACGATATAAATTTGACATATTTTCATATTTATGTGTACAATCAATTTCAAATTTAGTAACAAATAAAATTAATTGACGTTAATATATAAAATTCTTCATAAGAAACAAATTCCAATGATTCACAAAAGTACAGTCCTCAAAGTGACTCGTATATAAACTACACTCTACTTTACCGGCTGAGATGTCCCCAAACAGCCGTCGAAAAGTAAGAACATTAATAAAAACATTATAAACTATCAAATTGCTACAAATTTGAAATTGGTAGTACAAATAGTAGTATTATTACTAAATCAACTAAAAAAATATACGTCCCCAACTGGACGTGTATACATATATATATATATATATATATATATATATATATATATATATATGGATTCATCACGCCCATTTGTAAATCGCTACAGCCTAGACGGTTTAACCGATTTATTTCAAACTTTTTTTATTTGATAGAGGTCAATCATGAGGAGTGCCTTTTGATAATCTCAGATTTTACGTGCACATGATGTGCAAGAAAACTTTAAAAAACATGCGTTTTTGGGGCAAATTCAACTAAGAGTGTGGAGGCTTTGAAATTTTTAAGAAGAACATCTAACGTCATTTTGTCATTTGTCAGTGTACATGTCGCATTTTTAATTATAAATTACTTCAAAATGAAACTTTTGTGAGTAGTTTTGAAATACTTTACGCATGTTGTGGAAATGAGGGGACGTTTTTATTATAATTATACATTTCAAATATATTTTACGATCGTCAATTGTTTTAAACTTAAAATAAACCAAATTATATCGTGTTTGATATCATATGAAAGGGCTTTAAAAGAACTTTCAGATGAAATAATAAAAAATATATTTTACGATCGTCAATTGTTTTAAACTTAAAATGTTCCAAATTATATCGTGTTTGATATCATATGACAGGGCTTTAGAAGAACTTTCAGATGAAATAATAAAAAATATATTTTACGATCGTCAATTGTTTTAAACTTAAAGTGTTCCGAATTATATCGTGTTTGATATCATACACATATGAAAGGGCTTTAGAAGAACTTTCAGATGAAATAATAAAAAATATATTTTACGATCGTCAATTGTTTTAAACTTAAAGTCTTCCGAATTATATCGTGTTTGATATCATATGAAAGGGCTTTAGAAGAATTTTCAGATGATATAATAAAAAATATATTTTACGATCGTCAATTGTTTTAAACTTAAAATGTTGCAAATTATATCGTGTTTGATATCATATGAAAGGGCTTTAAAAGAACTTTCAGATGAAATAATAAAAAATATATTTTACGATCGTCAATTGTTTTAAACTTAAAGTGTTCCGAATTATATCGTGTTTGATATCATATGAAAGGGCTTTAGAAGAATTTTCAGATGATATAATAAAAAATATGTTTTACGATCGTCAATTGTTTTAAACTTAAAGTGTTTCAAATTATATCGTGTTTGATATCATATTAAAGGGCTTTAAAAGAACTTGCAGATGAAATAATAAAAAATATATTTTACGATCGTCAATTGTTTTAAACTTAAAGTATTCCGAATTATATCGTGTTTGATACCATATGAAAGGGCTTTAGAAGAACTTTCAGATGAAATAAAAAATATATATATTTTACGATCGTCAAATGTTTTAAACTTAAAGTGTTCCAAATTATATCGTGTTTGATATCATATGAAAGGGCTTTAGAAGAACTTTCAGATGATATAATAAAAAAATATATATATATATATATATATATATGGATTCATCACGCCCATTTGTAAATCGCTACAGCCTAGACGGTTTAACCGATTTATTTCAAACTTTTTTTATTTGATAGAGGTCAATCATGAGGAGTGCCTTTTGATAATCTCAGATTTTACGTGCACATGATGTGCAAGAAAACTTTAAAAAACATGCGTTTTTGGGGCAAATTCAACTAAGAGTGTGGAGGCTTTGAAATTTTTAAGAAGAACATCTAACGTCATTTTGTCATTTGTCAGTGTACATGTCGCATTTTTAATTATAAATTACTTCAAAATGAAACTTTTGTGAGTAGTTTTGAAATACTTTACGCATGTTGTGGAAATGAGGGGACGTTTTTATTATAATTATACATTTCAAATATATTTTACGATCGTCAATTGTTTTAAACTTAAAATAAACCAAATTATATCGTGTTTGATATCATATGAAAGGGCTTTAAAAGAACTTTCAGATGAAATAATAAAAAATATATTTTACGATCGTCAATTGTTTTAAACTTAAAATGTTCCAAATTATATCGTGTTTGATATCATATGACAGGGCTTTAGAAGAACTTTCAGATGAAATAATAAAAAATATATTTTACGATCGTCAATTGTTTTAAACTTAAAGTGTTCCGAATTATATCGTGTTTGATATCATACACATATGAAAGGGCTTTAGAAGAACTTTCAGATGAAATAATAAAAAATATATTTTACGATCGTCAATTGTTTTAAACTTAAAGTCTTCCGAATTATATCGTGTTTGATATCATATGAAAGGGCTTTAGAAGAATTTTCAGATGATATAATAAAAAATATATTTTACGATCGTCAATTGTTTTAAACTTAAAATGTTGCAAATTATATCGTGTTTGATATCATATGAAAGGGCTTTAAAAGAACTTTCAGATGAAATAATAAAAAATATATTTTACGATCGTCAATTGTTTTAAACTTAAAGTGTTCCGAATTATATCGTGTTTGATATCATATGAAAGGGCTTTAGAAGAATTTTCAGATGATATAATAAAAAATATGTTTTACGATCGTCAATTGTTTTAAACTTAAAGTGTTTCAAATTATATCGTGTTTGATATCATATTAAAGGGCTTTAAAAGAACTTGCAGATGAAATAATAAAAAATATATTTTACGATCGTCAATTGTTTTAAACTTAAAGTATTCCGAATTATATCGTGTTTGATACCATATGAAAGGGCTTTAGAAGAACTTTCAGATGAAATAAAAAATATATATATTTTACGATCGTCAAATGTTTTAAACTTAAAGTGTTCCAAATTATATCGTGTTTGATATCATATGAAAGGGCTTTAGAAGAACTTTCAGATGATATAATAAAAAAATATATATATATATATATATATATATATATATATATATATATATATATATATATATATATATATATATATATATATATGGATTCATCACGCCCATTTGTAAATCGCTACAGCCTAGACGGTTTAACCGATTTATTTCAAACTTTTTTTATTTGATAGAGGTCAATCATGAGGAGTGCCTTTTGATAATCTCAGATTTTACGTGCACATGATGTGCAAGAAAACTTTAAAAAACATGCGTTTTTGGGGCAAATTCAACTAAGAGTGTGGAGGCTTTGAAATTTTTAAGAAGAACATCTAACGTCATTTTGACATTTGTCAGTGTACATGTCGCATTTTTAATTATAAATTACTTCAAAATGAAACTTTTGTGAGTAGTTTTGAAATACTTTACGCATGTTGTGGAAATGAGGGGACGTTTTTATTATAATTATACATTTCAAATATGTGTATTTAAAAAGTAAATTTTTGACACTTCCCTTTGAAGTTGGTTTTAAAGCAAAACGTCAAATTGACAAGTTTTATAAAGTATAAAGAATATGGAGGCTTTGGAATTTTTAAGAACATCTACTGTCATTTTGACATTTGTCAGTGGACATGTCGCATTTTTAATTATAAATTACTTAAATATTAAATTTTTGTGAGTAGTTTCGAAATACTTTACGCATATTGTGGAAATGAGGGGACGTTTTTATTAATTTTAGTAATGGTGTTCAAAAGCTATCATATTTGATATTAAATGACATGCCTTTTGAAGGGTTTCAGTGAAAGTACTTAAAAACCAATCATATTTGATATAAAATGGAAGGTCTTTTGAAGAGCTCGCGTACAAAATTAAATACTTTTAGATCGGCAATTGTTTTAGTGAAAGTACTTCAAAACCTATTGTGTTTGGTATCAAATAAAAGATCTTTTGAAGGACTCACTCACAAAATGTAATACTTTTCGATAGTCAATTGTTTTAGTGAAAGTGTTTCAAAACCTATCGTGTTTGTTTTCAAATGAAAGGTCTTTTAAAGAGCACGCATGTTAAATTAATTTTTTTTTTTGATCGTCCATTGTTTTAGTAAATGTGTTTCAAAACGTATCATATTTGATATTAAATTACAGGCCTTTGAAGGGCTCGAATATAAAATTGGTAATTTTTTCGACCGAGAATTGTTTCACTGAAAGTACTTTAAAACCAATCATGTTTGATATAAAATGAAAGATCTTTTGAAGAGCTCGCGTACAAAATTAAATACTTTCAGATCTTCAATTGTTTTCGTGAAAGTGTTTTAAAACTTATCGTGTTTGGTATCAAATGAAATGTCTTTTAAAGGGCACGCAAATTAAATTGATTTTTTTGAGCGGCAATTGTTTTAGTGATACAGATTTAAAACCTATTGTGTTTGGCATCAATTAATAGGTCTTTGCATGAATAAACGTACAGAACTGAAATGTTTTAGATTGGAATTAATTCAGTTTATATTTTGTCAATTGTCATACAGAAGTGAACCTTACTTCAGTGTCCGCGGAGCCTAGCGTGAGGCCTGGCGAAGCCAGGCCGGCCTCTTGTACTAAACTATTATTTATGCAGATGATGGACGAGCAATATGCATTATGTGTTTCTTGCAATACAGTAGTCACAGACGATAATACTACGACACATAATTGCGACTCCGAAATTAATTATTTTGATACTGCTGATGATAAAATTATAAAAAAAACAGACTCTGACGTTATTTGCTTTTTGACTACATATAAAAAATATAAAGATGACTAAAACATCCAATTAAAAGCGCAATTTAACATACAAACAAAACTAAGCAGATGTCGCTGCGACCATGCATTCAGATTTTAAATTTACCGCCAGTGTTTTCAACTGACACTAGATGCATCATTTATTTGGAAGTAACACGAGTTAGTTCTAGGTCAGTTCAGGGTTGAATCCAAATTTCCCAAACAAATACGGCCATTGACACACTTAAGAGTGTGGTTTACCTAAATTTTATTTCTGTAAGAGTTTTCTCAAAGTATGCACCCTAGATACCCTTGCTGAATATCTGGTAGCTTGTATTTAAATTATAGCTTCATTATTAACAACCAATAGATAGATTTATGACAGTACCAGCTTAGATTTCCAGGTAGTCTTCTTAAGCCGCGGAACGTAAACAAAATTATATTCGTACCAAAAGTGCTTGTAAGTTAGGAATATCCCGTTCCTATTAAAATTCAACGAAAACATGGAGTATTTAAATTTATTTTTTTTTCTGAAACCGGCAAGAAAGTGCCTACTTTCCTAACCAATTTTAGTATGGAAAGTAGGTTTTTACAAAAACAGTCAAGTAAAATATGTATCCAAGGCTACAACAAAAATAACAGTCTGGTAAAGTACAAAACAGTCTGGTCAAGATTTTACCTGACTGATCTTTTTGTTGTAACTTTGGATACGTGTCAGTACAATTTATATAGAAAAAATTAAACATTTTGAATTATTTACCTAATATAATAATTACACATATATAGAATAATGAATATAAATAGATTTCCCGGAAATTTGTAAGGGTTGTTTAAACAGTACTTAGGTAAACATATAAGTAGCGGTAACACGTACGATATTATATCATTCTCATTTATGAACTACAATAAATTGAGGGGTTGTGCTGTTGTTTATAACTTGGCAATCATAGTTTTGTTGTTATTTGTATTTTGTTTTCGTTCGTTTACTGTTACTGTGATATTATTTGTTCGACGGATTTTCGAGTTATATTTTACAATGGGAAATTATACGAAGAATAAGAGGTCAATATTAATAGTTTTATTTATTGTAAACAATACCTACATTATTTTTCATTATTTAATAGGGATTATTATTTGTTATAACTTTTTGGTTGTTTTAAATACCTAATAAAACATAATATTTAACTAAATAAATAAATGATTTTATATAATATTTGTATTTCTTGTCCAGCGATATAATAACTGAATCTTACAAACACCAGCTTAGGAAAAATTTCTTCGTGCTTTGAAAACCCTTCTTACTGCAGTTTAGATAACAAAGGAACAGTAGGTAGTAAATAAGAAAGACACTGAATATTGGACAGGAGCAGGTATAGTGTCATGTCCAATGCTGGATTGGAATTTGGCAGGGGTAATTAACTTAAAATTTCAACGAAGTTTTCTCAAGATATTCTTACAGTAAATTGGGTGTTTCGCCAATTACAATAAAGTGATACAAAATCCAATTAGTAAATCTTATAGATAATTGGAGGTATGTATATTTATTTTTTCTCAATTTATAGCGTACAGGAATTCAATAAAATCTTATTTGTTTATATCAGAAAAAGTGTTGTTTACTCGAAAAATAGGAATAATTTTGAAATTTTGTTCCAATGATTTCATAGATATAGTCATACATAATGTATAAAAAAAGATTTACATGAACAGGCGTCTAGAATAGGTAAAAATTTTTAACTAGATTTAAAGCTGTATTTTACTGTTTTTGTTAAAATATCTATAAATAAAAAAAAATTAATATGTGAACGTTATCTGATACTATTTATATGAATACAACTTATTATAATAGGAAAACTAGAAAAAATCAATTTTAAACTGCTTTTTAATGGAAATTAATAAATTTCAGTGAGAGTTATGTGTGTAAAATCATGCAAACTTTGTGCCCCATTTAACAACAAATAAATGAAAAATTAAAAAATCTGTTAGACCCAAACCATTCTTTTATCTCTTTTCTATCGAAAGTATTATTGGATGAAATATAGACATTTGTTAAACAAAAGATATTTCAACACTAGTGAACTATGTTTTCACTGAATTAGGTAAATGACACTCTTAAGATATGCAATTAATTTTGCGACTTTTTGCAAAATTCTATTGTTCTATGATCATATTATTTGACCTTAAAATTTGTTGCTAAAGTATAGAGGTATGGAATAGATGTATTTAAATAAGGTATATTTGCTATTGAGAAACATAATTATTGCTTACTGCTGGGCATACAGTGTGCCTATATTTTTAACTTAATTCATATGTGTATTTTCCATGTATTTGTTATAGGTCTATTAAAAGCTTTGTAATCTTAAAATTGAGAGTATAGGTACATTTAAATTTTCCTGGCACTCACGATAAAATAATAGTCACGCGCGTTCACTCATAACATCTAAAAATGACTCATGGTCACTCACGATCACGATACACAATTTTAAAATTGCTCACGATCACGCGAGTCACGACGTAACTCATCATGACCCAATCAAAATCACGGCCCGCGCCCATCTCTAACAGCTACATATATTATTAACACACCAACCCTCAAAAAGTGCGAACTGCATACTGAAATTACTGCATCTCATTGAACACGGGACACACGTCGACCTGTCCAAAGAGGCTATATAAAGAATTATGCTACCGGCATGCTCCTCACTACTTAGTATTTGACTCGAGCAATTTGAGAAATGACCAGTCAAATACTAGGTCAATTGAATGAAGAGTATTTGACCAGTCAGTTGCTATCCCTAATTATGATGGATTAATAATAAATAAATATATACATATATCAGTAGGATACCTGCATAAATGCGTATATCGTACATGATGTTTTCAATGAAACTCTATATTTTATTTTCGCGCATTCCAGCCACTATCTAAATATTAATTTATATTTTCTGACCAAGTTGAATCGTAACAGGAATGTGCGTTTGTAGAACAATTACTATCTCATAGATGTTAGGACGTGTTTATTTCCCTAATCAAAGTCAAATACATTCGATTCGATTCGATGGAGAGTCGGCCTGTGGATCCTGAGGTCCCTGGTTCGATTCCCACAGGCGACAAATTTTCATAATTTGAAAAAAGCTATCCCTGTGCCTCCTCCACCACTAACATGTTTGGGGGCCGTGATTTGACGACTGGTAACCGCACTTCACGCGCAAAATATATCACTTACCGAGATCTGCTTTAGCAGAGTGCCACACCCAGTAATGGGTAGAAGGCGTGATGATATATAAATACTATGGAACTTTGTTCGGAGCTAGAGTGTTTTAAATTTCAAGCAAACTGGTAGTTAGAAATTTTTTTAATCAAAAGTATACACGAAAAGTTACTAAATCTAGAACAATTGAAAACGTCTCTGGAACTATTACCGAAATAGCTAATGTTATTTAATAATTTTATAATCGATTGGGTCATTGCTTACCTATTAAAGGACACAATTTTGAAAATTTACTGTCATTATTGTTTATTTGTTCATTAATTTGTTACTTTCATGTAATCTTTAAATATAATAAATTCAGTTAAATATATTTCCTATGTTTCATTTTAAAAAGGACACTTTAATACATTGCTGTCAAATTCGTAATCATGGATATGAAAAATTCTGATTCACGTTAAAATAAACTCACGGTATACCTATATATAGAAAAATAAAACAATGAACAATGAAACAACAAGGGAGGGACTAAATTTGATTTCAAAATGGCCATCATTCGCAAGCCCGGCAGCGTGTTTTAATATTAGAAGAGACACTTGCAAGAGCTGCCTGCTTGTCTTTTATATCTTCTGCTGCAGCTACTATTCTAGCCACCAGTTCAAATTCGATGTTAACTGGTGTCTCATATACAGAAGTCTTCATCTGACACCAGAAAAAGAAATCTAGGGGAGTTAGGTCGGGGTTACGGGTTGGCCACGCAACGGAACCTACTCTCCCAATCCACTTATTCGGATATTCTCTATTTAGTAGTGCTATGACTTCTCGGATTGTATGAGCCGGTGCTCCATCATGTTGAAACCAAAGTCTTCGTCTGATGTTTAGCGGTAAGTCTTCAAGAAGTTCTGGCAGAACGTTATTTACCATAAGAAAGTAAAATGATATTCACCATTCAATCGGTTTGGGAGAATGTAATGTCCAAAAACGTACCCTCCTACGATTCCAGCCCACACATTTACTGAAAAACATCGCTGATGCGCAAGAATAAATGTTGCGTGGGGATTTTCATCACCCCACAGGTTTAATTAAATACACCGTCCCTTGTGAAACAAACTTCGTCTATAAATAAAATGAACTTTTCAAAACGCCTTTGAAGATTGCAACGTTCAAGAAACCAACCAAAACAACAATCTTGGTTGGAAGTCTTCAGGTCCCAAAGCATACACTTTTTGTCTAGAAAATGGATGGAGACCTTGTTCCTTCAGAACTTGCCAAACTGTCACGTGATTTACATCTAATATATTTGCTATTACTCTTGTGCTCGTCGATGGCTCATCTTCAATAATATTAAGAACAGCTTCTTCAAATGCAGAGGTTCGACGTAATCTATTGGAATTCCCACCAATTGTTAGGTGAAAACTTCCAGTATCTGACAAACGTCTACATATTCTTCTAAAAATGCGGCAGCTTGGTTGTTGACGATTTGGATATCTTCTCCGATAAATTATAATTTAGGTAGATAGCCCCCCCCCCCCTCCAATCTTCTTTAATATGAATAATAGAAAAAGAATCTTTCATATAGTTTACATATTATAACGCGGCGATCGTCTAATTATTGAAATTCAATTTAACTGATTAACTACGTTGTGTTTTAATATGGAAGCAAGTAATTGGTGACCAGAATTCTTTAATTTGAAGACGTGAGTCGAGAAATATAAGGAGATCGTTCGGCCGACGCCACCAGTAGCACAGCCGCCACTCAACTCGTGGCTCCTCGCTACGCAGTAGACCAACAGCATTCTCAGTTGTCGCGTGAAGCGGCAGGCACAACACAATCTTGCTTTGTTGATTGTTATAGCCTAACAGCCGCTTTTTAAAACCTTGCAAATGTTTAAGGTTTAATGCAGTTGAAGATGAAGAAAGACAAGGAAACAAAATTAATGTAGTTGCAGCAGTTGAAAATAATAAAAATTTAAGTTTGCAGCAAATAGAACAAGAGACTTCAATTCCATTTAGTACTGTAAGGAATTATTTATTTAAAACAAGAAAAGTATAAATCTTTTAAATATACGAAACACCATGAATTGAAAGAAAAAGATAAGTTTCTCAGAGCAACAATTTGTGAATTAATGCTGGAAAAGGCAAATGCAGATTCACATTTTATTGAAAATATTAGTTTTTCTGACAAGAGCACATTTACACTCAATAATAAGCCAAATATTCAAAAATTAGAAATTGGCGAAAAAATAATGAACATCTGTACGTTACAACTCATACTCAATATCCGCAAAAAGTATATGTTTGGATTGGAATTTACAAAAAAACCATATTATTGGGCCATATTTAATTAACGGAACTTTAACTGATCTATTGATAAATTATATTGGACCGGCAATTGAGGAACCACTCGATTGAAGTTTTTTTAATTACTCCAAATCTACATTTTTTCACAAATTGTTTAATTATTATTTTCAAAAATTTTTAATCTTCGAATGTTTTTCTCAAAGTTGATTCATGTCAACTCTAAAAATATGTTTTCTTGTGCGGTTGTCTTTTGGGGTGACGCATGTAGATTTTTGTGGGTCCATGAGTTATGTCCCAAGCTGTTGAAAGGCGAAGGGCAAGGAGGGTATATATTCCACGCACTTTAAAAAACCCTTGACTGCAAAAAACACCACTTAATACTGCACAAAATAATCACTGAGGGTCAAAGGAGGTAGTTGCTCACATCTGAGCGGACGTTAACTGCTCACCTAGATTTTCGCTAAAGACATTTAACTAACAAACATATCTGTTTCCCCTCAGTACTAATAAAAATTAAATTAATTTTTAATATAAATCGAAAATAAATAAAACTCAAATTTTTAGTGAAGAATAACTTCAGTAATCTTGAAATAAATATTTACGAACCAAAATTAGAATTCAATAAACAAGCCAATGACCCTTATGTCGCATAAAATTTATATTTATAATGCGCCATACATAACATAACCAATTTTCTTTTTAAGCAATGGCGTAATTTCTTAAATACTGTAAGCTCGAATGTCAATATCTTAATAAATAAATTTATTAGCTTACAGCTGAATCTATTTACTATAATAATAATGGCATGGAAGGAAAATTAGCTGTTCTATACCAAAGACTTCTTTTGAAATTAAAATATATGAATATTCCTATGGTTCAATTAGATACAATACAACTACACACGACAGTAAGTAAGCGAAAAAAGTTGTGATCTTTTAGAAATAATAAATGAGATTCTAATTTGGTTAGACATTCAAATTGTTCAAATCATACCTATTATATCAGCAATGTAAGTATTTTGCATATTATGAATAAAGAACCAAAAATGAATTTCATAGAAGCTTACGAAATTCAGTTCACCATTACGAAAGATTTGCATAACATAATGATACAGTAGATTTGTGTTATTAGTATGCCTTGGAAAGTCTCATTGTGGGTTTTCCCACTAATTTTATAACACGTAGCTGTTATTCGACCCCTAAAACTATATTGAAAGACACCAACCAATTAGTGTATTCAGCATATAATCCTTCTAAAGATGGCCTTACAAGCCGAAAATAATGAAATATGTAAATTTATCTATTTGTGAAAGATACATCAAGTTTTATTTCTTAATATACTATATCCGAAATGAAATAATTGAGGAACAAAATTAATTGTAAAATTACAATGTATAAAGAATATTGTAGCGCTTGTTTATCTAGGCGAATTGTGAAAAATAATAAACGATAAATAATTTATTTAAAGTCTAATATTAATTACGTTCACTATGAATTAACAAACATTAATACTAATTTAATTTATCCGAGATTAGATTGTGTGATGTATAGACGGGGGCATCAAGTTTATCAGGAATCAGGCATGATTTTCTAAAGTAAATAATACACATATTGGTAGTGTTATCTAGTGGCTAGTATCTACAACATAAAGTAGTTACTGACATGGTTGTATAGTAGTAACCTGTGAAACTACTCTTTATGTTAAAACCAATCGATAGATGTCTCTGGCTATGATTGTGCTTTCGGCTGTTGAATATTTTAGGTCGATAAATATTAGGTGGTTTAAATGATTATGTGGATGAATATTATGCTGCTGAATACTAGGTGGTATGCATATTAGGTGGCATGCATATTATGTGAATGAATATTATGCTACTGAATATTAGGTGATATGAATAGTAGGTGGCATGCATATTATGTGCTTGATTATTATACTGCTAGATATTAGCTTGTTGATGTATATTATGTAGGGTAAATATTAGGTTGTTGAGGATGCACCCCATTCCTCCTCGCCTCTCCAAAAACCAAAAGCATGTCAAGAAGTTCAGAGTTTTGATAATTATGCATTTTTATACACAAATTATGCAAATAACTTTTCGAGATGATTTTTTTTTTAAATAAAGATATTTCTAAAGATCAAGATAAAAAAATATTTAAATTTGAACGTACAAACTAGAAAACACGTACCTCAAGTTTGAAGTACGCGGTTATTATTCGGCTTTTGTTTCATTGTTTAATGGCAGCAAGCCTGATGATTGTTGCAGTTTGTTAAAATTTATCTTTTAATTCAAATTGAAAAAAAAAACTTCTTCTGGACAGATCGAAAAAAATTATTCAGACAAATGTTATAGTTTAAGAATATTTTAGTTTCAAAAATCGATCGAGTGGTGTGTATGTATATATATATATATATATATATATATATATATATATATAATCTTTGGGGGCCGTTATTTAACGGCTGGTAACCGCACTTCACGCGCATAAATATATCACTTACCGGGATCTGCTCCGGCAGAGTGCCATACCCAGTAATGGGTAAAAGGCGTGATGATATATTATCATTATTATTCAAATTATCTGCACATATGGTTTAAAAATAATACATGTTAATGATAAATTGTATTTGTATAAAACACTTGTTGTCATTTGTTTTGAACAGTCAGTTGATAAGTTATATTTGATTAGATTTGACAGTGCAATCCTTTTGGTATTTAATAACATGTAATTTAATTATTCTCTCAGGTATTAATTGTTATTGTGTTTTAAATACTTGATACTTAATCTATTGTACTTGTATTCTTTCAGAAATAATAAAATCAGTTATTTGAAAACCAACTTACAAATTAAATTACAAAGTTATTAAAAAGAAAATGAATAAGGAAAATTATAAATTGTTTATGCATATTATTAAAAGAAGCGAAGAGGATTACGAGTTGGCAGGTTTGTCTGAAGATGAAGTATTATGGGTTACCTGTGAAGTACAAGAATTTAAAAGATCATGAAATATTATTAGCTAAATCAACTATTAAATGTGCTGTTTCTAAAATAAGACCAATTAATGGATTTAGGAAAGTAAGTGTGAAGATGGACGAAAATTTAAAGAAATAATATTTTCATGAAGATAATAACCTTTGTTATATGAACATTCCATTAGAAGAATCCAACTTAATTGACAAATTAGATGAGGATTTGTTTTTAATTAAGAAAATTGAAGATTTAGAAACTAAATTAAGTCTAATGAAGCTTCATGAAATCGAAAAAAAAATTATCTTAGACAAATTTGACAAAACACAGAATTCTACAGATGGTTCGTACCAGGGCTGGCCAACAAGTCGATCGCGATCGACCGGTCGATTATTATCCCCTTAAATTTACTTTTGTATAATATTGTATTATACATTGTAGTTGTGGCAGAGTACGGTGTTTATGGCGAATTATTATCTTGTTAATATTTTGATTTAAAACAAATACGACGGAAAAAAAACCTTTTCATCAAGAACGCGAACTAGATTTTTTTTATAATGTTTGTAATATTGCTGTTTAATTTGCAATGCTTCTGTCACAACACTTAAAATAGGAAATTTAGAAAGGCATGTCAAGACAGTTCATGGTAAATATCAAACGAATTTTCCACGTAGCAGTGACATAAGGAAAAATAAATGAAAAGAACTAAAAACCAAATTATCTGCACAACAAGATTTATTCATACAACCTAATTTACAATCTAAAGCAGTAACTGTAGCATCATTTAAAATGTGTCACCTTCTTGCAAAAAAACTGTGAACCATTTCTGACTGCTAATTCATCAAAGACACATTTTCAGAAATAACAGATTCACGTCTTTAAAATATTCAAAATTAAAATGAAATTAAAATTACTCTCCAAGATTTGCAATTATCTCGAAATACAGTGATGCGACGCATTGAAATTATGAGTAAAAATGAGAACGAATAATTTCTATCTCATAGCGCTGATTATTTTTCCTTGTGTTTGCAACTGGATGAATCTACAGGCATTAGTGATGCAGCTAAATTGCTCATTTGTAATTATATGATTTTCGAAAATAGTACCACTAGAGAAGAAATGTTGCGTATGATTTTGTTAAATGAAAGAACTAGACGTCAATATATATTTAACGCGTTCAAAATTTTTATTATAAAAATGAAATATCACTGTTTAAACCATACCAATAACAACAGATGGAGTTAATTCAATGACGGGGCATCTTAACGGATTTATCTCATTGTGCCGAAAAGATAATGAATTCCCAGATTTTTTGAGTTACTACTGTATTATTCATCAACAAATGATTAAATACTAATAGTTTTCAAAATTGTAAATCCTATTAGACGAAAATTGTGCAATGTTGAGGAGGCTAAGCCGAAGTAAATTCCTACAGAGATTTTGAAATTAATTGAATGAAATGAAAGAAAAAAAAATGGTGAACAAAAGGGAGATGATTGTCAACAGCTTTTTTGGCAGATTTTGCCGGTAAATTAAGTGATCTGAATTTGGAATTACGAGAAACAAATTAAAATGTAGGTGACATGTAGGTTGTATTTCCGCATACAAATATCAATTTTTGGCAATGGTTAAGGATCTGAAAGAAAAAAAAAATGGTGATCATTTTTATAAATTCGAAGCAAAACAACGAACTTTTGAATTCTTGTTTCGTTTCCATATATTTGTTTGAATCGGCTTTTTTGTATTTAAAACAAACAAAAACAAAACACCGTTTTACTCTTACTTACTTGCATACAGACGACTCGTTACGATTGACTTTATCACAGTATTTTCCCGATTTAGAAAGCTTGGTAGATAACATAAACGCACAAACTTCACATTGATTCAAATTTGTATTTCATATAAATGTAGAACAAATACTTGTAGTTGTATTTACTTTCAAAATTAATAAACTATATTTTTCATTATACGTTGCATCACTTTTTTAACCATATTCAATTAAATTTAGGAAATAGTAGATTGCGGCACATTTTCAAAAAAAAAAAACTCGATCGCATACCAAATGAAGTTGGCCATCCCTGGTTTATGCGATATTAAACTGAATGTACAAGACATCATGTAGAAAATGACATTAAAAAGGTTGAAACACTTCGATTTTTCGTAGCAGGTCCATCTAAGGATTGGTATGAAGGAAATTTAAAGAAGATTGGTCTGAATAATTGGTCTGAATGGAAACATTCCTTTTTAAATGTTTTTGTAGATAAAGGATGGTGTAAAATTCGAAAAGCATACAACTATAAACATTTAGATGGTTCATTGATTGATTATGCGTCAACAAAAGAAAGAATTATCAAGAATCAACATGATTGTAGTTGGATTACCGCTAGTAGTTCAAAATTAACTAGATCGGAAAGAAATAACAGCTGTAGGAAAATTATTTACGAAATAATTTTTGAAAAAGCAATGAGCGTTCGCCGGGATTTGAAACCAGAACCTTTCATTCGCATGATGACTGCTCTAACCAATTGAGCTACAAACACTCGGCGAATACTCATGCTTTTTCGTGCAATCTTCAAATCCCGGCGAACGCTCATTGCTTTTTCAAAAATTATTTCTAATAATTATCATCAGACAATTTGTCAATAAACAAATTCTTATAATAATTTCACCCAGGGAATATCACCCAACGCATACTAGGTTGTTGACTTGTAACGAATTGACGCAACCCATGTCACTTTACATTTCTTCAACTAAAGATTGCACGAAAAAGCATGAGTATTCGCCGAGTGTTTGTAGCTCAATTGGTTAGAGCAGTCATCATGCGAATGAAAGGTTCTGGGTTCAAATCCCGGCGAACGCTCATTGTTTTTTCAAAAATTATTTCGTAAATAATTACCATCAGACAATTTGTCAATAAACAAATTCTTATGAAAATTATTTACGAAATTAAGAAAATTCGATGACACTTTTAGTAAACAGAAGAAAACAGTTACTTCAGAATTGAATTTAAATAAAAGGCAAGATAGATTTCAAGAAAAATACGATGAACAAAATAAGGAAACTAGCAACACTTTTAAAAAACCTTGTTTCATGTGTGAAGATCTAGGATGGCCAATCCGTTACCATTCCGCTACTGAATGTAGAAATAAAAATTTATATGCAACAGAAAAACAAATCAATCTAACAGAAGTTGATAATCACGCAACAGAGGAAATGAAGGAGATTAAAGTTGACAAATTTTTAAACTAAAGGGTCCGGAGAAATTAAACTCATTGATTAAGATTAACGTACTTATTGATAATAAGATGAACATTAAAGCTGTTTATGACAGTGGTTCAAATGTTAGTTTAATAAATCAAACAATTGTAGATCTTTTAAAATCAAGTCTAATAAAACACAAGAATGCTTTAAGAACGATCAATGGATTAAACTTCAGTTCTACCCGGCCAAATATTTTTCTTAAAATTGGTAAATTCACAAATAAAATAAACACCACGTAGTAAGGAATAAATTCTCATATGATTTATTACTGGGTCTTGATGCCATCAAAAAGTTTAAACTTGTTCAAGATGATAATCTGCAAATATTACAAAGAATTGATAAAGATAAAACACTAAAATTAGAGGATATTGAGAAGACATCAAATAGAGGTTCGATGGGTTCGATTAAAGAAGATACACTTAAGAAAATGGTAAAAAAAGATAAAGATGATAATATTGAAGTCAATTTCAATGAACCAAAAAATGTTACAGAATTTGAAGTGAATTTGAATCATATAAATGATGAATACAAAAAAAAAATTTTTAGAGTTAATAGGAAAATATAAACATATATTTGCAAAAAAATAAGTACGATGTTGGAAAAGTGAGGTCACGAGAAGCAGAGATCAAATTGATAAAAGATGAATATGTAAACTCACGCCCATATAAATGTACTATACCAGATGACAGGGAGATATCAACACAAATTAAAAAATTACTAGAAGAAGATTTAATAGAAGAATCATATTCACCTTACGCATCTCCGGTAACAGTAGCATATAAAAAAGACGATGGTCGTCGGACAAGATTATGTATCGATTTTAGAAAGCTAAACAACTTGATAATACCAGAATGTTACCCATTTCCAACAATAAATGATGTAATAGATAAGGATTCAAATTGCAGGTACTTTACAGTTGTTGATATAAATTCTGCGTTTTGGTCAATCATAATAAAACAGAAAGATCGAGATAAGACATCGTTTATCACAAAACACAGTAAATTTATGTTTAAGGTTCTTCCTTTTGGACTAAAGAATGCTCCAGCAATGTTTCAACGGATTCTCTCAAACATATTAAGAAGAAATAATATGGATCAGTTTTGTGTAAACTATATTGATGATTTTACTATTTTCTAAAACTTGGAAAGACCATATCAATCATATTGCAAGACTACTACAGGTCATTGAAGAAGAAGGTTTTAAACTAAAATTAGTAAAATGTATATTTGCTGCAAATTCGGAAAAATATCTTGGTCACTACATACAAGAAAATAAAATATCACCAGCACAAGAGAATTTAGTTGCAATCAAGAATTTAAATAAACCAACGGATAAATCAAATGTACGTAGTATATTAGGATCAATTAATTTTTATTTAAAATATATTGAAAACAGTGCAGAGAAGTTTGAACCATTACACAAATGATTAAGAAAGAATTTTGAATTTAAATGGACAGATGAATGTGAAAAAAGCTTCAAATTAATCAAAGACTATATGTTTCTTCTCCAATTTAAGCAATATATGATATAAATAAAAAAATATACACTGAAACGGATGCTAGTTACAAAGGTATTGGAGCAATTTATAAACAACCACAAACTAATGGTATGTTGCACCCGGTCGCCTATTTTTCAAGAAAGCTGTCTGAAAAAGAGAAAAAAGTGGAAAGAAAGTTGTATAGTTACTACACCAGATTTTTAAATTCTGTTATCAGTCAAAGCTTTTATTTAAGTATATTTCATATTACTATTCAATCATAAAATAAATAAATATATCACGGTATTTATCCATTACTGGGTGTGGCACTCTGCCGTAACAGATCTCAGTAAGAGAAACATTTGTGCGCGTAAAGTGCGATTACCAGTCGTCAAATCATGATCCCCAAAGATGTTAGTAGTGGAGGAGCCACAAAGGTAATTATCATCATCATCATCATCGGCTCAACTATCCAAGCAGGATATGCGCCTCCCTAATTAACTTCCTCCAACCATCTCTATTCAGTGCTAGTCGACTATAGTTGTTTATTCCTACTTCTTTGAGATCCCTTTCAATGCCATTATTCCTTAGTCCTAGCCGTTGTTGTCTCCTTTTGTATCCGTCCACATTCCGAGGCAGTTGATTGGGTTCTTGAATCTACTGCTTTTTCCATGATGGGGTGATTAACCCCAAGCACAACCCCCAACCTGGAGGACCAGTCCAGTTTTTGTTTCACGGTGGGTATTTTATTTCCCCACTACCCTCCAGATCTGCTGGCTTGCAGACTCGGCGAGCTTTCCCCAATTCCAATGGGGACGCACCCGATGGAGGTAACTGGCAAATCCCCACACGGGCAAAGGTAATTATAATATGGTAAAAATTGTTTGTCGGCTGTGGGCATCGAACCTAGATTCTCAAATTCATAGTCCGACTGATACTACTGAGCCCCCTATATTATTATATTTAATTGAGTACTAAAATTGATCAATTAACATTATTTTTGTCAAAAACAATATTCACTATAAGCCCTTGGATTTGTGTATAGAACTTGCCATGATAATTTTGATTTATTTCTATTAAAATTTAATTAAATGTTTAATAAACTAGTCGATCGCACAGAAGAATAGTTGCGGTGAGTGATTTTAACATTTAATTTGCTTGTGACAATATGAAAAGGGAATCCCTGGAATTTATTAACTTAATAAAGTTCTATGGGCGTCATTCCACTATTACGGAACCGACTCGAGTCGATGAAAATTCTAATAGCTGTTATCGATAATGTTATTAGACGTTCCAGCTAGAAATGGGACTATCAATCACCTACCCTTCTAAATCATATTTTTTTATGATTCATGTTGATTGATTCGTATCAAAGATTTAAAATGGCGTCTGAAAATAAATACGAGTGCTCCATTGTGGCATTAAAGGGAATAATAAATTAAATTAAAGGAAATAATAAATTAAATTTATTATGGAACTGAAGTTATACTGTCCTTTATAATACAGGGCATTAAATAAATATACTCGTATACGTCACACTCCTAACAAAGAAAATTTTTTGGGCTTCACCACGATCACAATTCATTTTTAAATGGTATATACTCATGCATGAAATTTTAAAATTTGGTTGTATATTTGACGTTTGTAGTTATTTTAGTTTTCATACTGTAGGATCGTATCGATCTGGTTGGATTTTAATCATTATTCATATTTGATGTTTTCTTCAGTATCATATTTAATCATGATTCAACGCAATCACGATCGAAGGAATCAAGATTTAGAAAATCACAATCACAGTCAAAAGAAACACTCCTTATAAATTAGTATTATTAAAGCAGAGTAGTCGCTTAGTATGCTATTCTAACTGATATCTACATAATATCAATGATGTTTTGTGACCCAATCCAGTTTTTTACGTAAGCCCACATCTTCTCGATTGGATTTAATTCCGGATGATAGGACCAAAGAAGAGGCACATTTTTTTAATCGTATTGAATGTGATTGGCCCATCAAATAATAAAGATGCGTTTTTCGCCCAGGTCATTTCTAGCTGGCACGGATTCTGTTAACATTGATGATCAAAATTTTGAAATAGGAATTTTAAAATTTTGAAATAATTTTGAAAAGGTTTGTTTCCCTATTTGGAAAAAACTCTCAGGTATACATAAATTTCTAAAATATATTTTTTTTTTACATAACATAAATATAAACAATAAACACACAATTTTCTAATAACTCTTCCATAACTTGACACCATTTCTTCAATAAATTCCGATTTAGCAGTTTTACAGTTTTTATTTTCTAATATGTTGTATCTGTGTATACTTAATAAACTTAGATTACTTAATCGTTACGATAGGAAACATGTCGCTAGCTGACCATAAAAATAGCTATGAAATTGAAACAAAATTAAATAAATGTTTGACGTACAATTTGTCAAAACTGTCAAAATAAATTCTTTATTTATTATTTCATTTATTTTGACAAATAAAACGTCAAACATTTGTTTAATTTTGTTTCAATTTCATGCCTATCAATAGTTTTGAGGCAATTTTCGTCATTTTCAAATCTAATTTGTGTCATTCCGTAGTACGCAAAATTAATTTTGTTTATTGGTTTAGATGCAGAATTTTATGCCCTAAAACTTTTATTTCAAGCTTTTTTGCTTAAAATATTTAGGGAAGTAGGATATTACAAAATTATAATTTTACATGTTCAAGTCCTATGGGATGGCTAGCTCAGTGGTATGAAGTCGGCCTGTGGATCCTGAGGTCCCTGGTTCGATACCCACAGGCGACAAATTTTCATAATTTGAAAAAGCTATCCCTGTGGCTCCTCCACCACTAACATGTTTGGGGGCCGTGATTTGACGACTGGTAACCGCACTTCACGCGCAAAATATATCACTTACCGAGATCTGCTTTAGCAGAGTGCCACACCCACTAATGGGTAGAAGGCGTGATGATATATTTATTTTATTTTATTTAAATCCTATGTTCGAGAGTCGTAGTCACCACCCTAGTTAATATCCAGGGGGACGCCCCTCCTTGCCTCCCCCTGCGAATGCCCATGTTTATATTGACCTTAACATGAGAATGCCTGCAAAAAACCTACTTTTAAATTGAGATAAAACGCAGCAATTAAGGTGGTGTTCTGGTCTAGAATTTTTTAAAAATCGATTTTTTTTATTGCATATTTTGATACCTTATAGTATGTAGAATAAGTGTACAAAGTCATTTCCGTGGCAAGCAATTACTTCTTGTCGAAATCCGCAATCATCGGACTGCATGTTCCGGGCCCTCGAGGACCATGACGGTGGACAGGGAGAAAGCCTTGCTCCAGAACGAGCTGTACGAGGTCGAGGAAGGTGCGTTGTATGGTGCCGGCATCGCCGATTAATGGTATGTCCCGAAAAACGGTAGAAAAATGTTCTTGAAACTTTAAACGCGATTTTCCAACAATCACTTTTTTTGGACGGGTGTCACGATTGCCAAAAAAACTACTTGGCCGATTTCAATGCGGTTTGGGGGAAATTGTAGAGAATAGAACTGGCTATGGCCGGAACCAATAAAAATGGACCATTTGTCAAAATAAAGATTTTTTATGTGCGTGTAAAAGCAAAAAATGGCCTGATTTTTCGACTATTTTACAAAAATGGCCGCCATTTTGTGAAAACAATAGGTATACCAATTTTGGTGGTTCCGGCCATAGCCACACTCTTATATTATAAGTCAATAATGATAAAATCTTTTTCTGATTTACAGTTTCCGAGTTGTTTGTTGTTTGCACGCCGAAAACCCGACCCTCGGTGTTCGGCGCGCAGCAACCTCTTCGCCGCCATTTTTGAAAGGATAAGTATTATTATTTTTGCACCAAAAAATTTCAAATTATAGAGGAAGGATGGGCCAATAAACAAGTATATCGGTTTATACTGTATATTTTCTCTAAGCGCCGAAAAAAATGGTTGAAAATGAGGTCGAAATTGAGCCTCTAAACCAGAACACCCCCTTAATAGTTTCTAATAAGTGTAAGTTAAACCAAGGTAATTCAGTTGTTTTTTTTTTGATTGCATTTTGAAACATTACTAAATGGCATATTGTTTCTACTTCGAAGACTTAAGCAAATGGTTGATATTGGCTTTCTGAAAACTGTTTCACTCTTTCATTCCATTATATCGTATAGGACATTATTATGGAGCAACTTCACTAGCGCAATAAAAATCTTTAGTTTGCAAAACACAGCTGTGAGAATAATGTTTGGTTTAAAATTTAAATATCACTGTAAAGAAACGTTTGTGCAATTGGATATTTTAACTCTGCCATCTATTTTTGTTCTGTACTCTCTACTTAAGATACGTAAATCAGAGACAGCTACTAATAAAAATGATGACTGTCACCCCTGCCATATTACAGGCCTATTCTGTAAAATATTTTTATAACAGATCGTTATTATAACGATTTTCGTTATAGTTGATTTCGTTATCGCACTATAACGATATTCGTTATTTTCCTATTCTGTAACATTGTTCGTTATTAGATAATCGTCAGAATTATTTCTAACGAATTCGTTATTATTTTCGACACATGAATTTATGTTGGCAATTATATCTATTGTAATTTGATAATACCATGTGTATTATTTTATTGAAATGACAGCAGTGTTTATTTGTTATCATAGCAACCATATGAGATGAGAATCTGTCACAATAAATAAAACCGACAGGTTATAAATATTAAAGTTGATGTACATCATATTATAAATAGTTAAAACATTTTTATTTATGTAGTACCTACTATATTTAAAAAATAGAGAAAAACCATTGAACGGGAAAAACTACAAGCGAGCAATATAAATTCTAAGTAGATTTTTTCGAACCTAATGAAGCCTTAAGAATTATTGGCAGCACGTTTAAAGCGCTAGAAAGAATAAGAAAATCATTCTCGTCCAGCTTCTCTTGATAATCGGTATAATTTACGAAATTTTCTGCCCGTTTTAAAAAAGGATCACTTAAGGCCATGAAGATAATAATAAAATATTAAGTTTTGTCTTTTTATAATTTCGTAAAACTTAATAATAAGTTAGTTAAGTGCATATATATGTAAAGACATATACACGATTTTAACAGTTTAAAAAGTACTTGGGTATACAAATTATATATGAAATGAAAGATTTTGCAAAAATAAAAGTTTCCATCTACGAATATTTCTGAGTAAAGTGTATATTTATTTCGATATTTCGTGTCATGTCACATATTTAACGCCTTATGTACAAAACGATGCAACCCAAATGACAATGTCTGCCCTGAACGATTCAGTGTCTGAAGGATTTCGGAGCAGGTAGTTTTTATTACGGTTTCACAACATCGCAAACTCTTGTGCCCTAAGGCACGCTTCTCTGTAAACTGATGATAGTGATGAACTGATGACATACCGTGCACAGAACTACTGTTCTGATATTTCTACATGAAAATGTTTAAAATTTAATTTAGTATTTAGTATAAATATTTATATAAAAAAAATTGTAAATTAAATGTTGTTATGTATTTGATTAATATTTTAATGTCATTTTAAAATAAGGGCCGATAGACGCAAAAAATTGTAATTATATAGGTAATAATAATTTTTTCAATTAAAATATCAATGTTCGTGTACACCGTAAAATAGCATGCATTTTTATTACAAATATTTAATTGTCCTTGTACCTGATACATATAATTATTATTTTCTTTTAAACAGATTTTACTATCTTTTAGTTCTAAAAATGTTATAACTTTTTCTATTGCATCTTTTATAGTAATATTTTGGGCATTGAATGGACATTTTATTTCGCATATTTCGTTATCTCATATTATTCCATCTGGTGATGAACCCAGAAATGGTATCTCCTCATAAATGTAATATTCTTCTAGCATCGCTACAACCTTGCTTTCATTTCTGATTCAATATTCTGTAGCTGCACTGCCAGTGAATGTACTATAAAGCAAATTTTTCACTATATTTGAAGTTGATGTACCTTTCCGTTTTTTGCAAATCTTTCCGAAATTGGAGGCAGTAAGTCGTTTCCGTCTTTCCTGTTTCCATAGTAGTTGATCTGGGAACTGCCCAAGCATATTTTGAAGAATATAATTCTTATCTGCTTCTTTTCATTTGTTTAAGGGCGTTCCATTCTAAAAAAATATTTCATGTTTACTCCTTACTTGTATACATTTCCCAAAATCATAGAAGCATACTGGGTTGCAGAAGAAGAAAATAATTTTAGACAGGGATAAGCCATAAATCAAATAAAGGTCTTTTTATGACTGCTTAAACATGAAAGTTCTATTGAAACAGCAAATCTTTGTTCGTTTGAGATTCTTCTTTGGCCTTTTTTAAATCTTCGTTGTTGAAATCTGCTTCAGGATTTTCGGCGTTTGGACCATAATTACTATCCTGATGACTAATAGTACGATTTTTTCTCTTTCCATAACCCCTTTTTTGCCAGGATCTAATTTTGTTTCTTATTTTTCCGCGTGTTTTAAAGTATATCTTCCAATTTTTCGACCCAACCCTGACTATATTTTTCATGAAATTCTTCTTTTGAATTCATGGATATGACTACCATGTCACAGTGTGTTGCATATTAATTTTTTAATGAAAAATTAACTCTTTTTCACCCACGAATTTTGCAACTATTGAATTATATAATTCTGCAGCGTTATTAGTAATATTTTCTTTGAAACTATCAGATTTGTTAGCTACATTCTGATCTGCCTGTAATATTTTCGCAAAAATATGTGTTGGAATGGTTGGTATCCGATTTGGTTCGGTATCTGTTCTTTTACAAAAATAACCTCTTTCTCCGCAATTTTGGTTTTCTCCAAATATATGACGAGGTCCAATAAATCCTTACTTAGTTCTATTATTTTTTCGTGTCTTGTTATATTCTGCTTCTTCCTATACTGGATTACTTTTGTTATACTCCCATAAAACCGTATTAACTTTCTTTTTGTACTCACTGCATTCAAAATAATGTTTACATAACCTTGGAAATCGATGTAAAGTTTGATTTTGTGCACTAGTGCGCAAAGTAATTGAAAAAAACACATTTTATATGATTCCAAATTTTGACTATTAAAACGCTATTTGTATTTATTTATATACACACATTTTAAGGAATTTATAAAAGAAATAGAAACATTAGCTTATACCGCCATCAAATAGACATATTTTAACAAACTTTACGAGAAAAAATGAACAATTTGTTTTCAAATAACAAATGTCAATTCATGGTATACCTAATTGTCAATATAAATTCACGCTTCAAATTTAATAAATCTCCTCATTGTCCATCATATAATTTTTGATCATTACAAAAAGCATTGTACAAAACTCGTGCGCGAAGACGCCATTTGTACCATTCGCGCAAATTAAAGCACGAGCGAAGCGACGTGCTTTAAAATTGCGCTCATGTGCAAAATATGTCTTCGCGCACTAGTTATGTAAATAGCTATTTTATATGTTGCCGTACTTCTCTGTGCGTATTCATTATATCAAACCCACAAGTTTTTCCGATTTGAAATTAACGTCAAAAAAGAACATTCCAAACCACTGTGTTTGATAGATTTTAGTTCTTTTAAAAAATACTGCATATCCACGATTCTTCTACCTACACTATCCTAATCCTTATATTATTGTACGTACAACAGTCATAAACAGACCCTTACTCCGTTCCACTTATCTATGTGCTTTATGGCTTTAAACGAGTGACGTATTTTATTGTAAGTTTGCAACACGACATGTTTGTATGAATTGATGGAAGTATAAGAAACGGGCGTATAAATGATTTTCTGACTGACTCCGGAGCGGCCTTAAATACGTAGGAAAATTTCTCAAATTTCGTCTTAAAGCAAATAATTTAAGATTATACATGCTCAATATCTATTTATTAAAGTAGAATATTATTTTCTTGAAGATAAAATAAAAATAATTATATCATCACGCCTTTTACCTGAGTGTGGCACTCTTTCGAAGCAAATCTCGGTAGGTGATATATTTATATGCGTGAAGTGCGGTTACCAGCCGTCAAGTCACGGCCCCCAAAGGTGTTAGTGGTAGGGGAGCTACAGAGGTAATTTTAAATTTGTGAAAATATATATATATATATATATATATATATATATATATATATATATATATATATATATATAACTTAACTTTCTCGAAACACCAATTTAGTTTTTAAAAACTATTTATTTTGACTTTTACTAAGTTATAACATTTACATGTGTTTCTACTTCTAAGTCTGTATCAGCAGTTTGGTGATGAGTGGAGCACTGTAACTCTTCCTTTCCTAGAATTGAGCTCCTCCTGAGAGTTGAAGTTCAATGTCTTCCGTCTGGATTTCGGATGGTGTCTTCCTTGAAGTGGATCTTTTGGCTCGTCGTGTTCTTAGCCATTTTATAGCAAAATAGCCGATGGTCATCGCAATGATGATTTATAGTAATACGGACCAAATACTGGGAATGCGAAAATTGATGGATTCTTCTTTTATAGGGACTATTGGGTTAAAAGAAATATCATTAAGTTTTAATGGAT
Organism: Pterostichus madidus; assembly: GCA_911728475.2. Taxonomy (NCBI): domain Eukaryota; kingdom Metazoa; phylum Arthropoda; class Insecta; order Coleoptera; family Carabidae; genus Pterostichus; species Pterostichus madidus. Next base: position 16,435,988 of record OU452303.1, read on the forward strand.
TGAGAAATTTGTAATATGATAAGGTTGGATTTTAAAATTTAATTTAGGTAAAAATAATGGTCCTCCTGGATTTTACTTGAAAATACTAATTTTTGGTTTTTGAAATAAATTTCTTAGTTATCCTCATTATTTATTAAGTAGACGGCTTGATGCTAGTTTCGTCTTGACATTTGATTACAACTTTTTCTTCCTTGAGGAAGATGGCCAGGTATTTGTTGAGTTTTGGAATGATTTCAACGTGCTCTTGAAATATTTTTTCTTCTCAGCTTACAAGAAAATGGGCGTGATATTTGTTGGGACATTGGAATATTTTTGCTAGTACAAATCTGAACCACATTGTGTTGGAATGGGATATAAATAATATAATTCGAAACTTTTTTCAAAGTTGATTGGGGTGGAAATAAAATAAATTAGTTGTGTAGGTTTCACTTTACAATTAATCTTTAATAAGGATTCAAAAGCAAGTAAATTTTCTTGTCTAGGTTCAAATGGCAGTTGTGCATGATAAAAGTTAGAAATTTTATTAAGTTCTGACATTAATTCAAGAGGGGGTATTATACTCGGGTGTAGGGTTCGTAGTTTACAAAAAGTAATAGAGTTCTCAACATCTTGTAAGATATTAAAGACCGAGTTATATAATATAATTAACTGGTCGTAAATATTTTTAGCATAAAGAATATCTTTAAAATGCATATTATTTATTATTTCCGAGAGTTGTAAAATTTTGGATTTTAATATTTCTTCATTATGTTGAATATCGAGGATCGTATTATTGAAATTTGTAATAATTTGATGATTTACTGAGTACGCTAATTTAATTTGATTTTCTAAATTATGTTCATTCTCTTGCATATGTGCTAACATGTCATTATATTTTTTCCGTCTTCGGCATCCAAATTTCCGGTTATAGATTTGAAAATTGTCTCCAATCCATCTACGAGGTCACGTTTCTATAATTAGCGTAAAGTCCAAAGTGAGACCACGTCGTGTGGGACCACCTAGGATGGGCACCCTGACTGAAGGCTCCGGCAGGGTGATAAGATGGGCTGGCACCGGCCGTTCCTGCTGGCAGGTACAGGTCGGGTTACCCGCCGTCACGATCCACGGATTCGCCTCGTCATCGGCATCCTGGAGGATTGCCTCATCCGCCCCGTCCGCACTGCAACCCCACCGACTTCAGCACCCGAGGCAGCGCCGTTGCCTCGTTGGAAACCTGGCGACGGCGATGAGGCCCTGCAGAGCCCCCAGCAGCCGGACCCGCCGCAGCCCACCTGGAGACCAGTCCCTCCACCCGGCCAGAAGTACGCCGTGTGGATACAGGCCCAGCGTCCACCCGGATCCTCGAGGACCAAGCGGCTGCGGATCCGGCTCCCCAACGGACTGCGGATCACTATTCCCCGTCGTCGTCTAGACTGGCTGCCAAAACGTTCAGGTGGTTCGCTATCTCTTGAGTTTGCACAGCAAAAGACGGATGGTCTGACTGTCGTTTGATGGCTGAGGGCCCGGTTTATATATTCTTTCCCTAATTAATCCTGTCTCGGAATTTTGTCGGTGGCTCACACAATGCTAAAGGATACGATGTTTTGGTAGAATTTGGAAACTGAATCACGGGAATTTGGATTTTGTTCAAAAGTAGGAAATCGGGTGAGATGGAGACCATTGCGTTCACAGTGAACATGGCACGCGAGTACGAGCCTGCGTTCGCGAGTTATTCGCGGTTTGGTAACTCGCGTTTTCAATCTGCAGATTCGGAGCCGGAAACTATTGTGACGAGTACGCTTCGTCACATCCCCGGGTGAAAAAAGGGAAATGCATCGGTCTGTTCTACTTTGCAGGTAGCGGGGTTAACAGTATAACGAAACAAAAAACAGTAAACAACTTAACTTAAGAAACCCAAATTTTTACACGTCTTAAACTACACTTAACTAAGAAACAGGAAAAAAATCTTAACTATCTAACTTAAACTGATCTTAATTAACTTAACTACTAATCAAAATTAACTTAATTAACAAAATTAACGAACTTAAGTGGAAAAACTTACAACAAACTTAACTATTCTTAACGACACCTTAACTACACTTAACTATACGAAGTCGTTTATAGGCGGCACTCAAATGTCTAACCTAGTCGATGGGGAGCAGGCACTGCACTTAGGAGCTTGGGGGAGGGGTTGAAGCGTAGTTCAAAAACGCGGCGAAGTACCCGGTGGATTCATGGTAACTGGTGTGTAACGAGTGCGTACTTCGTCTGTGCGCTTCTGTTACCATGGGCAGGCCGGGTTCAGGGCGTACACGGAGGTTGGAGTGTCGGGAGTGCGAGTGGGCGGAATCGGTCGGCGAGACAGCGCATCGGCCACGCGATTCTGGGTGCCTTTCCGGTACTGGATCACGAAGTCAAACTGTTGGAGGAACATGGCCCAGCGTGCTAGTCGGCCGGGAGGGTTCTCCAACTTGTTGGGCCATTGCAGCGCTTGGTAATCCGTGACGATGGTGAAGGCGTATCCCTTGAGTTAGTGTCTCATTTTCTGTATGTCCCACACAATTGCCAGGCACTTCTCCGTGACGGAGTACTCAGGTTCTGCCCCTCGTAGTGTTCGATTGGCGTAGGCAACGACTCGTTCCCCTCGTTCCATGTGCTGAACGCGCACGGCTCCTAGGCCTTCGTCGGATATATATATATATATATATATATATATATATATATATATATATATATATATATATATATATATATATATATATATATATATATATATATATATATATTTTATTTCATCTGAAAGTTCTTCTAAAGCCCTTTCATATGATATCAAACACGATTTAATTCGGAACACTTTAAGATTAAAACAATTGACGATCGTAAAATATATTTTTTTATTATTTCATCTGAAAGTTCTTCTAAAGCCCTTTTATATGATATCAAACACGATATAATTCGTAACACTTTAAGTTTAAAACAATTGACGATCGTAAAATATATTTTTTCCTATTTCATCTGAAAGTTCTTCTAAAGCCCTTTCATATGATATCAAACACCATATAATTCGGAATACTTTAACTTTAAAATAATTGACGATCGTAAAATATATTTTTTATTTTATCATCTGAAAGTTCTTCTAAAGCCCTTTCATATGGTATCAAACACGATATAATTCGGAATACTTTAAGTTTAAAACAATTGACGATCGTAAAATATATTTTTTATTATTTCATCTGAAAGTTCTTCTAAAGCCCTTTCATATGATATCAAACACGATATAATTCGGAACACTTTAAGTTTAAAACAATTGACGATCGTAAAATATATTTTTTATTATATCATCTGAAAGTTCTTCTAAAGCCCTTTCATATGATATCAAACACGATATAATTCGGATACTTTAAGATTAAAACAATTGACGATCGTAAAATATATTTTTTTATTATTTCATCTGAAAGTTCTTCTAAAGCCCTTTTATATGATATCAAACACGATATAATTCGTAACACTTTAAGTTTAAAACAATTGACGATCGTAAAATATTTTTTTTACTATTTCATCTGAAAGTTCTTCTAAAGCCCTTTCATATGATATCAAACACCATATAATTCGGAATACTTTAAGTTTAAAACAATTGACGATCGTAAAATATATTTTTTATTATATCATCTGAAAGTTCTTCTAAAGCCCTTTTATATGATATCAAACACGATATAATTTGGAACACTTTAAGTTTAAAACAATTGACGATCGTAAAATATTTTTTTTATTATAATAGCTTTGTTTGTTTCGCTACGTCGCGGTTACTGTAAAACGCGACGGTTAGTTACAGCAGCGTTTTACTGTAGACCATAAAAAGTGACAGTAATAATTTAAGTCACTAAAATAATAATTTTTGTTTTTTTCATCCGAGGTAAATTATATTTTTGTTTTGTATGCCCAGTATACTACACAAGTTGTGTATTTAAATTGTCATTTTGACATAAATTGATATAAATTTGACAGCTAATAACCGCACTTCACTTACAGAGATTTGCTACGGCAGAATGTTACAGTCAGTAATGGGTAAAAGGAGTCATGATATATTGATTTATATTTTATTTATGGAAGAATTTGTTACAAATGTGATGTTGTCATCGGAAAATGAGGAGGATTCAATGAAAGATGATCTAAAATGATGAATTTGAACTGCTACAATCGTTATTCATTTTTCCTGATGTCAAAAATGTGTCAAAATGATCTTCTACCGCTATTCAGCAAAGTCTAGAGTTGCTATGAAAAATTTTACCGCCAGTTACCGCAGCGTTTTACTGTGAGATGTCAAAAAGTGAAACGAACAAAATCTAGTAACTTATTATTTTACCGCCAACTCAATCGAACACAAAATCCTTACCGCAGCGGTAAACAGTAACCGTCGCGTAGCGAAACGAACATAGCTATTATCTGAAAGTTCTTCTAAAGCCCTTTCATATGATATCAAACACGATATAATTCAGAACACTCTAAGTTTAAAACAATTGACAATCGTAAAATATATTTTTTATTATTTCATCTGAAAGTACTTCTAAAGCCCTTTCATATAGTATCAAACACGATATAATTTGGAACACATTAAGTTTAAAACAATTGACGATCGTAAAATGCTTTTATTTCCAGTTCTAGATAAATAAATTAAAAAAATTAAAATAAACGACCTTTGAGAAAAATGTCACACTTTCTTCTCTTTAACTGGAAAATAACTATTTAGTTCGCTTTCTTTTAAAAAATACATTTGTGCTTGATGTTTTATGAAATCCAAATTTTAAGAAAAATATAGTATAAAATAAAACAAGAAATTTGAAAATAGTGGATAAACGTAAAACTGTAATAAAAAAGTGATAATTATATAAACCGGAAATAACAAAAAAAAAAATAGTTATTTGTATCACTAGGCCGGAAACAGGACTTTTGCGAGTGCGAGTATATTTTGTCAGACCGAGCCGAAGACGAGGCTTGCAAATTGCAAGTACTCGCAAAACAGTTTCTGGACGTGTGATACACAATATTTTTCGCGCAGATTTAAATGAAATTAATGATTTAAAATTGATAAAAATCTCTCACCTCCAAGCACGAAATTGACAGTCAATCTTATAATATCTTATCATCTCTACTTTCTGTAGAGCTATTTGATTGTTATTGTGATACGATAGAACTTTCTTTATGAGATATACATATATTTTTATCACTACTACATCAGAAAGTTATATTTTCTGAAATAAATTAGAAACTTGTATAAGATTTATTATTTTCTCGACAGATATCATCTGATGTCACTAATGTTAAATCATATCGTTGTTTTTCCGTTGCAATAGATATATCTTCACTTTTATTCCCTAAGGAATACGAATATAATTTTCTTCGGTTAAACTACAAAATGTTCCACTGAAATTTTTAATAAATCGCTACCCACCACTTTGACTTTTTTTAAATTTAGTGATTGTAAAACTCTTGTTTAATTGACATTTCGTTTTTATTTGTCATTATTCAAAATATGGAACATTTTCGAAAAGTTTTATTAAGTTTATATTTGTTTTTTATTGCTTCGAATTTTTTTAAATTTTCTTTTTAATTATTTTCTTAATAGTTATTTTTATAACAAGTGCCGAAAAAGGCTCGTTACGTGCAAGTGCAGAATTTAACGCACGAGGCTTGTCGAGTGCGGAAATCTGCACGAGCATGTAACCTTTTTCGGCACGTGTTATAAACAACATTTTTCCTACAACTGTGCGATTTAGTAAATCACTAAAATATTATTAAAATTTATAAAATTTATAAAATTTTAATGATATTACATGAGAACGATATTTTACGGCGTTGCTATGGTTTGTTTGTTGATTGCTTGCACATTGTTCTACGTTATTTAAAAATATTTCACTAACGTCAAAATAATTTCTACAAAATCATCTTGATTGGAATAGTACAGTGAGTGATTCTTCTTTATCATTAACACCTCCAAAGATAATTGAAGCTCCGGATCATACTATGTTGGATCTATTTTCGACAATGACAATCAACCTGCTGCTGGTACTTCTGAAGCTTCCGAAATTGTAACCAATAATATTACTGGTAATAATATGAACAGGTACGGAAGAAATCAATGTTTCTTTAGACACAAAAGTTTCCACTTTACATTATGTCAATATAAACAACTGTAACAACTGTATTAATAATATACACAAACAATAAATATGAAGTATTTCACTTACTCTTTAAATAAAACTATTTATCGATATATTTTACTTTGTTCGGTTCTTTTTATTAATTGTTTACAGATTAGATATACTGCAAATTAAGGTTACGTTTATAAACGTCAAAATATACTACTGCATATTTACTAGCGCTGGTTCACCGTATCTTTTTCTTCCATAAGCGTCTGTGGTCAAAATATGAATTCCGCGCTCGGCGCGAAATTTAAATCGCTGTCAAAACAATATTCTTTTGACAGTTACGTAATGAAGCACTTTCTTTGCTTTCGGAAACGCACTTGGTCTGCATTCATCTACTTTCCATACGTAACCAAGGCAATTATAGTTACGTAATAACAAAGAAATCGCACAGTTGTAGGAAAAATATATTTTTGTATTTACTGATTTAGTTATTGTTTTTTGTTGCTTTTTAAATTTTCTACGTTTTGTCAATCTTCTTTTTGTCAAGTGAACTATTGTGCATTTTCCCCTTTCTTCTTTCAATTAAGGAAAGAAAATTGTATTTTCTGTCAGAATCGTAAAAAAATAATATTCTTAGAGCAAAGCATTTTTATTTAGATAAAAAACATAGGAATAAAAAGAAGAAAATAAAATTTATAATACTTCTTAGAGTTTATTGCTATAGTATAATAAATATTACAATAAATAATGCATTAAAATTATTAGTTTACATATATTTAGCGGCGAATTCATGCAGAGCGGACACATCAGCATAGACTCCAGGGTAAGCGGCATCAGCACATCCAAATCCCCAGGACACGACCCCGATAAGTTTCCCGTTAGCGGCGAATGGACCACCAGAGTCACCCTGGCAGGAGTCGTGACGTGGTGTCTGTGCGCACATCATGGTGTCCGTGATCAGCATCTCACCTTCATAGTTGCGCTGACAGCTCTGGTTGGTGATGACGTCCACGTCCACTACACGCAGCTCGTCGGGTGTGATTTTTATGCCGGCCACGGTGGTGCCCCAGCCGGTGACCAGCGCCGTGGTTCCTGAGGGCACTGGGCTGCCTGCGGCCTGCAGTTTGATGGGCTGCACTTTGTTACTAAATGTCAGCGGTTTGGCGAGCTGGATATATTCACAAATTTATACAATTCTTATGTAATACATGTAAAGTAAATGAGTACCTTCATGATGGCCATGTCGTTGTTGTATTGGGCCCCCTTAAAGTAATCGGGGTGTTCGAGAATTTTGGAAACTTCGAATTCTTGTCCTGCGCTGTGAACGGTGGAACCAACTCTTACGGTGATGAGGTCATAATTGAATCTATAATTATGCTTAGATTGAAATTTGTTCGATCTGGGTTTGATTCTTTCTCAGTGTCAATACACTTACCCATTGACGCAGTGCGCGGCAGTCAATATGGTGTCCTTGTTAAGGATGGAGCCGCCGCAGTCAATTAAAATAGGTAAAAATAACCTATCACTTGTTTGGGTTACTTGGCTAGTAACGACATAATTAAAATTTATTGAGGCAAAACATAATTGACGACGTTTCGGAAGTTTATCATGTTTGTAATTAGTAAAATATTTTTTTTTTACTATATTCGTATAACTAGTATAATTTCATATTGTTTAAAACAATTATTGTGGTAACTTCACAAGAGTCAAAGAAATATATATGTTTTTTAATAAACTATAGTTTAGGAATTAAAAATGGAAAAATCTACGAAAATAAGTTTTTTTGTCCATATTTAGTATCTAACCTATGAATTTTTTCGAGAAATACTAAAACATCTCTTGAATTTTCATTTATATTCAGTGTTATTATCATTGGTTAAAGAGCACTTAAAAATTAACAAGTATATTACAGAATAATTTATTATATACAAATGTAATTACATTTCCTTAATTATTATTAAAATTGTACTTACCTAAAGCAAATGCGCAGGTTGACAGAAGAACTACAATCAATTTCATTTTAAAAGTTTATTATTACTTAAAATTTATCTTTATCGTATGAATTACTTGCAATGAATGTAATGATCGATGTATCACATTATGTCTATTTATAGTGTTACACTTAATCTTAATCAATAATCATTTGCATTGGTTTTCCATTTTATAATTTTTACTGTTCGTTATCAATTTAACTTACTGCAATAGATCATAATCACTAGATCAGTAGTTTCCAGTTTATTTACGTTTTTTCTCATATACAGGATATTGTTTCAAAGATTTTATCTTGTTATAATATACGTTAAAAAAAATTGGTGAATCCAAAAATTATAATATTAAGTTACATTATCAGAAGGGCGGCAGGAGTTATTGGAAGAGTGAGTGTAGGTTTTGCAAAGAAAAGAGGAATGCTAATTTCTAAAATCATTTTCAATTTCATCAAAACTTCGTTAAATAAAAAATAAATATATCATTGCATTTTTTCTCCATTACTGGATATGGCACTCTGCCTTAGTAAATATATTTTGCTTGTAAAGTGCGGTTATCAGCTGTCAAAACACGACCCTCAAATGTGTTAGTGATATGAGAGCCACAGGAGTAATTTTAATGTGGAGTAAAGTTGGCTGACTGGAGTCGAACTCGGCTACTCAAATATAATAGTTAGAGAGCTAGGGTGCAAAATGATGTCTCATTTTTTCCAGTGACAGAAATGGTTTTTTAATAGATTATGTCATGATACTAAACACGAAAAAAAGAAATTTATATTTGAGACCAGGTGTCAACTATAGATGCGCCAGCGCCTGGAGTGAATGCGCCGGTTTTAAGGGTGGTTGTTGACATATTTTTTACAGGCTAATTTTCAGTTTAAATTATAGACTTTGCTATAATTAAGTGATAAAAAGGGTTGACAGATGCTTTAATTGGTGACGCATGCGCGACAGAACCGGTGAAAGTGGGCAATTTTTGTTGTTTCGTGTGACTTACTTTTTACAGGCTGAAATTGGTTTTACTACTTGTTCACGATGAATACATGACAAAAAAATTATTGACACAAATTATTGCTGGTTGATCATTGGTGACAGAAGCTCTGAAAGTGGATTGATGTAGGGGGGTCACGTGAAAATTAGCCTGTAAAAAATATGTCAACAACCACCCTTAAACTCGGCGCATTCACATCAGCGTCACCTATAGTTGCCACCTGGTTCCAATTCTAATATTCTTTTTTTCATGTTTATCATGACATAATCTATTGAAAAACCATTTCTTTCATAGAAAAAAATAAGACATCATTTTGCACCCTAGCTCTCTAACTATAAAGACCGACACGACACCACTGATTCTATCCTTCTTTGTTCAAGAAATAAATTATATTTGATACTAACTAATTTATTTTTCTATTGTTTTAAAATCCCAAAAGATTTAAGATATAATTTGTTTCTTTTCTATTACATGACTAGAGACGACGTTTCGAGACTATGGATCGGTTTCAATTTCAAGTCAAATAAAAAAATAAAAAAATAACGTCAACTGTAATAATATTTTTCAATTATAAACATATAATTGAAGATCAAAAAATTAAATTCAAACAAGAACAACATGTTAAAATAAAAGTGGTGACAATAGCAGAGTCAAAATACTAATTTACTTTTGGTCAGCCAGCTTTAGGAATCTACCTGTAATAAATAAATACAGAGTGATCAAAAGTAATTGTTACAGTTGGCAATACAATTCCAGAGATATTTTTATTCCATAGTTGGCGCAACGCTAGGTAAAGGCGGAAATACTATTTGGCATGTCTAATAAATACAAATATGTTATGTCAGGCGTCTGACAGCTAATAGGATTTTGACTTTTTGAGAAATAGAAATACTAAAAAAAAGTGTAAAGGAAACATCAATTTTATTTATGGATATTTTAGAAAAATATAACCAAAAACAACTAAGATCTAAATGTACTCTAATTTTAAATTTTCAAATGTCACTGCAACCTGGAAATGAATTTATGTATCAGGCTCACCAATTTCAAATAGATTTTTTATTGCCAACTATAACAATTCCTTTTGATCACTCTATAGTAGATTGCAGCATTATTTATGAAATTTTTGAAAACGAAAGAATATTTTGATATAAATAATAATATTATTATTAAAATTAGCTGAAGAGAGTGTCTTGACATGGAAAATAGCTACTTCACAGAATAAAAATAAGAACAAAAACACTTATTGTTTTCATCTACAGGCGTATTACATTTGCCATTTGGATCAGATCTAATTTACATTTACTGAACCAGATCACTTATTTATTTCACTGGATTACTTCGCTGGCCTTATATCCAGTACTAGAATTACTGATTCTAATTTACTTTGAAATAATTCCCCCAATACGTGCATCAGTTTGCTTAATTCAGTTAATCACGTGTCGAATTTATCTGAACTGATTTAAGTGAACCAAGTGTCAAATGGAATACAGCTTATATAGTTCATTTAGACATGGTGAGATGAGAAAAATAGTCAATACTTTCATAACTACATAACAAGTGGAAATGGAAATGTAGTAAATGCGCCGCACGAGCTGTATTTCCTATTTCCCTAACAACGAATTTAAATTCATATTAAAATATTATCTGACAATTATCATATTACGAGTTATATTTTGCATGAAAATTTTACATGCATAATCTTTCATGTTTTTGGTATTTTTGGAACGTTCTCTTCAATTTTAATAAGAAATTGTCCGGTAGAAGCAGTTCCCAATCGAAAATTTGATAGTTCGATAGATTATTTTAAATTTACATTTACGAAAATTGTATTTATTTTATTGGTAACCAAACCGAGATTTAATTACAGTGAAGCAGTATTACTTATTAATTTCACTAGTTGAAAATTATCAAAATAGCTTTCATTTCATTGGTTCATTTACAAACAAATTCGTGGTTATATTGGTTCTCACATATATGAGGTAAATTCACAATATAAGATTTTATTATTATTTTAAATCAATTTTGATAATAATTATTTACTTATATAACAAAGATCTCAATTTTTTTAACACAAAATAAAAACAAAATCAAATATTTGTCTCCGTTCAGGTAATTTTAAGAATTTTAGGATAAAAAAAGGTATGTTTTTAGTAGGCACTATCAATATAATCTTATTTTTGAATCAGTAGATACAATCATTTGATTGCTATAAAATATAAAATAATAGTCTCATTTTTTTTATAAGAGTACAATTTACAAAATCCAACCCGTTACGCGTTCCGCGTATGAAAAATTTGTATTTTCCTGAACTTTACATAAAATTTCATAACAATTACACTAAATGGAAATACCAATAAATATCCGATATAATAAAATAATCAATGGGATTCTAAAAGATAATGAACTGATAAGCGTGAAATCCAATTATAATTATACTATTTAGAATGATATAAATACTCAACTTATACACTAAACATCATCCATTAACTTAAAGTATTTTGAACAACAATAAATTAAACAGCAATCAATATAACAAAGTTAACATTCAAAATGAAATTGTTTGTAGTTTTTCTGTCAACTTGCGCATTGGTTTTAGGTAAGCAAATAAACATAGAATTTCAATAAAAACTTAACTAACTAAAAATATATAATATACCTGTTAATTTTTAATAGTCCATTAACATTTTTAACCAATGATAACAGCATTGAATAAAAATGACATTTCATAACCGAGAAAATCAATTTTACAGTTTTTTGAAAATTGTTTTATTATAGCGATAGCCATGGAACTCAAACAAAATTACAAACAATTGTATGACATCTTAATTGTCAAAAAAAGTTTTTGTTTTGTGATTTTCGTTCAATAATAAATGTTTTTTAAAGTATGGAACAGTTTTATCATGAAGAAAAGCTTCAGATCATAAAATGGTGCTACTCTGGACAAAGTTACAGAAAAATACATGATTTAATAAATGTATTAAATTTAATAAAAAATAAATAAACAAAAAATAAATAAATATAAATATATCATCACGCCTTTTACCCATTACTGGCACTCTGCCGAAGCAGATCTCGGTAAGTGATATATTTATGAGCGTGAAGTGCGATTACCAGCCGTCAAATCACGCCCCCCAAAGATATTAGTGGTGGGGGAGCCACAGGGGTAATTTTAAATTAGTGAAAATGTTTTGTCGGTTGTGGGGATCGAACCAGGGTTCTTTGGATCCACAGGCCGACTCGATACCACTGAGCCATTACCCCATGAAAAAAATCAAATAAATTATTAATTAATAATAATAATTATTAATAATTAATTAATTAAAACAAACTTTTTGATGTCATACAATTGTTTGCAATTTTGTTTGAGTTCCATATGGCTATCGCTATAATTAAGCAATTTTCTAAAAATTTTCGCGCTTATGAAATGTCAAAAATCTGATTACTAAGTTGGATGTAGAATTTAATTCTTTACAACGTTTATTTGAAGTATTTTTGCCTAAAATAATTTAGGAACTTTTGTGGAAGGAAAAACTGATTTCCCATGTTAAACGCCTTTGGTCAGTCTTTTAATTTACACTCTGTATAATAATATATTTATTTACTTAAATTAAATTTATTAGGAGGAATAATTCCATCATTCGACGATAGAATTATTGGTGGTGTAGAAACAACAATCGAAGAGCATCCGTACCAGATCTCCCTGCGTTACGACGGACGCCACAACTGCGGCGGCTCCATCCTTAACAAGGACACCATCTTGACTGCCGCGCACTGCGTCAATGGGTAAGTGTATTAACACCGAGAAAAAATCAAACCAACACTGTACAAATTTACTAATTTGAATATTATTACAGATTCAATTATGACCTTATCACCGTCAGAGTTGGTTCCACCGTTCACAGTGCAGGACAAGAATTCGAAGTTTCCAAAATTATCGAACATCCGGATTACTTTAAGGGGGCACAATACAACAACGACATGGCTGTCATGAAGGTACTTAGTTACTTTACATTTATTATATAAGAATTGTATAAATTTGTAAATATTTCCAGCTCGCCAAACCGCTGACATTCAGCAACAAAGTGCAGCCCATCGAGCTGCAGGCCGCAGGCAGCCCAGTGCCTGCACGAACCACGGCGCTGGTCACCAGCTGGGGCACCACTGTCGCCGGCGTTAAGATCACCCCTAACGAGCTGCGTGTAGTGGACGTGGACGTCATCACCAACCAGAGCTGCCAGCGCAGTTATGAAGGTGAGATGCTGATCACGGACAGCATGATGTCTGCACAGACACCACGTCACGACTCCTGCCAGGGTGACTCCGGTGGTCCACTCGCCGCTAATGGGAAACTTATCGGTGTCGTGTCCTGGGGCTTTGGATGCGCTGATGCCGCTTACCCTGGAGTCTATGCTGATGTGTCCGCTCTGCATGAATTTGCCGCTAAATATATGTAAACTAATGAATTGATTCATTATTTATTGTAATATTTATTATACTATAGTAATAAACTCTAAGAAGTATTGTTAATTTTGTTTTCTTCTTTTTACTCCGATGTTCTTTGACTAAGTATAAACGTTTTGCTCTAAAAATATTTTTTTTTTACGATTGTGTTGGAAAATAATATTTTCTTCCCTTAATTAGGAGAAGGAAGGGGAAAATGCAGAATAGTCCACTTGACAAAAAAAAAAAAATATATCATCACGCCTTCTACCCATTACTGGGTGTGGCACTCTGTCGAAGCAGATCTCGGTAAGTGATATATTTTGCGCGTGAAGTGCGATTAGCAGTCGTCAAATCACGGCCTCCAAAGATGTTAGTGGTGGAGAAGCCACAGGGGTAGTTTTTGAAATTATGAAAATTGTTTGTCGCGTGACAAAAATAAGATCGACAAAACGTAGAAAATTTAAAAAGTAGTTGAAAGGTAATATCTAATTCAAATACATAAATGTAATTTATTAAAAAAGTGACCAAGAGTCCTAATCTTGAACTCATGCAAATAAATTCGTATACGAATTATGATTGAAACCATAGCAACAATGTTAAAATCCTTGAATTTATGTCAAAATTTAACATAATTGTTATGGTTTCAATCATAATTAGCATGAGTTCAAGAACACGAGTCTAATAAAAAATTTAAAAAATGCGGAAACAATAATGAACATATATGAAATTAACAAAACTTGATTTTTTCTAAAATGTTCCATATCTTAGAGAATAACAAATAAATCCAAATCAGTTTTAAAAACATTGAATTAAAAAAAGTCAAAGTGGTGTGTCGTGATTTTTGACATTTGAAATTCTTCCTTCGTTTTCGTCTCTGTAGATGACACGGCTAGGCTTGCCACCTCTCCGGATTTTACCCGGAGACTCCGAGATTCAGTGAATCATCTCCGGGTTGTGTAAGTAAAATTGAATATGTTTTCGTACAAAATTATGTACAGACTGTCGCGTGTATCTCGTGTATCATGTACGGAATAGCCTCTGTCTTGTGTCTGTTAAGTCAAGAGATGTCTATTGACAGTGACATGATGTAGCTTACATAAGTGACAGTTTGATAATCCGTGTTATAATTTACTGATTAAAGTAACCAATAAACTATAAACAGAAAAAATAAAGAATGCGACTAAAATAATAATATGAAAATTTTGAAGTTAAGTTTAAAAATATACTATAAATTTATATATAATTTATAAATAAATTTTTTTAAATAATATTAGAACTTATTATAGTTCTAAAATAATTTATTTCAAATAAATATGGAGAGAAAAAAACGAACTGTTAGTGACAAACAATCAGGCACTTCAGAAACAACTAAAAAAAAGATACACTTAGACTATGAATGTACATTTAAAGATGAATGGTTACGAGGAGATGAATATTTTAAATAGCTAAAAAAAATTGATAAAATTATTGGAATGTGTCTATTGTGCAATATTAAATTCACGATAAAACATGATGGAGAGAAAGCGGTAAAAATTCATTTTAATAGCCAGAAACGTAAATTGTTAAGTTTGTTTTTTATTAGTTATATGCATAGTAACTACTCTGTGATCATTAGAATTATATTTTATTTGTAGAAATGTGAGTTTTGAATTTGTTAAATTATGTAAATAAAAAAATTTTTTAGTCGTCGTCTCCGGGCGAGACTTAGTTCTGAGGTGGCAACCCTAGACACGGCACCTTTGAGAAAAAAGTCTCACTTTCTTCTTTTTAACTGGAAAATAATTATTTAGTCCGCTTTCCATTAAAAATATATTTATTGTTGATATTTTATAAAATCCAAATTTTAAGAAAATATAAGAATTTGCAAAAATTTATTAAAATGAGCTATCTCATTGTTGTTATGATGCGATAGAACTTTCTTTACGAGGTATACATATATTTTTATCACTACTCCATCAGAAAGTTATATTTTCTGAAATAAATTAGAAATTTATATAAGATTTATTATTTTCTCGACAGATGTCATCTGATGTTACTAATGCCATGACCAACTTCATTGAATTGCGCTACTCTTATTATGGCCGTTTTATATGTCATTAAAATTCCTGGAGGGCTATTCTGTGCACAAGTCACCAGTCACCAGTCACCAGTTACAGTGACATTTTGAAACGCATTCTAGCGGTGAACTATGTGTACTAGTAGTAGTGACGTCATATCAAGTCACTTCGCAGACACCACCTCCGGAGGTGGTGTCTAGAGCTAGTCACTAGTGACTTGTGCATCACGTGATCGCACATGTTGAGTTTTGACAAACATATTTATATTGGCGGGCTTTGTTTAAATGTACTTAATTTTCGATTATAGCGAAATGTGAATATAAGCATTGATTACTAACATAAATTACATTTAAGGCAGAGATATCAAATTTATTTGTCTAAAAACAAAAAAATAGCTTATGCAAAATTGACAGTTCATATAATTTAATAGTTTGATGCCCGGTTTCACCAACAAGAGTTAAATTTTAATCATTGTTTAAATAAATAAAAGCAAATCAAAATTACATGTCAAATGGAATAATTGACATTGCTGTCATATATTCGATTTACTTTTATTTATTTAAACAACGATTAAAATTAAATTTTTGTTGGTTAAACCGAGCATCAATGCTATATTTTTTGTTAATTAGACAGACAATTTTATTAGGAGTACCTAGATATCTCAGCCCTAAATTAGTATATTGAGTGGAGAAATTATTTTAAATTATTTCGGCTGGTACTATGGCGTTTATGCATGGAATATTGGTTGTAATAGAATAACTTGAGAACGAGAACAAAATTCATGCGGATCGTTTATTTAGAAGAAATGTAACAGATGATCAAGATACATTTTCAGTGAGCGATGTTGAATTTATGTCCAATTATCATCTAACAGGCGGTTTTGGATCTCTTTAACGGCTAGTTTTTCAATCGCCTATTTACTGTCGATTAATGTTAATCATGATTATTATTTAATCATGATTAACATTAATCGGTGATTGAAAAACTGGCACTAACGCTCGGTTTCATCAACAAAAGTTAAATTTCAATCGTTGTACATGTAATTTTGATTTGCTTTTATTTATTTTAACAATGATTAAAATTTCACTTTTGTTGGTGAAACCGAGCATAAGAATATAATTTCGCGTATTAATTAAAAACAAAAGACATTGTACAGCTTTTTATTTATATATATATATATATATATATATATATATATATATATATATATATATATATATATATATATATATATATATATATTTTTAATAAAAACATAGAACTTACAATAAAAATATATAACTTATAATAAAAATATACAACTTATAATATAAATATACAACTTATAATAAAAATATACAACTTATAATAAAAATATACAAATTTGTAATTATTTAAAGGTATTGTCGTAACGCCAGGGCAATTCGCTGCAATATGTTATTGGTTTCAATCCTGTTATCCATGGATTGATTATTTAATTGAATAAGTGTTTACAGAGCGGGCACGTCAACTAGCGCCTCTAACTAAATTTGAAAATACTGCCGCTCGCATTAATTGAAAAAATCCTAAAAACAAGCCTAGTCATTGTTTATTTATTATCGTACGATGTTACAGTAAAATACTAACCGTTGGCATCAATAATTCAATAATGCTTCCTTCTTTTGACCTATAAACACTTCTAAAATTTTAAATATGTAGACAATATTGCGACATTATTTACCTGAACTGACAAATAATGCTACGTTGCTAAATGAAATTCACTTATAGTATATTCCGAAAATGAACTACGATGCGGTTCAATTTTACCACGGTTACGGTTAGAATGACGTCATAACGGAACACTTTCACGATGACAGTTGTTACTTGACAGATGAGTTTCGAAATGTGAAATTTATTTAATATGGAAAAATGTTTATAATATAAAAATATTGTATTCTGCATCACACCTGCTTTAAGTTAAATATAGGGATATAAAAATAACACAAAGAAAAAAGTAAATATGAGCTTCAGAACAAGTAATAAATTCATCTAATATGAATATATACTGTTAAATAATAAAAATACATTTTGTATCACATGTTTATTTATCAGTCATCATAAAAATATAGTTTTATAAGACAAAAATCCACAAACACTGCAAAAGCCGCCAAACACGTTTCAAACTTGTCAACAACAGCTGTGAAATAACCACAATTTTAAAAAACCGTGTTCCGTAATGAAACCGGTTATTGAAAAAACTAACCGGTTCATTTTCGGAATACACTATTAGTTTAGACCAGCCTCACTGACTCCGCAAAAAAACGCGGAAGCTTACTGTTCACCTTAACAAGAAATCCGCTACGCGGCGCACCAATCGGACAGCTCAACTTTTACTTGGAAAAATACGTACAATTTGCACATAAATAAGTAATTTATATTACTGTCAAATATAAAGTTGATTTATTAATTAAAACTTGATTAAGCAGGAATATTGGGTTAAAAATAATAAGTATATCTTATTTATTCAGCACACGTAGGAATAATAAACAAACAGTTAAGATCAAATATATGTTGAATTATAATGAAATTTTTTGTTTTACAATAAATTTATCTTAATTAGGATATTTAAAACAGAAAATTTAATTTAACATTATGTTCTTTGTAATTTGGCCATCTTCTTATGCGTGGTGTTCTTCTTTTCTACTAATAAATTAGTATATTCTGTTTGCAAATTTGTTATTTTATGCTGTATTATTTTATTTCTATGTAATAATCTCCATTTTGCCCTCTGATTCTTTATATACAACTGCCGCTGATCTGTATTTTTTAACAAATGTAACTTTTGACGGATTCCTGATTTAGTGCCGGATTCGCGGGCACACTCCCGGGACTGAGCCATTCGCAAAGTATGATTCAAATTAACACAATATGGACAATATTCATTACTTTCAAGAACTGCTCCACACTTATTGTCTCTACAAGTTGACGTGACAAAATCTTTCGATCCAGTGGATGTAACTATTTCTTTAAATTCGTTAACAGATACGCCAGTAGAACAAACTTTCAGTTCTGAAAACTTGTCGAACAAATTTGTAATTAATTACCAATATCTTCACAAATATTTTTTTTGTCACTGTAATAAAACTCTGGTGTATTGTTAAGTACAGTAATTTTTTTACGGATTACAGCCGTTTTTAGGTAATCGGAATAGACTGTTTCCAAGAACACCAGCATTTGACTATTATCGTTGACATTTATTCTGCATGCTGTCCAATTTTCTGATGGTAATGTAAATCACTGAGATTAATAGAACTATTTATATTAGTAGTTGTTTCTGGTAAAGTTTGTAATGAAACATCATCTGTAATTACGTTATTCTGTAATTTCCGCATTTTTGCTGGCTATGTTTCATTAAGATATCTAGTTGTCGGTGGTTTACGTAGTTTTACATTTTTAGATAGGTAATGTGGGCAATTAGGAAATATTGTTGGAAGCACATCATCTGATAATTTGCACTTTTTCAATGGAATCTGAAAATTTTCTAATGTGGATTATGTACTGTATTTGCATTATAAATAAATACTTACAGTAATTGTACTGTTTGGCGCTTTCCAATCACGTATTATACATTGCGGATCAAAATGTTTTTCACACACAACGTCTTTGGTTGACAAAAGCCTGTCTTTTCGAGGAATAGCACTCGACCACGAATTTAAACGGCTTTCTGTCACAGCAAATACCGACACTTTGTCTTTATAAGAAGTATATCCTGAATTGCAGTTGGGCACAAAACACTTCCTATTAGGCATTTTGTACAAATCAAAGGCAAAATCACAATAATTAAGTTCAATAACTTCACAACTCAACAAGTTAAATGCAAAATGGCTAATGGCTAAATGGGCTAAACGCTAAACACACGTGATTCGACGGGCTGTTAGATCCTAGCCCCGCGTAGTGGTTATAGTTTGAACCTGAACAGTAAGCTACTGCACAGCGCCTGTACACCGCTATAGGGAGTTCATTTTCCTGTTGTCTTATTCCGTGGTTTAGACTAGCTAGTCACTTTAGTCGAAAGCTCAGAATACTAGTCATAATATTTAATAATATTGAATGTATAAATAAAATACCCTTTTCCATTAAATGTATTTTGTTTATTCACTTAAAATTCAGTTTTCAAATATTTTAAGGTTGTTTTTGTAACTTGACAACGTTGTCACTTTCCTTGAATTCAAATAAAAAACAATAGATGGCATTACTTGACGTGCCAAAACTGTAAAAAACTCACGACAAATTTTTGTAGAGAGTGACTGTTGAACCTTGAACGGTGAAACAGCGTAGTTTAAAGTGCCTCTAAGCAGTGATAAAAAGTGCCACCTACGTGTACCGAAAATTGCCAGAAGCTGATTACCGTGCATCTGAGAAGGTACTGTACCATTATCCTGATCCTGTGCCCTAAATTTTCCTACAGTGCAATAATATAAATTATAACTAAAACACGTGTTAACCGTAAGGTTAACCAAACCGCGCGCCATCTGCGGAGCAAAAGATACAATGACAAAAAAGCGAAATAAATGAATAGTTTAATTAAACAGATCTCTACTGGACAACCTCCGACTACGGGAGTTGTCCACTCCAATCAACAAACAAATATACCCCAAAAAACACACAACTTGTCTTACGCCAACGCTACAATGAACACTTTCCCCAAAAAAGATCAAGCAATAATTATGCCAGCCTTAGAAAAACTGAAAATAAGAGATTATATTTCGGCCATAGGGAAAATTGTAGAGCCTAAAAATATAATATTCGCATCTAAAATATCCAAGCAGAGAATATGCATCTTCTTGAGTAATAAAACAACAGCAGATAATCTAATAAAAAATAACGGAACAATAGAAATTATGGACAAGCAAATAAGTATCCGCCATTACAGCACACCCGCAAAACGCATTATTTTGTCAAATGTAAATCCTATTGTACCACATAATTTAATAGAACAAAAATTAAAAGAGCATAAATTAAAAATAGTGTCACCAATAAATTTCTTACGTGTAGGAATGCTAAACACCGAATATGAACATGTATTGAGTTTCCGTAGACAAGTATATATAACGCCGGATGAAAATATACAAATTCCAGCCACAATCTCAGTAGATTACGATGACACATCAAACAAAATATTCATAAACACCGAAGAAAATATGCTATGTTTTCTATGCAAGAAACCCGGACATACGGCAAACCAATGCGATAACGAAGAAGAAATAATTAATGATTCACAAACAGACAATAACCAAAACACAAATACACCAAAAAACCTAGGAACCACACTAGAAAATAGCACCGAAAACACCCAGAAAAGCACGGGAAAATTACAAAGTCAAGTCTCTACCTCTACAAATTCGCAAACAGAAAATGAAAATCCCCAAAAATCAACACCAAACCAGCAACCAGAAACTCCAACAACCTCAACACAATTTAAAAGACCAGCCTCACTAAGCGACACAGCCTCAACGGGAACGAAACACAACACAGCAAAAAAGAATAAAAAGCGCAAAACCAACCAAAATACAAGCCAAACCAGTATTACAAAACAAGTACACGCACAAATAGAACCACTTAAAGAAATTATAGAAAACGAACCAAATAAATACACGCTTAACTACGAACAGTTAAAAGACTTCCTTGAAAATGTTCACGGCAGTGACCAGCAATTAAACATTGCAAGACAATACACTGAAAACACAGAACAACTTCTTGAAATGTTGAGAGAACTATATCCACATCTAACAGACAAACCAATGAAAGCTAGAATAACCCGTATCATATCAAAAATAACAAGACAACAATTAACAGAAACTGGAGCCGAATGCAGCGATACAAGCCAAACAACATTCGAAGAAGCACCATCTGAATCAGAAGATTGTCTTAGTGAAAAAAGCAATAACTCACAATATTATTAAAATGGCTACAATAATACAATGGAACTGCAACGGCCTCTACGCACACCTAGCTGAACTGCAAAGATTAACGTACCAAATGAACCCACAATACATTTGTCTACAGGAGACTAAACTAAAACCGTCACAAAACGTCAAATTCAAAGGCTATACATGTCATAGAAAAGACAGAGATAACAGACCACATGCTAGTGGCGGAACAGCAATATTAATAAAAAACGAACACCACTTCGAAGAAATCAACCTAAACACCAATCTAGAAATCGTAGCAATAAAAATATACTATCCAGAGAAAATGACAATATGCAACATCTATATACCACCTGATCTAATTATACAAAAAACAGATCTCGAAAATCTCAGAACACAACTACCACAACCATACATTATAACAGGTGACTTCAATGGACACAATCCGCTATGGGGCTCAGATAATCACAATAGAAACGGCAAACTAATTGAGGACGTTTTTGAAAATGAAATAATACTAAACGATACAACCCCAACTCATTTCTCAGCAAGAAACGGATCCTTTTCATGCATAGACTTATCAATCACCAGCCCATCTATTGCTACAGACATGACATGGGAAGTGATACCAGACTCTCACAGCAGCGACCACTTTCCAATAAAAATAAATTATGTTAACAATAAAACAACCAATGACAACACAAACTATATTACAATAAAATGGAAACTTACAGAAGACAAATATGAACAATATAAAAACAAACTAAAAACAAAGTACAGTGTTATACAAGAAAATTCGAATATAAATGAACTAATAGATGACCTAACACACAAAATAACTGCCGCTGCAACGGAAGTATTTGGCCTAAAATCAACAAATAACAGAAGAAAAACAACACCTTGGTGGAATAATCAATGTAAAGAAACCGTAAAAGCAAATAAAAAAGCACTATACTTGTACAAAAAACAAAGAACAACTGAAAACCTAATACAACTAAAACGCTCTAGAGCACTAGCACAACGTACTATAAAGATGGCAAAAGAAACCTCCTGGAGACAGTATGTATCTAATATAAACACTAACACACCACCAAAAGAAACCTGGAATCAAATAAGAAAAATAAAAGGAATAAATACACCACACGGAACATCAACGCTAAAAATAAACCAAACATTCATTACCAACACACAAGAAATTTGCAACGAATTGGCACACACATTCGAACAAAACTCGTCTAACGACAACTACAAGCCACAATTTATAGAAATTAAAAACATCTCCGAAAATACACCTATTAATATAAAAAACTGCAACAAACCTATAAATAACCAATTCTCACTCGCCGAATTACAACACGCAATAAATACAACCAAACCTAATACTAGTCCCGGACCTGACCACATACCTCCCGAACTAATAAAACACTTACCAGAAGAAACCCTAAAACATCTGTTAAACATCTATAACCACATATGGACAAAGCGCAAGTTTCCGACAAAATGGAAAGAAGTTATCCTAATCCCAATCCTTAAACCGAACAAAGACAAAACAAACGCTCAAAACTACAGACCAATAGCACTAGCTAACATAATGTGTAAAATAATGGAAAAAATGGTCAATAAAAGACTACTCTGGTACCTTGAAAACAATAATCTAATAACGAAATATCAAAACGGATTCAGAAACTCAAGATCAACCACTGATCAACTAATGGCATTATCATCAGATATAAACACAGCATTCACCCACAAACAACACCTAATAGCAGTATCGTTCGACCTGCAAAAAGCTTTCGATACAACCTGGAAACACAACATCTTATCCACATTCCAAGAATATGAAATAGAAGGAAACATCCTACACTTTGTACAAAATTTCCTATCAGATAGAAAATTCAAAGTACGACATAATAGAAAGATCTCCGAAACAAAACTACAGGAAAATGGTATCCCACAGGGCTCTATAATTAGCCCTACACTTTTCATAATAGCCATGAACAAAATAACAAAATACATCCCAACAGACGTGGAACACTCAATCTTCGCAGACGACCTCATAATATATATTAAAAACAAAAACCTAACAAGAATACAGAACAAAATACAAGAAACAATAACTAATCTAGAAAAATGGTCTGAAAACATAGGTTTTACATTCTCAACTGCAAAAACAAAAGCCATACACTTCTGTAGAATAAGAAAAGACCAATTTTACCACCCAAACCTAACACTAAACGGCGAATCAATAACATATGAAAACACAATAAAATTTTTAGGCCTAACATTTGACCGAAAATTAACATGGAAAAAACACATAGAGAACCTAAAAACAGACTGCTACGTAAGACTAAACCTACTAAAAATACTATCAAACAAGGACTGGGGAGCAGATAACGAATCATTAACGACGATCTATAAAACATTAATTAGATCAAAAATCGACTATGGCAGCATTATATACACCACTGCAAAACAATACCTGCTCAAAAAAATAGAAACTATTCAAAACACTGCATTGCGAATAATATCAGGAGCACTAAGAACTAGCCCTATAATTAGCATACAAGCAGAAACAGGTGAACAACCCCTAAGTAATCGCAGAGACCAACTACTACTAACATACATAACTAAATTAGCTTCCAACCCAGAAAATCCTACATACAAACATATTTTCACTAACAGAGACAACAAAATATCTATAAAAAATGAAAATAGCCTACACCAACACATAAAACAAAAAATGAACGAAATAAACATAACATTTCCAAAAATACAAGAAATAAGAAACAGCCAGTACGAACCATGGACCCTAACACAACCAAACTTCGACTTAAACCTAAATAAATACAACAAAGACAACACCCTATCCTCTATCTTACAGTCAGAATTCCTACAGATAAAGAATGACACCTATAAAGATTACAACTTTATATATACAGACGGATCTAAAATGAACAGGAAAACTGGAGCAGCAATAAAGTCCAATAATTTTACAGAAAAATACCAATTACCTAACCTAACATCCAACTACACAGCTGAAGCATATGCTATAGACCAAGCAATAACACAAATAGTAACAAAAACAAACACCGAAAAACATGTAATCTGCACAGACTCTCTCTCCTGCATCCAAAATATACAAAACCTATACCCCACTGATCCCTTCATACAGCAAATCCAACACCACATACAGCGTACAAACGTACCCCATGCTAAAAACATAACCTTCCTTTGGGTACCTTCTCATAGTGGTATCAAAGGAAACGAAGAAGTCGACATCCTAGCGAAACAAGCCACACAAACAAGCACTGTTATAAACATCCCAATTCCAACTAAGGACTTCACAAATAACATCAAAGCCAAAATCAAACAAAAATGGACACAAACATGGAAACTAGTAGACAACAACCATCTAAGGCGACTTAAAAGTGATACCAAAACATGGAAAATACCAGGCACCCGAAGAGAACGAGCAACAATAACTAGACTGAGAATCGGACACACTCTCGCTACACACGCCCACATATTCAAACGAGAACCTGCAACACTATGTGACACCTGTAATACAAAACTAACAGTGGAACATATACTACTACAATGTAATAAATATACGGATTCAAGACGAAGACATAACCTACCCGCCAACCTAGAAGAATGCCTCACAGTCAACACAAATATTAAAAACACAATCGAGTACCTAAAAACCATACAAATGTACAATAAACTGTAAAATGTAAACTAGATCAATCAAATGTCATTGTTAATATGCATGTAATACAAAGCCCGAGCACCAAGAGTCCTTGTTACTGAGGTGCTCGTAAAAAATAAACCAAATAAAAAAAAAAAAAAAAAAAAAAAAAATTTTTGTATGGCAAAATGATGAAATGAAACGGCCATAATAAGCGTAGCGCAATTCAATGAAGTTGGCCGTGCTAATGTCAAATCATACAATTGTTTTTCCGTTGCAATAGATATGACTTCACTTTTATTCCCTAAGGAATATGAGTATCACTTTCTTCGGTTAAACTACAAAATGTTCCACTGAAATTTTTAATGTTAAAAATCACTACCCACCACTTGACTATTTTTTTTTAATTTAGTGATTGGAAAACTCTTGTTTAATTTAATATATTTGACATTTATTTTTTATTTGTCATTATTCAAGATAAGGAACATTTTAGAAAAGTTTTGTTAAGTTTATATTTGTTTTTTATTGCTTAGAAATTTTCTTCATTTTCTTGTTAATTATTTTATTAAAATATATGTTTGTGTTTTTTTGTTGCTTTTTAAATTTTCTACGTTTTGTCAATCTTCTTTTTGTCAAGTGAACTATTGTGCATTTTCCCCTTTCTTCTTTCAATTAAGGAAAGAAAATTGTATTTTCTGTCAGACTCGTAAAAAAATAATATTCTTAGAGCAAAGCATTTATATTTAAATAAATAACATAGGAATAAAAAGAAGAAAATAAAATTTGCAATACTTCTTAGAGTTTATTACTATAGTATAATAAATATTACAATAGATAATGTATTGAAATTATTAGTTTACATATATTTAGCGACGAATTCATGCAGAGCGGACACATCAGCATAGACTCCAGGGTAAGCGGCATCAGCACATCCAAATCCCCAGGACACGACACCGATAAGTTTCCCGTTAGCTGCGAGTGAACCATCGGAGTCACCCTGACGTGGTGTCTTTGACTAGCATACATACTATTTCGTTAAACATTTATTCATCACCTTCATCCTAAAATTAAAGTGAATCCACCTTATTGAGTCTGAACTTGGCAACTTTTTCGAACAAGATATTATTATTATAAATTAAACATATTTAAATTGTACATATTTTTTACTGATATATAAATGAAACAGCATGGCAACGTACAGTATTATTGTATTTCCATGGTGCTTAATTATTGCTTTCTATTGTGTTGTTACTATGGTAACAACACAGTTAGCTTTTTTTTATTCGTAGGGGTGTTGTACTCTACATCCGCTGTCCATTTAACGGTTTTATATCAACCGCTTAGTTCACGCCGGCTTAAACGGCTGAGCTAAACATGGACAAGAGCAACTTGCGGCGCATATTCATATAGCATTGAATACATATCCGGATTTTCCTTTGATTACGGTTACGTTGTAAGAACGTTGTGAAGATTTTGAGGCACCTGGCCAGGTTGGTTGGTTGGAGAGTCGATGGTTTGAAATACTAATGATGTGATTAGAACGTATTGAGGGAATGACCAAGGATGAAAGAATATTAATGAAAGCTTCTTCAGGAAATGGAATAGAAATGATTGGCAAAGATTAAGTGGAATCGTGAGCTTAATTTGATAAGAAGTTGGCACCTGAATACAGATCTTTTGAAACAAGCTGTTATTGATATGAATTAAACATGTCTAGTATCGTACATATTTTTGAAGTTAAAGATTGAAACTATTGTAACAAATTTGGAAATATTATATTTCTGTGCATATAATAATGGAAAATTGTTTCAAAATTTTGATATAATATCTTCAATACGGTTAGGAAAAAGGCAAAAAATATCAGTATAGTGATTCATATATCAGTAAATGTGTAATAATTTCGAAGCCTTGTTTGCATTTTATATTTTATTTTATTTTCTCAAAATTGTGTAATTCAAATAAAACAAAATTTACTGATATATAGCTCCAGATATTTATAAATATACTGTCAATTTTGAGAAATTCGTTAGAAATTTTGAAATAATTTTCCACAATTATTTGCACATAAATTTAATGTTATCAAATCTGCAAATTCTTTCAACCTTTAACTTAAAAAATATGTACAATATAAAAATGTTTAATTTATAATAACAATAATATCTTGTTCGAAAAAGATTCCAAGTTCGGGCTGAATAAGGTGGATTCACTTTAATTTTAGGATGCAGGTAATTAATAAATGTTTGACGAAATAGTATGTATGCTAGTCACTGGAAAATCCAAGTGCTATTACTGGTATGCGAGCACTTGCCTGGGTGGATGCAGCATGTCTATGGGGTTCATTTAGGGTAGGGGGCAGGGTCCCTGTCTACGTGGAGCAGCACCTTGTCGAGGTGACAGGGCTTAACCACGTCTCTGTTATCTCCAGCAGTAGCAGAGATATGTAACTAAGAAGCTCCACAATCATATATTATGTTATACTATACATTTCTAAAACATTAAATAAAGCTTATTGAAAATATAAATATTTTGTTTTTATTTGAAATATGTAGATGTATGATAAAAGGAAAAAGAGCGATAGTACAGATACTGACAATACTTAACTTTCATTTTATAGGCATAAACTTTTTGTTTAATATTTATTTAATTATATAAATAGGGATACTGCTAGAATTTGAGCCTTTGAAACCCGGTCAAATGTTCCAAGCCAATTGAGTTACGATCGCCAGGTAATTTAAACCTGATTTCAATTGATTTCTCTGTTGTGTATCAAAGGAAGCCTCGAACCCATGACTGTTTCATAAATACTGAAAGACTTAACACTTACCTGTTTCAAAACTAACAAAGAGAATCTACTTTTGTTTGTATAAAATGTTTAAAATATAGTTTATATACAACCGGTAACTAATGTTAACTTTATTCGTATCAAAATCATTGTTTACCAAGGAAAATTAAAATGACAAATTCCTTATGGAAATAAAGTGATTCAAGACTATTGGTAGTGCTATCTAGAAAGAATTTTATTTTCTTAGTATTCAATAGACCTTCTTCATTGCTTTTATGTGTTTTTCATCCACCTATAAGTACATACGAGGTGTGGCTATTAAATAACGAGACTGACACCAGCGACCGTCAGCTTTTTAGCGTGTAGCTTTCTCTTTCGAATGCAGTACCTGTCGCTTCTGTAAACAAATCCGTATAGGCGTAGCATTCGTTCTAATTAGAGTTGTTTTCACATAAAACTTTGCAAAACTGCTACTTATAATTTATTGAAAAAAGTACCCGAATTATGGAAGGACAAGTCATGGTTTCTCCATCAAAACAATGCCCTGGTTCATTCTACAATGTCTGTCAAGAGATTTCTAGCCATTACAGCATTCCAGTGTTGGATCATCCGCCTTATTCGCCAGATCTTGCATCGTGCGACTTCTATCTGTTTCCTATGGTGAAATTTGCCTTAACAGCAACAAGATTTGAGCTTTGAAAGAGAAATCGGCACGCGACAGAAGAAGACTTCCAGTATTGTTTCAAACAATGGAAGATTCGCATGGAGCATTGTAGGGATAGAGGAGGGGAGTATATTGAAAGTGATAAAAAGTAAATAGGTATGGAATCAAAATAAAATATTAAAACAGCATCAGTCTCGTTATTTAATAGCCACACCTCGTATATTTTAAAAACAATAAATTGATCTACTAATGTGGTAAATATTGTCTATTTGAACCGAAATATTAGCGCTTCTAATCTTAAGATCTTAATAGTGTGTCTGCAAATCTGCTCATTGTTTTTGAAACTGCAAAAAGAGTCATATTTGCGTGAAATTAATAGCTAACGAAATATTTTTATAGTAGATAAGAAGTTTTTATTAGTGTTTATATGTGTTATGTAGTTTATACAGTGATTTAAAAGTCATTTATTGGATCTGCGGTTATCGACATGAGAGTATGCCAGGCTCAAAAATATGAAATGATTGCAGAATCTACACAAAGTGGCATTGAGATTAGAAATACTTTACTATTAGTAATACATGAACCGCTCTGCCGAGTAATACTAACTGCAATAGACCAGTGAAATAAATACAATTTCACAGTGACGTAATTAAGTGAATTACTCTCCTTTACCCCTTTCGCATACTCTCTTGGCAACGACAGTACTACACCTACCTATATTGTTCTTGCTACATTCGCAGTAGAAATTATATTCAGTGCCCAATAATAATTAAATAACCTAGAGAATAGTAATAATGATTACTTGGTTCGTTTTCAGTTCTCTCCGTGTCTAAATATGGAATTCGTTTTCAAAAACAAGCGCTGGACGGCTCTCCCTTCCTTCCATATCTTTTTTATTTTTCTGTTTTAGTTCTTACAATATACGAGAAGTATCTAACTGCAATTACATGGAATATACTTTCAAAAACAAGCGCTGGACGACTCCTCTTCCTTTCTTATCTTTTTGTTTCGTTTTCAGTTCTTACAATAGAATGTCTAATTACAATCATGGGCGTCCACAGACATTTTTCCAGGGGAGAGCGGGTCGCAAAAAACTCTCAGATAGACAAATTTCAAATTTTTTTTTTTTACATAATATAAATACAAATACACATAACAAATAGACAAAAAATATTTAAATTTGTGAAATAAATTACTAGTCTTTGTTTGAATTGAAGAAGAAGGACAATCTTCGAATAACTCTTCCATAAATTGACACCATTTCTTCAATAAATTCTGATTTACAGTTTTTATTTTCTAATATTTTGTATCCATGTATACTTAATAAACTTAGATTATTCAATGTCGCTAGCTGGCCATAAGAATACTGCTGGAAAGTTTCAGCTTGAATTTTTTATCTTTAAAGTTATAATTTAATTTTTATTTAATTTATATATACATATACAGGATGGCGATCGCGACTTTCGAACATAGGATTTTAACATGTAAAATCATATTGATTTAATTTCCAGCTTCATAATTATTTAAAACAAAAAAGCATCAAATAAAAGTTTTAGGGAATAAAATACGAAATGAATTTTGCATGCTTTGTAACGGCACAAATTAGAATTGAAAATGACTAAAATTGTCTCAAATCTATCGATAGCTATGAAATTGAAACAAAATTAAATAAATGTTTGACGTTCAATATATCAAAACTGACAAAATAAATTCTTTATTTATTATTTCATTTATTTTGTCAGATAAGACGTCAAACATTTGTTTAATTTTGTTTCAATTACTTGCCTATTGATAGTTTTGCGCAATTTTCGTCATTTTCAAATCTAATTTGTATCGTAACAAAGTAAGTGATATTAATTTTGTTTATTGGTTCAGATGCAGAATTTCAAACCCTAAAACTTTTATTTCAAGCTTTTTTGCTTAAAATATTTAGAGAAGAAGGAAATTACAAAGTTATAATTTTACATGTTATAGTCCTATGTTCGAGAGTCTTGGTCACCACCCTAGTTAATACCAAAACAATAATAGCAAAACAAAACGGTGCTAGAAAAAATTTAATATGCGAAATAAGAAAACTAACTAAAAAACTAATAAAAGAAGACCTCTACAAACTCAAGTGTCAGGTAATAGAAGAGGAATTAACTAATAAATGTGCTATTAAAAAAATGAACAAAAACCTAGCAACACACACAAACTGGATACCCAATCTAAAAGAAAATAACAGTGCGATATGCAAGAGAGTGGAACTTATCCAGATAGCAGTAAATTTTTACCAAAACCTCTATACAAGTGAAATAAATTCGGAATGTCAACAAGAAATAGAGCCTTCACTGGTAGACGAAAATGAAACTGAAATCCCGTTAGTACTACAAACTGAGATCGCAAGAGAACTCAACTCACTCCAAAAAGCGAAAAGGCCAGGGCCTGACAATATAATAATAAAAGCATTTAAGATAGGGGAAGAACTTCTGCTGAAACACGTGCAAATACTGTTCAACACTATACTGTACTCGGAAGAAGTCCCCCAGCAATGGAAGTTAACCAATATAATTCTACTTCACAAGAAAGGACGAAAAGAAGATATTAACAACTACAGACCGATCTGCTTACTCAACGCATCGTATAAAATATTTTCAAAAATTATACTAAGAAGAATCACAAATGGATTAGACGAGGAACAGCCTGCAGACCAAGCTGGGTTCAGAAAAGGGTTCGCTATCACAGACCACCTACATGTACTCTCACAAATAGTAGAAAAATATACTGAATACCAGAAGACACTTCATTTGCTCTTCATCGACTTTTTCAAAGCTTTCGATAGTGTTGAACATTGCTACATTTGGCACGATTTAAAGAGTCAAGGCGTTCAGTTAAAATATATAAGAATAATTAAAAACATCTATAGCGGCAGCCAAGCACAAATAAAACTAGAAAAAGTAAGCCCACCTTTCCCAGCTGAACGAGGAGTCAAACAAGGGGACCCTTTAAGCCCTAAACTATTTAATGCAATCCTTGAGTACGTCTTCAGAAACATAAACTTAGAGGACTATGGCATAACAATTAACGGAGAAAAACTATCCAACCTACGCTTCGCCGATGACATCGTACTTCTATGAGACACTAGTGAAGATTTACAAAACCTCTTAAATAAATTATCATACGTAAGTAGGAAGCTAGGTTTGAAAATAAACGTATGGAAAACTAAATATATGACAAATCAACACTTAGACTCATATATTATGCTAGAAGGAGAAGAGCTGGAACGGGTTCACGAATTCACATATCTTGGGCAAAAAATAAGTTTCAAAAGTAAACAAAACAAAGAACAAAAAACTCGTATAACCAAAGCCTGGAACCGTTTTTGGTTCCTCAAACACATCCTACTAAATTCATCCTTTCCTATGCATCTAAAAAAGCTATCATGGATAAATGTATACTAACAATAATCACCTATGGGGCCCAAACCTGGGCCTCTACCAAAAAACACTATATACAAATTCGCACATGCCAAAGGAAAACGGAACGTTACATGCTAAAATTAAAACTTATTGATAAAGTCAATAGCGAAACAATCAGATCCAGAACTCGCATAGTGGACGCGGTAACATTTTCAAAGAAAACAAAATGGAAATGGGCAGGGAATTTTGCACGCCTACAAGACCAAAGATGGACCCAAAAGATAACCAACTGGCTTCCACTGCAAAATAAACGTAGAAGAGGCAGACAATCGGGACGAAATAATCAAAGTTGCTGGCCCCCATTGGACTCGACTAGCCCAAAACCGTCCCGAGTGGCTAGAAAGGGAAGAAACATTTACGAACTTTGACCCAATCTAGTGCAGTGTAGTGTAGTGTAAGAGCCACTATAGTGAAGTGCCCGTGCAACAAATTTAAACTTAAATTAGGGATATATATATATACATATATATATATATATATATATATATATATATAACTTTTGAAAAAATAAATATATAAAAAAATTGTAAGAGACCTTTTTTGTAGAACGTTAAATTTTCCACAAGAGTATGTTTTGATCATTTCAAAATAATTTCCCTAACGTAAGTTACAAAATTCCCAAGTCCAAGAGAACGTTGTTATATATATATATATATATATACATATATATATATATATATATATATATATATATACATATATATATATATATATATATATATATATATATACATATATATATATATATATATATATATATATATATATATATATATATATATATATATATATATATATATATATATATATATATATATATATATATATATATATATATATAGACTTAAGGATAGATAAATAATTATATCTTTATTTTAGTATTAAGAACCAACATTATTATAATTATTGTTGTTAAAAGAGGCCATTACCCGAGCGGGTGTAACATGGCTATTATTATTATTATTATTATTATTATTATTATATTTAACAGTGTTATTTCATATGAATCTGCTATTATAGTAAAGCAAACTATTAAGTGCTAGCCGGCGGCTAATTGGAACTGACCGTTTTACTTCAAGAGAACATACCCTTATCCCTAGCCAGGGCTTTCGTTTCACCGTTTCACAAACGAACTTGGAGTATAGTACCCTTAAGTAGGTATACTTAACATGCTATCTTTGGACTGTGATTGTGATATTCTAAATCGTGATTAGTTTGTCGTGATTGCGTTGTAAACATGAATAATTATTATAGTTCATGCTATAGTATAAATGTTTGAAACTTCAAGCGCCAAATACAAAAAAAAAACTAACCTATTTAATAATTTCATAACTGTGTGTGTTTCAATATTTAAAAATCTGGTGTGGGCACCACACGACTTTCTTATACACAGCATATTTAATATCAAAAACGCTGAATTGAACACTTATGACTTGCTCTTTGCGTTTGACAATTATTATTTAAACATGTTTATGTTTTTTGTTTCTATGATTATTGGAATATATTATTAAATATATAAATTAGTTTTGCTCAAAATTAGACGCATATACAGGAAAATTACAAAGAACATTTTATGTTCCAATTATTTTTGCTAACATCTTTTATTTGAAACTTTTTTCGTAATTGATTCCATTTTTGAAATAAATGGAATTTATTGTTTTGTGTGTTCAGTAAACTGCCTATTCAATTTCATTCAAAATCAACTCAGATCTTCGTATTTTCATGAAACTTACAATTACCAAGTTTCTTTAACAAATCTTATCTTGTTCATGAGATATTGCACACTCGGACGCACATCCATCCACACACACACACACACACACACACACACACACACACACACACACACACACACACACACACACACACACACACACACACACACACACACACACACACACACACACACACAGAGAGAGAGAGAGAGAGAGAGAGAGAGAGAGAGAGAGAGAGAGATCATTGAGAAAATGATCAAAACGGATTCAGTGGACCTCGAAACACGTATTTCCGCGAAAATCTCGTCTACGTTTTTTTCACGATTCCAATACTTCATTATACTGTGTATAAGAAAGTAAAAATGAATCATGACCGTACTGAAGCATAAAAAAGAGATGTGTTTTTATGAATTGTGATTGCAATTTTCTAAATCACAATTCATTTGATCGTGATTGCATTGAATTATGATTAAATATAATGTTAAAGAGAACAAACACACATAAATAATGATTCAAATTTAACCCGATCGACAAAATCCGATAGAATTAAGTTCAAACGCCAAATATATAAATTAATTTAATTATAATTTCACAAATGTATGATCGTGTATGTCGTTTAAATATTTATGTATAATAATCGATCAAGTAAATATAATCGATATAAGTAATTAATAGACTAAAATTAAATTCAAGCAATTTTTTTAAAATCAATTGGTTTTGACAATAATAATGTACTTACATACCAAATATCAAATTTTGTTATTTCTGTTCAGTTAATCAGTAGATACAATTATTTGATTGCCATAAAAATATGTAATAATAGTCTCATTTTTTTTTGTAAGCCTTTCATTTATAAAATCCCACCCGTTACGCGGAACGCGTAATGAAAATTTGTATTTTCCTGAACTTTATATAAAATTTCATAACAATTCCATTAATGGAAATACCAATAAATATCCGTTTTAATAAAATAATCAATGCGATTCTAAAAGATAATGAACTGATAAACGTGAAATCTAATTATAATTATAGTATTCAGAATGATATAAATACTCAACTTATACATTAAACATCATCCGCTAACTCAAAGTATTTTGAACAACAACAAACTAACCAGCAATATAACAAAGTTCACATTCAAAATGAAATTGTTAGTAATTATTCTGTCAGCTTGCACATTGGCTTTAGGTAAGCAAATAAACATAGAATTTCAATAAAAACTAAAGTTAATAATAAATTTTAAACTATTAGGAGGAATAATTCCATCATTCGACGATAGAATCATTGGTGGTACAGAAACAACAATCGAAGAGCATCCGTACCAGATCTCCCTGCGTTACGATGGACGCCACAACTGCGGCGGCTCCATCCTTAACAAGGACACCATCTTGACTGCCGCACACTGCGTCAATGGGTAAGTGTTTTATCACCGAGAAAAAATCAAACCAAGACCGAACAAATTTACTAATTCAAACATTATTATAGATTCAATTATGACCTTATCACCGTCAGAGTTGGTTCCACCGTTCACAGCGCAGGACAAGAATTCGAAGTTTCCAAAATTATCGAACATCCGGATTACTTTAAGGGGGCACAATACAATAACGACATGGCCATCATGAAGGTACTTAGTTACTTTACATTTATTATATAAGAATTGTATAAATTTGTAAATATTTCCAGCTCGCCAAACCGCTGACATTCAGCAACAAAGTGCAGCCCATCGAGCTGCAGGCCGCAGGCAGCCCAGTACCCTCAGGAACCACGGCGCTGGTCACCGGCTGGGGCACCACTGTCGCCGGCGTAAAGATCACCCCTAACGAGCTGCGTGTAGTGGACGTGGACGTCATCACCAACCAGAGCTGTCAGCGCAGCTATGAAGGTGAGATGCTGATCACGGACAGCATGATGTGTGCACAGACACCACGTCACGACTCCTGCCAGGGTGACTCCGGTGGTCCACTCGCCGCTAATGGGAAACTTATCGGTGTCGTGTCCTGGGGCTTTGGATGCGCTGATGCCGCTTACCCTGGAGTCTATGCTGATGTGTCCGCTCTGCATGAATTCGCCGCTAAATATATGTAAACTAATATTTTTGATTCATTATTTATTGTAATATTTATTATACTATAGTAATAAACTCTAAGAAGTATTGCAAATTTTGATTTTGTTGTTTACTCCGATGACTAAACAAAAAAGCTTTGCTCTAAGAATATTATTTTGTTTTTACAATTCTGACGAAAAATACAATTTTCTTCTCTTAATTGAGAGAAGAAAAGGGAAAATGCAAAATAGTCCAATTAGCAAAAATATCATCATCATCACGCCTTCTACCCATTACTGGGTGTGGCACTCTGCGGAAACAGATCTCGGTTACCAGTCGTCAAATCACGGTCTCCAAAGATGTTAGTGGTGGAGGAGCCACAGGGGTAGTTTTTGAAATTATGAAAATTGTTTGTCGCCTGTGGGGATCGAAGCAGTGTTCTCAAGATCTATAGGCCGACTTCATACCACTGAGCTAGCCACCCCATTATTAGCAAAAATTATATTGATAAAACGTAGAAACTTTAAAAAGTAATTAAAATATAATATCTAAGCCAGTAAATAAAAAAAATGTATTTTGTTAAGAAAGTGACAAGAAAATTAAAAAAATGCGGTAGTAATAGTGAACAAATATTAAATTAACAAAATCTTGATATTTTATAAAATGTTTCACATTTTGAAGAATGACAAATAAATAAAAATCAGTTTTACAATAACTGAATTAAAAAAAAAGTCAAAGTGGTGAATTGTGATTTTTGACATTTGAAATTCGTCCCACAAGCTTTGTATCCTTCGCTTACGTCTCTATAAATGAAAAGGTACCTTTGAGAAAAAAGTCTCACTTCACTTTTATTCGTAAATAACTATTTCCTATAACTTTGTTATTTCTTTGTTATTACGTAACTACTATTATTTTGGTTACTGGTGGGAAGGAGACGAATCAGACTACGTACGTTTCTGCGTTACACAATTGCCAAAAGAAAATTTAACTGACAGCGATTTAAATTTCGCGCCGAGCACGGAAGTTCATATTTTAGCCATAGATCATACAATATTTGCATTCTTTTGTCGCTTATGGAAGAAGAAAATACGGCGAGCAAATGCATGATAAATATGCAGTGGCATAGTTTAACGTATATAAACATAACCCTTATAAATATTGCACATAATATCATCAGTATTCCTAATCTGTATATATCATAATGAGCAGACAAGTACTTGCAGGTGTATCATTATTAAATATGATTATTAACAAAAAGAAAAATGATTTTATTTAAAGAGAAAGTGAAATACATAATATTTATTGTTTGTGTATATTAATAATACAGTTATTACAGTTGCTTATATTGACAATAATGTGAGGTGGAAATTTTTATACTGTCTAAAGAAACATTGATTTCTTCCGTATCTATTCATATTATCAGCAGAACAATTATTGACAACAATTTCAGAGGTTTTAGAAGTACCAGCAGCAGGTCGATTGTCATTGCCAAGAATAGGTCGATCGTAGCTTGACCTACGGTTTCAATTATCTCTGAAGGTGTACATGTAGGGTTGCCACCTCAGAACTAAGTCTCGCCCGGAGACGATGATTAAAACATTTTTTTTATTTACATAATTTAACAAATTCAAAACTCACATCTCTACAAATAAAATACAATTCTAATTATCACAGAGTAGTTACTATGCATTGTGACGAAGCGTACTTGTCACACTGATTTTCGGCTCCGAATCCGCGGTTTGAATGCGCGAGTCACGGAATCGCGAATAGCGCGCGAACGCAGGACCGTACTTGCGCGCCGTGTTCGCCGCGGACACAATGCTATCCATCTCACCCGATTTCCTACTTTTGAACCAAATCCAAACTCCCGTGATGCAGTTTCCAAATTCAACCAAATCTCCCTATCCTTTAGCATTGTGCGAGCCGCCGACAACATCCTAGGACCGGATTAATTAAAATAACAGTATATAAACCGGGCCCTCAGCCATCTAAAGACGGTCAGTTCATCCGTCTTCGAGTGTGCAAACCTCGAAGATAGCGAGTCACCTGAGCAATCACCAGCCGTCAAAGAAGAAGTCGTCTTCTCCGTCTACTAGGTAAGCAACTGCATTCCGTTTGTTTTCCGTGCCGTGTCGTGCGCTTCCTAGAGGTTTTAGTTGTTTTTGTTACTTCCGTTTTCGGGAAACTTGGTGAGTTCACCAGGTCTCACTTCGACGGTGTCCGAGCGAGCAATCCAAGACATCCGCCGAGGGGAACGTTGCGTTTTCCCCAAGTTCCGCCCAACCTGTCCTGTGTTACCTCCGTTTTCTGGTACTTGTTGAAAGGCATAAAATATTACTTCTGCGACGCCCAAGCGAGAAATCCTAGGCGTCCCAGTTGTAACGTTTGTGTTCTTCTTCGGGCTACCAGCGTCCGTCCCGTGTTCCCCTCCTTTTTCTGGTACTTGTGCAGAGGCACAAAATATTACTTCTGTTACGCCCAAGCGAGAAATCCTAGGCGTCCCAGTCGTAACGTTTGTGTTTCTCTCCGGGCTACCAGCGTCCGTCCTGTGTCACCCCTTTTTCTGGTACTTGTGCAGAGGCACAAAATATTACTTCTGTTACGCCCAAGCGAGAAATCCTCGGCGTCCCAGTCGTAACGTTTGTGTTTCTCTCCGGGCTACCAGCGTCCGTCCCGTGTCACCCTCCGTGTTTGGTACTCGTGCGAAGACAGCCAAGATTACTTCCGCCACGACAGAGAGAGCAATCTCCGGCGTCTGCGGTCGTAACACTTGCGTTTTCCTCCGAGCTACAACCACCCGTCTCGTGCCACTTCCATTTTTTGGTAACTTCGCGAAATTACCGGATCTCACTCCAACGGCGTCAGAGCGAGAAATCCCCGACGTCCGCCGCGGCTACCGTCGCGCCGTCGCCGAAGTCGACCGCGTCCGGCACCTGTTACCGTCATTTTTGGGTACGCCCTCAGTCGCGATACTCCGTGCGTCATCAGCCGTAACTCGGGTACCCCGCCGAAATCTTAAAAACGGTTTTCACTTCTACCGTCAGCACACTGTCCGTCATCTCCGAGCACCCAGCGTGGCGACGCCAAGCGTCGGTTTCCAAAAAAATTGGAAAACCACTCTTCGCCATCCGACACTACTAACCAGCCGCTACTTAGTGGACCCCGCCGTCGCGACGCCCGGCGTGGTTTTTTTAACAAACTCCGGTTTCGCGCTCTACGTGCTCGCGGGCACCCCAGCAGACGATTACGACCGTTCCCCAGGTCATATCAGCGTCGCGACGCCCAGCGTCAATTTTCGAAAATCCGGTTTTGCGCTCCTCGTACTCGCGGATACCCAAGCAGACGATTGCGACCACTCCCCGGGTCATATCAGCGTTGCGACGCCCAACGTCGACCACAGAAACCAGGTAGAAACGATTCTTCCGGGTACACCGACCCTCGTGGTAGCAGCTATCATCACCCGCAACACAACCACCGTCCGCACCATTCTCCAGTATACCAACAAATTGTTTTTTTATGAAATAAAACGCAACAGCACATATTTTACCATTATTGTATGTTTTATTCTTTCTTCGCACCCAAACCTCAATCTCCACACCTGCTATCCGGAACCGTTGGCGCCCGAGCATCCAGCGCCAACATTTGTCGCCGAGTTGGTCAAGAACTCGTCACTAATAAAAAAAAAAAAACTTAACAATCTACGTTTCTGGTTATTAAAATGAATTTTTACCGCTTTTCCTCAATTATGTTTTATCGTAAATTTAATATTGCACAATAGACACATTCCAGTAATTTTATCAATTTTTTTTAGCTATTTACAATATTCATGTCATCGTAACCATTCATCTTTAAATATACATTCATAGTCTAAGTGCATCTTTTTCTAGTTGTTTCGGAAGTGCCTGATTGTTCTTGTTTGTCACTAACAGTACGCTTTTTCTCTCCATATTTATTTGAAATAAATTATTTTAAAACTATAATAAGTTCTAGTATTATTTTATAAATTTATTTATAAATTATATATAAATTTATAATATAATTTTAAACTTAACTTCAAAATTTTCATATTATTATTTTATTCACATTCTTTATTTTTTCTGTTTATAGTTTATTGGTTACTTTAATAATGAAATTATAACACGGATTATTAAACTGTCACTTATGTAGGTGTAACAAAACGGATAATTCAGAATTTGGTTTTGTTTATAAATTATGATATTTCACTATCAACTCAGCTTCGAAAGATACAGACTAATTAAGCGTTATCTTAAGTATCTTTCTAAAGTTGACTTGACACAGTTTATTTTGTTTATCAAATTTATTAGAGCATATGTTATAACTTCAGTATTCAGTAGATCATTATTTATCAAGTTTATAGCTTTTCTGAATTGTCGCGTCTGGTTACACGGGATGTGATGACATATCTGGGTAAATTATAGCTAAGCGAGGGGTCGAATAGATTTAACCTCGTCTGGGTTTTTTTATGTAAACGCATATGTACGATCAACGCGACGATACCACCTCCTTACTCTTTGCCCGAATAACCCATGGAATACAACAACGATTAGTCAGTGGTGGTTTAGCATCGGTCGAGACAAGTTTGGATCTCGTCGTGAGTGCAAGATGTAGGTCTTGCCATGTATTTTGTAACTAAGTAATAATAGTTTATTCATACGTTGTTGTTGTTTCCATTGCCGGATAATTTACTTAATTTCTATATTAATTTTAACTTTTGTATTTTATAATTTATACTTTCTTTTATGTTTTAAATATATATTTTTACAAGAAGTTCGTCTTATTTCGCGTTTTCCTAATTACCTACGAATAGCAATTACAGTACAACTTCGATAAAACTGCATCAACCATTATACATATAAATGTACAAAGTTTTTTGTCAAAGAAAGAAGACAT
Source organism: Pterostichus madidus (assembly GCA_911728475.2). NCBI lineage: Eukaryota > Metazoa > Arthropoda > Insecta > Coleoptera > Carabidae > Pterostichus > Pterostichus madidus. Next base: position 16,476,739 of record OU452303.1, read on the forward strand.
CCGAAGCCTTCTTTGTTACACGAATCCTATAGTGTGTTGCTTATCTGAAACAAGAATAACAAATGAAATTGAAGAAATAGAAACGAATATTGCACATTACAATTTAATCAGATGTGACTCCCTCGGCAGACTCACAGGTGGGGTAATAATCTGTATACATGAAGGATTCAAATTTGAAGTTCTCAAAAATTACAATATTAACCAAGAAATATGGTACATTGCCATTCGATTACACGTAAGTGATAAAACTTATATTGTATGCGGTGTATATAGATCTCCAAGCTCGAGTAGCAGAATTTTTTTAGACTGGTTCAGAGATTTGTGTTACGAATTCTCCGCAGTCAGTAACACAATTATATTAATAGGCGATTTTAATTTAAACTTGTTAAATGATAATATATATACGAATGAATTAAAGAATCTAGTAGCTGAAACAGGAATGAAACAATTGGTAAAAGAATGCACTAGAAAGACTAATCACTCGCAAACTCTTATCGACTTAGTAATTTCAAATGACCCATATTTAAAAGTCGAAGTGTGGGACGAACCTAAAATAAGTGATCATGACATATGTGCTATAGTTCTCGAAAAACAAAGTCTTAAACATTATAAATTGTGTAAAAATATTAAACGTTTGGATACAAATAAATGCATTGAAGTCTTAATAGATAGTGATTGGTTATACAATTCCAGTGACGCTAATACAATTTGTAACGTATTTGTAGATAATATTCTAAGCGTCAAAAAACAATGCACGATATCAAGTAACAGATATAAACGTAACGTCAATTTGCCATGGTTAAATGATAAAGAATTGTTAAAGGCACGTACTAATAGGGACGATAGTTACAAAAGATTTAAAATCACTCAGTATGAAGAAGATTGGAATGTTTATAAGCAATTCCGCAATCAATACGTAACTATGCTTAGATATAAAAAGCGATTATATTACGCAGACCAAATCGACAAAAACCATTCAAACCCAAAGGCTATGTGGAATACTCTAAAGGAAATATTAGGAAAAAATAATAATTTTTCCACTAATAGTTTAATTTTTGACAATAAAATTATCAACGATAATTCTAACATTCCAGACATCTTTAATAACTAATAAATAGTATTAAAGAAATAATAGAGGCAATTCCTACCAGCGATAGTACGGAAAATTTAATACCTCGTACAAATTGTAACTTATCCAGTTTTCAAAATGTTACAATTAGTCACTTAAGAGATATTATGTGGAAACAAAATAATAATAAATCAAGTTGGGACGGAATTAACTATAAAGTGATTAAAGATATATTTCACGTAATAGGTTATCCAATGCTTCACTTAATAAATACGTCAATATCTACTGGCATATTCCCCGATGTCTTGAAAGAATCTTTAATAGTACCTGTACCTAAAGTAGCACGAACGAAGAAGGTTGAAGAATTCAGGCCAATCAACATGCTAGTTGCAGTTGAAAAATTTTTGGAAACCATCGTACATCAGCAAATAATGACGTACGTAAATAAAAATAATATATTGTGTAAATGGCAATCCGGATATAGAGAAAAACATTCGTGTGAATTTGCAGTGCAATTGGTTTTAAAGGACTGGTCTAAATCTATTGAGAATAATAGAAATATATGTGCGGTTTTTTTAGACTTAAAAAGAGCTTTTGAGACTATAGACTGTGATAAATTGATAATTAAATTACACCAATATGGATTTAACGACACAGTATTAAAGTGGTTTATATCGTACTTAGGGAATCGTAGACAGCGAGCGAAGTATTGTGGAACAATGTCATCAGCGATTAATTGTGATCAGGGCGTACCGCAAGGAAGTGTCCTGGGAGCGCTACTTTTTTTAATGATATGCCTAACTGTTTAAATAGTTGCAGTATACATCTTTTTGCTGACGACACACTAATTTATTTTGACAGTGATGATCCAAAGTTGTTAATACAAACTATGAATAAAGATCTACACAACATTGATATCTGGTTAAAAAATAATAAACTTAAATTAAAATGTTCTAAAACTAAATGTATGATATTAGGAAATAAGAAAGGTAGAGTAAAATATAACCAGTCAAATTTATTTGTTAAGATGGATGTAAATAATATTGACTTTGTGACAAATATTAAATATTTAGGGGTTATTGTAGATGACAACTTAAAATTTTCGATTCATATTGATTTTATATTGAAAAAAGTAGTTAAAAAAGTTAATTTTTTATGCAGGGTAGGTAAGAAACTAACATTTAGGGCGAAACTTTTGATATATAATTGTATTATACTACCACATTTTAATTATTGTGGAACTATATTATTAGCTTGTAATAAAGGACAACTACAAAAATTACAGAAAATGCAGAACAAAGCAATGCGCTGTATATTAAAATGTAACAAATATACTAGAATTAAAGATATGTTACACTTTCTGCAATGGCTTGATGTTTCTCAGATTATTAACTATAATGCTTTAATATTTATATATAAAATAGTTAATGGATTAGTACCTCAATATCTAATGGACAACATTATGTATAATAAAGATATCCACAAGTATAATACCAGGGGAATTATGAATTTGTATGTGGAAAATGTAAAAAGAGATTCTATATTCCTCAAATGTGTTCATAACTATAATAACTTAAGTGAAGACATTAAAAAAATTACTTCATTGTCAATATTTAAAAGTAGAATTAAGGATTTTATGTTAACCACCTCATGTTATTCAATTACTTAGTTATTTGTATTTATTTTTAAGCATTTCAATTATATGTATTCTCTTTTGTATTTTGTGTAAACTAGCTTAAAGCTAAATAAATACAAATTATTATTATTAAACACATTAAATTGGGCCCAGTTCTGCATAAAATATATTTTTGTACTAACTAGTTTAGTTATTGTTTTTTGGTTAATTTTTGTTTTGTTTATCTTCTTTTGGTCAAGTGTACTATTATGCATTTTCCCCTTTCTTTTCTCAATTGAGGAAAGAAAATTGTATTTTCAGATAGGATCGTTAAAAAATAAAATTCTTATAGCAACACTTTTATATCTAGTCAAAAAACATGTAAGTAAAAATAAGAAATCAAAATGTACAATACTTCTTAGAGTTTATTACTATAGTATAATAAATATTACAATAAATAATGAATAAAATTATTACGAGAGTTTACATATATTTAGCGGCGAATTCGTGCAGAGCGGACACATCAGCATAGACTCCAGGGTAATCAGCATCAGCACATCCAAAGCCCCAGGACACGACACCGATAAGTTTCCCGTTAGCGGCAAGTGGACCACCAGAGTCACCCTGGCAGGCATCTTGATGTGGTGTCTGTGCGCACATCATGGTGTCCGTGATCAGCATCTCACCTTCATAGCTGCGCTGGCAGCTCTGGTTGGTGATGACGTCCACGTCCACTACACGCAGCTCGTCGGGTGTGATTTCTACGCCGGCTACGGTGGTGCCCCAGCCGGTGACCAGCGCCGTGGTTCCTGCAGGCACTGGGCTGTCTGCGGCCTGCAGTTTGATGGGCTGCACTTTGTTACTGAATGTCAGCGGTTTGACGAGCTGGAAATATTTTCAAATTTATACAATTCTTATATAATAAATGTAAAGTAACTAAGTACCTTCATGATGGCCATGTCGTTGTTGTATTGTGCCCCTTTAAAGTAATCCGGATGTTCGATAATTTTGGAAACCTCGAATTCTTGTCCTGCACTGTGAACGGTGGAACCAACTCTTACGGTGATGAGGGCATAATTGAATCTGTAATAATGTTCAAATTAGTAAATTTTGGTCTTGGTTTGATTCTTTGTCAGTGTCAATACACTTACCCATTGACGCAGTGCGCGGCAGTCAAGATGGTGTTCTTGTTAAGGATGGAGCCGCCGCAGTTGTGGCGTCCATCGTAACGCAGGGAGATCTGGTACGGATGCTCTTCGATTGTTGTCGCTACACCACCAATAATTCTATCGTCGAATGATGGAATTATGCCTCCTAATAAATTAAATTTTAATAAATAAATATATTATATACTGGGGTGAATTCCGTAACTCATCATTAATTATTATAATGACCAGTTAAAAATATTAACTAATAAAAATATATGTATCATATGATTTATTTTTTTTGCTGTATTGTATTTAACATATTATAATATAATATAATTGAATTTATAGATTTTAATTTTGCATTACAATTTTATGTTTATGTACTTACCTAAAGCAAATGCACAGGTTAACAGAAGAACTACAAACAATTTCATTTTAAATGTTTATTATTACTTAAAATTTACCTTGATCGTATAAATTACTTGCAATGAATGTAATGATCGATGTATCGCATTAAGCCTATTTATAGTCCTATACCTAATCCTAATCGATAATTATTTACATTGGTTTTCCATTTTATCATTTTTACTATTCGTTATCTATTTAATTTACTACAATAGATTATAATCACTAGATCAGTAGTTTCCAGTTTATTTACGTTTTATCTTATATACTCGTATAGGATATTGTCTCAAAGATTTTATCTTGATTATAAAATACGTTGTAACAAATCAGGGTGGTCAAAATGAGAATTTATCTTGACCACTGATTGTCGACGTGCTGAAGTTGGATAATAAGTATTGAAACGCTGCATATGCGAGTGGTAAATATTTTATTAAAACAACATAATAAAAACTAACATAAAATAAAGACAATAAATTAATTAAACAACAAATAACAAATTAATAACATCATATTCTCGGGATAGACACCCTCGAATATTCTTCTACTCACGAATCATAACTACTATCTACGTACTAACATCTACTACTTTCGAACTGTCTGCTACATACTTCTACATTGTATACTATCATCTACGAACGATCTTAAACTACAGCATTTATACTAAATAAATGCTAGATCGCAATAATTTCGCTGAATGTGGCAAATACCTCAGACGATCGCGCGTGTTCCAAAAGGTGAATAACATGACATGTGTCTTAAAGACGCAATCTAATCAACAATTTTGCAAACGATTATTTCTTGTACATCCTGTCTGTTACATCTGCCACCTCTTAATAATAAAATTAAAATATATTTGAAGAATATATTTTAATTTTCAACCAAGTTATTACGATCACCATATCTACACTACCGCACTTAACTACCGAATTTCTACACTACACTCATCACGATCACATTGCACTGAACGTCACCAAAATTGGGGTCACAAATTGTTTTTGGGGGTTAGACGGTGGGGGTTCTTCACAGAGTTGTGGGAGACGGCTTTTGATGATGAACATCTGGGATTGCCAGCTGATCCGTAGCTGGAGTAGAATTGTCGCTGACCATGCAAAGGCGCGACTTCTCCGTGGCTGGAATTGGTAGCTGGAACGCTGCCGTCGTTGGCAGCCAAAGGTACTCCGTTGTGAGAGGCTGCAGCTTGGATGATGTAGCTGACCTCTCGGTGTTGATGTTTCCTTAACTATGCACACGGTATTTGTGCGAGTATTATGCACGACATTGAATTTTGCCAACTCTGCATTTTTGGTGCAGCGTTGTCGTAGGTCTTGTATTCGTGGCGTATTTGCTGACATATTAGGAACAGAGACGGATTCAGATTTTTGTAACTTGCTACTTTTTGTTACATTCTCTTTGACTATTACTTCACTGAATTTTGTTCTTACATCTTCGAAAGCAGCACGAGCGTGGGCGACCTCTACTGTTACTTCGTTGACTTCAACTTCCTCGACTACTTCTACATTGACAACGCCGTGCCTCACTGCACGAACGATGTCCGTACGCTGCTCTGCCAGTAGCAACGCTTCAAAATCAGCTGCGCTAATTTTTACTACTGTCAGCTTCGGAACGGATGTTGAAGTCGTAGCTTTGTCTTGCCCTCGCGTCCATTTCTCGATCATGTACCGTTTGATGAAATAGTCTCTCGACCCCGTAACTTCTGGTTCCTCTCGCCACGCACTTGATGTTATTAGTGCTGGTTCTTTCGTATGCCCTCTTGCCGCATCGGATCTTCTTTCACGATGACTGTCAGCAGCCGCACATTGTTTCGAATGGATCCCGTAGTGGAGGTCGAATGCGTAACTATTACAAGGTACTACATAGTTACCATTCGCACTACCTCCCTTCTGCTGCTGACGTGAAACTAATGTTGAAGACTGGTAGTTCTTCGTCTTGAACCGACATGGTGCGCAACCCAGGGCGTACTTCGTCCTCTGGAGTCGAAGTATATCAGCACCGGAATTATCGTACTCGTAACCACAAAGTGGAAACATCGTTACGAGCGGATGTGGCTCGACATACGGCACTTCTCGCGAATACATTTTTCGCGCACTACTGTCACTACTATGGTGTCTACCGCATATGATGAAATAATTTGTTACTTTTTAAATTACGAAACGTTAACATTCTACATGACTGAAATATATACTTATTAAACAACTTCAAGCCGATTATTCGTTTTTGGTAACTCAATTACATAGTAAATCTTTTTATAAATAAAAAAACTACTAGCAATTAATTAGCATCACCAAATCCTGTCCACAGCGCCAATTGTAACAAATCAGGGTGGTCAAAATGAGAATTTATCTTGACCACTGATTGTCGACGTGCTGAAGTTGGATAATAAGTATTGAAACGCTGCATATGCGAGTGGTAAATATTTTATTAAAACAACATAATAAAAACTAACATAAAATAAAAACAATAAATTAATTAAACAACAAATAACAAATTAATAACATCATATTCTCGGGATAGACACCCTCGAATATTCTTCTACTCACGAATCATAACTACTATCTACGTACTAACATCTACTACTTTCGAACTGTCTGCTACATACTTCTACATTGTATACTATCATCTACGAACTATCTTAAACTACAGCATTTATACTAAATAAATGCTAGATCGCAATAATTTCGCTGAATGTGGCAAATACCTCAGACGATCGCGCGTGTTCCAAAAGGTGAATAACATGACATGTGTCTTAAAGACGCAATCTAATCAACAATTTTGCAAACGATTATTTCTTGTACATCCTGTCTGTTACAACGTTAAAAAAATTGAAGAATTCATAACTTACGATAAGCTGATGTACATATTTTATTTCGTAAATATATTATAGTTACATTATAAAAAGGGCGCAGGAGTTATTAGAAGGGCGTGTGTAGGTTTTGCAAAAGAAATTAAGAGTGCTAGTTTCCAAGAAATGAAAAATATAAACATATAAGCAAATTCATCATTTTGAATTTTATCAATAACTAAAAATAAAAATAAATATATCATCACTTCTTTTATCCATTACTAGAAGTGACACTCTGCCGTAGTATATCTCTAGAAGTGATATATTTTGCGTATAAAGTGCAGTTACCAGTCGTCAAAAAACGGCCCTCATAGATTTTAGGGGTATGAGAACCACAGGAGTAATTTTAAGGTGGAGTAAAGTTGGTTGGCTGTGAGAATCAAACTCGGCTTCTTAAATCTACAGGCCGACACGATACCACTAATTATTTATCTTTCTTTGTTCAAGAACTAAATTTGATACTAACTTACTTACTATTGGTCAACCCGCTTTTAGAATCTGCTTGAGATAGATAAAAAATAGTTTGTAGAATTATTTATGAAATATATAAAAATGGCAGAATATTTTGATTTAAATAATCAATTTATAAAAATTATCTGAAGAGAGTGCCTTCATATGGAAAATAGCTACCTTCTTCACAAAATATAAATAAGAACAAAAACACTGATTTTCTATCTACATAAATCATGTTAGACATATTCAAATGAGAAAAGTTATTAGTATTTTCAATATAAGATTTTATTTTTATGTTGAATCAGTTGGTGCCGATAAAAATATCAAATATGTCATTACTTGACGTGCCAAAACTGTAAAAAACTCACGACAAATTTTTATATGGCAAAATGATGAAATGAAACGGCCATAATAAGCGTAGCGCAATTCAATGAAGTTGGCCGTGCTAATGTCAAATCAGACAATTGTTTTTCCATTGCAATAGATATGACTTCACTTTTATTCCCTAAGGAATATGAGTATCACTTTCTTCGGTTAAACTACAAAATGTTCCACTGAAATTTTTAATTTTTAAAAATCGCTACCCACCACTTTACTATTTTTTTTTAATTTAGTGATTGGAAAACTCTTGTTTAATTTAATATATTTGACATTTATTTTTTATTTGTCATTATTCAAGATAAGGAACATTTTAGAAAAGTTTTGTTAAGTTTATATTTGTTTTTTATTGCTTAGAAATTCTCTTCATTTTCTTGTTAATTATTTTATTAAAATATATTTTTGTGTTTTTTTGTTGCTTTTTAAATTTTCTACGTTTTGTCAATCTTCTTTTTGTCAAGTGAACTATTGTGCATTTTCCCCTTTCTTCTTTCAATTAAGGAAAGAAAATTGTATTTTCTGTCAGAATCGTAAAAAAATAATATTCTTAGAGCAAAGCATTTATATTTAGATAAAGAACATAGGAATAAAAAGAAGAAAATAAAATTTGCAATACTTCTTAGAGTTTATTACTATAGTATAATAAATATTACAATAAATAATGTATTGAAATTATTAGTTTACATATATTTAGCGGCGAATTCATGCAGAGCGGACACATCAGCATAGACTCCAGGATAAGCGGCATCAGCACATCCAAATCCCCAGGACACGACACCGATAAGTTTCCCGTTAGCGGCGAGTGGACCACCGGAGTCACCCTGACGTGGTGTCTGTGACTAGCATACATACTATTTCGTTAAACATTTATTCATCACCTTCATCCTAAAATTAAAGTGAATCCACCTTATTGAGTCCGAACTTGGCATCTTTTTCGAACAAGATATTATTATTATAAATTAAACATATTTAAATTGTACATTTTTTTTACTGATATATAAATGAAACAGCATGCCAACGTACAGTATTATTGTATTACCATGGTGCTTAATTATTGCTTTCTATTGTGTTGTTACTATGGTAACAACACAGTTAGCTTTTTTTTATTCGTAGGGGTGTTGTACTCTACATCCGCTGTCCATTGAACGGTTTTATATCAACCGCTTATTTCACGCCGGCTTAAACGGCTGAGCTAAACATGGACAAGAGCAACTTGCGGCGCATATTCATATAGCATTGAATACATATCCGGATTTTCCTTTGATTACGGTTACGTTGTAAGAACGTTGTGAAGATTTTGAGGCACCTGGCCAGGTTGGTTGGTTGGAGAGTCGATGGTTTGAAATACTAATGATGTGACTAAAACGTATTGAGTGAATGACCAAGGATGAAAGAATATTAATGAAAGCTTCTTCAGGAAATGGAATAGAAATGATTGGCAAAGATTAAGTGGAATCGTGAGCTTAATTTGATAAGAAGTTGGCACCTGAATACAGATCTTTTGAAACAAGTTGTTATTGATATGAATTAAACATGTCTAGTATCGTACATATTTTTGAAGTTAAAGATTGAAACTATTGTAACAAATTTGGAAATATTAAATTTCTGTGCATATAATAATGGAAAATTGTTTCAAAATTTTGATATAATATCTTCAATACGGTTAGAAAAAAGGCAAAAAATATCAGTATAGTGATTCATATATCAGTAAATGTGTAATAATTCCGAAGCCTTGTTTGCATTTTATATTTTATTTTCTCAAAATTGTGTAATTCAAATAAAACAAAATTTACTGATATATAGCTCCATATATTTATAAATATACTGTCAATTTTGAGAAATTCGTTAGAAATTTTGAAATAATTTTCCACAATTATTTGCACATAAATTTAATGTTATCAAATCTGCAAATTCTTTCAACCTTTAACTTAAAAAATATGTACAATATAAAAATGTTTAATTTATAATAACAATAATATCTTGTTCGAAAAAGATTCCAAGTTCGGGCTGAATAAGGTGGATTCACTTTAATTTTAGGATGCAGGTAATTAATAAATGTTTGACGAAATAGTATGTATGCTAGTCACTGGAAAATCCAAGTGCTATTACTGGTATGCGAGCACTTGCCTGGGTGGATGCAGCATGTCTATGGGGTTCATTTAGGGTAGGGGGCAGGGTCCCTGTCTACGTGGAGCAGCACCTTGTCGAGGTGACAGGGCTTAACCACGTCTCTGTTATCTCCAGCAGTAGCAGAGATATGTAACTAAGAAGCTCCACAATCATATATTATGTTATACCATACATTTCTAAAACATTAAATAAAGCTTATTGAAAATATTTATATTTTGTTTTTATTTGAAATATGTAGATGTATGATAAAAGGAAAAAGAGCGATAGTACAGATACTGACAATACTTAACTTTCATTTTATAGGCATAAACTTTTTGTTTCATATTTATTTAATTATATAAATAGGGATACTGCTAGAATTTGAGCCTTTGAAACCCGGTCAAATGTTCCAAGCCAATTGAGTTACGATCGCCAGGTAATTTAAACCTGATTTCAATTGATTTCTCTGTTGTGTATCAAAGGAAGCCTCGAACCCATGACTGTTTCATAAATACTGAAAGACTTAACACTTACCTGTTTCAAAACTAACAAAGAGAATCTACTTTTGTTTGTATAAAATGTTTAAAATATAGTTTATATACAACCAGTAACTAATGTTAACTTTATTCGTATCAAAATCATTGTTTACCAAGGAAAATTAAAATGACAAATTCCTTATGGAAATAAAGTGATTCAAGACTATTGGTAGTGCTATCTAGAAAGAATTTTATTTTCTTAGTATTCAATAGACCTTCTTCATTGCTTTTATGTATTTTTCATCCACCTATAAGTACATACGAGGTGTGGCTATTAAATAACGAGACTGATACCAGCGACCGTCAGCTTTTTAGCGTGTAGCTTTCTCTTTCGTATGCAGTACCTGTCGCTTCTGTAAACAAATCCGTATAGGCGTAGCATTCGTTCTAATTAGAGTTGTTTTCACATAAAACTTTGCAAAACTGCTACTTATAATTTATTGAAAAAAGTACCCGAATTATGGAAGGACAAGTCATGGTTTCTCCATCAAAACAATGCCCTGGTTCATTCTACAATGTCTGTCAAGAGATTTCTAGCCATTACAGCATTCCAGTGTTGGATCATCCGCCTTATTCGCCAGATCTTGCATCGTGCGACTTCTATCTGTTACCTATGGTGAAATTTGCCTTAACAGCAACAATATTTGAGCTTTGAAAGAGAAATCGGCACGCGACAGAAGAAGACTTCCAGTATTGTTTCAAACAATGGAAGATTCGCATGGAGCATTGTAGGGATAGAGGAAGGGAGTATATTGAAAGTGATAATAAGTAAATAGGTATGGAATCAAAATAAAATATTAAAACAGCATCAGTCTCGTAATTTAATAGCCACACCTCGTATATTTTAAAAACAATAAATTGATCTACTAATGTGGTAAATATTGTCTATTTGAACCGAAATATTAGCACTTCTAATCTTAAGATCTTAATAGTGTGTCTGCAAATCTGCTCATTGTTTTTGAAACTGCAAAAAGAGTCATATTTGCGTGAAATTAATAGCTAACGAAATATTTTTATAGTAGATAAGAAGTTTTTATTAGTGTTTATATAAGTGTTATGTAGTTTAAAAGTGATTTAAAAGTCATTTATTGGATCTGCGGTTATCGACATGAGAGTATGCCAGGCTCAAAAATATGAAATGATTGCAGAATCTACACAAAGTGGCATTGAGATTAGAAATACTTTACTATTAGTAATACATGAACCGCTCTGCCGAGTAATACTAACTGCAATAGACCAGTGAAATAAATACAATTTCACAGTGACGTAATTAAGTGAATTACTCTCCTTTACCCCTTTCGCATACTCTCTTGGCAACGACAGTACTACACCTACCTATATTGTTCTTGCTACATTCGCAGTAGAAATTATATTCAGTGCCCAATAATAATTAAATAACCTAGAGAATAGTAATAATGATTACTTGGTTCGTTTTCAGTTCTCTCCGTGTCTAAATATGGAATTCGTTTTCAAAAACAAGCGCTGGACGGCTCTCCCTTCCTTCCATATCTTTTTTATTTTTCTGTTTTAGTTCTTACAATATACGAGAAGTATCTAACTGCAATTACATGGAATATACTTTCAAAAACAAGCGCTGGACGACTCCTCTTCCTTTCTTATCTTTTTGTTTCGTTTTCAGTTCTTACAATAGAATGTCTAATTACAATCATGGGCGTCCACAGACATTTTTCCAGGGGAGAGCGGGTCGCAAAAAACTCTCAGATAGACAAATTTCAAATTTTTTTTTTTTTACATAATATAAATACAAATACACATAACAAATAGACAAAAAATATTTAAATTTGTGAAATAAATTACTAGTCTTTGTTTGAATTGAAGAAGAAGGACAATCTTCGAATAACTCTTCCATAAATTGACACCATTTCTTCAATAAATTCTGATTTACAGTTTTTATTTTCTAATATTTTGTATCCATGTATACTTAATAAACTTAGATTATTCAATCGTTACGATAGGGAACATGTCGCTAGCTGGCCATAAGAATACTGCTGGAAAGTTTCAGCTTGAATTTTTTATCTTTAAAGTTATAATTTAATTTTTATTTAATTTATATATACATATACAGGATGGCGATCGCGACTTTCGAACATAGGATTTTAACATGTAAAATCATATTGATTTAATTTCCAGCTTCATAATTATTTAAAACAAAAAAGCATCAAATAAAAGTTTTAGGGAATAAAATACGAAATGAATTTTGCATGCTTTGTAACGGCACAAATTAGAATTTAAAATGACTAAAATTGTCTCAAATCTATCGATAGCTATGAAATTGAAACAAAATTAAATAAATGTTTGACGTTCAATATATCAAAACTGACAAAATAAATTCTTTATTTATTATTTCATTTATTTTGTCAGATAAGACGTCAAACATTTGTTTAATTTTGTTTCAATTACTTGCCTATTGATAGTTTTGCGCAATTTTCGTCATTTTCAAATCTAATTTGTATCGTAACAAAGTAAGTGATATTAATTTTGTTTATTGGTTCAGATGCAGAATTTCAAGCCCTAAAACTTTTATTTCAAGCTTTTTTGCTTAAAATATTTAGAGAAGAAGGAAATTACAAAGTTATAATTTTACATGTTATAGTCCTATGTTCGAGAGTCTTGGTCACCACCCTAGTTAATACCAAAACAATAATAGCAAAACAAAACGGTGCTAGAAAAAATTTAATATGCGAAATAAGAAAACTAACTAAAAAACTAATAAAAGAAGACCTCTACAAACTCAAGTGTCAGGTAATAGAAGAGGAATTAACTAATAAATGTGCAATTAAAAAAATTAACAAAAAACTAGCAACACACACAAACTGGATACCCAATCTAAAAGAAAATAACAGTGCGATATGCAAGAGAGTGGAACTTATCCAGATAGCAGTCAATTTTTACCAAAACCTCTATACAAGTGAAATAAATTCGGAATGTCAACAAGAAATAGAGCCTTCACTGGTAGACGAAAATGAAACTGAAATCCCGTTAGTACTACAAACTGAGATCGCAAGAGAACTCAACTCACTCCAAAAAGCGAAAAGTCCAGGGCCTGACAATATAATAATAAAAGCATTTAAGATAGGGGGAGAACTTTTGCTGAAACACGTGCAAATACTGTTCAACACTATACTGTACTCGGAAGAAGTCCCCCAGCAATGGAAGTTAACCAATATAATTCTACTTCACAAGAAAGGACGAAAAGAAGATATTAACAACTACAGACCGATCTGCTTACTCAACGCATCGTATAAAATATTTTCAAAAATTATACTAAGAAAAATCACAAATGGACGAGGAACAGCCTGCAAAACAAGCTGGGTTCAGAAAAGGGTTCGCTACCACAGACCACCTACATGTACTCTCATAAATAGTAGAAAAATATACTGAATACCAGAAGACACTTCATTTGCTCTTCATCGACTTTTTCAAAGCTTTCGATAGTGTTGAACATTGCTGCATTTGGCACGCTTTAAAGAGTCAAGGCGTTCAGTTAAAATATATAAGAATAATTAAAAACATCTATAGCGGCAGCCAAGCACAAATAAAACTAGAAAAAGTAAGCCCACCTTTCCCAGCTAAACGAGGAGTCAAACAAGGGGACCCTTTAAGCCCTAAACTATTTAATGCAGTCCTTGAGTACGTCTTCAGAAACATAAACTTAGAGGACTATGGCATAACAATTAACGGAGAAAAACTATCCAACCTACGCTTCGCCGATGACATCGTACTTCTATGAGACACTAGTGAAGATTTACAAAACCTCTTAAATAAATTATCATACGTAAGTAGGAAGGTAGGTTTGAAAATAAACGTAGGGAAAACTAAATATATGACAAATCAACACTTAGACTCATATATTATGCTAGAAGGAGAAGAGCTGGAACGGGTTCACGAATTCACATATCTTGGGCAAAAAATAAGTTTCAAAAGTAAACAAAACAAAGAACTAAAAACTCGTATAACCAAAGCCTGGAACCGTTTTTGGTCCCTCAAACACATCCTACTAAATTCATCCTTTCCTATGCATCTAAAAAAAACTATCATGGATAAATGTATACTACCAATAATCTGGGCCTCTACCAAAAAACACTACATACAAATTCGCACATGCCAAAGGAAAATGGAACGTTACATGCTAAAATTAAAACTTATTGATAAAGTCAATAGCGAAACAATCACTCGCATAGTGGACGCGGTAACATTTTCAAAGAAAACAAAATGGAAATGGGCAAGGCATTTTGCACGTCTACAAGACCAAAGATGGACCCAAAAGACAACCAACTGGCTTCCACTGCAAAATAAACGTAGAAGAGGCAGACAACCGACAAGGTGGACGGACGAAATAACCAAAGTTGCTGGCCCCCATCGGACTCGACTAGCCCAAAACCGTCCCGAGTGGCTAGAAAGGGAAGAAACATTTACGAACTTTGACCCAATCTAGTGCAGTGTAGTGTAGTGTAAGAGCCACTATAGTGAAGTGCCCGTGCAACAAATTTAAACTTAAATTAGGGATATATATATATACAGGCTTAAGGATAGATAAATAATTATATCTTTATTTTAGTATTGAGAACCAACATTATTATAATTATTGTTGTTAAAAGAGGCCATTACCCGAGAGGTGTAACATGGCTATTATTATTATTATTATTATATTTAACAGTGTTATTTAATATGAATCTGCTATTATAGTAAAGCAAACTATTAAGTACTAGCCGGCGGCTAATTGGAACTGACCGTTTTACTTCAAGAGAACATACCCTTATCCCTAGCCAGGGCTTTCGTTTTACCGTTTCACAAACGAACTTGGAGTATAGTAGGTATACTTAAGATGCTTTCTTTGGACTGTGATTGTGATATTCCAAATCGTGATTAGTTTGTCGTGATTGCGTTGTAAACATGAATAATTATTATAGTTCATGCTATAGTATTAAATGTTTGAAACTAACTTCAAGCGCCATATACAAAAAAAAGTAACCTATTTTATAATTTCATAACTGTGTGTGTTTCAATATTTAAAAATCTGGTGTGTGCACCACACGACTATCTTATACACAGCATATTTAATATCAAAAACGCTGAATTGAACACTTATGACTTACTCTTTGCGTTTGACAATTATTATTTAAACATGTTTATGTTTTTTGTTTCTATGATTATTGGAATATATTATTAAATATATAAATTAGTTTTTCTCAAAATTAGACGCATATACAGGAAAATTACAAAGAACATTTTATGTTCCAATTATTTTTGCTAACATCTTTTATTTGAAACTTTTTTCGTAATTGATTCCATTTTTGAAATAAATGGAATTTATTGTTTTGTGTGTTCAGTAAACTGCCTATTTCGGTTTTTCAATTTCATTCAAAATCAACTCAGCTCTTCGTATTTTCATGAAACTTACAATTACCAAGTTTCTTTAACAAATCTTATCTTGTTCATGAGATATTGCACACTCGGACGCACATCCATCCACACACACATACACACACACACACACACACACACACACACACACACACACACACAGAGATCATTGAGAAAATGATCAAAACGGATTCAGTGGACCTCAAAACACGTATTTCCGCGAAAATCTCGTCTACGTTTTTTTCACGATTCCAATACTTCCTTATACTGTGTATAAGAAAGTAAAAATGAATCATGACCGTACTGAAGCATAAAAAAGAGATGTGTTTCTATGAATTGTGATTGCAATTTTCTAAATCACAATTCATTTGATCGTGATTGCATTGAATTATGATTAAATATAATGTTAAAGAGAACAAACACACATAAATAATGATTCAAATTTAACCCGAACGACAAAATCCGATAGAATTAAGTTCAAACGCCAAATATATAAATTAATTTATTTATAATTTCACAAATGTATGATCGTGTATGTCGTTTAAATATATATGTATAATAATCGATCAAGTAAATATAATCGATATAAATAATTAATAGACTAAAATTAAATTCAAGCAATTTTTTTTTAATCAATTGGTTTTGATAATAATTATGTACTTACATACCAAATATCAAATTTTGTTGTTTCTGTTCAGTTAATCAGTAGATACAATTATTTGATTGCCATAAAAATATGTAGGTAATAATAGTCTCATTTTTTTTTGTAAGCGTATCATTTATAAAATCCCCCCCGTTACGCGGAACGCGTAATGAAAATTTGTATTTTTCTGAACTTTATATAAAATTTCATAACAATTCCATTAATGGAAATACCAATAAATATCCGTTTTAATAAAATAATCAATGCGATTCTAAAAGATAATGAACTGATAAACGTGAAATCTAATTATAATTATAGTATTCAGAATGATATAAATACTCAACTTATACATTAAACATCATCCGCTAACTCAAAGTATTTTGAACAACAACAAACTAACCAGCAATATAACAAAGTTCACACAAAATGAAATTGTTAGTAATTATTCTGTCAGCTTGCACATTGGCTTTAGGTAAGCAAATAAACATAGAATTTCAATAAAAACTAAAATTAATATTTAATAAATTTTAAACTATTAGGAGGAATAATTCCATCATTCGACGATAGAATCATTGGTGGTACAGAAACAACAATCGAAGAGCATCCGTACCAGATCTCCCTGCGTTACGACGGACGCCACAACTGCGGCGGCTCCATCCTTAACAAGGACACCATCTTGACTGCCGCACACTGCGTCAATGGGTAAGTGTTTTATCACCGAGAAAAAATCAAACCAAGACCGAACAAATTTACTAATTCAAACATTATTATAGATTCAATTACAACCTTATCACCGTCAGAGTTGGTTCCACCGTTCACAGCGCAGGACAAGAATTCGAAGTTTCCAAAATTATCGAACATCCGGATTACTTTAAGGGGGCACAATACAATAACGACATGGCCATCATGAAGGTACTTAGTTACTTTACATTTATTATAAAAGAATTGTATAAATTTGTAAATATTTCTAGCTCGCCAAACCGCTGACATTCAGCAACAAAGTGCAGCCCATCGAGCTGCAGGCCGCAGACAGTCCAGTGGCCACAGGATCCACGGCGCTGGTTACCGGCTGGGGCACCACTGTAGCCGGCGTAAAGATCACCCCTAACGAGCTGCGTGTAGTGGACGTGGACGTCATCACCAACCAGAGCTGTCAGCGCAGCTATGAAGGTGAGATGCTGATCACGGACAGCATGATGTGCGCACAGACACCACGTCACGACTCCTGCCAGGGTGACTCCGGTGGTCCACTCGCCGCTAATGGGAAACTTATCGGTGTCGTGTCCTGGGGCTTTGGATGCGCTGATGCCGCTTACCCTGGAGTCTATGCTGATGTGTCCGCTCTGCATGAATTCGCCGCTAAATATATGTAAACTAATATTTTTGATTCATTATTTATTGTAATATTTATTATACTATAGTAATAAACTCTAAGAAGTATTGCAAATTTTGATTTCGTTTTTTACTCCGATGACTAAACAAAAAAGCTTTGCTCTAAGAATATTATTTTGTTTTTACAATTCTGACGAAAAATACAATTTTCTTCTCTTAATTGAGAGAAGAAAAGGGAAAATGCAAAATAGTCCAATTAGCAAAAATATCATCATCTTCTACCCATTACTGGGTGTGGCACTCTGCGGAAGCAGATCTCGGTAAGTGATATATTTTGCGCGTGAAGTGCGGTTACCAGTCGTCAAATCACGGCCTCCAAAGATGTTAGTGGTGGAGGAGCCACAGGGGTAGTTTTTGAAATTATGAAAATTGTTTGTCGCCTGCGGGGATCGAAGCAGGGTTCTCAAGATCTATAGGCCGACTTCATACCACTGAGCTAGCCACCCCATTATTAGCAAAAATAAGATTGATAAAACGTAGAAACTTTAAAAAGTAATTAAAATATAATAACTAAACCAGTAAATAAAAAAAATGTATTTTGTTAAGAAAGTGACAAGAAAATTTAAAAAATGCGGTAGTAATAGTGAATAAATATTAAATTAACAAAATCTTGATGTTTTATAAAATGTTTCACATTTTGAAGAATGACAAATAAATAAAAATCAGTTTTACAATAACTGAATTAAAAAAAAAGTCAAAGTGGTGAATTGTGATTTTTGACATTTGAAATTCGTCCCACAAGCTTTGTATCCTTCGCTTACGTCTCTATAAATGAAAAGGTACCTTTGAGAAAAAAGTCTCACTTCACTTTTATTCGTAAATAACTATTTCCTATAACTTTGTTATTTCTTTGTTATTACGTAACTACTATTATTTTGGTTACTGGTGGGAAGGAGACGAATCAGACTACGTACGTTTCTGCGTTACACAACTGCCAAAAGAAAATATAACTGACAGCGATTTAAATTTCGCGCCGAGCACGGAAGTTCATATTTTAGCCATAGATCATACAATATTTGCATTCTTTTGGTCGTTTATGGAAGAAGAAAATACGGCGAGCAAATGCATGATAAATATGCAGTGGCATAGTTTGACGTATATAAACATAACCCTTATAAATATTGCACATAATATCATCAGTATTCCTAATCTGTATATATCATAATGAGCAGACAAGTACTTGCAGGTGTATCATTATTAAATATGATTATTAACAAAAAGAAAAATGATTTTATTTAAAGAGAAAGTGAAATACAAAATATTTATTGTTTGTGTATATTAATAATACAGTTATTACAGTTGCTTATATTGACATAATGTGAGGTGGAAACTTTTATACTGTCTAAAGAAACATTGATTTCTTCCGTATCTATTCATATTATCAGCAGAACAATTATTGACAACAATTTCAGAGGTTTTAGAAGTACCAGCAGCAGGTCGATTGTCATTGCCAAGAATAGGTCGATCGTAGCTTGACCTGCGGTTTCAATTATTTCTGAAGGTGTACATGTAGGGTTGCCACCTCAGAACTAAGTCTCGCCCGGAGACGATGATTAAAACATTTTTTTTATTTACATAATTTAACAAATTCAAAACTCACATTTCTACAAATAAAATACAATTCTAATTATCACAGAGTAGTTACTATGCATTGTGACGAAGCGTACTTGTCACACTGATTTTCGGCTCCGAATCCGCGATTTGAATACGCGAGTCACGGAATCGCGAATAGCGCGGGAACGCAGGACCGTACTCGCGCGCCGTGTTCGCCGCGGACACAATGCTATCCATCTCACCCGATTTCCTACTTTTGAACCAAATCCAAACTCCCGTGATCCAGTTTCCAAATTCAACCAAATCTCCCTATCCTTTAGCATTGTGCGAGCTGCCGACAACATCCTAGGACCGGATTAATTAAAATAACAGTATATAAACCGGGCCCTCAGCCATCTAAAGACGGTCAGTTCATCCGTCTTCGAGTGTGCAAACCTCGAAGATAGCGAGTCACCTGAGCAATCACCAGCCGTCAAAGAAGAAGTCGTCTTCTTCCCAGTCATAACGTTTGTGTTTCTCTCCGGGCTACCAGCGTCCGTCCCGTGTCACCCTCCGTTTTTGATACTCGTGCGAAGACAGCCAAGATTACTTCCGCCACGCAGAGAGAGCAATCCCCGGCGTCTGCGGTCGTAACACTTGCGTTTTCCTCCGAGCTACCACCACCCGTCTCGTGCCACTTTCATTTTTTGGTAACTTCGCGAAATTACCGGGTTCTCACTCCAACGGCGCAGAGCGAGAAATCCCCGACGTCCGCCGCGGCTACCGTCGCGCCGTCGCCGAAGTCGACCGCGTCCGGCACCTGTTACCGTCATTTTTGGGTACGCCCTCAGTCGCGATACTCCGTACGTCATCAGCCGTAACTCGGGTACCCCGCCGGAATCTTAAAAACGTGCTCGCGGGCACCCCAGCAGACGATTAGGACCGTTCCCCAGGTCATATCAGCGTCGCGACGCTCAGCGTCGATTTTCGAAAATCCGGTTTTGCGCTCCTCGTACTCGCGGACACCCAAGCAGACGATTGCGACCACTTCTAGTATTATTTTATAAATTTATTTATAAATTTATTTATAAATTATATATAAATTTATAATATAATTTTAAACTTAACTTCAAAATTTTCATATTATTATTTTATTCACATTCTTTATTTTTTCTGTTTATAGTTTATTGGTTACTTTAATAATGAAATTATATCACTGATTATTAAACTGTCACTTATGTAGGTGTAACAAAACGGATAATTCAGAATTTGGTTTTGTTTATAAATTATGATATTTCACTATCAACTCAGCTTCGAAAGATACAGACTAATTAAGCGTTATCTTAAGTATCTTTCTAAAGTTGACTTGACAGAGTTTATTTTGTTTATCAAATTTATTAGAGCATATGTTATAACTTCAGTATTCAGTAGATCATTATTTATCAAGTTTATAGCTTTTCTGAATTGTCGCGTATGGTTACACGGGATGTGATGACATATCTGGGTAAATTATAGCTAAGCGAGGGGTCGAATAGATTTAACCTCGTCTGGTTTTTTTTATGTAAACGCATATGTACGACCAACGCGACGATACCACCCCCTTACCCTTTGTCAGAATATCCCATGGAATACAACAACGATTAGTCAGTGGTGGTTTAGCATCGGTCGAGACAAGTTTGGATCTCGTCGTGAGTGCAAGATGTAGCTCTTGCTATGTATTTTGTAACTAAGTAATAATAGTTTTTCATACGTTGTTGTTGTTTCCATTGCCGGATAATTTACTTAATTTCTATATTAATTTTAACTTTTGTATTTTATAATTTAATTTTTATGTTTTAAATATATATTTTTACAAGAAGTTCGTCTTATTTCGCGTTTTCCTATTTACCTACGGATAGCAATTACAGTACAACTTCGATAAAACTGCATCAACCATTATACATATAAATGTACAAAGTTTTTTGTCAAAGAAAGAAGACATCCAAAGCCTTCTTTGTTACACGAATCCTATAGTGTGTTGCTTATCTGAAACAAGAATAACAAATGAAATTGAAGAAATAGAAACGAATATGGCACATTACAATTTAATCAGATGTGACTCCCATAGCAGACACACAGGTGGGGTAATAATATGTATACATGAAGGATTCAAATTTGAAGTTCTCAAAAATTACAATATTAACCAAGAAATATGGTACATTGCCATTCGATTACACGTAAGTGTTAAAACTTATATTGTATGCGGTGTATATAGATCTCCAAGCTCGAGTAGCAGAATTTTTTTAGACTGGTTCAGAGATTTGTGTTACGAATTCTCCGCAGTCAGTAACACAATTATATTAATAGGCGATTTTAATTTAAACTGGTTAAATGATAATATATATACGAATGAATTAAAGAATCTAGTAGCTGAAACAGGAATGAAACAATTGGTAAAAGAATGCACTAGAACGACTAATCACTCGCAAACTCTTACCGACTTAGTAATTTCAAATGACCCATATTTAAAAGTCGAAGTGTGGGACGAACCTAAAATAAGTGATCATGACATATGTGCTATAGTACTCGAAAAACAAAGTCTTAAACATTATAAATTGTGTAAAAATATTAAACGTTTGGATACAAATAAATGCATTGAAGTCTTAATAGATAGTGATTGGTTATACAATTCCAGTGACGCTAATACAATTTGTAACGTATTTGTAGATTCTAAGCGCCAAAAAACAATGCACGATATCAAGTAACAGATATAAACGTAACGTCAATTTGCCATGGTTAAATGATAAAGAATTGTTAAAGGCACGTACTAATAGGGACGATAGTTACAAAAGATTTAAAATCACTCAGTATGAAAAAGATTGGAATGTTTATAAGCAATTCCGCAATCAATACGTAACTATGCTTAGATATAAAGAGCGATTATATTACGAAGACCAAATCGACAAAAACCATTCAAACCCAAAGGCTATGTGGAATACTCTAAAGGAAATATTAGGAAAAAATAATAATTTTTCCACTAATAGTTTAATTTTTGACAATAAAATTATCAACGATAATTCTAACATTCCAGACATCTTTAATAACTAATAAATAGTATTAAAGAAATAATAGAGGCAATTCCTACCAGCGATAGTACGGAAAATTTAATACCTCGTACAAATTGTAACTTATCCAGTTTTCAAAATGTTACAATTAGTCACTTAAGAGATATTATATGGAAACAAAATAATAATAAATCAAGTTGGGACGGAATTAACTATAAAGTGATTAAAGATATATTTCACGTAATAGGTTATCCAATGCTTCACTTAATAAATACGTCAATATCTACTGGAATATTCCCCGATGTCTTGAAAGAATCTTTAATTGTACCTGTACCTAAAGTAGCAGGAACGAAGAAGGTTGAAGAATTCAGGCCAATCAACATGCTAGTTGCAGTTGAAAAAATTTTGGAAACCATCGTACATCAGCAAATAATGACGTACGTAAATAAAAATAATATATTGTGTAAATGGCAATCCGGATATAGAGAAAAACATTCGTGTGAATTTGCAGTGCAACTGGTTTTAAAAGACTGGTCTAAATCTGTTGAGAATAATAGAAATATATGTGCGGTTTTTTTAGACTTAAAAAGAGCTTTTGAGACTATAGACCGTGATAAATTGATAATTAAATTACACCAATATGGATTTAACGACACAGTATTAAAGTGGTTTATATCGTACTTAGGGAATCGTAGACAGCGAGCGAAGTATTGTGGAACAATTTCATCAGCGATTAATTGTGATCAGGGCGTACCGCAAGGAAGTGTCCTGGGAGCGCTACTTTTTTTAATGATATGCCTAACTGTTTAAATAGTTGCAGTATACATCTTTTTGCTGACGACACACTAATTTATTTTGACAGTGATGATCCAAAGTTGTTAATTAAGATATCTAGTTGTCGGTGGTTTACGTAGTTTTACATTTTTAGACAGGTAATGTGGGCAATTAGGAAATATTGTTGGAAGCACATCATCTGATAATTTGCACTTTTTCAATGGAATCTGAAAATTTTCTAATGTGGATTATGTACTGTATTTGCATTATAAATAAATACTTACAGTAATTGTACTGTTTGGCGCTTTCCAATCACGTATTATACATTGCGGATCAAAATGTTTTTCACACACAACGTCTTTGGTTGACAAAAGCCTGTCTTTTCGAGGAATAGCACTCGACCACGAATTTAAACGGCTTTCTGTCACAGCAAATACCGACACTTTGTCTTTATAAGAAGTATATCCTGAATTGCAGTTGGGCACAAAACACTTCCTATTAGGCATTTTGTACAAATCAAAGGCAAAATCACAATAATTAAGTTCAATAACTTCACAACTCAACAAGTTAAATGCAAAATGGCTAATGGCTAAATGGGCTAAACGCTAAACACACGTGATTCGACGGGCTGTTAGATCCTAGCCCCGCGTAGTGGTTATAGTTTGAACCTGAACAGTAAGCTACTGCACAGCGCCTGTACACCGCTATAGGGAGTTCATTTTCCTGTTGTCTTATTCCGTGGTTTAGACTAGCTAGTCACTTTAGTCGAAAGCTCAGAATACTAGTCATAATATTTAATAATATTGAATGTATAAATAAAATACCCTTTTCCATTAAATGTATTTTGTTTATTCACTTAAAATTCTGTTTTCAAATATTTTAAGGTTGTTTTTGTAACTTGACAACGTTGTCACTTTCCTTGAATTCAAATAAAAAACAATAGATGGCATTACTTGACGTGCCAAAACTGTAAAAAACTCACGACAAATTTTAATATGGCAAAATGATGAAATGAAACGGCCATAATAAGCGTAGCGCAATTCAATGAAGTTTGTCGTGTTAATGTCCAATCAGACAATTGTTTTGCCGTTGCAATAGATATGACTTCACTTTTATTCCCTAAGGAATATGAGTATCACTTTCTTCGGTTAAACTACAAAATGTTCCACTGATATTTTTAATGTTAAAAATCGCTACCCACCACTTGACTATTTTTTTTAATTTAGTGATTGGAAAACTCTTGTTTAATTTAATATATTTGATATTTATTTTTTATTTGTCATTATTCAAGATCAGGAACATTTTAGAAAAGTTTTGTTAAGTTTATATTTGTTTTTTATTGCTTAGAAATTTTCTTCATTTTCTTGTTAATTATTTTATTAAAATATATTTTTGTGTTTTTTTGTTGCTTTTTAAATTTTATACGTTTTGTCAATCTTCTTTTTGTCAAGTGAGCTATTGTGCATTTTCCCCTTTCTTCTTTCAATTAAGGTAAGAAAATTGTATTTTCTGTCAGAATCGTAAAAAAATAATATTCTTAGAGCAAAGCATTTATATTTAGATAAAGAACATAGGAATAAAAAGAAGAAAATAAAATTTGCAATACTGCTTAGAGTTTATTACTATAGTATAATAAATATTACAATAAATAATGTATTAAAATTATTAGTTTACATATATTTAGCGACGAATTCATGCAGAGCGGACACATCAGCATAGACTCCAGGGTAAGCGGTATCAGCACATCCAAATCCCCAGGACACGACACCGATAAGTTTCCCGTTAGCTGCGAGTGGACCACCGGAGTCACCCTGACGTGGTGTCTGTGACTAGCATACATACTATTTCGTTAAACATTTATTCATCACATTCATCCTAAAATTAAAGTGAATCCACCTTATTGAGTCCGAACTTGGCATCTTTTTCGAACAAGATATTATTATTATAAATTAAACATATTTAAATTGTACATATTTTTTTACTGATATATAAATGAAACAGCATGGCAACGTACAGTATTATTGTATTACCATGGTGCTTAATTATTGCTTTCTATTGTGTTGTTACTATGGTAACAACACAGTTAGCTTTTTTTTATTCGTAGGGGTGTTGTACTCTACATCCGCTGTCCATTTAACGGTTTTATATCAACCGCTTAGTTCACGCTGGCTTAAACGGCTGAGCTAAACATGGACAAGAGCAACTTGCGGCGCATATTCATATAGCATTGAATACATATCCGGATTTTCCTTTGATTACGGTTACGTTGTAAGAACGTTGTGAAGATTTTGAGGCACCTGGCCAGGTTGGTTGGTTGGAGAGTCGATGGTTTGAAATACTAATGATGTGACTAAAACGTATTGAGTGAATGACCAAGGATGAAAGAATATTAATGAAAGCTTCTTCAGGAAATGGAATAGAAATGATTGGCAAAGATTAAGTGAAATCGTGAGCTTAATTTGATAAGAAGTTGGCACCTGAATACAGATCTTTTGAAACAAGCTTTTATTGATATGAATTAAACATGTCTAGTATCGTACATATTTTTGAAGTTAAAGATTGAAACTATTGTAACAAATTTGGAAATATTAAATTTCTGTGCATATAATAATGGAAAATTGTTTCAAAATTTTGATATAATATCTTCAATACGGTTAGGAAAAAGGCAAAAAATATCAGTATAGTGATTCATATATCAGTAAATGTGTCATAATTCCGAAGCCTTGTTTGCATTTTATATTTTATTTTCTCAAAATTGTGTAATTCAAATAAAACAAAATTTACTGATATATAGCTCCATATATTTATAAATATACTGTCAATTTTGAGAAATTCGTTAGAAATTTTGAAATAATTTTCCACAATTATTTGCACCTAAATTTAATGTTATCAAATCTGCAAATTCTTTCAACCTTTAACTTAAAAAATATGTACAATATAAATATGTTTAATTTATAATAACAATAATATCTTGTTCGAAAAAGATTCCAAGTTCGGGCTGAATAAGGTGGATTCACTTTAATTTTAGGATGCAGGTAATGAATAAATGTTTGACGAAATAGTATGTATGCTAGTCACTGGAAAATCCAAGTGCTATTACTGGTATGCGAGCACTTGCATGGGTGGATGCAGCATGTCTATGGGGTTCATTTAGGGTAGGGGGCAGGGTCCCTGTCTACGTGGAGCAGCACCTTGTCGAGGTGACAGGGCTTAACCACGTCTCTGTTATCTCCAGCAGTAGCAGAGATATGTAACTAAGAAGCTCCACAATCATATATTATGTTATACCATACATTTCTAAAACATTAAATAAAGCTTATTGAAAATATATATATATATATATATATATATATATATTTTGTTTTTATTTGAAATATGTAGATGTATGATAAAAGGAAAAAGAGCGATAGTACAGATACTGACAATACTTAACTTTCATTTTATAGGCATAAACTTTTTGTTTAATATTTATTTAATTATATAAATAGGGATACTGCTAGAATTTGAGCCTTTGAAAACCGGTCAAATGTTCCAAGCCAATTGAGTTACGATCGCCAGGTAATTTAAACCTGATTTCAATTGATTTCTCTGTTGTGTATCAAAGGAAGCCTCGAACCCATGACTGTTTCATAAATACTGAAAGACTTAACACTTACCTGTTTCAAAACTAACAAAGAGAATCTACTTTTGTTTGTATAAAATGTTTAAAATATAGTTTATATACAACCGGTAACTAATGTTAACTTTATTCGTATCAAAATCATTGTTTAGCAAGGAAAATTAAAATGACAAATGCCTTATGGAAATAAAGTGATTCAAGACTATTGGTAGTGCTATCTAGAAAGAATTTTATTTTCTTAGTATTCAATAGACCTTCTTCATTGCTTTTATGTGTTTTTCATCCACCTATAAGTACATACGAGGTGTGGCTATTAAATAACGAGACTGATACCAG
The DNA here is from genome assembly GCA_911728475.2 of Pterostichus madidus. Classification (NCBI taxonomy): domain Eukaryota; kingdom Metazoa; phylum Arthropoda; class Insecta; order Coleoptera; family Carabidae; genus Pterostichus; species Pterostichus madidus. The sequence goes on from OU452303.1 coordinate 16,504,038, forward strand.
CGACCGTCAGCTTTTTAGCGTGTAGCTTTCTCTTTCGTATGCAGTACCTGTCGCTTCTGTAAACAAATCCGTATAGGCGTAGCATTCGTTCTAATTAGAGTTGTTTTCACATAAAACTTTGCAAAACTGCTACTTATAATTTATTGAAAAAAGTACCCGAATTATGGAAGGACAAGTCATGATTTCTCCATCAAAACAATGCCCTGGTTTATTCTACAATGTCTGTCAAGAGATTTCTAGCCAAGTACAGCATTCCAGTGTTGGATCATCCGCCTTATTCGCCAGATCTTGCATCGTGCGACTTCTATCTGTTTCCTAAGGTGAAATTTGCCTTAACAGCAACAAGATTTGAGCTTTGAAAGAGAAATCGACACGCGACAGAAGAAGACTTCCAGCATTGTTTCGAACAATGGAAGATTCGCATGGAGCATTGTAGGGATAGAGGAGGGGAGTATATTGAAAGTGATAATAAGTAAATAGGTATCATCAGTCTCGTTATTTAATAGCCACACCTCGTATATTTTAAAAACAATAAATTGATCTACTAATGTGGCAACTCTTGTCTATTTTAACCGAAATATTAGCGCTTCTAATCTTAAGATCTTAATAGTGTGCCTGCAAATCTGCTCATTGTTTTTGAAACTGCAAAAAGAGTCATATTTGCATGAAATTAATAGCTAACGAAATATTTTTATAGTAGATAAGAAGTTTTTATTAGTGTTTATATAAGTGTTATGTAGTTTAAAAGTGATTTAAAAGTCATTTGTTGGATCTGCGGTTATCGACATGAGAGTATGCCAAGCTCAAAAATATGAAATGATTGCAGAATCTACACAAAGTGGCATTGAGATTAGAAATACTTTACTATTAGTGTTATACGTAATACATGAACCGCTCTGTCGAGTAATACTAACTGCAATAGACCAGTGAAATAAATACAATTTCACAGTGACGTGATTAAGTGAATTACTCTCCTTTACCCCTTTCGCATACTCTCTTGGCAACGACAGTACTACACCTACCTATATTGTTCTTGCTACAATCGCAGTATAAACTATATTCACTGCCCAATAATAATTAAATAACCTAGAGAATAGTAATAATGATTACTTGGTTCGTTTTCAGTTCTCTCCGTGTCTAAATATGGAATTCGTTTTCAAAAACAAGCGCTGGACGGCTTTCCCTTCCTTCCATATCTTTTTTGTTTTTCTGTTTTAGTTCTTACAATATACGAGTAGTATCTAATTGCAATTACATGGAATATACTTTCAAAAACAAGCGCTGGACGACTCCTCTTCCTTTCTTATCTTTTTGTTTCTTTTTCAGTTCTTACAATAGAGTGTCTAATTACAATCATGGGCGTCCACAGACATTTTTCAGGGGAGAGCGGATCGCAAAAAACTCTCAGATAGACAAATTTCAAAAATTTTTTTTTACATAATATAAATACAAATACACATAACAAATAGACAAAAAATATTTAAATTTGTGAAATAAATTACTAGTCTTTGTCGTCTGGGTTTGAATTGAAGAAGAAGGACAATATTCGAATAACTCTTTCTAATATTTTGTATCCATGTATACTTAATAAACTTAGATTACTCAATCGTTACGATAGGGAACATGTCGCTAGCTGGCCATAAGAATACTGCTCGAAAGTGTCAGCTTGAATTTTTTATCTTTAAACTTATAATTTAATTTTTATTTAATTTATATATACATATACAGGATGGCGATCACGACTTTCGAACATAGAATTTTAACATGTAAAATCATATTGATTTAATTTCCAGCTTCATAATTATTTAAAACAAAAAAGCATCAAATAAAAGTTTTAGGGAATAAAATACGAAATGAATTTTGCATGCTTTGTAACGGCACAAATTAGAATTGAAAATGACTAAAATTGACTCAAATCTATCGATAGCTATGAAATTGAAACAAAATTAAATAAACGTTTGACGTTCAATCTATCAAAACTGACAAAATAAATTCTTTATTTATTATTTCATTTATTTTGTCAGATAAGACGTCAAACATTTGTTTAATTTTGTTTCAATTACATGCCTATTGATAGTTTTGCGCAATTTTCGTAATTTTCAAATCTAATTTGTGTCGTTACAAAGTAAGTGATATTAATTTTGTTTATTGGTTCAGATGCAGAATTTCAAGCCCTAAAACTTTTATTTCAAGCTTTTTTGCTTAAAATATTTAGAGAAGAAGGAAATTACAAAGTTATAATTTTACATGTTAAAGTCCTATGTTCGAGAGTCTTGGTCACCACCCTAGTTAATACCCAGGGCGGGGGGGATGGGCTTGCGTCCTATGCGGACGCCCATGACTACAATTGTGTGGAATTTTCTTTCAAATACAATCGCACTCTTACTTTCTATTATTTGTAGATTTGTTGTTACAGGAGTGAGAGAGAGAGTAATTTGAGATATTTTGAGCATGTGTAAAGTACGTCGAAAGAAAGATTAATGTAGATTTGTAGTAGTGATTGGATAGATGTGATTGAAGGTTTGTTGTGTGATGAATAATTGGAAAGAACTATAAATGTGGTTGAAGCGAGGATGGTGACTTAGAATAAGAATGTTTGATGAAGACTGATTATTCGATGAATCTAATGAATGAATGTTTTATGAATGATTCTAGGGTGTGTGCTACCCCATTTGATAGAATATAACGTGATATTATGTATGTATGACAATATACTCTTGACTTGTATAACTTACTGTATTTATATATGTACACATGAAGTTAGAATAATTAGCAGAGTGTATATTTACTATTAGTAAAAGTATACAACTTGTTTTCAGTTATCAAAGTTTTCAAGTTAACCTTGAAATACACTGAGTCCAAACTCATTTAATCTTCATCCAACAGTGATTTCGTGAACCTGAACCAAGGCAACCAAGCTTACACTACTGCAAAATACACTATACGCAATGGGGGAGCAAGAGGATAAAATTGACTCAATACTTAAACTTCTTCAAAATGTAGATGATCGCACAAAGAGCATGGCTGTAAAACTTATCTCACTATCGAATGAACTCAACGACTTAAAAATCGAAAATCAGGAAATGAAAACAAGAATAGAAAGCCAAGAATCAAAAATAAACACCCTAGAAAATAAAATTTATCGATTAGAGAGGAAAAACAACATAGTAATATTCGGTCTAGATGCTAAATACGGAAACCAAAATACAGTGGAAGATATTATAAAACAATTGGAAGCAACTCCTGAAATAAAACTAAACAGAGACCACATAAACTTCGCTAGAAGGCTAGGCTCTTCTGAACCCATTTTAATCTCCCTAACATCCTGGATTAAAAAAAGAGATACTTCAAAACAAAAAACAATTGAAAGCAATAAGAATAACCATAAAAGAGGATCACTCCAAGGAAACAAGAGATACACGAGCCCAACTTAGTTTTTTCTGGAAAAAGAAAACGGAGGAGGGTAAAAAAGTAATAATGCTTGATAACAAATTGAAAATAGAAGGAAAACTATTCTCACTAGAGCAGTTAAAAGCTGAAGAAGAAGAAGAAAACAAGAAAAAGCGTATTAGAAGCGACGACGAGCAACTACTCAATACAGACAAAGTAATGAATAATATTATACAAGAACGTAAAAGGCCAAACAGTACCAATAAATTGAGTCGTCCAACAAGCCAGAATGACACTCTCGACAAATTCCTAACAGCAAACAAACATCAGCATACCAACCAGTCAACAGCAATCCAAGCAAGCAAATAGCAACTACAGCCACAGTCCTCAACCCACTTGGTCAGTGTGAGGACTCATGACCAACACCTTTTAACAACACAAGAAATACCACATAACAACACTACACAGCCAAATGAAATGAGCTCTAAAACTACAAAACACCTGTACATAGGTACCTGGAATGTGAAAACATTGTTATCAGAAGACAGATTTGAGGAACTCGAAAATGCTTTACAACACATAAAATGGGACATCCTAGGGCTGTCCGAAATACGTAGGTCTAGCATAGCTATAGAAGAAAGGACAAACTCTATCTTCTGTTATAGTGGAGAAACAAAAGGGCAATTTGGTGTCGGTTTCCTTATCAAAAAGCCTCTGAAAAACAATATCATTGAGTTTAGGGGCTACTCAGAAAGAATTGCCTCATTAACAGTAAAAGTAAACACAAAATTAAACATAGGAATAATACAGGCATATGCTCCAACAGCCAACTACTCTTTAGAAGATATAGACAAGTTTTATGACAAATTAGGAAATATAATCAAAATGCACGCAAATGTTTTTACATTATTAATTGGGGATATCAACGGAAAAATTGGAATAAACAAAGATAAAAATAACCACACAATGGGACCGTATGGCAGTCCAATCAGCAATCGAAACGGGTTAAAATTAATAGACATATGCGAAGCAACGAATCTAAAAATCTTGAACACCTTTTTTAAAAAAGCTCTTAACCGAAGATGGACCTGGATCTCACCAGACGGGAACACAAAAAATGAAATAGATTACATCATAGCAAACGATCGCAGACGAATCCATGATGTTGGAGTAATAAATAACCTAAAATTCGACACCGACCACCGAATGGTAAGATGTAAAGTCTTCAAAGGGAATATGAAACAACCAAGAAGACATTTTCAAAACAATATACAAAATGCTGGAGAAATTCTTGAAAATAATAAAACAGACTATATTCAACAACTCCAACAAGACCTCTGCCAAATTTCAGCTCTTGATCTTGATCCTACAAACAACATACAAAATTATTACAATCTACTGGAAGAAGCAATAAAGAGAAGTGTTAACATAATATGCAAAAACAATCCGAAAAACAAAAACAAACCAAAACTCTCTGATGAAACTTTAGCCCAGATAGACAAAAGAGACGAAATGAGGAAAAAGCAAAACAAAACGGTGCTAGAAAAAATTGAATATGCGGAAATAAGAAAACTAACTAAAAAACTAATGAAAGAAGACCTCTACAAACTCAAGTATCAGGTAATAGAAGAGGAATTAACTAATAAATGTGCTATTAAAAAAATGAACAAAAAACTAGCAACACACACAAACTGGATACCCAATCTAAAAGAAAATAACAGTGCGATATGGAAGAGAGTGGAACTTATCCAGATAGCAGTCAATTTTTACCAAAACCTCTATACAAGTGAAATAAATTCGGAATGTCAACAAGAAATAGAGCCTTCACTGGTAGACGAAAATGAAACTGAAATCTCGTTAGTACTACAAACTGAGATCGCAAGAGAACTCAACTCACTCCAAAAAGCGAAAAGTCCAGGGCCTGACAATATAATAATAAAAGCATTTAAGATAGGGGAAGAACTTCTGCTGAAACACGTGCAAATACTGTTCAATACTATACTGTACTCGGAAGAAGTCCCCGAGCAATGGAAGTTAACCAATATAATTCTACTTCACAAGAAAGGACGAAAAGAAGATATTAACAATTACAGACCGATCTGCTTACTCAACGCATCGTATAAAATATTATACTAAGAAGAATCACAAATGGATTAAACGAGGAACAGCCTGCAGAACAAGCTGGGTTCAGAAAAGGGTTCGCTACCACAGACCACCTACATGTACTCTCACAAATAGTAGAAAAATATACTGAATACCAGAAGACACTTCATTTGCTCTTCATCGACTATTACAAAGCTTTCGATAGTGTTGAACATTGCTACATTTGGCACGCTTTAAAGAGTCAAGGCGTTCAGTTAAAATATATAAGAATAATTAAAAACATCTATAGCGGCAGCCAAGCACAAATAAAACTAGAAAAAGTAAGCCCACCTTTCCCAGCTAAACGAGGAGAGCCTTTAAGCCCTAAACTATTTAATGCAGTCCTTGAGTACGTCTTCAGAAACATAAACTTAGAGGACTATGGCATAACAATTAACGGAGAAAAACTATCCAACCTACGCTTCGCCGATGACATCGTACTTCTATGAGACACTAGTGAAGATTTACAAAACCTCTTAAATAAATTATCATACGTAAGTAGGAAGGTAGGTTTGAAAATAAACGTAGGGAAAACTAAATATATGACAAATCAACACTTAGACTCATATATTATGCTAGAAGGAGAAGAGCTGGAACGGGTTCACGAATTCACATATCTTAGCAAAAAATAAGTTTCAAAAGTAAACAAAACAAGGAACTAAAAACTCGTATAACCAAAGCCTGGAACCGTTTTTGGTCCCTCAAACATATCCTACTAAATTCATCCTTTCCTATGCATCTAAAAAAAACTATCATGGATAAATGTATACTACCAATAATCTGGGCCTCTACCAAAAAACACTACATACAAATTCGCACATGCCAAAGGAAAATGGAACGTTACATGCTAAAATTAAAACTTATTGATAAAGTCAATAGCGAAACAATCAGATCCAGAACTCGCATAGTGGACGCGGTAACATTTTCAAAGAAAACAAAATGGATATGGGCAGGGCATTTTGCACGTCTACAAGACCAAAGATGGACCCAAAAGACAACTAACTGGCTTCCACTGCAAAATAAACGTAGAAGAGGCAGACAACCGACAAGGTGGACGGACGAAATAACCAAAGTTGCTAGCCCCCATTGGACTCGACTAGCCCAAAACCGTCCCGAGTGGCTAGAAAGGGAAGAAACATTTATGAACTTTGACCCAATCTAGTGCAGTGTAGTGTAGTGTAAGAGCCACTATAGTGAAGTGCCCGTGCAACAAATTTAAACTTAAATTAGGGATATATATATATATATATATATATATATATATATATATATATATATATATATATATATATATATATATATATATATATATATACAGGCTTAAGGATAGATAAATAATTATATCTTTATTTTAGTATTGAGAACCAACATTATTATAATTATTGTTGTTAAAAGAGGCCATTACCCGAGAGGAGTAACATGGCTATTATTATTATTATTATTATTATTATTATTATTATTATATTTAACAGTGTTATTTCATATGAATCTGCTATTATAGTACAGCAAACTATTAAGTGCTAGCCGGCGGCTAATTGGAACTGACCGTTTTACTTCAAGAGAACATACCCTTATCCCTAGCCAGGGCTTTCGTTTCACCGTTTCACAAACGAACTTGGAGTATACACATAGTACCCTTAAGTAGGTATACTTAAGATGCTTTCTTTGGACTGTGATTGAGATATTCTAAATCGTGATTAGTTTGTCGTGATTGCGTTGTAAACATGAATAATTATTATAGTTCATGCTATAGTATAAATGTTTGAAACTAACTTCAAGCGCCATATACAAAAAAAAACGAACCTATTTTATAATTTCATAACTGTGTGTGTTTCAATATTTAAAAATCTGGTGTGGGTACCACACGACTTTCTTATACACAGCATATTTAATATCAAAAACGCTGAATTGAACATTTATGACTTGCTCTTTGCGTTTGACAATTATTATTTAAACATGTTTATGTTTTTTGTTTCTATGATTATTGGAATATATTATTAAATATATAAATTAGTTTTTCTCAAAATTAGACGCATATACAGGAAAATTACAAAGAACATTTTATGTTCCAATTATTTTTGCTAACATCTTTTATTTGAAACTTTTTTCGTAATTGATTAAATTTTTGAAATAAATGGAATTTATTGTTTTATGTGTTCAGTAAACTGCCTATTCCGGTTTTTCAATTTCATTCAAAATCAACTCAGCTCTTCGTATTTTCATGAAACTTACAATTACCAAGTTTCTTTAACAAATCTTATCTTGTTCATGAGATATTGCACACTCGGACGCACATCCATCCACACACACACACACATACAGAGATCATTAAGAAAATGATCAAAATGGATTCAGTGGACCTCGAAACACGTATTTCCGCGAAAATCTCGTCTACGTTTTTTTCACGATTCCAATACTTCATTATACTGTGTATAAGAAAGTAAAAATGAATCATGACCGTACTGAAGCATAAAAAAGAGATGTGTTTTTATGAATTGTGATTGCAATTTTCTAAATCACAATTCATTTGATCGTGATTGCATTGAATTATGATTAAATATAATGTTAAAGAGAACAAACACACATAAATAATGATTCAAATTTAACCCGATCGACAAAATCCGATAGAATTAAGTTCAAACGCCAAATATATAAATTAATTTATTTATAATTTCACAAATGTATGATCGTGTATGTCGTTTAAATATATATGTATAATAATCGATCAAGTAAATATAATCGATATAAATAATTAATAGACTAAAATTAAATTCAAGCAATTTTTTTTTAATCAATTGGTTTTGATAATAATTATGTACTTACATACCAAATATCAAATTTTGTTGTTTCTGTTCAGTTAATCAGTAGATACAATTATTTGATTGCCATAAAAATATGTAGGTAATAATAGTCTCATTTTTTTTTGTAAGCGTATCATTTATAAAATCCCCCCCGTTACGCGGAACGCGTAATGAAAATTTGTATTTTTCTGAACTTTATATAAAATTTCATAACAATTCCATTAATGGAAATACCAATAAATATCCGTTTTAATAAAATAATCAATGCGATTCTAAAAGATAATGAACTGATAAACGTGAAATCTAATTATAATTATAGTATTCAGAATGATATAAATACTCAATTTATACACTAAACATCATCCGCTAACTCAAAGTATTTTGAACAACAACAAACTAACCAGCAATATAACAAAGTTCACATTCAAAATGAAATTGTTAGTAATTATTCTGTCAGCTTGCACATTGGCTTTAGGTAAGCAAATATACATAGAATTTCAATAAAAACTAAAATTAATAATAAATTGTAAACTATTAGGAGGAATAATTCCATCATTCGACGATCATTGGTGGTGCAGAAACAACAATCGAAGAGCATCCGTACCAGATCTCCCTGCGTTACGACGGACGCCACAACTGCGGCGGTTCCATCCTTAACAAGGACACCATCTTGACTGCCGCGCACTGCGTCAATGGGTAAGTGTATTAACACCGAGAAAGAATCAAACCAAGACCAAACAAATTTACTAATTTGAATATTATTACAGATTCAATTATGACCTTGTCACCGTCAGAGTTGGTTCCACTGTTCACAGCGCAGGACAAGAATTCGAAGTTTCCAAAATTATCGAACATCCCGATTACTTTAAGGGTGCACAATACAACAACGACATGGCTGTCATGAAGGTACTTAGTTACTTTACATTTATTATATAAGAATTGTATAAATTTGTAAATATTTCCAGCTCGCCAAATCGCTGACATTCAGCAACAAAGTGCAGCCCATCGAGCTGCAGGCCGCAGGCAGCCCAGTGACCTCAGGAACCACGGCGCTGGTCACCGGCTGGGGCACCACTGTCGCCGGCGTTAAGATCACCCCTAACGAGCTGCGTGTAGTGGACGTGGACGTCATCACCAACCAGAGCTGCCAGCGCAGCTATGAAGGTGAGATGCTGATCACGGACACCATGATGTGTGCACAGACACCACGTCACGACTCCTGCCAGGGTGACTCCGGTGGTCCACTCGCCGCTAACGGGAAACTTATCGGTGTTGTGTCCTGGGGCTTTGGATGTGCTGATGCCGCTTACCCTGGAGTCTATGCTGATGTGTCCGCTCTGCATGAATTCGCCGCTAAATATATGTAAACTAATATTTTTGATTCATTATTTATTGTAATATTTATTATACTATAGTAATAAACTCTAAGAAGTATTGCAAATTTTGATTTCGTTTTTTACTCCGATGACTAAACAAAAAAGCTTTGCTCTAAGAATATTATTTTGTTTTTACAATTCTGACGAAAAATACAATTTTCTTCTTTTAATTGGGAGAAGAAAAGGGAAAATGCAAAATAGTCCAATTAGCAAAAATATCATCATCATCACGCCTTCTACCCATTACTGGGTGTGGCACTCTGCGGAAGCAAATCTCGGTTACCAGTCGTCAAATCACGGCCTCCAAAGATGTTAGTGGTGGAGGAGCCACTGGGGTAGTTTTTGAAATTATGAAAATTGTTTGTCGCCTGTGGGGATCGAAGCAGGGTTCTCAAGATCCATAGGCCGACTTCATACCACTGAGCTAGCCACCCCATTATTAGCAAAAATAAGATTGATAAAACGTAGAAACTTTAAAAAGTAATTAAAATATAATAACTAAGCCAGTAAATAAAAAAATGTATTTTGTTAAGAAAGTGACAAGAAAATTAAAAAAATGCGGTAGTAATAGTGAATAAATATTAAATTAACAAAATCTTGATATTTTATAAAATGTTTCACATTTTGAAGAATGACAAATAAATAAAAATCAGTTTTACAATAACTGAATTAAAAAAAAAGTCAAAGTGGTGAATTGTGATTTTTGACATTTGAAATTCGTCCCACAAGCTTTGTATCCTTCGCTTACGTCTCTATAAATGAAAAGGTACCTTTGAGAAAAAAGTCTCACTTCACTTTTATTCGTAAATAACTATTTCCTATAACTTTGTTATTTCTTTGTTATTACGTAACTACTATTATTTTGGTTACTGGTGGGAAGGAGACGAATCAGACTACGTACGTTTCTGCGTTACACAACTGCCAAAAGAAAATTTAACTGACAGCGATTTAAATTTCGCGCCGAGCACGGAAGTTCATATTTTAGCCATAGATCATACAATATTTGCATTCTTTTGTCGCTTAAGCCCCTGGCACATATAGCGTCAAGACTCCGAGTCTGCTACAAACTGCTGAAAAACTGAGAGTCACGTCCAAAACGGGTGTCACATATAGAGTCGGTGTTTCTGACAGTCAGAAATAAATATTTGTTAATTTTAACGTGTTATTTGTTAATTTGTATTATTTAAAATATTTATCGACTATTAAGAAATATAAAAACTATAAACTACGAAATATAAAAGAAAAAAATTAAATTAAATAAAAATTACATGAACTATAAATGAAATATAAAAACTTAAATATATTATTTAAAATGTTTGTCGATTATTAAGAAATATAAAAACTATAAATTAGGATATATAAAACAAAAAAATAAATTTAAAAAAATAACTTGAATTATAAATGAAATATGAAAACTTAAAAGTTTCTAACTATGTATAAAGTAAATGAATTTAACTATAAAAATGTACAAAAATCAAACAAAAACATAAACAATAATAATTCATACGTCAAACAACAAAGGAAGATATGGAAAAAACCAGCATCATAATGAAGTTGGTTTTCGGCAGTCGTGACTGCTGAAAATAGAGGCGTTTCTATTTTTGGCAGTCAAAACTCCGAGTCTGGTAGACTCGGAGTTTTGACGCTATATGTGCCAGGGGCTTTATGGAAGAAGAAAATACGGCGAGCAAATGCATGATAAATATGCAGTGGCATAGTTTGACGTATATAAATATAACCCTTATAAATATTGCACATAATATCATCAGTATTCCTAATCTGTAAATATCATAATGAGCAGACAAGTACTTGCAGGTGTATCATTATTAAATATGATTATTAACAAAAAGAAAAATGATTTTATTTAAAGAGAAAGTGAAATACATAATATTTATTGTTTGTGTATATTCATAATACAGTTATTACAGTTGCTTATATTGACATAATGTGAGGTGTAAACTTTTATACTGTCTAAATAAACATTGATTTCTTTCGTATCTATTCATATTATCAGCAGAACAATTATTGACAACAATTTCAGAGGTTTTAGAAGTACCAGCAGCAGGTCGATTGTCATTGTCAAGAATAGGTCGATCGTAGCTTGACCTGCGGTTTCAATTATCTCTGAAGGTGTACATATAGGGTTGCCACCTCAGAACTAAGTCTCACCCGGAGACGATGATTAAAACATTTTTTTTATTTACATAATTTAACAAATTCAAAACTCACATTTCTACAAATAAAATACAATTCTAATTATCACAGAGTAGTTACTATGCATATAACTAATAAAAAACAAACTTAACAATTTACGTTTCTGGTTATTAAAATGAATTTTTACCGCTTTTCCTCAATTATGTTTTATCGTAAATTTAATATTGCACAATAGACACATTCCAGTAATTTTATCAATTTTTTTTAGCTATTTACAATATTCATGTCATCGTAACCATTCATCTTTAAATATACATTCATAGTCTAAGTGTATCTTTTTCTAGTTGTTTCGGAAGTGCCTGATTGTTCTTGTTTGTCACTAACAGTACGCTTTTTCTCTCCATATTTATTTGAAATAAATTATTTTAAAACTATAATAAGTTCTAGTATTATTTCATAAATTTATTTATAAATTATATATAAATTTATAATATAATTTTAAACTTAACTTCAAAATTTTCATATTATTATTTTATTCACATTCTTTATTTTTTCTGTTTATAGTTTATTGGTTACTTTAATAATGAAATTATAACACGGATTATTAAACTGTCATTTATGTAGGTGTAACAAAACGGATAATTCAGAATTTGGTTTTGTTTATAAATTATGATATTTCACTATCAACTCAGCTTCGAAAGATACAGACTAATTAAGCGTTATCTTAAGTATCTTTCTAAAGTTGACTTGACAGAGTTTATTTTGTTTATCAAATTTATTAGAGCATATGTTATAACTTCAGTATTCAGTAGATCATTATTTATCAAGTTTATAGCTTTTCTGAATTGTCGCGTCTGGTTACACGGGATGTGATGACATATCTGGGTAAATTATAGCTAAGCGAGGGGTCGAATAGATTTAACCTCGTCTGGTTTTTTTTTTATATAAACGCATATGTACGACCAACGCGACGATACCACCCCCTTACCCTTTGTCAGAATATCCCATGGAATACAACAACGATTAGTCAGTGGTGGTTTAGCATCGGTCGAGACAAGTTTGGATCTCGTCGTGAGTGCAAGATGTAGGTCTTGCCATGTATTTTGTAACTAAGTAATAATAGTTTATTCATACGTTGTTGTTGTTTCCATTGACGGATAATTTACTTAATTTCTATATTAATTTTAACTTTTGTATTTTATAATTTATACTTTCTTTTATGTTTTAAATATATATTTTTACAAGAAGTTCGTCTTATTTCGCGTTTTCTTTAAATCGTGTATTAAATCGCGTTATATTTCGTTGTGTTTTAATTTAGTTCGTCAATTTTACAATTGTTTTATATGCGTAACAGTCGGTTCTCGCAGCCTTGTTAGTTAGGCTACATCATGTCACTGTCAATAGACATCTCTTGAGTGAACAGATACAAAGGAGAGGCTATTCCGTACATGGTACACGAGATATACGCGACAGTCTGTATATAATTTAATAATTTTGTACGAGTACATACTCAATTTTACTTATACAACCCAGAGAAATAATAATTAAACCCGGAGCCCGGAGATAACTCACTGAAACCCGGAGTTTCCAGGTCAAATCCGGAGAGGTGGCAAGCCTATGTACATGATAAAGTAGAATCATTAAAGTATTCAAATCTGGACGATTTAAAAAAAAAATATCTTGAAATTAGTGAAATATTTCTAAATAACGTAGAACAATGATGCAATCAACAAGCAAATTGCACAAAGCTGTAAAACATCGTTCTCGTGCAATATAATTACAATTTTATAAATCCGGATAATATTTTAGTGATTTTCAAAATTATCAGTTTAAGGAAAAATGTTGTTTATAACACATGTCAAAAAAGGTTACACGCATTTACAGTTTTAAACTCTGCACTTTCACGTAACAAGTCTTTTTGGCACTTGTTATAAAAATAACTTTCTATTAAAAACACAATTATTGTTGATATTTTGTAAAATCCAAAATTTAAGAAAATGTAAGAACTTTCAGAAATATTTTAAAATTGGAATCAATACAAAATAAAACAAAAAATTTAGAAATAGTTTAAACATCAAACTATAATAAAACGTGATAATTATATAAACCGGAAGTAACGACAAAAAAATAGTTATTTGTATCACTAGGCCGGAAACTGGACTTATAGGGGTGCGAGTATATTTTGACAGGTCGAACCAAAGGCGAGGCTTGCAAATTGCGTATACTCGCAAAACAGTTTCTAGACGTGTGATATACAAGATATTTCGCGCCGATTTAAATGAAATTATTGATTAGAAATTGGTAAAAAATCTCTAACTTTCAAGCAACAAATTGACAGTCATTCTCATAACATCATATCATACCTACTTTCTGTAACAATATGAGCTATCTCATTGTTCTTATGATGCGATAGAAATTTCTTTACGAGATATACATACGAGTTATGTATGTTATATTCGCTACCCTATCAGAAAGTTATATTGTCAGAAATAAATTAAAAATTTATTTGAGATTTATAATGGGCCTTTCAAGACTTTTTTGAATTTTTTATATATTAATCTACGTAATAAAATAATTATAACCAAAATTTTTATTTTTTGTTAAACTTGTATTAAGCATGATAAAAATAATTAAACTTTCGAAACAAACGAATATGACGTAGTTGCATCTTAGCTTAAAGAGAGACAGATAAGACAGAGATAAATAACACGTAACTTCACGTAACGTGTGTCGTCATAGAATCCTCAGACAAAACATAACTAGACGGATAACAACGGCGTTTGTTGTGAAGCAGAAAGGGATAGAATAACTGGTTAGTGAGGCGGGTGCGCGGCAAGGAGCAACTTGCATAACATCAAAGTGTACTGGCTCCTTGCCGCGCACCCGGCGGACCCAAAAGTTATTCCATCCCTTTCTGCTCCACAACACTGCATTGACTTGAATACGGCATAATTCATCTAGTATTATACGTCATTGGTAGAATCGTAGAATGCTGAATGCATATTTCTTCTTCGTCTTCCTTTCAGTAAAATTGAGCACCGACAAACGTTTCAGACAAAGTTCTGTGATTGGCTTAATGCAACTACGTAATTTCAATATGGCAGTGCGAAATGCAAATGAGCGATTTGAATTATTCAACTTTACCTTTCATATTTCAGCAATAAAGATATCATTTATGGTATGATTTTATATTGTGTTAAATATGATGTACGGTCACGAATTTATTTTAATAACTATATATTAAAAAGCTTAACCACTTGAATCCCCCATTCTCTCGAAAGATCTGATGTCACTAATGTGCAATAGATATGAGTTTACTTTTCTTCCCTAAGGAGGATGAGTATCACTCTCTTCGGCTAAAGTGCAAAATGATCCACTGAAATTTTTAATGTCAAAAATCGTAACCAACCGCTTTAACTTTCTTTTTTAAGTCAGTGATTGTAAAACTCTTGTTTAATAATATATATTTGACATTTCTTTCTTATTTTGTTTTATTTGTCAATCTACAAAATATGTAACATTTTAGAAAAGTTTTAGTAAGTTTATATTTATTTTTTATTGGTTGAGAATTTTCTTAATTTTCTTGTCAAATATCTTATTGATAGTTATTTATGTATCAATGGTGAAAACAGGCGTTTCTGGCCCGCGGCATAATATTTTATGCACAACAAACAACATTTAATTATATGTTCGAAAGATTAAAATATATACACAGGTTATATATCAGAATGACATTTTGTAAAATCATGTATTCACAATTAACAAAAATTGTTATTCTATTTATGTTTCCATAGGAATAATATTTTTATCGCGTTAGGGCCAAAAACAATTGTTTAAGCCCGCTTTTAGGGCTAAAAGTCAGTAGTTGGCATGATTGTATTAAAGTTGAATTTTTACAGTGAGAGAGTATTTAAAAACTATTTAGTAGAATAAATAAAATATAATTCTAAATTTTGATATCATCTAATCTATTAAAATTTAGTGTACAATTTAAAATATCAGTGGGGTACAGAAAGTTAAGTTTGATTGTGTTTGAATGGATTCAGTATATCAAGGTTAAGTAGTTTCAATGTTCACTAACAGTCTTGCGCACAAAATTAAACATGCTTAGCGCTAATGAATCATAATTTCTTTAATAAAAATCAGTGATCCCAACTGTAGTATAAATAAAAAATTGCCATGGGAGACAAAGAGAGTGATGATAAGAGTAAAAATTGTTCACTATGTAAAATAGAGTTTAACAATGACAAAATTATTGGTTGTGATGGAAACTGTCACAATTGGTTTCATCTGAAATGTGCAAAAATCAGGGACAAAGATTTCGCTGTTATTAAAGCATATCAGGGTTTGAAATGGTATTGTGACAAATGCAATGAAGATTTTGGGTTAAAAATAATAACTGAAATTAGTAGCATGAAAAATGAAATTAATGAATTGAAAAATATTATGAAAAAACTTGTAACATAGGAGATACCAGAGAGTACTTATGCTATAGTAGCTAATAAACCAGTAATTGTGATTAAACCAAAAAACAGTCAGGAAAGTATTAAAACAAAAGATGAAATGAAACAGAAAATTAATCTCTCAGAATTAAAAATTGGTGTTTCTGCGGTTAACAGCATAAAGGATGGTGGCATTGTTGTAAATGTAACAAACAACAGGACATGGAGAAATTTCAAGATAAAGCAGTAAAAGAACTTGGAGAAAATTATGAAATAATAAGAACGAAAATGAATACACCTGAAATAAAAATTTTAGGAATTAGAGATAATTTTACACCGCAAGATCTCGAGCAAAGTATAATATCACAAAATGAGGTAAATGTAAATGAAAAAACAATTGTTGAAGTTAATCACATCAAACAACTTAGAAATAAAACTTATATGTCTATTATTAAAGTGGATCCTATTACATTTAATAAATTAATTAATACAGGAAAAATTAATATTGGATGGTCACGATGCATCGTTGTAGAAAATATGAACATTTGGAGATGCTTCAAATGTTGTGGATACTTTCATAAAGGTGACACTTGTAAGAATAAACTAGCATGTGTGAACTGTGGTGAAGAACATAGAACTAGTGACTGCAAAAGTAATACGGCAAAATGCATCAATTGTATAGCAGCAAACAACGCACTTAGACTGAAATTACCTACGAATCACAGGGCAATTGATACAGTATGTCCAGTTTATAAGAAGAAATTAGAAATCGCGAAAAGCAAAATTACGTACGAATAGCAATTACAGTACAACTTCGATAAAACTGCATCAACCATTATACATATAAATGTACAAAGTTTTTTGTCAAAGAAAGAAGACATCCAAAGCCTTCTTTGTTACACGAATCCTATAGTGTGTTGCTTATCTGAAACAAGAATAACAAATGAAATTGAAGAAATAGAAACGAATATGGCACATTACAATTTAATCAGATGTGACTCCCATAGCAGACACACAGGTGGGGTAATAATCTGTATACATGAAGGATTCAAATTTGAAGTTCTCAAAAATTACAATATTAACCAAGAAATATGGTACATTGCCATTCGATTACACGTAAATGTTAAAACTTATATTGTATGCGGTGTATATAGATCTCCAAGCTCGAGTAGCAGAATTTTTTTAGATTGGTTCAGAGATTTGTGTTACGAATTCTCCGCAGTCAGTAACACAATTATATTAATAGGCGATTTTAATTTAAACTGGTTAAATGATAATATATATACGAATGAATTAAAGAATCTAGTAGCTGAAACAGGAATGAAACAATTGGTAAAAGAATGCACTAGAACGACTAATCACTCGCAAACTCTTACCGACTTAGTAATTTCAAATGACCCATATTTAAAAGTCGAAGTGTGGGACGAACCTAAAATAAGTGATCATGACATATGTGCTATAGTTCTCGAAAAACAAAGTCTTAAACATTATTCCAGTGACGCTAATACAATTTGTAACGTATTTGTAGATAATATTCTAAGCGCCAAAAAACAATGCACGATATCAAGTAACAGATATAAACGTAACGTCAATTTGCCATGGTTAAATGATAAAGAATTGTTAAAGGCACGTACTAATAGGGACGATAGTTACAAAAGATTTAAAATCACTCAGTATGAAGAAGATTGGAATGTTTATAAGCAATTCCGCAATTAAAACGTAACTATGCTTAGATATAAAGAGCGATTATATTACGAAGACCAAATCGACAAAAACCATTCAAACCCAAAGGCTATGTGGAATACTCTAAAGGAAATATTAGAAAAAATCATAATTTTTCCACTAATAGTTTAACTTTTGACAATAAAATTATCAACGATAATTCTAACATTCCAGACATCTTTAATAACTAATAAATAGTATTAAAGAAATAATAGAGGCAATTCCTACCAGCGATAGTACGGAAAATTTAATACCTCGTACAAATTGTAACTTATCCAGTTTTCAAAATGTTACAATTAGTCACTTAAGAGATATTATATGGAAACAAAATAATAATAAATCAAGTTGGGACGGAATTAACTATAAAGTGATTAAAGATATATTTCACGTAATAGGTTATCCAATGCTTCACTTAATAAATACGTCAATATCTACTGGAATATTCCCCGATGTCTTGAAAGAATCTTTAATTGTACCTGTACCTAAAGTAGCAGGAACGAATAAGGTTGAATAATTCAGGCCAATCAACATGCTAGTTGCAGTTGAAAAAATTTTGGAAACCATCGTACATCAGCAAATAATGACGTACGTAAATAAAAATAATATATTGTGTAAATGGCAATCCGGATATAGAGAAAAACATTCGTGTGAATTTGCAGTGCAACTGGTTTTAAAAGACTGGTCTAAATCTATTGAGAATAATAGAAATATATGTGCGGTTTTTTTAGACTTAAAAAGAGCTTTTGAGACTATAGACCGTGATAAATTGATAATTTTTTTTTTTTTTTTTTATTGATCTATATTTTAGGAGTACTTCGACTGCTATGGCCACTAGTGCTCCGGTACAGTTATATACATAGTGTTTATGTTAAATTATATTATGTTACATTACACCATATTATGCTATATTGTATTATATCATATTATGTTATATTACGCCATATTATATTATATTTCGTTTTTTATGTCTATGTCGTCGAGGAAGTTTAGTAGGTTTTTTGTCATTTCGGGATCGTTATCTGTTAGTGCTGCTTTTAATGTGTCTGGTATTTTATGTATTAGTCTTTGTCTTCGGTATTTGTTACAGTCTGTTAGTATGTGTTTGATTGTTTGTTGGGTGTTGCAAGAGTTGCATATTATGGGGTCTGTTCTGTCTAATAAGTATTTGTGTGTGTATGCTGTGTGTCCTATTCGCAGTCTTGTTAGGATTATTTGTGTTCTTCGGTCGTCTTGTGCAGCCCATGGTCTAGTTGTCTCTTTGATTTGTCGGAGTTTATTATTCGTCGTCTGGTTCCAGTCGGAGTTCCATTTTTCTCTAGCTCTTGTTTTAACGTGGCTTTTGAAGTCTGCTGGGGTGGTTGCCATTGGAGTTGGTGCTTGTTCTGTAGCATCTTTGGCTGCTGTGTCTGCTGTTTCATTCCCCAGGATTCCGACGTGCGACGGGATCCAGACGAAGTCGATTGTCTTGTTGTGGTCGACGGTAGCTCTATGTATTGCCTCTTGGAGGTTTTGGGTGCATGGATTTCTTGGGAATGTTTCTTGGAGTGATTGGAGAACGCTGAGGGAGTCGGTACAGATAGCGAAGGAGTTTGTTTGGAGCATGGATATGTATTCTACTGCTTTTTGTATGCTATACGATTCTGCAGTGAAGATGCTAGCTATTTCTGGGAGGCGGTATTTGTTTGTATTGTCCTCTATTATGAATGCGGCTCCGGTTTTGTCTTCTGTTTTCGATCCATCAGTGTATATGAATTTGTGCTGTGTGTAGTTGTTTTGTATTTCTTTAAAGGTTTTCCTGTATAGTTCCTTGGGTGTTTCATTTTTTTGGTATTTGGTGAGTTGTAGGTTGGTGTTTGGTTTTTTCATTTGCCAGGGTGGCGTTTTGGTATAGGTTTTTTTGTAAATGGAGGGAAGTGTGATGTTTAGGGTTTGGATTGTTTTGATTAAGTTTTGTTGGAGTGGTGTGCTACTTTTTATTATAGTTTCGTTGTCTAGAGTGAGGAGTAAATTGTTGTGGGCTGGTATGTCGGGTCGATGTGCGAGATTAGCTAGGTATGATAAGGCAAGTTGCATTCTGCGGTAAGATAGTGGTAATTCGCCGGCTTCACACAGTAAGCTGTCTATGGGGCTAGTTCGGAAGGCACCTGTTGCAATTCTTATTGCAGTGTTTTGTATTGTTGTTAGAATTTTTAGGTTGCTTCGTTTTGCGGTGGTGTAGACTATACATCCATAGTCTAGCTTAGAGCGTATTAGTGTTCTATATAGTGTTAAAAGTGTGTCGCGATGTGCTCCCCATTTGTGATGTGCTAGTGTTTTTAATAGGTTGATGCGATTGTTGCATTCTTGTTTTAAGTTCTCTAAATGTGCTCGCCATGTTAGTTTTTTATCGAGTGTAATTCCTAGGAATTTTACATTATGGACATAATTTATATTGTTGTTGTTTAGTCGGATTATTGGGTCATGGTGTTGTTTTCGTAAGTTACAGAAGTGTATTGCTTTGGTTTTCTCTGTTGAGAACTTGAATCCTGTGTTATTACTCCATTCCTTAAGTTTGTCGATGGTTATCTGGAGGTTCCTCTGTATAGTGGTGAGGTTTTTCCCTTTGGTGTATATCACTAAATCGTCTGCAAATAGAGCTATTTTTGTGTGTTTCGGGATGTTTTTTGTTATGTTGTTCATTGCTAGGAGGAACAGAGTTACACTAAGTATTTCCCCTTGAGGCAGGCCGTTTATTTGGGTTCTCTCCTCTGAGAGACAGCCATTTGCTTTAACTTGGAATTTGCGGTTGTCGAGAAAGTTTTTAATAAAGTGGAGAATGTGACCGTCTAGTCCGCATTCTTTTGCTTCCTGTAAAATATGGTACTTCCATGTCGTGTCGTATGCCTTTTCGATGTCGAAGAGCACGGCGATTGTATGTTGTTTGTTTATTACTGCGTATTGTATTTCAGTAACTATATTAATTAGTTGGTCTTGTGTTGATCTACCATGTCGAAATCCACTTTGTATACTATTGAGGTGATTTTTTGATTCCAAGTGCCATAGTAGTCTTTTGTTCACCATTTTCTGTAGTATTTTACTCAGACAGTTAGATAATGATATAGGCCTGTAGTGTTGCGGATCCGTCTTGTTTTTGTTTGGTTTGTGGATTGGGATGATGAGGGATGATTTCCATTGGTTAGGGAAGGTATTATTTAGCCACATATGGTTATAGATTTTTAGGAGTAGATCTATTGTCTCTGATGGGAGGTGTTTTATTAGCATGTAGGTTATTCCATCTGGTCCGGGGCTACTGTTATTTTTGAGGGATTTTATAGTTTGGATTAACTCAGGTAGTGTGAATGGGGTGTTTATGGGGTCACTATTATTGTCGTCTATTGTGATTTTTTGTTTTTCTGTTTCTGTTTTGTGGGTGCTGAATTGTTGACTGTAGTGTTTGTCACTAGAGTTTGATTGAAATGTGTCTGCAAATATTTCTGTTATTTCTTGTGGATTTGTGATGGTTTGTGTACCTTTAATGAGTGAGGAAGTTTCGTAACTTATTTTTGTGCCTTTTAATTTTTTTATTTTATTCCATATATTTTTTGTCGGGGTGTTGGGGTTAATGGTGGATACGTAGTTTTGCCAAGCGTGTTGTTTGCTTTTTTGTATAATGCGGCGTGCGATGGCCCTGGTTCTTTTTAGATTAATTAGGTTTTCCATTGTCATATTTCTTCTGTATGTATATAGTGCTTTCTTGTTTTCTTTTGTTGCTTTGTAGCATTCTTGGTTCCACCATGGTGTCACTCTTCTGTTATTTCTATTTGTTTTTCGTCCGAATGTTTGCTCTGCTGCGTTTGTGATGGAATCCGTAATTTGTTTGACAGTTTCGTCAATGTTATGGAAGTCTAATGCGGTGTTGGTTTTAGTAAGCGTTGCAAATTTTTCCCAGTCTGGCTTGTCGAGGTTCCATTTGAAGTAGACGGTATGTGAGTCTTGAGGATGTGTTGAGTCGGGGAATGAGATTTTGATGGGGAAGTGGTCGCTTCCGTGTAGGTATGGTATTACTTCCCATGTTAGATCGGGTGCTAGTGTGGCATCACAGAGTGTTAGGTCTATGTTGGAGAATTTGCCTGTTCTGGCACAGAAGTGGGTGGACTCGCTGTCGTTTAGTAGTGTTGTGTCGTCGTCTATTATGTCTTCGATTAGTTTTCCTCGTCTGTCTGTATGTGTACTGCCCCATAATGAATTGTGGCAGTTGTAGTCGCCTGTTAGAATAAATGGTTGAGGTAATTGGGTTATGAGTTCGGAAATATCTTGTTTATTTATGATTTCGTTTGGTGGTAAGTATATGGAGCACAGGGTGAATTTTTTTGGTACTAAACAGCTGACTGCGATGGCTTCTAGATTTGTTTGAAGGTTGATTTCTTGTACATGATGTTTGTTCTTTGCTAGTATTGATACTCCTCCGCTGGCGATCCGATCGTCTGTTCGGTCTTTCCTGAATATAGAATATCCTGTGAGGTTTGCTTTTTGGTTGGGTTTTAGTCGGGTTTCTTGGAGGCACAGGTAATCTGGAGATATTTGATTTACGATATTTTGTAGTTCTCCCAGGTGTGAGTAGAAGCTATTACAATTCCAATTTAAAATAGTCATTTTTCTAGTTGTCTTGAGATGCGATAGATTCTTGGCTTGAGTAAATTTTATTTGGGCCGTGTTTAAGTTGACTGGTTATTCGATTTTTGATTCGGGTCAGTCTTGCTTTTATGAATCTTTGTTGCAGCAGGGGGTGAATGTCAGTTATCATTTTTAGAAGTTTTTCAGTGTCGTCTGTATAGTCTTTTGAGATTTGTAGTTGATCATGACTTCCGAACACATTTTCCAGGAATTCTTTGAATTGTTGGAAAGAGAGGATATATTTTTCTGGATCTGATTCAATTGCTTCTTTTGCTGGTTTGAGTTGTTCTTCTATCGGTATATCTGGTAATGATGTTTCAGTTTTATGTTTCTTATTGCTTTGTCTTGTGTTGTTTAAGTTGCTTGGAGTATTGTTTGTATATGTTTGTATATCTTCTGTATTGTCTGGGGTGTTTTGACTGTTGGCTGTGTCTGAGCTTGTTGATGCTGGTCTTTTTGGTCTCGGGGTTTGTTCAGGTTTGGTCGGAGCCGGGGGTGTAGGGGGTATACTTGGAGGTCCCATGTTGTTTTCACATTGGTTAGAAGTATGGCCGGCTTTTTTACAGACGAAGCAAGTGATTATGTCTTCCGACAGGAAAATTCTGTAATTTGTTTCGTCATATTCTATAGCTAGTGATTCAGGTAGTGGTGTATTTACATCTGGAGTTATATATATTTGGCGTCGGAAGCTTAGAATGTGAGAATATTCCTCTTCTTGTATTCCTGCTCTCAAGAAGCTTAGTGGTGACACTATTTTAAGTCCTTTGTTTTTTAGTTCGTTTTCTATTATTGGATGCGGGATTGTTGGGCAGACGTTTGATAGGATAATACGTTTTGCCGGTGTGATTAAGCGTCGAATGCTTAATTGCTGGTCGTTTATTTTAACTTTGTTGTTTTGCATGACAGTTTCAACCAACTCTTTTCTCGATAAGTATATTCCTATACGGTTATTTGACATACGGGAAACAAATAGTATATTGCTAGGTTGGATTATAGTACCTATAGCGAATGCATATTCTTTCAATTTTATACCATCGATTGCATTTATTATTATTGCCTGATCTTTTGCTGGGAATGTGTCCTGTATTGCTTTTCGGCTTTGTTTTGTTGCGTTTGAGTATGTTGGTTGCGTGGGATACATACTTGTTGTTTGGGTTGCGTTTATTTCTATTTGTTGTTTAGAAACTGTTTGGTTTTGTGTTGGAGGCATGTTGAGAGTTGCCGAGTACCCCTGTAGTCAGAAGTTCTCTGCAATTCCTTGCAGGTTCCGGATTGTTTGATTTTTGCTAGTGTCCATTAGATGGAGCTAGCGTGGGTGTTTGATGTGGAGTTTGTGATTTTTGTTTGATTGTGATAGTTGGGTTAAGGGTTATATGAGGGGTTGTGGCTTGCGCCAGGGGGTGAAATAGTGATATCACGAAAAATTTACCTTTTGATTTCTCTGATTTGAGTACTATGGGTATATTACTCGTGGTTGGCACTAACACTGTTTCAATAATTGACAGCTGACGCTACACGTTGCAATATCGTCACAGAGGTTATATGAAAATTGATAATTAAATTACACCAATATGGATTTAACGACACAGTATTAAAGTGGTTTATATCGTACTTAGGGAATCGTAGACAGCGAGCGAAGTATTGTGGAACAATTTCATCAGCGATTAATTGTGATCAGGGCGTACCGCAAGGAAGTGTCCTGGGAGCGCTACATTTTGTAATATATATTAATGATATGCCTAACTGTTTAAATAGTTGCAGTATACATCTTTTTGCTGACGACATACTAATTAATTTTGACAGTGATGATCCAAAGTTGTTAATACAAACTATGAATGAAGATCTACACAACATTGATATCTGGTTAAAAATAATAAACTTAAATTAAAATGTTCTAAAACTAAATGTATGATATTAGGAAATAAGAAAGGTAGAGTAAAAATTAACCAGTCAAATTTATTTGTTAAGATGGATGTAAATAATATTGACTTTGTGACAAATATTAAATATTTAGGGGTTATTGTAGATGACAACTTAAAATTTTCGATTCATATTGATTTTATATTGAAAAAAGTAGCTAAAAAAGTTATTTTTTTATGCAGGTTAGGTAAGAAACTAACATTTAGGGCGAAACTTTTGATATATAATTGTATTATACTACCACATTTTAATTATTGTAATAAAGGACAACTACAAAAATTACAGAAAATGCAGAACAAAGCAATGCGCTGTATATTAAAATGTAACAAATATACTAGAATTAAAGATATGTTACACTCTCTGCAATGGCTTGATGTTTCTCAGATTATTAACTATAATGCTTTAATATTTATATATAAAATAGTTAATGGATTAGTACCTCAATATCTAATGGACAACATTATGTATAATAAAGATATCCACAAGTATAATACCAGGGGAATTATGAATTTGTATGTGGAAAATGTAAAAAGAGATTCTATATTCCTCAAATGTGTTCATAACT
Source organism: Pterostichus madidus (assembly GCA_911728475.2). Lineage (NCBI taxonomy): Eukaryota > Metazoa > Arthropoda > Insecta > Coleoptera > Carabidae > Pterostichus > Pterostichus madidus. Next base: position 16,529,203 of record OU452303.1, read on the forward strand.
ATAATAACTTAAGTGAAGACATTAAAAAAATTACTTCATTGTCAATATTTAAAAGTAGAATTAAGGATTTTATGTTAACCACCTCATGTTATTCAATTACTTAGTTATTTGTATTTATTTTTAAGCATTTCAATTATATGTATTCTCTTTTGTATTTTGTGTAAACTAGCTTAAAGCTAAATAAATACATATTATTATTATTAAACACATTAAATTGGGCCCAGTTGTGCATAAAATATATTTTTGTACTAACTAGTTTAGTTATTGTTTTTTGGTTAATTTTTGTTTTGATTATCTTCTTTTGGTCAAGTGTACTATTATGCATTTTCCCTTTTCTTTTCTCAATTGAGGAAAGAAAATTGTATTTTCAGATAGGATCGTTAAAAAATAAAATTCTTATAGCAACACTTTTATATCTAGTCAAAAAACATGTAAGTATAAATAAGAAATCAAAATGTACAATACTTCTTAGAGTTTATTACTATAGTATAATAAATATTACAATAAATAATGAATAAAATTATTACGAGAGTTTACATATATTTAGCGGCGAATTCATGCAGAGCGGACACATCAGCATAGACTCCAGGGTAAGCGGCATCAGCGCATCCAAAGCCCCAGGACACGACACCGATAAGTTTCCCATTAGCGGCGAGTGGACCACCGGAGTCACCCTGGCAGGAGTCGTGACGTGGTGTCTGTGCACACATCATGCTATCCGTGATCAGCATCTCACCTTCATAGCTGCGCTGACAGCTCTGGTCGGTGATGATGTCCACGTCCACTACACGCAGCTCGTCAGGTGTGATTTTTACGCCGGCCACGGTGGTGCCCCAGCCGGTGACCAGCGCCGTGGTTCCTGCGGACACTGGGCTGTCTGCGGCCTGCAGTTTGATGGGCTGCACTTTGTTGCTGAATGTCAGCGGTTTGACGAGCTGGAAATATTTTCAAATTTATACAATTCTTATATAATAAATGTAAAGTAACTAAGTACCTTCATGATGGCCATGTCGTTGTTGTATTGTGCCCCCTTAAAGTAATCCGGATGTTCGATAATTTTGGAAACCTCGAATTCTTGTCCTGCACTGTGAACGGTGGAACCAACTCTTACGGTGATGAGGGCATAATTGAATCTGAAATAATGTTCAAATTAATAAATTTTGGTCTTGGTTTGATTCTTTGTCAGTGTCAATACACTTACCCATTGACGCAGTGCGCGGCAGTCAAGATGGTGTCCTTGTTTAGGATGGAGCCGCCGCAGTTGTGGCGTCCATCGTAACGCAGGGAGATCTGGTACGGATGCTCTTCGATTGTTGTTGCTACACCACCAATAATTCTATCGTCGAATGATGGAATTATGCCTCCTAATAAATTAAATTTAAATAAATAAATATATTATATACTGGGGTGAATTCCGTAACTCATCATTAATTATTATAATGACCAGTTAAAAATATTTACTAATAAAAATATATGAACCATATGAATTTTTTTTTTGCTGTATTGTTTTTAACATATTATAATATAATATAATTGAATTTATAGATATTAATTTTGCATTACAATTTTATGTTTATGTACTTACCTAAAGCAAATGCACAGGTTAACAGAAGAACTACAAACAATTTCATTTTAAATATTTATTGTTACTTAAAATTTACCTTGATCGTATAAATTACTTGCAATGAATGTAATGATCGATGTATCGCATTAAGCCTATTTATAGTCCTATACCTAATCCTAATCGATAATTATTTACATTGGTTTTCCATTTTATCATTTTTACTATTCGTTATCTATTTAATTTACTACAATAGATTATAATCACTAGATCAGTAGTTTCCAGTTTATTTACGTTTTATCTTATATACTCGTATAGGATATTGTCTCAAAGATTTTATCTTGATTATAAAATACGTTAAAAAAATTGAAGAATTCATAACTTACGATAAGCTGATGTACATATTTTATTTCGTAAATATATTGTAGTTACATTATAAAAAGGGCGCAGGAGTTATTAGAAGGGCGTGTGTAGGTTTTGCAAAAGAAATTAAGAGTGCTAGTTTCCAAGAATTGAAAAATATAAACATATAAGCAAATTCATCATTTTTAATTTTATCAATAACTAAAAATAAAAATAAATATATCATCACTTCTTTTATCCATTACTAGAAGTGACACTCTGCCATAGTAAATCTCTAGAAGTGATATATTTTGCGTATAAAGTGCAGTTACCAGTCGTCAAAAAACGGCCCTCATAGATTTTAGTGGTATGAGAACCACAGGAGTAATTTTAAGGTGGAGTAAAGTTAGTTGGCTGTGAGAATCAAATTCGGCTTCTTAAATCTACAGGCCGACACGATACCACTAATTATCTATCTTTCTTTGTTCAAGAACTAAATTTGATACTAACTTACTTACTATTGGTCAACCCGCTTTTAGAATCTGCTTGAGATAGATAAAAAATAGTTTGTAGAATTATTTATGAAATATATAAAAATGGCAGAATATTTTGATTTAAATAATCAATTTATAAAAATTATCTGAAGAGAGTGCCTTCATATGGAAAATAGCTACCTTCTTCACAAAATATAAATAAGAACAAAAACACTGATTGTTTCTATCTACATAAATCATGTTAGACATATTCAAATGAGAAAAGTTATTAGTATTTTTTACACAAAATAAAAATAAGGTTAAGTATTTGTTTCCGTTCAGATAATTTTAAGTATATTGAGATAAAAAAATATATAGACTCGTTTTCAGTACTTTCGGTATTTATTTTATTTTTATTTTTTAATCAGTAGGTAGAATCATTTATTTTTATTAATAATTAATAAAATATTATAACAATGCAATACAAATATATAATAATAGTATCATTTACAAAATTCCACCCGTTACGCGGTAAGCGTAAGAAAAATTTGTATTTTCCTGAACTTTACATGAAATTTCAGAACAATTACACTGAATGGAAATACCAATAAATATCCGATTTAATAAAATAATCAGTGCGATTCTAAAAGATAATGAACTGATAAACGTGAAATTCAATTATAATTATAGAATTTAGAATGATATAAATACACTAAACATCATCCACTAACTCAAAGTATTTTGAACAACGATAAACTAACCAGCAATATACCAACGTTTACATTCAAAATGAAACTGTTAGTAATGTTTCTGTCAACCTGCACATTAGCTTTAGGTATGCAAATAAACATAGAATTACAATAAAAACTAAACTTTAACTATAATACGAAATATACCTGTTCATTTTTAACAGTCTATTAACATTTTTTAACCAATGATAACAGCATTGAATAAAAAATGAAATTTTCATTTGATACATATATATTTATTAGTTAATATTTTTAATTGGTCATTACAAATTAAATGATCAGTTACGGAATTCACACCTGCATATAATATATAATAATATATTTATTTATTTAAATTTAATTTATTGGGAGGAATAATTCCATCATTCGACGATAGAATTATTGGTGGTGTAGAAACAACAATCGAAGAGCATCCGTACCAGATCTCCCTGCGTTACGACGGACGCCACAACTGCGGCGGCTCCATCCTTAACAAGGACACCATCTTGACTGCCGCGCACTGCGTCAATGGGTAAGTGTATTGACACTGAGAAAAAATCAAACCAATACTGTACAAATTTACTAATTTGAACATAATTATAGTTTCAATTATGCCCTCATCACCGTAAGAGTTGGTTCCACCGTTCACAGTGCAGGACAAGAATTCGAAGTTTCCAAAATTATCGAACATCCGGATTACTTTAAGGGGGCACAATACAATAACGACATGGCCATCATGAAGGTACTTAGTTACTTTACATTTATTATATAAGAATTGTATAAATTTTTAAATATTTCTAGCTCGCCAAACCGCTGACATTCAGCAACAAAGTGCAGCCCATCGAGCTGCAGGCCGCAGACAGCCCAATGGCCACAGGATCCACGGCGCTGGTTACCGGCTGGGGCACCACTGTAGCCGGCGTAAAGATCACCCCTAACGAGCTGCGTGTAGTGGACGTGGACGTCATCACCAACCAGAGCTGCCAGCGCAGCTATGAAGGTGAGATGCTGATCACGGACACCATGATGTGTGCACAGACACCACGTCACGACTCCTGCCAGGGTGACTCCGGTGGTCCACTCGCCGCTAACGGGAAACTTATCGGTGTCGTGTCCTGGGGCTTTGGATGCGCTAATGCCGCTTACCCTGGAGTCTATGCTGATGTGTCCGCTTTGCATGAATTCGCCGTTAAATATATGTAAACTTATAATTTTGATTCATTATTTATTGTAATATTTATTATACTATAGTAATAGACTCTGAGAAGTATTGTAAATTTTGATTTCGTTTTTTGCTCCGATGACTAAAAAAATAAGCTTTGCTCTAAGAATATTATTTTTTTTTTATAATTCTAACGGAAAATATAATTTTCTTCCCTTAATTGAGAGAAGAAAAGAGAAAATGCAAAATAATCTACTTGACAAAAATTTGACAAACCTAGAAAATTTAAAAAGTAACTTAAAGAAAACAATAACTAAGCCAGTAAATACAAAAATATATTTTTTTCTATTTCGGTGTTCTAAAGCTACATTCACAAATCGAAATTAGTTTTTGTTTTATGTTTTATGTTTTAGTGTGTTTTTAGGTGGCATTCACAAATAGTTTTGCTTTTGTCGGTTTTAGTTAGTAGTGATATCTATCATAAATTTTAAAAAATCGGTTATACTCAGAAGATCGGTAATACAGTAAATGCAACTGTCAGATATGCTAAGTTGCACGTGCTGTCATAAGTTTGTTTACTTTCGTATTTTTTGGAAGAGCAAGGTAAATATTATTGTAATGAGGTGGCATTCACAAATAGTTTTGCTTTTGTCGGTTTTAGTTAGTAGTGATATCTATCATAAATTTTAAAAAATCGGTTATACTCAGAAGATCGGTAATACAGTAAATGCAACTGTCAGATATGCTAAGTTGCACGTGCTGTCATAAGTTTGTTTACTTTCGTATTTTTTGGAAGAGCAAGGTAAATATTATTGTAATGAGAAGTTATTAATTTGTTATTAAACTGTTTTAGATGATTTGATTAGCAAAACTACTCTTAAAATCTAGTTATTTTCATTCATTTTGACACTTGAATAAAAACAAATTTAGGTTATTGTCAATGTAAAGGATGATAGAAAGAGACAAGTATATATCACTACATCATTCTACGCTTCGTCCTATTGGTCTATTCTTAAGTATAAAACGTAAAACTAAAACATAAGTTTGGAGTTTGCAAACTTTTGTGTTAAAACCAGAACTAAATACTGATTTGTGAATGGCTGCATAAGGTAACATGACTACAAGGTTATTAAAACATAAATGGAAATCATAAAACAAAAACTAATTTCGATTTGTGAATGTAGCTTTAAAGCTCTATAAACGCACTATAACCACGTCGTCAAGGAGATCTATAAGCGCACTGTTTTTGGCGCTTTTTATTTTGTAGGAGTCGTATGAATGCTTTTAAATCTGACAGATGAATGATATATAACGTCAAAATTGTAAATTGTCAGTGTCGAAATTATACTAAAAGAATATGCTATAGTCATACAAAATTCATAACATTCACAATACAGAAAAAAAATTGATTAATTGTCAGAATATTTTTTATTGTTTTTGTTATGAGAAGCGCCACCAGCACAACTGATGAAATACACCAACTTATATTTTTGGTCGCAGTTGTTTTTTTAAATCTAACAGAATTATAAAAATACCTCAACAGAAAAAATAGTATAACGAACACATTTCATAAGGTCTGTTATCGCACTCGTACTTTGTTAAACTTGGACTCGTGCGTTAACATATTACCTTATGAATATACTATTATTAAAATAGTGACAAGAAAATTAGGAAAAAGCGGAAGTAATGAAGAACAAATATTTACTATAAGATATATGTAAAAATATAAAAATGGATGTATTTATTTACAGTTGTTTATTTATTAGAGTGTTAATAACAAAATATGTAATAATTAATTACATAAATTATGTGCTATAAATACAACTTTTTTTTAGAATGTACGTATGTTGGTCGTGAATTTAAGTTTTAGAACATAGTTGAAAATTTAACCAAAATTTTTGTTGATTTCTTTAAGCGCAATATTTTTTATTTAAAAATAAATGTAATTTAAATTTCTATGAGAAACCTACGTTTAAATGAAGGTTGGTTTCAAATGTAATTTAGAAATGATACGCATTATGATAAATGAAATCATCATTTTTTATTCATTGCCGTCTCCTCTTTTTTTATTAAAAATTCTAACGGAACATACAAATTATTAGGTTGTTTCAAAATAATTATTTATGTATCAAGGGTGAAAAGAAGCGTTTCTGGCCCGCGGCATAACAATATGTTCAGGGTCAGAAACGCTAATTTCACTTGTAGTACATACAATATTTTATGCACAACAAAATAACATTTCATTATTCGTTCAAAAGATTAAAATATGTAAATAGATTATATGTCAAAATGACATTTTGTAAAATCAAATATTCACGGTCAAAAAGAAAAGTTTAAGTCCGCTTTTTATGGCTAAAACACATGAATTTCGGCCTGGTTGTGCGTAAATAAATTTGATAACAGATAACAGTTTTGAAAAATACTTATCAAATAAGTAGATATGATTATTTTATATAAATAATATTACACAAACATAAATAGCTATCGTGCAACAGTGGGTCAAATATTTATTGCATAATATTTTTGAATATACAGGTTGTTAAAAATGGGACAAACATCTTTAAAGGTATATTCTGATATACAGATACATGGCCAAGAATGTTTTTTCAAAATTTCTAAAATTTAGGAATGATTAAACTTAAGTTAATATTTTAGTACCCCTGGTTTGATAGTTGTATAAATTATCATTATAAACACTACAACAGTCAATGTATTCATAATATTGTAGTCTCGGCTACTAGCACCAAAAATGTACACATCAAGAATCATGTTTATAATTTTGCTAATTTTTTGTTGTGATCACTGATCAGTACGTCATATAATATATATATATAAAAAAAAAAAAATATATTATCACGCCTTTTACCCATTACTGAGTGTGGCACTCTGCCGTAGCAGATCTCGGTAAATGATATATTTATGCACGTGAAGTTTCTGTTACCAGCTGTCAAATCACGGTCTTCAAATATGTTAATGAAGGAGGAACTAGAAGGATCATTTTAAAGTGGTGAAAATTGTTCGTCGGCTGTGGGAATCGAACCGAGGTTCTCAAATCCACAGGCCGACTTTACACCAATGAGCCACCTACCCCTTTTCAAAAATATTCAGACTTCTTGTATATTCCATTTTGAAATTTAATTGTATCTTGTAAAAATTTAAAAAATTTATTTTATACTTTTCAAATTATGGCTGTGTTTAATATTTAATGAAGTTATCTTGAATATAAAGGTTACAAGTTAATAACTACTTGTATATCTAGTCAAGGGTTTCACAAAATACTATGTCAGATGGAAAGAAATTCTGTTTTTATTAAAATTCTCACAATGCAACAACAAATTAAGTACGATGTTGTTTTATTTAAATACTTGTATATTAGAAATGAAAATGACAGATACAAAATGAGTACTGTGTTTTTTTTTGTGTGTGTACAAGTAAACATACTTTTAATATTTTAGATTTTTTTTATTGCTGCTTTGCATAACTTAATTCTAATTACAGTACAGGGAGCCTCAGATATACTGGAATTTGAATTCTTCCTTCGCTACTTGAAACACGAAAATATTTATAATAAAAAAGTTTTGCCAGAATAGGCTATTCCAACAGTACACGTTTAAAGAAATATTGAACGCATACACATTTTGGTTGTAATTGTGTTACAATAATGCTAAAAAATATTAAAAGTAAAGTATTAATATCTATAATATTTAATTAAAAAACAAATTGGTCAAAATGAACGCCATAAATGTTTTTATGCCGTATGTGCCATTAGCAAACTACAACTTCATATTGTGAGACAATGCGCATGTGCACCTAGATGGCAATTCGGGTCAAAACAGTATTTAATTACAACAATAATTAAAACTGTAATGCTGGGTTGCAAGAAAAAAATAAAGACCTATTTAGTTAAAAACTCGTTTATCTAGCAACAGTATCAATAGCGATATTCGGAAACATATTGAACCGTTAGTTGCTAATGAACCGATAAAGCTTTCATGCAACCCAGCATAAATGTTAGAATAGCACAGTAACATAAAATTCTTCCATTTTAATTGAATTTACTTCTTACTTCTTAAATTTGTAGAATAATAATAATTTTTATTATAACCTGAACATTAACAGTTGGAACGTGATTAATATTATATAGTTCTTCACAAATATCGCATAATATAAGTAAAAACTGGCAAAACAAGTGTAGACGAAACGGAAACAAGCGTGTAGACAAGTATACCCATCTCTCTCAAAAAAGAAAGCATTCTCTCTTATTATTATGCTTTCTCTCTTATTATTAATACTACCTTTTTCACCACGAGCTAGCTACTTCACGATTAATTAATAAATCTTTATTATTATTTTTCATGCGAAACGTCAAAAGTGATTGACAGGTCTGAAAAATATCTGCTTGCGGTCAAATTTCAAATGCATAGCAACGCGTGCATGCTTCGATCCTTGAAAATTTGCAAAGTTTTTCATTAATTTCACGCGGACTGTATTTTTAACAAATCTGAAATACCCAAAAGGCACTAGTCCTAAACATTCTTTAAATCATAGAAAAAAAATCACAATAATCGCTCAAACCGTTTAGGCTGTAGGCGATCATAATGTTTGGTTGCCGTCCAGATGAATCCATAATGAATTTGTCTGATTAGTATATAAGCTCTGCGGACCCTGAAGTAGAATTCACTTTTGTAGGACAGTTGACACAATATAAATTCAATTATTACAAATCTATAACATTTCTGCATATCTTTCCATCCAAAGACCTTTTAATTTATACTAAACACAACAGGTTTCAAAGATCTTTCACTAAAACAACTGACGATTGAAAAAAGTCCAATTCTTCTCGCGAGCTCTTCAAAAGACCTTTTACTAGATACCAAACACAATACGCTTTGAAGAACTTTCATTAAAACGATTGGTGACAGAAAAAATCCAATTATGAACCCGAGCTCTTCAAAAGACCTTTCATTTGATACTAAACAAGAAGAATTTTGAAGCATTTTCACTAAAACAATTGATGATCTAAAAGTATTAAATTTTGTACACGAACCTTTCAAAAAATCTTTCTTTTTGATACAAACGCGATAGGTCAAATTTCAACTTTTTTATTTCATTACAATCTTCTTCTAAAGCCTTTTTATACGACACCAATACTTTCAGTTTGAAACAGTTGACGGTTGTAAAATAATTATTTTTTTTATTTCATTTGAACTTTCTTTCAAACTCTTTCATATCACACCAAATTCGGCATGACTTTTTTATATGACATTAAACACGGCATGATTCCGAATACTTTAAATTTAAAACAATTGACGGTCGAAATATATATATATATATATATTTTATTTCGTCTGAAAGTTCTTCTAAAGCCCTTTCATATGATATCAAACACGATATGATACGGAACACTGTAGGTTTAAAACAATTGAAAGTCGTAAAATTTCAAATACGTGTGTTATTTCCGAAAACATTTTGCTAAACTAACTTTTTATAAGAATTTGTTTATTGACACAATTGTTTGTTTGAAGATATTATAAATAATTTTTGAAAAAGCAATGAGCGTTCCCCGGGATTTGAACCCAGAACCTTTCACTCGCATGGTTACTGCTCTAGCATTTCTTCAACTAAACGTTGCACGAAAGGCATGAGTATTCGCCGAGTGTTTGTAGCTCAATTGGTTAGAGCAGTCACCATGCGAGTGAAAGGTTCTGGGTTCAAATTCCGGCGAACATTCATTGCTTTTTCAAAAACTAACTTTTCAATTATTTTATCTAAAGGTTCGTCTAAAGCCCTTTCATATGATACCAAACATGGCATAATTCGGTATACTTTAAGTTTGGAATAATTGACAGTCTTAAAATTTCAATGAAATACTCGTACGTGTTTTATTTCTGAAAAGATTTTGCGAATTTATTAAAAATCCGTTGGATGTAATTTTTGATATTTCCACATTTGTTTATAGTATACAACAATTGTCTTTTGAAAAATCGAAAATATTTAAATTTTGCAAGCGAGCCCTTCAAAAGACTTTTCATTTGATATCAAACACGATAGGTTTTGAATAACTTTCACAAAAACAACTGCCAATCGAAATTATTTCAATTTTGTACGCGTGCCCTTCAAAAGAACTTTCATATTATATAAATTTTGTAGCACTTTCAATTAAACAATTACCGATAGAAAATTTACGAGTGATCAAATAATTCCAATTCAAGTTATCTGGATTTTCTAAATTGTACTCTGCCGTGGATAAAATTTGCTTGGTTTTACTGTATATTATTACTGGAGACAAATTTGGTTGGGTTTACCTGTATACTTTATATAACTTGTCAATTTGACGTTTTGTTTTAGTGGATTGTCAAAAATTTTCTTTTTAAATACACATATTTAAAATGCGTAATGAAAATAAAAACGTTCACTCATTCCCCCAATATGTGTAAAATATATAAAAACTTCTCTAAAAATTTAATACTTCAATAATTTTTAATTAAAAATGCAATATGTCCACCTACAAATGTCAAAATTAGAGTAGGTGTTCTTTTATAAAATTACAAAGCCTCCACATTCTTTGTCTGTATATTTTATAAAACTTGTCAATTTGACGTTTTGAATTAAAACCAACTTCATAGTGGACTGTTAAAAATTTTCTTTTTAAATTTGGTTAGGTTTACCTGTACATTTTATATAACTTGTCAATTTGACGTTTTGTTTTGAAATTAACTTCATAGTGGACTCTCAAAAATTTTCTTTTCTTTTCGTAATTTTATTTGATATGCCTAATTATAATAAAAAGTTCCCTCATTCTCTCAATATGTGTAAAATATATCAAAAGATCTCTAAAAAATTTAATACTTAAATAATTTTTAATTAAAAATGCGATATGTCCACATACAAGTGTCAAAATTAGAGTAGGTGTTCCTTTTAAAATTTCAAAGCCTCCACACTCTTTGTCTGTATATTTTATAAAACTTGTCAATTTGACGTTTTAACTTAAAACCAACTTCATAGTGGACTATAAAAATTTTTCTTTTTAAATACACATATTTAAAATGTTTAATTATAATAAAAATGTCCCCTCAGTCCTCCAATATGCGTAAAATATTTCAAAAGTACTCTAAAATATTTAATATTTAAATAATTTATAATTAAATATGCGACATGTCCAGAGACAAATGCCAAAATTACAGTAGATGTTCATCTTAAAAATTTCAAAGCCTCCACACTCTTAGTTGAAAATGCATGTTTTTTCAAGTTTTCTCGCACATCATGTGCACTAAAAATCTGAGACTATCAACAGGCACTCCCCATGAATGATCCCTAACAAATAAAAAAAGTTTCAATTAAATCGGATAAACCGTCTAGGCTGTAAAATTGTCAGACTGATCGTGATGAAACTATATATAGAGAATTAAGCCGTTTAGTATATAAAAAGACTAGCGGTCGCCCTGGCTTCGCCAGGCCTCACGCTAGCTCCGCGGACCCTGACGTAGAATTCACTTTTGTAAGACAGTTGACACAATATAAATGCAATTATTACAAATCTAAAACATTTCTGCGTATCTTTCCATCCAAAGACCTTTTAATTGATACTAAACACAATAGGTTTCGAAGATCTTTCACTAAAACAACTGACGATTGAAAAAAATCCAATTATGCACGCGAGCTCTTCAAAAGACCTTTCATTTGATACTAATCACGACGAATTTTGATACATTTTCACTAAAACAATTGAAGATCCATAAGTATTAAATTTTGTACGTGAACCCTTCAAAAAATCTTTCTTTTTGATACAAACGCGATAGGTTTTTAACACTTTCACGAAAACAATTGTACATTTTGCTAAACTATTAAAATTCTTTTGGACATCATTTTTTATAATGTTCTACATTTATATTTTATATGTACATGAAATCAATTGAAATTTTTCTCTAAACTTTTTTGAAAAACTGTTGGAAATCGCTGAAATATACTTTTTTGCATTGTAGAATGCTGCTGTCAATTTTCTTTTTTTTTTCATGTATATTATTACCGCACACAAATTTTGCTTTGTTTTATTACATACTTTTAAAAATTATTTGTCAAGTTGACGTTTTGTCTTAAAAAATTTTACGCTAGCCCTTCAAAAAACCTTCCATTTGATACCAAACACGATATGTTTTTAAGCACTTTCACTAAAACAATTGACGATCGAAAAGTAATAAATTTTGTTCGCAAGTCCTTCAAAATACCTTTCATTTAATACCAAACACGATAAGTTTAGAACTTTCACTAAAACAATTGCCAATCGTCAAATATTTAATTTTGTACGCGAGCTCTTCAAAATACCTTTCATTAGAAACCAAACACGATAGATTGTTAAGTACTTTCACTGAAACAATTGCCGATCAAAATTAAATTAAATGCTGCACGAAAACACTTCAAAAGACATTTCATTCGATATCAAACACGATAAATTTCAAAGCAATATCAATTAAACAATTGCGGATCGAAAAAAATTATAATTTTGCACGCGATCCCTTTAAAAGATTTTTTATTTGATACCAAAAACGGCATCGTTCGAAATATTTTATGTTTAAAACAATTGATATTCTTCATTTTTTTTTATTTCATATAAAATTTCTTCCAAATTTTCATATGACATTAAACACGGCTTTAATCCGAATATTTGAAATTTGGAACAATTGACAATCGTAAAGTCTTAATTTTTTATTTCGTCTGAAAGTTCTTCTAAACCCCTTTTATATGATATCAAACACGATTTGATTCGGAACACTTTAAGCTTAGAACAATTGACGGTCGTAAAATTTCAATCAAATACGTGTTTTATTTCCGAAAACATTTTGCTAAAATAACTTTTTTTTATTTCATCTGAAAGTTCTTCTAACGCTATTTCATATGCTTTAGCATTTCGTCAACTAAAGGTTGCACGAAAGGCATGAGTATTCGCCGAGTGTTTGTAGCTCAATTGGTTAAAGCAGTCACGATGCGAGTGAAAGTTTCTGGATTCAAAATCCGGCGAACGCTCATTGCTTTTTCAAAAACTAACTTTTTAATTATTTTATCTAAAGGTTCGTCTAAAGCCCTTTCATATGATACCAAACATGGCATAATTCGGAATACTTGAAGTTTGAAATAATTGACAGTCGTAAAATTTCAATCAAATATTTACGTGTTTTATTTCCGAAAAGATTTTGCTAATCTATTAAAAATCCGTTGGATGTAATTTTTGATAGTTCCACATTTTTTTATAGAATTTATTAAGTTTGAAACAATTACCTATCGTAAAATTTCAACTTTTTATATTTCATCTGAAAGTTCTTTTAAAGCCCTTCAATATGACACTAAACACGGTACGATTCGGAATACTTTAAGTTTGAAACATTTGCTTATTGTAAAATTTCAATTTTTTTTCATTTATCTGAAAGTTCTTCTAAAGCCCTTTAATATGACACCAAACACGATAGGTTTTGTTGCAATTTCACTAAAATAATTGTCGATTGAAAATATTATAATTTTGCCCACATGCCCTTTAAAATAACTTTCGTATTACCGATATAAAATTTAAGAGTGATCAAATGATTCCAATTCGAGTTATCTGGTTTTTCTAAATTGTACTCTGACGTGGACAAAATTTGCTTGGTTTTACTGTATATTATTACTGGAGACAAATTTTGTTGGGTTTACCTGTATACTTTATATAACTTGTCAATTTGACGTTTCGTTTTAGTGAATTGTCAAAAATTTTCTTTTTAAATAAACATATATAAAATGCTTAATGATAATAAAAACGTTGCCACATTCCCCCAATATGTGTAAAATATATCAAAAGTTGTCTAAAAAATTAAATCCTTCAATAATTGTTAATTAAAAATGCGATATGTCCACATACAAATGTCAAAATTAGAGTAGGTGTTCTTTTTTAAAATTTCAAAGCCTCCACACTCTTTGTCTGTATATTTTATAAAACTTGTCAATTTGACGTTTTGAATTAAAACCAACTTCATAGTGGACTGTTAAAAATTTTCTTTTTAAATAAACATATTTGAAATTTGTAATTATAATAAAAACGTCCCCTCAGTTCCCTAATGTGCGTAAAATATTTCAAAACTACTCTAAAACATTTAATATTTAAATAATTTATAATTAAAAATGCGACATGTCCACTGAGAAATGTCATAATGACGTTTGATGTTCTTCTTAAAAATGTCAAAGCCTCCACACTCTTAGTTGAAAATGCATGTTTTTTCAAATTTTCTCGCACATCATGTGCACGAAAAATCTGAGACTATCAAAAGGCACTCCCCATAAGTAATCCCGATCAAATAAAAAAAGTTTCAATTAAATCGGATAAACCGTCTAGGCTGTAAAAATGTCAGACTGATCGTGATGAAACTATATATAGGGAATTAAGCCGTTTAGTATATAAGACTAGCGGTCGCCCTGGCTTCGCCAGGCCTCACGCTAGCTCCGCGGACCCTGAAGTAGAATTCACTTTTGTAAGACAGTTGACACAATATAAATGCAATTATTACAAATCTAAAACATTTCTGCGTATCATTCCATCCAAAGACCTTTTAATTGATACTAAACACAATTGCCGATCAAAATTAAATTAAATGCTACATGAAAACACTTCAAAAGACATTTCATTCGATATCAAACACGATAGGTTTCAAAGCAATATCACTAAAACAATTGCGGATCGAAAAAAAAATAATTTTACACGCGATCCCTTTAAAAGATTTTTTATTTGATACCAAAAACAGCATCGTTCGAAATATTTTGTTTAAAACAATTTTCATATGACATTAATCCGAATATTTAAAATTTGAAACAGCTGATAATCATAAAGTCTTAATTTTTTTATTTCGTCTGAAAGTTCTTCTAAAGCCCTTTCATATGATATCAAACACGATTTGATTCGGAACACTTTAAGCTTAGAACAATTGACGGTCGTAACATTTCAATCAAATACGTGTTTTATTTCCGAAAACATTTTGCTAAAATAACTTTTTTTATTTCATCTGAAAGTTCTTCTAACGCTATTTCATATGTTCTAGCATTTCTTCAACTAAAGGTTGCACGAAAGGCATGAGTATTCGCCGAGTGTTTGTAGCTCAATTGGTTAGAGCAGTCACCATGCGAGTGAAAGGTTCTGGGTTCAAAATCCGGCGAACGCTCGTTGCTTTTTCAAAAACTAACTGTTTAATTATTTTATCTAAAGGTTCGTCTAAAACCCTTTCATATGATACCACACATGGCATAATTCGAAATACTTTAAGTTTGAAATAATTGACAGTCTTAAAATTTCAATCAAATACGTGTTTTATTTCCGAATAGATTTTGCTAATCTATTAAAAATCCGTTGGATGTAATTTTTGATAGTTCCACATTTTTTTATAGAATTTATTAAGTTTGAAACAATTACCTATATCGTAAAATTTCAACTTTTTATAATTCATCTGAAAGTTCTTTTAAAGCCCTTCAATATGACACTAAACACGGTACGATTCGGAATACTTTAAGTTTGAAACATTTGCTTATTATAAAATTTCAACTTTTTTCATTTATCTGAAAGTTCTTCTAAAGCCCTTTAATATGACACCAAACACGATAGGTTTTATTGCAATTTCACTAAAATAATTGCCGATTGAAAATATTATAATTTTGCCCACATGCCCTTTAAAATAACTTTCGTATTACCGATAGAAAATTTAAGAGTGCTCAAATGATTCCAATTCGAGTTATCTGGTTTTTTAAAATTGTACTCGGCCGTGGATAAAATTTGCTTGGTTTTACTGTATATTATTACTGGAGACAAATTTGGTTGGGTTTACCTGTATACTTTATATTACTTGTTAATTTGACATTTTGTTTTAGTGGACAGTCAAAAATTTTCTTTTTAAATACACATATTTAAAATGCGTAATTATAATTAAAACGTTCCCTCATTCCACCAATATGTGTAAAATATATCAAAAGTTAATACTTCAATAATTGTTAATTAAAAATGCGATATGTCCACATACAAATGTCAAAATTAGAGTAGGTGTTCTTTTTTAAAATTTCAAAGCCTCCACACTCTTTGTCTGTATATTTTATAAAACTTGTCAATTTGACGTTTTGAATTAAAACCAACTTCATAGTGGACTGTTAAAAATTTTCTTTTTAAATAAACATATTTAAAATGCTTAATTATAATAAAAACGTCCCCTCAGTCCCCCAATGTGCGTAAAATATTTCAAAACTACTCTAAAACATTTAATATTCAAATAATTTATAATTAAAAATGCGACATGTCCCTTGACAAACGTCAAAGTGACGTTTGATGTTCGTCTTAAAAATTTCAAAGCCTCCACACTCCTAGTTGAAAATGCATGTTTTTTCAAGTTTTCTCGCACATCATGTGCACGAAAAATCTAAGACTATCAAAAGGCACTCCCCGTGAGTAATCCCTATCAAATAAAAAAAGTTTCAATTAAATCGGATAAACCGTCTAGGCTGTAAAAATGTCAGACTGATCGTGATGAAACTATATATAGGGAATTAAGCCGTTTAGTATATAAGATATTTTTTCAAAATATTATTATAAAATTACTTACGTTTTTCATAAAAATAACTCCTAACCTCTCTATACTATTACAAATTGCGATGCCGCCACGAACAACAAGGAACACAAATTGATTAGAAAGGGATAGCAAACGGGTTGAATCTACCGATCCTCTAAAATAGCTGGGGCAGTAGGCTCAGTTTAAGGTAAGTTCTGGGTTACTTAAAGCGTGCCAATTAAACAAAAGTAACCTACCAGGTTACTTAAAAAATCCGAAATAAATACGGCCTATATATTTTTTTGTATCGCTGGATGCTAGTTACTTTTAGTATACGAGGTGCTATCCAAAAGTTTCAGAACTCTATGTGCAACTCTTCTAATTACTGTAGTGCACCGATTTGCCGCTAGATTTCAGCACTAGTACATCTCCCAAAAACTTCCTTTCGTTTTCTCAATATTTTGCGTTCTTTTATCGTATCAGTGTAATAATATCTGTGTTACTGTTTATTGTGTTCTGCGATAGCGTGATGAGCGATTTGAAGGAGCAACGCATTTGCATCAAATTTTGTTTGCTCGGGAAAACGCCAACCGAAACTTACCAAATGCTTCGAGAAACATTTGGTGATGAAGTCATGGGAAAAACTCAAGCCTTTCAATAGTTTAAGAGGTTCAAGAATGGAAAGATGAATGTGGAAGACGATGAGTGCTCTGGACGTCCGTCAACTGGAATCAATGACCTAAATATCCAAATTGTGCGTGAAACAATTCTCCGAGACCATCGACAATCAATTCATGATATCTGTAATAAAGTTGGAATGTCCTATAGCACAGTCCAAAGAATTTTGGCTGACGAACTCATCTCTGGTTGTTAGCGAATTTTTTACATCCACGCAAACAAATGTTCTTCCCCATTCCCCTTACTCACCAGACATCGTTCCTTACGACTTTTTCGTCTTCCCAAAAATGAAAACCAAGCTGAAAGGTAAGAGATTTGAGACTGATGAGGAGATTCAAACTATATCGTAGGAGGTTCTAAGCGCTATTGAAAAAAATTGCTAAAAAAAATGTTTTGAACAGTGGAAAAAAAGATGGGACAAGTGTATAACTGTAGGTGGGGATGATTTTGAAGGAGATATTTTGTTGGTTTCAAAAATTAATAAATACAGTTTCTTTTAAAAAAATGGGTTCGGGAACTTTTGGGTAGCATCTCGTACATGAATACAATGAAATAAGTAATATATACTAGTTTAATTAAAATAATTGAATTTTGTATTTACATATTTTGATTATGTTAATTATGCTGTTATTACGAAAGTGAACCTAGTGGTACTAAAATGTTCACTCTAGATTATGTGAATTTCAGAATAATTATTATAATAATTTGTATACAATTTCATAACTCTAATATTATCAAATTTGTAGTAGAACTTATACATTGAAGCTCTGTCGCGACCCATCGTGACACATCGTGAGTGGGCGTAAGTCAAATTTTAAAATTCGTGAGTGGGCGTGATCGTGAGCCACAGTGAAATAAGCGTGAGTGACCGGACGTGAAAAAAAATTTTTTTTTTCGTGATATTTTTATTAATGAAAAGAATTACCGCCATATGGGTTAGCTAGCACAGTGGTATGAAGTCGGCCTGTGGATCCTGAGGTCCCTGGTTCGATTCCCACAGGCGACAAATTTTCATAATTTGAAAAAGCTATCCCTGTGGCTCCTCCACCACTAACATGTTTGGAGGCCGTGATTTGACGACTGGTAACCGCACTTCACGCGCAAAATATATCACTTACCGAGATCTGCTTTAGCAGAGTGCCACACCCAGTAATGGGTAGAAGGCGTGATGATATATTTATTTATTTATTTATTTATTTAATTACCGCCATATTATTATTTCATAAATTGAAATAAACCGTCATTTTTTAATCTAACTTTTGACACTGAATGTACCGATGATAGTAGAGACCTCCGATGATACTCCTTTCAGGGTTATAAATTGTTTTGTAGCACTCTAGCAAATATATAATAACAATTTTGTGCTTGATATACAAGTAAATAAAAATTACAGTGCCGACTAACATGTAAGTATTTCCTCCAGCCTGCAGAAGTCATCATATCCAGTCAATCGCTCCACGGATATCATTATGTATTAGCCTTCCTGATATCCACGCAGATATCTAACGCGGAATTCCATGGAAACTCTTCACTGTTCTCTAAGATGTGCCAGTCATAATGCCGATCGTACACTACATCAGGCGTATAAATACGCGATAATCTGGTGGAGGGCTCAGTCAGCCGTACCTCGCAGCGAAACTCATTCAGCCGCTCGCTTAATGCCGGGATGAGCACACAGAGGTCAAATTGTGAGTCGAGTAGCCTGTACCCACACACCGCATTGCCTGCAATACTTGACACAAGACAGTCTCGCCACCCACCAGTATGTGTCGCCCGCCACGTGGAGCCAGCGCTGTGTGTTATGACTTGGTGCACAGAGCCGTAGTGCGCAGACAATGAACTTTGAGATACGCTCGCCCAGCAGATGAAACATGTAGTGCGCCGTTGACAGAAATAGCGCTCGTGTTTCATGCACTTGTTGTCGATGTCGGTGTGCGTGCAGCCTCCGTCCTTGTTCCTGCAGGCTCGCCTGGCGGGGACGCAGTGTTCACATCGCCAACCATCCATGTCATGGTACCGGAACACCGTTATCTCCGCCGCACATCTCGCACACTTTTCCACCACCTTCGCCAGCTGATCGGCCGCACCGCACACACTCTTCTTCGTCACCTGATAAACCGCGTCACTCATCTTCCTTTTCACTGTCCTCGCCAGCTGATTGGCTTCGTCGTTCACAGGGCAATTGTGATCCATTGTTCTTGCTTTTGTCTATTCTGATTCAACACGTTGGTGAAACTAGTCATTCATATTAAAACGGCACATTGATATAACTCGATGATAAGGTATCAGTGATACACCACTTCAAATAGTAATGAAATTAAATACAATTTATCTTTTATCAGAGAGTAATTTATTACAAAGACTGTTCAAGTAGCTGGAAACAGACGCCGAATTTTAATTTTTACTGTTCATTCATTATTTTCCTTAAAACTGATTTGTTTAGTTCTCTTATTAAATGCACTAGATCTGATTTCATTATCATATCTTACCATTACTTCTTTAAAGGAATTATTGTTTTTTTTTTATTACCTACTGATGTTTATCCTTTCTCCTTATCCTTTCAATAGGCTCATGAACCATTTTTTAAATTAACTGTTGTTATATATATATATATATATATAAATATATATATTGACTTGTTATCAGTAGTAAGATTACCCGCTCGCCGTCCCCAAGGAATGCGGATGTGACGACATGATAGTGGTCCTGATGAATTATTGAATATGATAGTTGCCCAGATCAATTAATGAATGTGATGAATTTTTTGTAAATGAAATTTTTTTTGTAAAAATAATAATAATTTTTTTCGTAAAAATAATAATAATTTTTTTCGTAAAAATAATAATAATTTTTTATTTTTATTTTTTTGTTACACGAATGGACTTGTGATAAATTTAGTTTTTTCCAATTGAATAATATATTTATATCTTGATAACTGGCATTGTAGTAGAATTTATCCCACGCAGGTACTAGCAGAAAGGCACCTGTTGTATACAATGGCTTTGTCTGTATATTTCGGGTTTTTCCAGGTATACACAACTGTGGGTGATTTCAGAATTTGTCTGTGGGAAAAATAAATCTATTATTTGCGACATAGGGAGGTTTTTAAATAACTGACTTGGCTTATGTAATATAAATCTAGCGAAATAATATATTTTCCTACAACTGTGCGATTTCTTTGTTATTACGTAACTATAATTGCCTTGGTTACGTATGGAAAGTAGATGAATGCAGACCAAGTGCGTTTCCGAAAGCAAAGAAACACTAGTGCGGAAAGTGCTTCATTACGTAACTGTCAAAAGAGTATTGTTTTGACAGCGATTTAAATTTCGCGCCGAGCGCGGAATTCATATTTTGACGCTTATGGAAGAAGAAGATACGGTGAACCAGCGCTAGTAAATATGCAGTAGTATATTTTGACGTTTATAAACGTAACCTTAATTTGCAGTATATCTAATCGGTAGACAATTAATAAAAAGAACCGAACAAAGTAAAATATATCGATAAATGGTTTTATTTAAAGAGTAAGTGAAATACTTCATATTTATTGTTTGTGTATATTATTAATACAGTTGTTACAGTTGCTTATATTGACATAATGCAAAGTGGAAACTTTTGTGTCTAAAGAAACATTGATTTCTTCCGTACCTGCTCATATTGTTACCAGTAATATTATTGGTAATAATTTCGGAAGCTTCAGAAGTACCAGCAGCAGATTGATTGTCATTGTCGAAAATAGATCCAACATAGTATGATCCGGAGCTTCAATTATCTTTGGAGATGTTAATGATAAAGAAGAATCAGTCACTGTACTATTCCAATCAAGATGATTTTGAAGAAATTATTTTGACGTTAGTGAAATATTTTTAAATAACGTAGAACAATGTGCAAGCAATCAACAAACAAACCATAGCAACGCCGTAAAACATCGTTCTCATGTAATATGATTAAAATTTTATAAATTTTATAAATTTTAATAATATTTTAGTGATTTACTAAATCGCACAGTTGTAGGAAAAATGTTGTTTATAACACGTGCCGAAAAAGGTCACATGCTCGTGCAGATTTCCGCACTCGGCAAGTTAAATTCTGCACTTGCACGTAACGAGCCTTTTTCGGCACTTGTTATAAAAATAACTATTCTTTCATGACAAGAGTCTAGGCGGCATTACACACGCGCGCTCTGGTAAGCCGACTTTGTGTTCGTGTGGTGTGGGAAAGATACTGACTTAAAACCCTAATATTTGCAGTGTTGTTGTTGAATAACACCTGCACCACAAAAAGGTGTTTTTGTATATTTCGGGGACAGGTAAAAATCTGATGTGAAACTGTTTGAAAACATTATTACCTTATTGTGGGAAAAAAATTGAAGCAAAATGAAGCATTATTTGCGATACAGGTTTATTTAAATAACTGACGTGGTTTTTGTAAAATAGAATGTTCCTACACATTAAAGTATTATTTGCAACACGTTTGATTAGCGTCCATTTAAAATAACGAAAATATATTTAGCTTAATATTGGATTGTGTATATTGTCTTGTAAATGTTTGCAGACAGATTTCGCCTTTCATTCAATTCTGCTCTAGTTTATGTAAGGGATTTTATTTTTACCTGTTTGAGTACGTTAATACAATACAATCTAGCTCTTCTTTGTTAACCACCAACTAGTAGCATCTTATATAAACACGTAAGACAGAATTTTCGTCAAAATGGAATGTATTTTGATAACTTTGGCCGACAACAGAATTTTCATCAAAATGGAATGTATTTTGATAGTGGGGCCCCACATTATACGGAGAGACTTTGCCCCACACCAGGCAAGATTTAAATAATATTGTTGGGGCCCAACGCGCTACATTGGATCATATATTATAGGGCTCCAAAATTATTCATGTACACGTGGATGCATAAAATAAAATAATTTTTCCTTATTTATAAATTACCAAGATAGATATTATGTTCTGTCTTTTTCCTTCTTACTGCTGTTACATTCGCTATTCATTTTAAAGATAAGATTTGTTTATTGAAATCTATCTATTTTTCAAATCGCATATCAAAATTCATGTTTTTTGTATTTTTCATTGTATTGTAAAAATATTCAAATTTTCATCAATATAACAATAATTTAAGGAAACGTAGAAACGTAGAAAAGTCAATTGTTCCATGCGGAGTAAATGCAGTTTGAAAATACCAATTTCTTATTATAGTCTCGTTAATACTAAAACCCCCCGATATTTTATTAAAATACGTTCAGGAGAATAAACAGGTTGACTGCCAAGCTGTTTTTTGTTACCTTGCCATTCATTGTTTTGTGCACCATATAGGTGCACAGCATTACTTGTCATTCAATAAATGTGCACCTATTTGGTGCACAGGGCACGATTTAATAAAGTTGACTGTGTACCTCTACTGGTACACGCAGTTAAGTTTATATATGGAAAACTTAATCATTGGGCCTCCTAGACCAAAATTTTTAAATGTGCCTATGGGTTTTTGGCACGGTTTGTTAGGAATCATATATCAAAAAAAATATGTTTCAAATGGTAAATAAAACTTTATTAATTACAAAATAAATCAAACAAAAAGCCAGCTAACATACAGATTAGTGTAATTTAAAGAAACAATCATTACATAAAAATTTGCAACAAATCGGGCAACGGGTCCAAACTTTTTTTGCTATTTGTTGTGCTTCTTTTCTTGAATGGCGTCTAATAGCCTCCTTGTAGCAATTTTGACACCTTCCCCTTTTATTTAATTTTTCTAAGACATGCCGGTTTGCACTTTCTAAAGTATGTTCCCTTTTTGTTATAAGACTTCTTATCAACGATTCCTTGAATTCTGTAATTTTAAGTTTTTTGAGCTTTGTTACAGAATTGTACAAATACATTGCATTTACTATAGCTGTGCTTAACATAATTTCGAAGGCTACTTTTCTGTACCATTTAACGGATCTACGCAAAGCACGATGGTAAGATGCCATTTGGTCAGATAAGTCAATAGTCGATTTACCGGTATTATAGTTTATAATAGCACATGGTTTACATTTAACGCCACTTCGAGTTTGAACCTCAACAATTTGATCAACATGCTTAGTCGTTAGTACCAAAACGTCTCTTTTGTCTCTCCATTTGAGAACTGTTATACCACAATCATTTTGACGAGCAATAACCTCGTGTTTTTTCAACTTTTGTTTTACAACTTCAGATGGTATGTGCTTTCTGTTCGCTCGCAATGTCCCGACCAAATGAGTGGAGCTTTCAAGCAGCTTTTTTGCAAGAGGCACTCCTGTGTACCAATTATCGGTGTATAAGGTACGCCCGAAATTTAAATAAGGATTCATTAGCTCCACAACCACTTTCTCTGATACCGACATATCGTCTACTCTCTCCTTTCCGCAGTATATTTTAAATTGTAGAGTATAAAATGATTCAGAGCAAAGTTTAAATATTTTAATTCCATAACGATGCCGTTTATTTTGAATATACTGACGGAAAGAGAGTCTACCCAAAAATGGAATCATAGATTCGTCAATGCATACAGACTGGGTTGGACAGACTGCTATATTAAAGTTTGCTACAATCATATCAACTAAGTTTTGAACCTTGTGAAGTCTATCACCTTGAGATGCTTTTGAATTATCAGCAAAGTGTAGCATACTAAGTATGAGCTCGAAACGATTTCTAGACATGTATTCGCCTACCTTGCTGCTAAGTAAAGGATTATCTTTTTTCCAATAGTCAGAAATTGAAGGCATTTGGTAAAGGCCCATCCACAATACCAATCCTAAAAATGTACGTATTTCTTCACTATTGACGGGAGCCCAACGCTGCACTCGAGAACTCCTCTTAACACTGGGAGAAGTTTTTCTTTGGAGAGCGTACCGATTCGTTTCTTGAACAATTAAGGAAATAACATCTTTGTCAATGAATAAGACAAAAAATTCATATGGCTCTGCATCCTGTAGGGTCTCGAAAATATCCGGATTAATTCCTACATCTTCATTGTTTTCATTGTAAATAATATTTTTAATTTTCGAGGGATCTGGTGTGCTCCAAAGAGAACTTGGCGCATTTACGATTTTTGGTGAATTTACAACATCTGAACAATCGTCACTGTCACTACTACTTGATACTCGCTCGTCATTCTGTTTATTATAAGTAAAATTAGGGTCAGCATCACTGTCATCAAATTCACTATCACTTGAAACAGAAGGTGTGGGAACCTCATGGAACAAACGAAGCAAACGTTCATTTTCACGGTCATCCATCTTGAAGGGATGTGAACCAACTAATAAACGTGCAGTTGCGCTAAAGTTGTCAAAACCGACCGTAGGTAGCGCATTTAATATACGCAGAATTAAAAACCAAGGTCAAATTGAACAAGTCTGGTCTCTGAGGCCATGTGCACCTTACTGGTGCACAGAGCGGATTTTACATATGTCCATAAAAAACGCAATGAAATTTCTAACAAAGTATATTATTGACAGAAAACTTGATTAAGAAAACAATTAATAATAATTTTTTTTTTGGCCCACCGGCCCTATACGTTGATTTTTTTAAATCAATGCTTGGATACGAAACCGTGTACCTATTTGGTGCACATGGCAGTCAACCTGTTAAGTAATATTTGAATATTGGGTTAAATATTAGATGTATAGTTTGTAATCAGTGTTCTAACAATCGGTCAACATTTTCTAAATAAGGAATAACAAACCAGCAATAATTTTTTTTTAAGCTTAATTTAAAAATATATGGGGCATATACATATATGATACGTCGCATTTAATTAAAAGCAAACTGAATACATTTGTTTTAAGTGACTTTTTAAAGGAGGGAAATCGGGTATCGTGAAATCATATACTGATATTTATATAATAGTTACAAATCTTTTAAATTACGCATTCTTTTAAAAATAACAGGTAAGCACATATCTCGGAATACATTTGAAAAATGACCATAAAATTAGATACAGAAATTTTTACTCGAATTATGGCAACAGCAATAGAAACCGATATTTTAACTAATGAATTAAAGTCAAATACTGATAAAAATACCGCTATCATTCCCTCCTCCTACTCTGTAAACGCTCTGCAAATAGAATTATATCTGTTGGAGATAATGTTGCTATGTGATATTTAAATGTATTGAAAAAATATGTGTTGTCATTAAATAAATAAAAACAATAGAGAATTACAAAAAGAAGAAACGTCAAGTGTTTTAATTTTCATGAAAAAAGTAAAAGGAAAAAATCACAACTTTTCATAATCCAGCTTAGTCGAGAACATTTTTTGGTCCTTCGAGCCGGATACAAAGTCAATCAGCATCAGTGTTATTGCTTTACTCGCTGTGGAGTTGTTATGAATCAAGTTGTGTACGTCATATTACAGGATTGACAAGTTGTCAATTTGTGTTGGTGTTGGAAATCATTTTAAAGTGGAATTTGGTTGTAAAGCAAGTGCAAACAACAAAAACATTCTTATAAATATTTTTAGAATTGATAAGCACATGTAAAACAAATCGACACATTTATTACAAAAGCAACCTACTTTACATTCGTGTTTGTAAAGCAATCCGTTTTACACGTGTGTATAACTGGCATCATGGACGCTTTAAATAAAATCAAACGAAGATTGAAATCAAATCTTACTCGAGTGGAAAATGCTGTCGCCAAATTGGACAAAGCAGAGGCACTGGAAATAGAACGACAGTTAAATTTAGACAAAGTGGAAATGTTGGATAAGGAATTCCAAGAATTAACACTAAAGCTAAGTAACATTTGTAATGATGATGAGTATGCAAAACAAGAAGTAGATTTAAGCGATGCTGATAGTCGCATATACGCTTTAAAAGTTGCTTTATTATCTTTACAAGGTCCAGTCACAGCACCACCACCAGAACAACATGTCAGTCATAAGCAAGCTGAAATCAAGCTGCCAAAGTTGGACATGCCAACCTTCTCTGGCAGCACACAAGCCTGGTTGTCGTTTCGGGATTTATTTAGTGCCATTGTTCACAACAATACATCGCTGAGTGGTGCTGAGAAATTACAATATTTGAAACTAGCTCTGAGAGGTGAACCTGCATAGCTCATACAAGCGATTGCTATCACAAATGTAAACTACCAAGAAGCTTGGAACATTTTGAACGAGCGTTACCAAAACACTCGTGAAATTGTTAATGCGCATATAGATCGGATGTTGTCACAAACTACATTGCATCAAGAGTCAGCTACTGGTTTACGCAAGTTGGCAGACACAACAATAGAATGTTCACTTGAATTACTAGAGTTGCCTGTCAAACAGTGGGATGCAATTATTGTCAACATCATCACAAAGAAATTGGACCCAGACTCGAGAAAACAATGGGAATTGTCATTAATTACTGATGCAGTTCCAACGTTTGAACAGTTGAATACCTTCATAGACCAAAGGGCAAGGGCATTAGCTACAATTGAAGCAGGAAGAACGAAGTATAAGTTGAGCAATCAATCTATGAACAAACTACAAGTCGTTGTGCATCATGGTTCTACTTCAACCTCACAAGTATGTGAGAAATGTAAGAAAGATCATACTATTTACAAATGTCAAGAGTTTCTCAACACAACAGTTGCTGAACGTCACACTATAGTAAAGAAACTGCAGCTATGTTTCAACTGTCTGCGTCCACGTCATACAGCGCGTGAATGCAAAGCTGGTGTTTGTCGAAAATGCAATCGCAAGCATCATACATTGTTACACTACGAAACTGAGCAGAAACCAGAACAAGCATCAACACAAGCTGAAAAATTAGATAACTTCAATGGACACATTGTCGATAATCAAGATGAAAAGGTAGTCACTACTAAAAAACACCAATCTTCACAAGTTTTGTTAACAACAGCGTTAATCAAAATCAAGAATGAAATTGGTCAAGTTATTATTTGTAGAGCACTTTTAGACTCTGCATCACAAGCAAGCTTTATTACGGAATCTTGTGTTCAACAATTAAAATTACACAAGACTAAAACAAACATTCCTGTCACTGGATTAAATGCATCAGGGTTAACAACAGTCAAGAGTGAAACTCATGTAACTTTTACATCAATTTATAACGAAGAGTCTACTTATACAGTTCATGCATTGATCGTGCCAAAAATAACATGTAAATTACCAAGTGCACCGATTATGAAAGATTGGCCACATTTACATCTGCTAAAGCTAGCCGATCCGAAGTATTTCGAACCAAGCAACATAGATGTATTGCTTGGGGCGGACATTTTTGCAATGATGTTGTTAAGCGGACGTCAACTAGGACCAGTCGGCGCCCCAGTAGCTCTAGAATCGGAACTTGGGTGGATATTGGCAGGAAGAGTTCAAGGTAATCAAAATTCAATTCAAGTTCATTACGTCCAATGCGATATCAGCGAGTCACTTGAAAGATTCTGGAAGCTGGAAGAAGCATCAAAACCAGTAACCATATTAAGTAATGAAGAAAGAAGATGTGAAGAACATTTTTCTGCAACACATAAAAGAGATAAGACAGGCCGCTACATGGTACAATTACCATTGCGCAATGAAACTGTACTTGGTTCGTCAAGAGAAACAGCAATAAAAAGATTTAAAAACGTGGAGAAGAGATTAAAAAAGTGTCCAGATCAGCAAATTAGATACAACAATTTCATGAAAGAATATTTGCTGTTGAATCACATGGAAATTTTACCAGAAGATGAAGTATGTCAGACAAAACAACACTACTATATGCCACATCATGGTGTGATTAAAGAAGATAGTAGCACCACAAAGCTACGAGTAGTTTTCGACGCATCATGTAAAAGTGACAATGGTGTGTCG
The DNA here is from genome assembly GCA_911728475.2 of Pterostichus madidus. Classification (NCBI taxonomy): domain Eukaryota; kingdom Metazoa; phylum Arthropoda; class Insecta; order Coleoptera; family Carabidae; genus Pterostichus; species Pterostichus madidus. The sequence goes on from OU452303.1 coordinate 16,557,521, forward strand.
TTGAACGATTGTTTGATGATTGGTCCCACATTTCAGAATGATTTGGTGTCAATACTTCTACATTTCAGAACACATTCAATTGCTGTGTGTGCAGATATAGAAAAAATGTACCGCCAAATTCAGGTGCAGTCACAACACACAGATTTGCAGACAATTGTTTGGCGCGAAGCAGATTATGAACCAATCAAGGACTACAGGTTAATTACTGTCACCTATGGAACAGCTTCAGCTCCATATCTGGCAGTGAAGGCTCTACAACAATTAGCAAAAGATGAAGAAGATACATTACCATTGGCGTCAAAATCTACACTTCAGGATTTTTACGTTGATGACTACATGTCTGGAGCCGAAGATGAAAATGCAGCAATAGAATTGGTACAGCAAATGAATGCACTCATGAAAAGGGGAGGTTTCAAATTACGAAAATGGAATTCCAACAGTAAAGCCGTTTTAGAAGAAATTCCAGAAGAACAGAAAAATGTTGGTGAGAAAGTCAGAGTCAACGAAGATTTTGCTATTAAAATATTGGGAATAGTTTGGAATCCAACAACTGATTACTTTACATACAACACGTTGAAAATGCAAGAAGTTAACACATTAACAAAACGACAATTATTGTCAGATATTACTAAGATTTTTGATCCTCTTGGATGGATATCTCCTGTAATAATTAAAGCTAAAATACTCATGCAAAAATTGTGGAATCTCCATTTAGAATGGGATGAATGTGTACCCCAATTTGTTCAACATGTGGAAAATTTACCGTCAAGATTTGGTGAATATTGAAAATATACATCTGCGCCGGTGTGTCGCAGAAAATAACACAACAAACAAACAAATTTTTGCATTCTGTGACGCATCGGAAAAAGCATATGCTGCTGTAATTTACTTAAAAACAATTAAGGATGGAACGCCGAGAATAACATTAGTGGCTGCCAAAACAAGAGTTGCACCATTAAAAAAGATATCTATTCCTAGACTGGAATTGTGCTCAGCGTTATTACTAGCAAACTTGATAAAGACAGTGAAAGCCGCATTGAAAATTGACGTCGAAGAAATCCATGCTTTCTCTGATTCAACTGTGGTGTTGACTTGGTTGTCAGCACAACCAGCACGATGGAAGACCTTTATTGCAAATAGAGTGACACAAATACAAGAACATTTACCAGATGCCTATTGGCATCATGTGAACGGCAAAGAAAATCCAGCAGATTGTGCCTTTCGTGGTACAACAGCTCTGGAACTAATATCTAATAGTACGTGGTGGCATGGTCCGCCTTGGTTAAAATCAACATTTGATCAAGCCAGTGTACAATTTACCGAAGAAGAAGAAAAGTTAATCACACAAGAAGAAAGAAAGGCGACTGTGAGCATGACAGTTCAACTTGATTTATCTTTACTACATAAATATTCGAATTTGAAGCGATTGTTAAGAATAACAGCATGGTGCATGAGATTTAAGCAAATTAAAACAAGAAAATGGCAGGGTTTTCTAAAAGTAGAAGAATTAGACAATGCATTGTCAATTTGGATTAAAAATGTACAAGGTTTAGAATTTTATGAAGAAATACAATGCATGAAAAGGAATCAACCAGTACCAAGAAAGAGTCGCTTGCTAAACCTGAATCCTTACATTGATGCTAAAGGATTGTTAAGGGTGGGCGGAAAATTACAAAACGCTAAGATAGATGAACACAGGAAACATCCTATTCTTTTACCAAGGAAGAGCAAATTAACCACACTGATTGTCGAAGATGCACATATCACAAATTTACTTGCTGGCCCACAACTGCTTTCATCACTTCTACATCAAAGGTATTGGATCCTGCGAGTTGTCACCATCCAACATCGGGTGATTATAAAAGACCTATCGTTAAAATAGTTAAATTACCAATTGACCATAATTAAATTGTATTATTGTTTGTATTTGAAACCAATGTTTCAAGGTGGGCGGAATGTTGGAGATAATGTTGCTATGTGATATTTAAATGTATTGAAAAAATATGTGTTGTCATTAAATAAATAAAAACAATAGAGAATTACAAAAAGAAGAAACGTCAAGTGTTTTAATTTTCATTAAAAAAGTAAAAGGAAAAAATCACAACTTTTCATAATCCAGCTTAGTCGAGAACAATATCTGCCGGTGAACAGACGATGTACGTACACCGGGCCCCTGAAACAGAGGCGATGGATCAACTTAGAATAGTTAATGTTGTTATTGCGGCGTATACAACAGCCCAAGCTCGATTACGACTGCATGAATTTTTACATTCTCTCGGAAGTAAGGTATTGTATTATGACACGGATTCCAATATATACAGTCATTCACCCGGCAAGTATGAGCCCACAATAGGATATTTCTTAGGAGATCTCACTGACGAATTGTCCTGTTACGGTGTCGGTAGCTATATAAAAGAATACGTGTCTGACGGACCAAAGAATTATGCTTGTAAAGTATATTCCCCGACAGATAATAAAACTTTTGAAATTTGTAAAGTAAAGAGATTTCCAATAAATTTTAAAAATTCTCAAATTATTTTAGATTTATAAAACGTAGATTAATAGACCAGGTTAATTCTGTTCCGTACAGAGTAATGAAAAAAATCAAATTAATTTAATATATTTTATATTCATGTACTATATTATAATTATGTGTAGGTACCTACAGATTATGTAATAAAAAGAAAAAATTTTTAAAAATATTATTTATGAAAATATTGGTTAAACATGTATCTTATAAATCAGTCATTTTCATTTTTATCATAAGTGCTAAACAATTTTTAAAAAAATCAACATGCATATATCCATTAATTCTAAATAACAAATATACTAAACAATAGTAACCGCAAACTGATGCTGTGTTGTCTTGCTAAGTAATGGTATTAAATGACCATTTTATCGTATTTCTTCTTAGAAAATCTCAATGTTCTTTAATTTTCCTGTATATGCGTCTAATTTAGTGAAAAACTAATTTATATTTAATAATATATTCTAATAATCATAGTAGCAATAGAAACAAAAAACATAAACTTGTTTAACATTTATATGTCCAATAATAATAATTGTCAAACACAAGGAGCAAGTCATAAGTATTCAATTCAGCGTTTTTTGATGCTATATCAATTTCATTGATCAAATAGTAAGTAATTTTATATTTATATTAATATAAGTTTTATTTATATAAAATGTTGTTAGGAAGTTGATTATCTGTAATGAAAATTAAAAAGAAAAATTATTAAATATACTGCGTATAAGAAAGTCGTGTGGTGACCACACTAGATTTTTTATATTAATAATCAGTTTCAAGGGAAATAATGAATGAACATTATTTCATCCGTAGAAATATTTTGAACCCCCAAACAGAGATATTGACTAAAACTGAATATGACACAAATAATTTTTATAAATTAATTAAAATATTAATAGAAGTTGTGATATTAAATATATATAAACGTTTATAAAGTCAATAATTCTTGTGAAGAGAATAATCACTGCTACATTGCTATCAATAAACAATAAAACATGCCTAAAATAATTAAGGATTCATACACCAATTAATTAAACTTCCAGTGTAATAACCAGAGACTTAATAATTGAAGCAGAGCGATCGAACAGTTACTAGGGGTTTTCACGATTTATTTAATTTTATCATATGTTAATCTTAAAAATGTTGAGGCGTGTGAGGTTGTTAATTAATGCACCGGTGCAGCGGTAGTCTCCTTTATTCGATGTTGACATATTTATGTGTCCCGTGCCATACAGTGAATCCTAGAGTACGCTTGGTACCTGAATCCCTCCCGACAGTTGATCAGAAAACAAAAATATATCGCACACACACACACAAAATGTGTATTAAAATATAATAAGTACTGAAAATAATTGATATATAACTGAATTCTTAATAATTATATTGATAGAATTACTTGACATACATTTCAAAATATTTATGATCTTAAAAACATTAATCTAATATTACTAATCAATTAAATCAAAGTAATATTTAAAAAATACAAAATAAAAACACTTGGTTGTTTCAAGGAAAATATTTATTTTTACACTTTATACGTATTTCGGGCTGTAAAAGTCGAAATACATATTAAGTATAAAAATAAATATTTTCTTTAGAACAACCAAGCGTTTTTATTTTGTATTTTTTAAATATTATCAAACATGTTATAACAAGTGCCAACAGCTTACTCAATTAATTATAAAGCAAAATATTTTAAATCAGCTATGTATAAAAACCGGAACTTGTTACTTGAATTAGATAAATGTTTCGATCATAAAATCTCTATTATAAATAAATTTATAAAAGTAAAATGATTAAAATCCTTTCATGCCCGGTTTTTCAGTGCCGGTTTAAACTTAAGTTCAGCTGAACCTTAAACTTGAGCCTGAACTTTTTTCTGTTTATAACCTGTCAAATTGAACTGGTTCTGCTGAACCTTTACTGAATGTCAAAATAATATTGTAGTGTTGTGTAATTTGGGATTTTGAGAAAATATCAACGATATCCTAGTTTACTGAAATTGTATTTATGTCAAAATAAGAAAAATTCAATCAAAATAGGTATCTGTCATCATCATTTTCTTTCTTGAAGGAAACTAAAAGGGCAGCGAAATTTTCTACTGATGAAATCGAATTGCTAATGGATTAAGTAAAAAGCATGGAATGTAAAAAATAATTTGGAAAGAAAAATGTTGAGAGGAAATTTTACAATATTAGCGACAAAGTTCATTAGTTTTAAGGAAGAGATACAAAAATTTCAAGAAAAGATCAAAAGTTAGATTCACAAATTGTAGGAATAAAATCTATAATTAACAAAGACAATTTAACAAAAGATATTGAACATGGTATAAGGGCGCAATATTTACTAGAAGAAAGAAATTTGAAAAAAAGAGAACATTATATATCGTACATATGGATATGAAAAGATTGGAAACAGAAAATTTTGAATTAGAAATACAATTTAAAAAGCAGCAATTAAATGTAATTAATAACTAATATGTAGGCATTTGAAGTTCATAACTTAATTTATTTGATAATATTATTGTTAATTGTATTGTAAATAAAAATAAGAATTAAACATAGTATGAAAATAATATATAATAGAATTTCTTGTTCTGTTATTCGGGCCAACTCGCTATCGATGTTAATAGCAGGCACAGCTTCTTTTTCATTGTAAGCGATATTATGTAGTACAACTGTAGCTACAACGTATCTTCCAGTACTTAATTTTAGCCTAATACCAATTGAAAGTACAGAGAACCTACGTTTCCATACTCCGTACTGTCTCTCCACAGTATTTCTACTCGTAATATGGCGCTCGTTGTATAAATTTTCAGCAGAACTTTGAGGATTCAATAGCGGAGTTAGTAAAATATTTATTTTTTTATATCCATTATCGCCCGACAATAATTAATTTTAGATTTCGCCATGATCAAATAAAAATTTATAACATATTCATCATCTGAAGATTCCATTTTGATAAAATTATAAATTATTTGTGACAGGTAAACGTCAATAAATACAGTGAAACAGTCGTTTAATTTATTATAACAATGTAGGCGACGATTGAACTTGACTTAAACCAAGTAAAATGACGGTTTAGGTTCAAGACAAATTTGAACTGAGTTTAAGGTTTAAACTGCACTGAAAAACACTTTGAACCTTGAACTTGAACTTGAACCGATGTTTGAGTTTAAACCGGCACTGAAAAACCGGGCATCAGAGGGGATCCCTGTTGTATAATTAAAAATTTAAAAATAAAAAATTAAATATGTAAATTTTATTATAATTTGTAAATAAGAAATATTAATATTATCAATTATTTTCAGTACTTATTATATTTAAATACACATTGTGTGTGTGTGTGTGTGTGTGCGATATATTTTTGTTTTCTGATCAACTGTCGGGAGGGATTCAGGTACCAAGCGTACTCTAGGATTCACTGTATGGCACGGGACACATAAATATGTCAACATCGAATAAAGGAGACTACCGCTGCACCGGTGCATTAATTAACAACCTCACACGCCTCAACATTTTTAAGATTAACATATGATAAAATTAAATAAATCGTGAAAACCCCTAGTAACTGTTCGATCGCTCTGCTTCAATTATTAAGTCTCTGGTTATTACACTGGAAGTTTAATTAATTGGTGTATGAATCCTTAATTATTTTAGGCATGTTTTATTGTTTATTGATAGCAATGTAGCAGTGATTATTCTCTTCACAAGAATTATTGACTTTATAAACGTTTATATATATTTAATATCACAACTTCTATTAATATTTTAATTAATTTATAAAAATTATTTGTGTCATATTCAGTTTTAGTCAATATCTCTGTTTGGGGGTTCAAAATATTTCTACGGATGAAATAATGTTCATTCATTATTTCCCTTGAAACTGATTATTAATATAAAAAATCTAGTGTGGTCACCACACGACTTTCTTATACGCAGTATATTTAATATTTTTTCTTTTTAATTTTCATTACAGATAATCAACTTCCTAACAACATTTTATATAAATAAAACTTATATTAATATAAATATAAAATTACTTACTATTTGATCAATGAAATTGATATAGCATCAAAAAACGCTGAATTGAATACTTATGACTTGCTCCTTGTGTTTGACAATTATTATTATTGGACATATAAATGTTAAACAAGTTTATGTTTTTTGTTTCTATTGCTACTATGATTATTAGAATATATTATTAAATATAAATTAGTTTTTCACTAAATTAGACGCATATACAGGAAAATTAAAGAACATTGAGATTTTCTAAGAAGAAATACGATAAAATGGTCATTTAATACCATTACTTAGCAAGACAACACAGCATCAGTTTGCGGTTACTATTGTTTAGTATATTTGTTATTTAGAATTAATGGATATATGCATGTTGATTTTTTTAAAAATTGTTTAGCACTTATGATAAAAATGAAAATGACTGATTTATAAGATACATGTTTAACCAATATTTTCATAAATAATATTTTTAAAAATTTTTTCTTTTTATTACATAATCTGTAGGTACCTACACATAATTATAATATAGTACATGAATATAAAATATATTAAATTAATTTGATTTTTTTCATTACTCTGTACGGAACAGAATTAACCTGGTCTATTAATCTACGTTTTATAAATCTAAAATAATTTGAGAATTTTTAAAATTTATTGGAAATCTCTTTACTTTACAAATTTCAAAAGTTTTATTATCTGTCGGGGAATATACTTTACAAGCATAATTCTTTGGTCCGTCAGACACGTATTCTTTTATATAGCTACCGACACCGTAACAGGACAATTCGTCAGTGAGATCTCCTAAGAAATATCCTATTGTGGGCTCATACTTGCCGGGTGAATGACTGTATATATTGGAATCCGTGTCATAATACAATACCTTACTTCCGAGAGAATGTAAAAATTCATGCAGTCGTAATCGAGCTTGGGCTGTTGTATACGCCGCAATAACAACATTAACTATTCTAAGTTGATCCATCGCCTCTGTTTCAGGGGCCCGGTGTACGTACATCGTCTGTTCACCGGCAGATATAATTCTATTTGCAGAGCGTTTACAGAGTAGGAGGAGGGAATGATAGCGGTATTTTTATCAGTATTTGACTTTAATTCATTAGTTAAAATATCGGTTTCTATTGATGTTGCCATAATTCGAGTAAAAATTTCTGTATCTAATTTTATGGTAATTTTTCAAATGTATTCCGAGATATGTGTTTACCTGTTATTTTTAAAAGCATGCGTAATTTAAAAGATTTGTAACTATTATATAAATATCAGTATATGATTTCACGATACCCGATTTCCCTCCTTTAAAAAGTCACTTAAAACAAATGTATTCAGTTTGCTTTTAATTAAATGCGACGTATCATATATGTATATGCCCCATATATTTTTAAATTAAGCTTAAAAAAAATGATTGCTGGTTTGTTATTCCTTATTTAGAAAATGTTGACCGATTGTTAGAACACTGATTACAAACTATACATCTAATATTTAACCCAATATTCAAATATTACTTAATATTCTCCTGAACGTATTTTAATAAAATATTGGGGGGTTTTAGTATTAACGAGACTATAATAAGAAATTGGTATTTTCAAACTGCATTTACTCCGCATGGAACAATTGACCTTGTCTACGTTTCTACGTTTCCTTAAATTATTGTTATATTGATGAAAATTTGAATATTTTTACAATACAATGAAAAGTACAAAAAACATGAATTTTGATATGCGATTTGAAAAATAGATAGATTTCAATAAACAAATCTTATCTTTAAAATGAATAGCGAATATAACAGCGGTAAGAAGGAAAAAGACAGAACATAATATCTATCTTGGTAATTTATAAGTAAGGAAAAATTATTTTATTTTATGCATCCACGTGTACATGAATAATTTTGGAGCCCTATGATATATGATCCAATGTAGCGCGTTGGGCCCCAACAATATTATTTAAATCTTGCCTGGTGTGGGGCAAAGTCTCTTCGTATAATGTGGGGCCTCACTATCAAAATACATTCCATTTTGATGAAAATTCTGTTGTCGGCCAAAGTTATCAAAATACATTCCATTTTGACGAAAATTCTGTCTTACGTGTTTATATAAGATGCTACTAGTTGGTGGTTAACAAAGAAGAGCTAGATTGTATTGTATTAACGTACTCAAACAGGTAAAAATAAAATCCCTTACATAAACTAGAGCAGAATTGAATGAAAGGCGAAATCTGTCTGCAAACATTTACAAGACAATATACACAATCCAATATTAAGCTAAATATATTTTCGTTATTTTAAATGGACGCTAATCAAACGTGTTGCAAATAATACTTTAATGTGTAGGAACATTCTATTTTACAAAAACCAAGTCAGTTATTTAAATAAACCTGTATCGCAAATAATGCTTCATTTTGCTTCAATTTTTTTCCCACAATAAGGTATTAATGTTTTCAAACAGTTTCACATCAGATTTTTACCTGTCCCCGAAATATACAAAAACACCTTTTTGTGGTGCAGGTGTTATTCAACAACAACACTGCAAATATTAGGGTTTTAAGTCAGTACCTTTCCCACACCACACGAACACAAAGTCGGCTTACCAGAGCGCGCGTGTGTAATGCCGCCTAGACTCTTGTCATGAAAGAAATATATGATTTCGCTAGATTTATATTATATAAGCCAAGTCAGTTATTTAAAAACCTCCCTATGTTGCAAATAATAGATTTATTTTTCCCACAGACAAATTCTGAAATCACCCACAGGTGTGTATACCTGGAAAAACCCGAAATATTCAGACAAAGCCATTGTATACAACAGGTGCCTTTCTGCTAGTAGCTGCGTGGGATAAATTCTACTACAATGCCAGTGATCAAGATATAAATATATTATTCAATTGGAAAAAACTAAATTTATTACAAGTCCATTCGTGTAACAAAAAAATAAAAAATTATTATTATTTTTACGAAAAAAATTATTATTATTTTTACAAAAAAAATTTCATTCACAAAAAATTCATCACATTCATTAATTGATCTGGGCAACTATCATATTCAATAATTCATAAGGACCACCATCATGACGTCACATTCCTTGGGGACGGCGAGCGGGTAATCTTACTACTGTTGCGGCCGTGGATGTTCCAGACATCCGTGTGAATCCAATTCACACGAGGTTCTATACCTCATCGGTGCGGGTATTTAGACCCGATAGTAGCAGATCCCCGACCTGATCATTGGATCAGTACTGTCGTATGCGCTGAAGACCGCTAAACACAAAAGGAGGGACTCCAATTACAGATAGGTAAATTTACCTCTGTGGTTATTAGTAAGTAGCCAATGACGGATACGCAGCTGGCTTCGCAGAGCCAGCGCGGAGAGCCCTCAGTGCGGCCCTGTATTTCACACCACCTGAATAGCAATTGCAGTATGCTCTTGAATGCCGCAGCCTGGCGGAGGGACTTCAGTACTGAGTTCTTAAGGAAGGTAAAGTGTGGAAACAGAACATTGCACGTCGGTGCGGGTATTTAGACCCGATGGTAGCAGATCCCTGACCTGATCATGGTTTAGTATACAACATTTTATCAGACACATATATCTATAAATAAATACCACACCAAACATAAATATATTATCAATTAACGTCCTATACATAATAAACAACACACATGCACCTTTACAAATAGTGAATATCCAGGCTAATCGAAGCAAGTAATATTACCCTCTTTAAAATAATTCATCATTTTCTTTGAATTGTGGCCGTGAAGGAGATGTTTTGGGGTTGTTTCTCCTACATGGGGCCTGGATCTCTTGTGCCAATTGAAGGAATGATGAATAGTGACAAGTACAAAGAGTTACTGGATCGAAAATTAGTTAATGATATGGAAAAAATTGTTCCTATTGATGAAGTGTAATTGTTTCAATTTTTGCAATTTTATTAACCACGTTAAGCCTGTAATCCATTTAATATTCAACATTAAATTTTTTAATGTTATGTCAAAAAACTTGGACAAGTAAAAATCAACATTATTTAATAATAATAAATCACAAAAATAATAATAATTTAAGTAAATATACCACTATTATGTAGAATATTGTCCCACAACTTTAAACAACCAATAGCATTTCATTGTTTAACCACGTTGTCATGGAAATGAGTGAATTAATAAGTGATAATTGCACTAGTGCAATCACGGCGGTAATTTGCAATTATCGCGATAATGTTCTGTATAAAAATTTACAGTTCTACTTTAATTAATAATTATTATTTTATTTAAAATTATTTAAATTTTGACACGTAAAATTACAGTTAATATATATACCTTGATGATTCTTATTTCCTTCAGATGAAGAAGTACTTTACGAAAAAAATTCCTTTATATTCCATTTGGAGTATTTTCAACCCACATATTAATGATTTTTTCGTATTCTTCTTCCGACAAAGCTGCTAAACTTTTTTTCCACATTAATTTAATCATAGTTTCCTTATAATCCGTTCCATTCATCTTTTTCATATGTAACGCCCAGTCCTTCATTATGAATGCTATATATCTGTAACTGAGGTGCAGCGTCCAATTTATAACTTTTTTTCTTTACAAAAAGTACTAAATTGACTCCATATAGATATCCTTGATCACTTTGTATTGTCAGGAATTGTATCCTTTATTACTTTATCTATATTTTGGTTTTTTCGTGTCCAAATCTAAGTGACTTTAAAAAAATATTCATAAATGTATTGTAAAATTTTATTCTTGTTATTATGAGAGAAAATTTGATTTAAATAGCAAACTTCAGCTCTTGAAATAAACTTACTGCTAGGGTTCTTGTGTTGCGCAAATAAAACAGAACAAATTCTTTTTTATATTTGGAACATACCATGCATCACTTAATGAAATTTTCTTCCAGTTTCCATTAACTATAGCTTCTACTAATATAGTGCCTTTACCTAGTGCACTTATAGAATTCCCATTTACTGTAGTTACTGTATGCGAAATTTCAACCTGTTCAAGGTCTGAAAAATATCCTTTCGATTAGTTACATGGTTTGTGGCTCCATTATCTATAAACCAGCAATCTCGATTACAATCAGTAGTAAAAACATTTCAAGTTACTGCAAAAAGAGTCATATTAGCACCAATGTGATTTTTACTTGATGTACCTGCTTTTCCTGGTTTTGGTGGATTAACATCTGATTTACATTTTGGACATTGTCTTAATATGTGACCCACCTCTTTACAATAATGACATAATGTTTATCATTTTTATTACTTGGTTAGCCTGTATATTGTTTTGACAATTTAACTGTTAGTGCTTCTTGCCCAATACTCTCACTGTCATGTTTATAAGCTAAAGCTTTCTCGAAAGCACAAAGTTGATTTGTGAAATTCTCTAGAGTTCTGTCAGTTTTTGCTATCAACATCCAACTAGATTTGAACGAAAATACTACTCAGGAAAAATACCTAATATTTTACAAATTAGTAATAATTCAGGTAATTTACAATTGCTGTCCTTGTCTTTAGCAATTTCTTGTTTTAAATCATTCCACAGATTTTTAATTTAGACATATGACTAGCTATGTCATCCCCAGGTTGTCTTTTGTAATTATAGAACTGGATACATAAATCATATGCCTTGTTTTCTGAAACACCATCATACAACCTGTGTAACTCTAGCCATACTTTTCGTGCAGTTGAAAACCGCATTATCTTCTGAAGAGTTTATTCAGTCATATTTGTTGTCAGTACTATAAATGCATTACTTTCCGCCTTACAAAAGTTAGCTAAGTCAGACTGGTACTTTGTTTTCTCTTCTAATGTAGGCTTTTCTTCTAGTGGTTTCGGCTTCTGAAGATTTCCCACTCCAATTTCCATACACCAATAATGCCTCGTATGAGAATATATATTTTGTATTTCCATGTAGGCCAGTTTGACTTGCCTTCTAAAAGACCTATTTGAAATTTTAATCCATGACTTTACAATCAAAAAAATATAACTGAACAAATAAATCTATGCATACAACGAGCCTGGGCCCATAACCTATTGAGGTTTATTTATCAAATAGAGGAAAACGAATACTTCAGAAAATAAATATAACTGTTTATTGAACTGTGAGAATTCTTTTTTATAAACGTCACATTGAAAAATTACTTAATTCAAGTATTTTTATTTACAGTACATCAGTAACTTTATTTCAATATGTAACTATAGATTACAAATAATAAAAATGATATCTACAAGAATAACAACATACTGTTTATTTAGAAAATAATAAATTATGAGTATTTGCACTACAGGTATCCATGGGCGTCCACAGACATTATTCCAGGGGGGCGAATCGCAAAAAACTCTCAGATATACATAAATTTCTAAAATATTTTTTTGTACATAACATATATACAAATACACAAAACAAATGAATAAAAAAATATTTAAATTTGTGAAATAAATTACTAGTCTTTGTCGTCGGTTTGAATTGAAGAGGTAGAACAATTCATCCATAAATTGACACCATTTCTTCAATAAATTCTGGTTTAGCAATTTTAAAGTTTTTATTAATTTTGCTTGCTTTGTATCGGCACAAATTAGATCTGAAAATGACTAAAATTGTCTCAAAACCATCGATAGCTATGAAATTGACACAAAATTAAACAAATGTTTGTCGTTCAATCTGTCAAAACTGTCAGAATAAATTCCTTATTTATTATTTCATTTATTTTTACATATAAAACGTCAAACATATGTATAATTTTGTTTCAATTTCATGCCTATCGATAGTTTTGAGGCAATTTTCGTCATTTTCAAATCTAATTTGTGTAGTTACAAAGTATGAAAAATTAATTTTGTTTCTTGGTTCAGATGCAGAATGTTATGCCCTAAAATTTTATTTCAAGCTTTTTTACTTGAAATATTTAAGGAAGCAGGAAATTAAAAAATTATAGTTTTTCATGTTAAAGTCCTATTTTCGAGAGTCTTGGTCACCACCCTAGTTAATATCCAGGGGGGCGCCCCCTCTTGCCTCCCCCTGCGGACGCCCATGCAGGTATCAATAGTATTTCGTACTAACGCCATCATTCGATTTTTTATTTTCTTTTCATCAATTTCGCATAAACTATCTCTAAAATAAAAATTAATAGGGCAATAGTTAAACCTAAGACTAAAACAACAAACGCTCCTTGCATTCGATCAATAGTTAATCGTTGTACTTTTCCGTCATCTATAGAAAGAATATTCCTATGTTTGTACAACCTGATCCTTTCTAGATCTTTCTGCCATTTAAATATTAATCCACTATTTCTAACTCTACAGATTAATATATCTATTCGATCTTTTAATGGATAACCTTTTGTCAAGTAAAACTCAGAATTAAATGTGATAGCGTTAAAACAATATACTAAAGATTGTCCATCAGCATCGCGATATTGCAAAGCTTCAAATTCTGCATGATCTTTTGAAGTACAAAGCGCAAGGTCACGCTTGTAAGCTACTCTTTTCAAACAAGCATCAGAATCGTGACAACTAGACCAGTTATTAATTATTTTGGCTACTCTCCAATCATCAATATTTGAGTAGAATCTTCTTTGAGTTGGTAGCAATTGAAACTCAATTTTACTGTGTAATATTTCTTCTATTGTTGATATCTGTCGCTCATAACTCGGTTTTAATAATACACCTATTAACTTAGCTTGATATGCAACAATGAAATGTAAACTGAAAAATAACCAAAAAATAAAAGAAATTCTACTAGATAATTTATTAGGAGTTTTATGAGCGCATTGCCCCAAAAAGGTACTAAAAATATATATTAAACTATTGTTGGGATTATCATAAGTCGATGTGTCTTTTGGGGGACAATAGCACAAAACCCAAACTAAAATGGATATTAGGAAATAAGTAATTATCATGGATAACCACGCAGTTATTTTGAACGGCTGTAATAAATTCTTCCAGCGTGCAGCTTTTTGAGCTTTAGGTACGCACCAAGCATCAGTGGAAATCTTATGACTCACAGTATAATCGCAGTACATTCTCCTTTCTTTAGCAGGCCCAAAAGACCCCATACCAATATCAGCTTTTTTTTCTCTCAATACTTTAATAGTACCAGTAACATTACCATCAAACGTAGCCATGCCCCAGTCATGTGGCACTTTCGATGAAGAAAACTGTACTGTAAAGTTTGCTACACTTGCAATAGCTTTTATCATTTTTACCTCAATGCCTTCAGTAATGTTGAGGTTGTCGTCATCGAGGATTACATCTTTTTCAGGAAGAAGGACAAATGGTGGCCATATTACAGCGCGGATACGGACTGGGCAGCCATGAAAATTTAATGGTATTTTATTAGGAAATAAATTTATGTTGAGTTGGAGATTTCCATAGCTACATGTATCCATTAATATTGGAGATATGTGGTTTCCACAGTTTTCTTCAGAATATGGGAACCATGCAAATATATTTAAAATGGTTTCATTAGACATGGATGGCATTAATATAACAGCATTTATAATATAATAATTCCATACAGCTTCGGTAAATTTCTGTAAGATATTTTCTCCATTTGTAAAACAATAAAAAATATAATTTGACCTCGCATTCCATAATGCTAATTTATCCAATTGTTTAGGTATAATCAAATCCTCTAAATTTTCTGTTACGATTACAGTATACGTTTTTCTGACATCCGAAAAGTTTACTGTAAATGTGTTAAAATTAAAAAACTTTTTGACATGTTTCCTTGACTGATAAAGCCCTTCTAGCACAGTGCTATCCCTTATAATATTAGTGGTAAATACTGAAACAGTAGGACGCCCAATAAAATAAGTATCAACAATACTTGTTAAACATTTGCTCGATGATTCAATTAACTCCAATTCTTGGGGAGGATAGAGCATTGCACAAGCGAATACAGACATTGATGAAAGAAGGAAAACATACAACATAACGTGTACTGTTTATTTCCCACAATTTAGAAGCACTTAAACTCTTAATGCTTTTATATGAACACGATGAATATACAAGCAGTTTCGTTATAAATAATTAAATACTTTTAAAACAAATATTTGAAAGAGTAGTGGTTTGAATTATGTGCGACTCAATATTTGCTACTTGTATACTATTTAATTTTTAATTTAGCGGATGTATAGCTTCGTATTTGTCTTTAGTTATAATGCAAATATCAAAGAATCATGCTTGCTGTAAACGCTACTTTCATGTTACTGCATAATGTATTTTTTTTTCTAGTTCTACAGTACATGTTTTAAAGTGATTATAAATGCAGCATGATTTGATAATATCATTGTAATTATTTTACCTCTAATTCTAATCGATAAAATATACAAGCTTGTCCATAATTTGTCAATAATAAAATACATTTTTATCTGAATCTCTACATTGTATATCCGATAAACTCTAGTCCTTATACAAGGATGAAATAATCAAATAGCTAAGTGTGATGTCTTTAAATGTAGAAATATTCTAGACTATTCGAAAGTAGTAATAGTACTGCAAAAATTTATCTTTTAAAGCCTGAAATTCTAATTTATATATATATATATAGGTGAGATTGAGAGTGAATGGTTATGTGGACGTCTTAGGAGGAGATGGATGAATAAGATTGACGGTTTATTGCGAGAAAGTTGAAATAAGCATATATGGAAGTCATTTCTTTGAAATATTAATAATTTATTGGTTAGTTCAGGGTGTGTGTTACGTCAGTTAGTAGGATATAGCGTGAATAATATAATAATTCATATTAATAAAGCTTAAAAGACGGTGAACTTCATTATGTACGAACATTAAAGACTAACTAACCCCTACGTAATCGTCTACTGGTGGTGGTGATCTAATCCTAATTAAGCTAGTCAAAAATAAATATTAAAAATAGTTATTCAATACCTTTAGATGCATAATCGCTGACATATATATATATATATATATATATATATATATATATATATATATATATATATATGTAGGAACTGCCCTGCGTCTACGCCTGCGAAGCCATCGTGGTGAAGAGTGCGGAGAGCGGAGCGGATGCAGTGATGAGGCAAGCGAGCGGGCGAGCGACTAACCGACACGTTGAGACAGGCAGTTACGTTCTAGTCGTGGTGTAGTACAGATGTGTTCGCGGAATAAGTTAGACGTACGAAGTTATTGTTTATCTTAATATTATTAGTGTTTTATATTTATTGATTTATTTAATAATTGGAATAAAAATTAGTTTAGTGTATTTCAAAGACTTATTAAGACCCACTCCTCTAGTTCCTACATTTTGGGGGCTCGACCGAGATAGTTACAGACATACGAATATTACAGTAAAAAGCGTTAAATAAAGTGATATTGAGAGTCACAGTTATTAATCCATAGTAACTCAGCGTGAAAATATAAACGAAGTTAATCCAGACATTGCTAACGCGCGTGGACTGATAGATAACGTCAGTTCGCCAGTGCAAGTGCGTTGTACGTCGCCGGTAAAACGCAGCTGCAACGATAACGGTTTGGACGGGGAGTGGTGCGCGGTTTCCAGTGGCGTACTGTTTTATTTTTGGTCGGTTTTCGTATTAAATTGAATAAAATGACTATACTAGGTGACGTACCTAAAATTTGTTTTAATATTTCAAACACCAAAATAAAAGCTGTGAGAGTACTGTATACAATAGTATTTGGTGATGATGAGCAACCACGATTAATAAGAAAAAAACTAAAAGCATTTGCGGGCTTTAGTTTTAACGAAGGATCCGACGAATTTAAAAGTATAGTGGACAATATTAAATCTAAATCAACGCTCCAAGATCTTGTTTCTGTGTGCCATATCCTTGACATCGATTACGAGGGTACTGAAGATGAAATAGCTCCACGAATATGTTCCTACCTTTGCCATATTAGAATAAAAGATGATGAAGAAGATGAAGAAGATGACGACGCAGAAGACAAAATAAACGAAGATGATCAAGAAAGAAGATATGAAGGAGAAGATGAAGATGACAGAGAAGACGAAGATGATGAAAGTGGCAAAGAAGATGAAGAAGACGGAGCTGAAGAAGACGAAGATAAAGAAGACGAGGATGAAGAAATCGAAGTAAGAAATAGAACAAAAGCACTAAGAAACACCATTCAGGAGCAACAGAAGAGTAAAGAAAGTAAGCGCACATCTGTACTACGTAGTGAAGTTAGTCAGCAAAATTCCAAATCATTTGCCATGACATTCCGTGATGTGGAAGACACCATTAGAAAATTCAATGGTAAAGATGGTTATCCAATAGAAAAATGGATAGAGGACTTTGAAGAACTTGCGGGAGTAATGCAATGGAACGATATGCAAAAATTAGTTTTTGGAAAAAAATCATTAGATGGTCTAGCTAAACTCCTGATACAATCAGAAAAAGGTGTAACAACCTGGTTAAAGCTAAAAAAATTGTTATGAAAAGAATTCAAGATTAAGATCAATAGCGTAGAAGTACACAAATTGTTGATGACTCGACGCAAACGAAGAGATGAGCCAATCCAAGAATACATTCTGGTAATGCGCGAAATTGCGAGTCGTGCAAATGTTGAACATGAAGCCGTAATACAATACATCATTGATGGAATACCGGATGACTCGCATAACAAACTAATGCTTTATGGTGCCAAAACCTACGATGATTTGAAAGAGAAGATCAAACTATACAGTTTGATGAAATCAAAGAGTGTCGTTTCTGAATTTAAGCAGGAAAAGAAGACTGAACCAACACACAGAGAAAAGTTTAAGACAGATACTACAAAATCAGAAGGAACTAAAAGCACAAACAAAGAGGGTATTCAACGTAGATGTTTCAATTGTGGAGACGAAGGACATACATACAACATGTGTGCATCCAAGGAAAAAGGTCCGAAATGTTTTTCATGTAATAAATTCGGCCACAAAGCACGCGATTCCGATAAGAAAACAATTACCAAAGCAAAGGAAACAAGATTGGCTGAGCATCAAAAGAATTAATGTTTAAAAAACATCAAGATAGGAAATGTCTCGTTATCAGCACTGATTGATACAGGCAGCGAAGTAAATTTAATAACATTAAGTGAGTACCTAAAAGTAGTAGCACAGCCACTAAATGAAGAAACAATAAATATAACGGGGATTGGAGACAAAAAAGTAAACACATTGGGAAGTTTCTCGACAAATATTTCTGTTGATGACACAACTCTTCCAGCAAAAATTCATGTTGTTTCGAATGATGTTATGAAAATACTAATGATCGTCGGTCTCGACTTTCTCAAACAAGCTATTGTCAGAATAGATGAAAACGGTATAAAAGTGTTTGGTCGACAGACAGAAGACAGAAGCCAAGAAACTGTTGCGGAAAAAAAAGAAGAAGAAGTGAAGAGCGAAGTTCTTCGTATTGAATATGTCAACCCCGAATTAGACCTAGGCCACATAACAAGACCGGACTTAACACAGAGAATTCAACAAATACGTAAAAATTATGATCCTGTAAACAAGAAGACAAAAACAACGCCTTTAAAAACTAAAATAGTCCTGACAGATGAAGCACCAATTTGTGAAAGGCCTCGAAGATTGTCTTACCATGAAAAAATAGAAGTTGACCGACAGATGGAGAAGTGGTTACAGGACGGGATCATTCAACCGAGTCACTCAGAATTTGCTAGTCCCATCGTTTTGGTTAGAAAGAAAAACGGCGAGACTCGCATCTGCCAAGATTATAGGAAATTAAATCACAAAGTTATTAAGGACAGATATCCACTTCCCCTGATAGAAGACCATTTAGATTGTTTGCAAAGTGCTCGAGTGTTTAGTACACTTGATCTTCGAAATGGATTTTTTCATGTTCCGGTAGACGAAAGTAGTCGTAAATACACTGCGTTTATTACTCCTACGGCACAATATGAGTTTCTGAAGACCCCGTTTGGACTATGCAATTCGCCTGCGATATTTCAACGCTTTATAAACGATGTTTTCAAGCAACACATACGAGACGGAATAAGAATGAAGCATGTAGATGCCATGTCAAGAAACATCATGATGATTATGAAAAATGATATCATAGAAACCATAAAAGCTGCACAATTGAAAGATGAACACGTACAGACAATTACAAAGCTATTAGATTCAGGACATGAACACAAGGACTTCATCCTGAAGAATAATTTACTATATAAACCCCACGAAGGAAGAGAACTTCTGGTTATTCCATTCAGAATGCAGAGAGACATAGTTCGGAAGTATCATGAAGAAAATGGGCATTTCAGTGTCAGAAAAATGAAGAACTTGATACTTCGTGAGTTTTGGATACCAGAGTTACAAATGAATAGAAGAGTGTATTAAGAATTGCATACCATGCATACTATCGGAAAGAAAGTCAGGTAAAGCCGAAGGTTTCTTAAACCCTATTAGTAAGGACGAACAACCTCTAAGTACATATCATATTGATCATCTTGGTCCGCTGGCAACTACGAGAAAAGGGTACAAATACCTTTTCGTTGTGATAGATGGTTTTACTAAATTTGCATGGTTGTACCCTACTAAAACGCTAACAAGTCAGGAAGTTATAGAGAAGCTTGAAACACAGAAGAATGTTTTTGGTAGTCCCAAACGCATAATATCAGACAGAGGAACGGCGTTTACGTCAAACCAGTTCGATGAATATTGTCGACGTGAAAACATTGACCTTGTTCACATAACTACGGGTATAGCAAGAGGAAATGGCCAAGTCGAGCGACTGAATAGAATAATAATTCCAATTCTTACAAAACTATCCCTAGATGATGAAACTAAATGGTATCAACACGTACACACAGTCCAGAAGGCAATAAACAAGACTTATCAGAGGAGTATTGACACATCTCCTTTCGAATTGTTATTTGGAGTTGAACTGCATGATTCTGGGAATTTGAGACTACAAGATATTATTCAGTCCGAATATCGAAGAACGTTTATCGACGATCGAGATCAATTGAGATGTCAAGCTAAAGAGCAAATAGAAAAAGTTCAGGCAGAAAACAGGAAAAGTAACGACAAACGAAGAAAAACCGCCCAAACTTATCAATGTGGCGATCTGGTAGCGATTAAAAGAACACAATTCACTAACTTAAGCAAGCTCAAAAGTAAGTACTTAGGGCCATATAAAATAATAAATGTTAAAAGCTCCAACAGATACGATGTTGAACGTGTTATTCGTGGTGACGGCCCAATGAAGACTTCTACAGCGGCTGATTTCATGAAGCCATGGAATCCTGGGTTGAATGAGGACTCACAGCAAAAGCACAGCAAGGGGTCCGATGAGGATGGATTTGAGGGCAAATCCGGAAGCAGGAAAGGCCTAGCTGTAGGAACTGCCCTGCGTCTACGCCTGCGAAGCCATCGTGGTGAAGAGTGCGGAGAGCGGAGCGGATGCAGTGATGAGGCAAGCGAGCGGGCGAGCGACTAACCGACACGTTGAGACAGGCAGTTACGTTGTAGTTGTGGTGAGGTACAGATGTGTTCGCGGAATAAGTTAGACGTACGAAGTTATTGTTTATCTTAATATTATTAGTGTTTTATATTTATTGATTTATTTAATAATTGGAATAAAAATTAGTTTAGTGTATTTCAAAGACTTATTAAGACCCACTCCTCTAGTTCCTACATATATATATAATATATACATTAATATCAATTATCAATTTATTATCAAGAATCAATATTCAATCTACAAAAATATTTATATCGGATTGAAGATTCTTATATTAGTTAACAGACTGAATTGAGTAATAGTGTACGTTTTTCGTGTTCTCTGGAAGTGTGTAGATTTTAAAATGCAAAAATAATACAGAGTGATTAAAAGAAATTGTTACAGTTGGTAATAAAAAAAACTACTTGAAATTGGTAAGCCTGATACATAAATTCATTGACAGTGACAGTGACATTTAAAATTTAAATTTGAATACATTTATTAATACATTTATTTCTAAAGTATTTCTATTACTTAAAAACTCAAAATTCAATTAGCTGTCACACTCCTGACATAACCTATTTATATTTATTAGAAATATCAAATAGCATTTCTGCATTTATCTGACGTTGTGCCAACTGTGGAATAAAAAGATCTCTGGAATTGTGTTGCCAACTATAACAATTCCTTTTGATCACCCTGTAATTCACAACTATTTATATTAAAAGAAAATAAAATATATTTATTTAATAAATGAAAAATGTATAAAAAGGTAAACTTATTAAAACTAAGTAACACTATTACACAACTGTTAGATGTCGTTTATTTTTGATTTGTCAAGATTAACTTCAATTAAATAAATAATTAATTGAGTGAGCGGCGCGCCGATGACAGCGGATGCAGAAAAATAAATCCCGAATACTTGTATCACTACTGTTGTTTTGATGTTCGAAGGTTCATGTAAATAAAACGAACATGCTAAATGAGAACACAATAATATTTATTAAAACATGCAATAATTCTCCACTATGTGTAGTCTAACATGTATAGAATATAAATGAATATGAATGTATAGAAATGTATAATAGATGTCAGCGTTTAAGCGGGGTGTCTGTAACAATTAGAAAAATAGCACCGTGAATATAAAAATATTCAATGAGTGACTATCGGACAACCCCATGATATCTCATTTTATCACCCCACTCAAACCCAGGTATCCATTCTCGCCAAAAAGGACCATCCTCTTGCGAGCCATCGCTATCTCGCTCCAAACTATACATTCAAGATTGGCGCCAAACTCTTGCCTTCTCTTTCCAACTCACGTGTTCTACTAGAGACCCAAACACTAGTTGTCTCTGTCCAACACGTCTGCCAGCTAGGTAACAACCACTAGCCTTCTTTCTCCAAACATAATCACACTGATTAGCGATCACACACTAATCAAAATATCCAAATTCAACAATACCAATGTCATACTCATATATACCACAATCAACAACATTCGCAGATTAGGGAACACAACACTAATCTCAATCCCTCGATGCACCAGCTAATCACGTCACTAGCGTTTCCCTCAATGGCCGCGAAACACTACGACCCGGGTACTGGCCAAATCACGATACTGTCCCGAACCCTCGTTGGACTAGGGAACACAGGCACTAGCCCTGCTCCGTAATAAAGTGTTTCATTTATAACCCAAACTATCATGTATACCTCAATATACACATCATGTAGAAATAAATATCATATTCTACATCACACATGTGAACATATCATCAACAATTAATATACACATGTTTCTAAGTTCTCGATACAAGTATTACATGCAATTTGACTTAAATAAACCAATTGTACTCAAAACACTTATTTCACACAACACAGGCACAACACAACTAAAGGAAACAAACACACGCTCTCACAAGGATATTTTGCATCATTTTATCTCAAGTGGTTCGACTGTACCAAAAATTTGTGAACGCTGATCTACTTTGAATTTTTAAGAAATTTTAACTCTGACACGACTTAACACTAATTATTAATACACGTAGACTGAATTATTTATAACAAGTTCATAAGAACTACTATTTATATTACGATATATTCATGTAACCGCGCCTAAAGTCAACTGTCAACTAACTATCGAACAGTTCAGCGTCCGCTTTTATACCAAAGTCCGACGTCTCGATCTTTCCAGAACGACCCAGAATCATACCGCAGCTGCACGTTCGGACAAGCGCGCTATCACTTCATGCGCCCGCACGGCCTCGCTGAGACGTAACAATCCGCCTCTCGATAAAGCTCCAGAACGTTTCCGACAGGGTCAACTGCACGTGAGCTTAAACAGTTAAAATACATTAAAAGTGAGAAATAAGTAATGTGAGAGTGGATTTAAAACAAAATAACCATTATACTAACGTCAAGACAGTGCGAGTAGTAGTGATCGTGTCTGGTGATCTAATCGCGAAGGACTAAATCTTTCTGCTCCAATGCCGTAAGCAATCGTAGCAAATCAAAAAAGCAACGCCAGATGATTAACGAGATCGAAGAAACAGAAGAAACAAGAAGAAATAAAAGAACCAGAGAAAATAACAGTAGCTCGCCCGAAGAACAAAGAATCTTTCAAAAAAGTAGAATTATACATAGAACCCCGCCAAAAAAAGAAGAGAGGACTGGAGACAAGAACGAGGCTATAAACATGGAAGAATTCAAACAAATGTTCCGAAATCTTAGAAGGGATATAAAAAATGACATTGGAAAAAAAGGCATGACATGAAACAAGATCTTCGACAACTTAAATCTGAAATTAAAGAAAACAGAGATGAACTACTACGGGCTAAAGAAAACCTGCAGGGAAAGACAGAAGAGTGGAAGAGAGAAAAAGAAGAACTTGTGAAGTTAATGCAGGAAATGGAAAATAAAATAGAAAAGATAACGAAAGAAAAGATTAGAAATAACTTAGTAATCAGTGGAATGGATATTAATTTAAATGACGAAAAGAATTTAAAAAGCGTAGTAGAAAATATAATCGAAAGTGAACTTAAAATAAAAGTTACCGTGAAAGAAGCGTACAAGAGAGGGCAACAGAGATGCATCATTGAAATTGAAAACTTCCAATACAAATTAACAATATTGAAAGAAAAATCGAAGTTAAAAAAGAAAGATATATTCATTGAAGCTGAGCTAACAGAAAAAGATAGGAAAATACAAAGAGAACTCAGGATGATAGCAAAAACCGAAAAAGTCAAAGGATCCACAGTTAAAGTTCGATACCAAAAAATCGAAATAAATGGTAAAATAATGAAGTGGGACCAAAAAGAAAATAAACTCGTAGAAGTCCAGAAAACAGAACAGAAGCTTACAGAACAACAGCGAAGAATGAATATCACGCCCAACAATGGATCAAAAAACTGACGGAGACTAACAATACAGTGACTAAGGCAACAAATCGGGCAATGAATAAGGACAACGACGCAGACCAAAGAGTAACTAACATAATGATAACCACTACAGAAGAGAAAGCTTCAAAAAGAAGAGACAATAAGCACGATAAAGTAACAAAAATAGCAACATGAAACGTGCAAAAACAATGCTGAAGACAGGAAAGATGGAGGAAATAGCAAGAGAACTAAATAAATACGGTATAGAAATAGCTGCAGTACAGGAAGTGAGATGGAAGGATTCAGGAGAAATACCAAAAAATAAATACAACTTTCTATATAGTGGCGAGAAAAACAAAGAAAAACGGTGTAGGTTTTTATATCGCCAGCAAAATAAGAAGAAAAGTAGTCAACTTCAACCCGATAAACGGAAGAATAGCTTGCCTAAGGCTGAAAATGAATAAATGCTACCTATCAATAGTAAATATATATATGCGCCAACAGAAACAGCTGAACCAGAAATAAAAGATAACTTGTACTCAAAACTATACGAGGTCTGCGAAGAAATAATTAAAAAAGGTGATGGCATACTAATCATGGGAGACGCGAATGCCCAGTTCGGGAAAGAACGTTTCTTGAAAGAAATCATAGGAAATGGCAATGGAATAATACACGACACAACTGATGACAACGGACGCAGACTTTGTGAGCTAGCCGGAGCATTTGTTTGATATGTTTAATAACGAAATTTGAACACCCAAGAAAACACAAAGCGACCTGGAGACACCCAGCAGGAACAATAGAAAATCAAATAGACCATATTCTATCAAATAAAGAAATCAGTATGAAAACAATTGACACAAGAACATACAGAGGAGCAAACACGGATACGGACCACTACCTTGTAATAGCAAAAATAAAATTTCACAAAACAAAAAAACACCACATAGCTCAGGAAATCAAAACACACTGGAACACAAGCCTATTAGAAGTCACATAAATACAAAAGAAATTCGAATGCCAGATCACAGAATGACTACAAAACCAAACCACCGAATCAACCAACATCGAAGAGAAATGGCAAGAAATAAAAAAACAAATAGCAGAAACATGTAATAAAGTGTTAGAAGAAAAACATAGAAAAAAATCTAATGAGGAATGGTATGACCAGGACTGTGAATTAGCGAGAGAAAACAAGAATGCTACGAGAATAAGATGGATAAGCTCTCAAACAGAGGAAACAAAAAGAGAATATACTATAGCGAGAAACAGAACAAACGCACTTTACAGGAGTAATAAAAATGAGTGGATGAACAAGAAATTAAAAGAAATAGAAAAGAATAGACAAAATCAGAATCTAAAACAGGTCTATAGCCAAATAAAAGCATGCACTAAAAAAACAAGAACCATCTTAAGAGGAATAAAAAATCTTACGGGAAAAACAGAATACGAAACAGAAAAAATTGACAGAATCTGGACGGACTACTACAAAAAATACTAACGGTAAGTGATAATGAATACAATAACCTCCCAAGACATGAAATAAGCAATATACGCTTCATAGAAGAGACGAAAACACAAACACACTCAGCGGACATAGAAAATTTAAGTCCCCCATCCGAGAACGATATACAGATGGAAATAAAAAGACTAAGAAATGGGAAAGCATAAGGGGATGACAGAATAGTAGCAGAGCTAATAAAATACGGAGGAAGCGAACTACACTATTATATCTACTCTCTAATACATGAAATTTGAATTCGGCAAGAAATACCAGGGAAGTGGAACACTGGAATTATTATCCCTATCTACAAAAAAAGGCGACAAGGAGGAATGCAGTAATTACAGACCTATAACACTACTAAACATAGTCTACTGTAACAAATCATGGTGGTCAAAATGAGAATTTATCTTGACCACTGATTGTCGACGTGCTGAAGTTAAATAATAAGTAATGAACGCTGCATGTGCGAGTGGTAAATATTTTATTAAAACAACATAATAAAAACTAACATAAAATAAAGATAATGAATTAATTAAACAACAAATAACAAATTAATAACATCATATTCTCGGGATAGACACCCTCGAATATTCTTCTACTCATAAATCATAACTATTGACTACTTACGTACTATCTACTATCTACGAACTGTGTGCTACATTGTATACTATCATCTATGAACTATCTTAAACTACGGCATTTATACTAAATAAATGCTAGATCGCAATAATTTCGCTGAATGTGACAAATGCCTCAAATACTTGCGCGTGTTCAAAAAAGGTGAATAACATGGCATGTCTCTTAAAGACGCAATCTAATCAATAATTTTGCAAACGGTTTTTCTTACACATCCTGTCTGTTACACTACAAAATATTTGCTAACTTAGTAAACGCTAAACTCAAAACTCGTACCGAAAAAATAATTGGTGACTACCAAAACGGATTTAGACCAGGAAGAGCAACATCCAGCGCAATACACATAGCTGAGCAACTATGCCAAAAATCCCATGAATTTAACTAGGATCTGCATATCGTTTTCGTTGACTTCAAAGCAGCTTTTGATTCAATAAATAGAAGTAAGTTATCTAAGATATTGAAAGAATTAGAAATACCGATAATATTGAGAAAATTAGTAGAAATAAGCCTAAAAAAAGCATAAGTGAGATTCCAAAAAATCACAACAGAAGAATTTGAAATTGATAGGGGGGTAAAACAAGGTGAACCACTGTCACCGACATTATTAAATTTAGTACTGGAGTGGATAATACGTGAAGCTAAACTCATAAACAAGAACTTTATGGTAAACCAAATACAATTAATAGCATATGCGGACGACGTAATGATAGCAGCAAGTACAAGGAAAACACTAGTAAGAACCATAGAAGAAATAGACAAGGTAGCAAGCAAACTAGGACTGGAAATAAACGAAAACAAAACGAAATACATAAGACTTACAAAGGATAAAAAAGATACAAGTATACATTTAAAAACAGAAAAATATAATTTCGAAACCGTACTCACCTTCAACTACCTAGGCGCAACAATAGGGAAAACCGGCAAGGAAAGAGTAGCTGAGCGAATCCAAAAAGGAAATCAAGCACTCGGAAGACACAGAACTCTGCTAAAAAGCGCAAAGTTGAATATAAAAAAAAGAATAAACATATACAAGACACTGATAAGACCGGTAGTAACCTACGCTATGGAAACAACAATATTGAATAAGCAAGAAGAGGAAGACCTAAAAAGGTTCGAAAGAAAGGTAATGAGAGCAATACTCGGCCCAAATGTAACAATAGAAGGAGAAAGAAGAATGAAAACAAATGCAGAGATAGAGGAAACCCTGGGCGCCGGCAACATAGTAAGACACATAAAAGCACTAAGACTGGAATGGTATGGTCATATAATGAGAAGAGAGCCTACAGAACTACTAAAAAAGATAACAACGTGGATACCATTAGGCTTACGAAATAGAGGCAAACCAAGGAAGAGATGGCTGGAAGAAATAGAAGAAGACATGATAGCAATGAACATTAGAGACTGGAAAACAAACTGTAAAACTGAAACTATGGAAAGAAATAACAACCAAGGCAAAAACATACGAAAAATTATAAAATAATATAGAGAAGTAATCCACCTCAGAAATGGATTTGAACGATTTCAACAGCGTTTCGCAATAATTCTTTAGAATTGTAACGCGATGATGATGATGATGATGATGATATATATATATATATATATATATATATATATATATATATATAAAATATAATAAAGTTGTAATTTTACTGCTTAAAATTAATCATGAATTTTTTTTAGTTTTTTGCAAATAACTTACGACCTGTAAAAATATCGGAAACTTTTTGGAAGATAAGTTATAGGAAATGAAATGTTCTACAAAAAAGTCCTATGGAATTTTCTCATTTAAGTTGATAGTTGCGTCGGAAAATTAGAAAAATGTAAAAATTTAATATCAAGCCAAATCTATCGTTAAATAACTTTTAAAAAAATACATATATCAAAAAATTGTAAGAGACCTTTTTTGTAGGGCGTTAAATTTTCTACAAGAATATGTTTCGATCATTTCAAAATCATATCCCTAACGTGAGTTACAAAATTCCAAAGTCCAAGAGAACGTTGTTCCCATGTTATTTAAATGGGAAATTGAAATTTACGATGCGGCACCTCTTAATATTAATAACTTTCACAGGATTTTTTTTTACCATTTCCGACAACATTTTCGATATAATTAAGAAAACAAAAATTTATCGATTTTTTTGAAACAGTCTGATATATATATATTAGGGTGTCCGTTATTTTGGCAAAGTCGGAATTCAAATTAAAAAAGGAATTATTTATTAAACAAAATTCGAGATTAAATGGAAAAATAAAAAAAACTGATGTATAAAAAACACCCCTTAAAAGCTTATTACTCCTTATTAGGAAAAGTAAAAATTAGTGACTTACACGGTGACAAAAGTATAAGAATAGATAAAATTATACAATAAGATAACAATGACTATTGTAACGTTTTTCGTGTTGTTTTGAAGTGTGTAGGTTTAAAATGCAAAAGTATAACTCACAACTATTTATTTAAACGAAAATATAATATATTTATTTAATAAATAAAAACAAAAGAAACTTATTTAAACTAATTAACACTATAACACAACTTAACACTAATTATTAATACACTAGACTAAAACTATTTATATCAAGTACACAAGAACCACTATTTGTATCACGATAAGGGTCGTTGATTTCCACCGAAGTTCGAATTTCTAAACGTTCGAACATTCGAATGTTTTGAACTTCGTCAGAAAAACTTCAAAGCTTCGAATTTACGAATTTTCGACTTTTTTAAAGCTTTGCATTTACGAATTTTCTAATTTTTTGTCTCTGAATTAACGCCGTCTGTCATCTCCAAGCATGCTCACGCATAATTCGCAAAATGTCGGCCACGAATAAAATAATAAACACGGCGAAGTATCCTGCAAAAACTCTGCAAGTTTATGCGTCTTAATTAAGACATATATTCTCTTACCGGCCAAAACGTTTTAAAAGGAACAGTCGAAACAGTGGACTTCACCCGGCGAACGTGCTCCAAAGAAGGCGAAGACTGTCCTATCGGCCGGAAAGGTTATGGCCAACGTTTTCTGGGATTCAAAAGGTGTGATCTACATCGACTACCTGGAGAAGGGCAAAACGATCACAGGGCTTTACTATGCCGAATTATTGGGCCGATTCGACGCCGAATTGCAGAAAAAACGGCCCTATTTGGCGAAGAATAGCGTGCTCTTTCACCATGACAATGCTCCGGCAAACACCTCCGCCGTCGCCACGGCCAAATTGATAGAATTAGGTTTTGCAGACCTCCAGAAAACGTATTTTTCAGACGGGTTAAAGAAGTTGGAGCATCGCTGGATCAAGTGTATCGAACTTAAAGGAGATTATGTTCAAAAATAAATCGCCACTTTTCCAAAATTTTTGTTATTCTTTTGTAGACTAAGTACTTATCGGACCACCCTCCTACATGATAGTATTTTTCTCCGATTAGTAAGCTGCACCATTTTCACTTCAGTCAATAAAAAGCTGTAATTATAATCATAACTGGGATACTGTCTATGTAATTTATAGTGACAAAATTTAACAAACTTACTTTGAATAGATTCAATTCTTGTTATGTATTTATCATAAATTGGATTCCATACTTGGAGACAGTATTCTAGTTTGGACCGAATAAATGCATTATAGAGACTCTGTAGTGTTACAATTTTATGAAAAGATTGACAGTTTCTGATGACAAATCCAAGAGTTCTCTATGCTGATTTTACAGTGGTCTCAATATGCTCATTAAATGTTAGTTTACAGTCAAATAATATTCCAAGGTCTTTAAACAGAATTACTCTATTAAGTGGATTACATTCCATATGATATGAGTAAGTATAAATAGATTTTTTCACAAAGTAACTCATGACTTTGCATTTACTAAAATTGAAGAATAACTTTGAAACATGAGACCAGGTTAGAATGCTGTCTAATCACGCTGCAGGAGAATACAATCTTGTACAGAGTTGACAGTTTTAAAGATTTTTAAATCATCTGCATATAAAAGTATATTAGAGTGTTGAACACATTTGGTAATGTCATTAATAAATAGATTAAATAATAGGGGGCCCAGATTTGAACCTTGTGGAATTCCAGATGAGACAAAAAATGAATTAGATTTGTAATTATGAAATATGACGCAATAAGTTTAAGGAGATTAGGAGAAAATTTAAATTGTTTATCAAGTTTATGAAGAAGTATATTATGATTGACAGTATCAAAAGCCTTTTAAAAGTCAGTATATATTACATCGACTTGTGAGTTTTATAAATTATTAATATTTGACCTAATAAATTAAACAACTTCTAGTGTATTATGTCCTATATCAGATTGTAGCGGTGAAAGAATGAATTTCAAATAGAGTAATAAAACAATTCAGGATATTATACTTCTTGTAAACATTTTTAATGCGTATACAGGATCAAGAGTGGTCTAACCCAAATAAAAACATACAGCATGTCATTGTCGCGGGATCAATTGAATCAATAAATAAAGTACTTTTAAATTATTTTATGTAAATATAGAAATTTACCAATTACATTTAATTAACAAAAAAACATTAATTATGACGCGGCTAAATTCTGTATTTGTTATATTAGAAATTAGAGACATTTTTATCGTAATATTATAAATAGA
This sequence comes from Pterostichus madidus, assembly GCA_911728475.2. Lineage (NCBI taxonomy): Eukaryota > Metazoa > Arthropoda > Insecta > Coleoptera > Carabidae > Pterostichus > Pterostichus madidus. The sequence goes on from OU452303.1 coordinate 16,588,607, forward strand.
ATTATTCACACTGTAGTCTGTATTATAAATTACCTACCTGATTTTATTTCCACTAATTAGAGAAATTAATTAAAATATTCCGGTAAAACTTCCAACTCTGTTATTAATTACTAAATCTCGGATTATAAGCAAACATTTTGCGTAAAATATGTGCATATATATGCAGGCTTTTTAAACAAAAAATGCACTAAGATATGCAAATTAGTCAATAATATAGACAAAATGTGATAAAAAAATTAAACTGCAGTTACATTTATTATTCACAAAATTATTACGTATTAGTTATATATTTTATTATTAAATATGTAACTAAACTCTTAACAACAGTGTTAGTATTGACATTAAAAATTACGTGGTTTTCTAAATTAGTAAGAGTAAATGATTGTCTTCTGTCATTTAAAAAATGTTTGTAAATTGAACAGACGTACGACGGGCATATTTTAAAAATGATAATATTTTGGGGTTAATATTAACAGGAAGTTCATCTGAAAATTCTCCATTTAGGTAATACATTCAATATATTACGCAACAAGGTAAAATCCTCATTTTTATTGAGCACGTCTTCTAATTTCTTTGACATTGATTGAGCAATAGCACTCATCAATTTTACTGATTCTACTAACACAGCTGGGAACTACTTAAAGTAAAAGTACTGGAAGTAGTACTTTAAGTATATCATATACTTATATCATATCATATACTTAAAATACTTTACTTAAAATACTTTTGAAAATTAGTATTCAATACTGTACTTAAAGTACTTTTTTTCATGCAAAAGTATTTTAAATACTTTCATGTACTTAAAGTACAAAAAAGTACTTAAAGTAAAAAAAAGTATTTAATAGTTATTTTTATAACAAGTGCCGAAAAAGGCTCGTTACGTGCAAGTGCAGATTTCCGCACTCGGCAAGCCTCGGGCGTTAAATTCTGCACTTGCATGTAACCTTTTTCGGCACGTGTTATAAACAACATTTTTCCTACAACTGTGTGATTTAGTAAATCACTAAAATATTATGAAAATTTATAAAATTTATAAAATTTTAATGATATTACATGACAACGATGTTTTACGGCGTTGCTATGGTTTGTTTGTTGATTGCTTGCACATTGTTCTACGTTATTTAAAAATATTTCACTAACGTCAAAATAATTTCTTCAAAATCATCTTGATTGGAATAGTACAGTGAGTGATTCTTCTTTATCATTAACACCTCCAAAGATAATTGAAGCTCCGGATCATACTATGTTGGATCTATTTTCGACAATGACAATCAACCTGCTACTGGTACTTCTGAAGCTTCCGAAATTGTTACCAATAATATTACTGGTAATAATATGAACAGGTACGGAAGAAATCAATGTTTCTTTAGACACAAAAGTTTCCACTTTACATTATGTCAATATAAGCAACTGTAACAACTGTATTAATAATATACACAAACAATAAATATGAAGTATTTCACTTACTCTTTAAATAAAACCATTTATCGATATATTTTACTTTGTTCGGTTCTTTTTATTAATTGTCTACAGATTAGATATACTGCAAATTAAGGTTACGTTTATAAACGTCAAAATATACTACTGCATATTTACTAGCGCTGGTTCACCGTATCTTCTTCTTCCATAAGCGTCTGTGGTCAAAATATGAATTCCGCGCTCGGCGCGAAATTTAAATCGCTGTCAAAACAATACTCTTTTGACAGTTACGCAATGAAGCACTTTCCGCACTAGTGTTTCTTTGCTTTCGGAAACGCACTTGGTCTGCATTCATCTACTTTCCATACGTAACCAAGGCAATTATAGTTACGTAATAACAAAGAAATCGCACAGTTGTAGGAAAAGTAATTTAAATACTTTAAATACTAAATACTTTTAGCATACGCATAACTAGTGCGTAGTTTGAATCATGCAGTTCTATACAAATACACTCTAACGTTGATTTTATATTTTTGGTACTTTGTGTTTATTCTCAGTTACACATTATCTCTACTGTTTTACTGTTTCAGTCAGTACAGTTTTATTTGCAAGGGTGTTTACAATTAAAGACAAATCAAGAAAGGTGAGTAAGTATTGTTTAAAATAATAGGCAAACAGTAAACAGTGAAATGTCACATATATTTTAGCAGTTTAATGGTGTTTAATGAATTAGGATTTATTACCATGTATATTTGAAAAATTATCAATAAAATAAAAAAGCTATAGTTGCGTAACAGCACGGAAGTAAATTAACAGTCGAATAATTGAAATATTTATTATCCAACACCTAATAAAAATGTTGTAACATAGAGTGATTTTAAATAAATAATTAGTTCCTAAGTCACTAGTGGCTCTTTAGGTTACTAATGAGATTAAAGTAAATAAATAAATAAAGCATTCATATTTTTTTCTACGGCACATTTTTAGATTTATACATCGAATGTTATACTGACGACATGAAAAATTTATTTTAAAATATATCATGAAAATGTAATGCATAAAATTTAGTATGGTACAAGTGTGTTATGATATCGTTTGTTCAACTTTTTAAGCGTGATTATTATCCATCGTAATATATTAGTATCATAAATCATAAGTAATTATTTTCTATTTCCGTTTGATAATAGACACCTTTTTTTACTCATTTAAAGGCCAGTTTTTTAATCACCGATTAATGTTAATCATGATTAAATAATAATTGAAACTATGGTTACCATTATTATTTAATCATGATTAACATTAATCGAGAGTAAACCGGCGATTGAAAAACTGGCCCTAAGTTAAATAACTCAGTGAAATAGTGAGATCATTATTTCACTCTTTTTGTTTGATTGAAAATTGGCATATATAACTACATATATTGTTGTAATATTAACAAATACAGTAGAAGAAAATTTATTTCTTATTATGAATATCAATAACCTATTTGTTGTATTTATATATATTCTTAATTTTGAATTATAAAGTGTTAAAGTATCTTTCATAGTATTATTAATTTTGTTTTTAAATTAAATTCTGTATTAAAATAATCTTGTTGTTAATTTTACTTAGTATTTAGTACTGTAAGTACATTCTAACGATAAAAAGTATTTCAAGTAATACTGGTATTTAGTATTTAAAATACTTTTTTAGAAGTATTTAGTATTTAGTATTTAAATACTTTTTTTGAGTACTGGTCCCAGCTCTGTCTACTAATAATGCATCTTGTTTTTCTAGTTGTAATGAGGTATCAAAAATGAATCTGTAATTGTTATTTATAAAACTCAGGTATTGACTTAGCTTTGGGTTAATTAAAATCAGTTTTACCTCTTTAATCGCCGCAGATGAATTTTTGTCAAATTGTGATATTATGTTTTGTATTTGTTCAAAATATTCAAAATAAAATAAAGCCGCGTCGAACCATGTATCCCACTGTTTAGGGGGCAATGGCACATCTGGTGTAGTTTCTCTGTTTATTTAGACTATTAACGGATCTTTGATACAAACTTACTTCATGTTTTAATTAAATATTTAACAAGTGGAAACTGATTTCGTACTTCTTTGGCGACTCTGTTTATTCCATGAGCGACACAAGTGCAATGTGTTACCGTGGGGTAAAAAACCTTTAAATGTATAGCGGCCTTAACCAAGTATGACGCAGCATCACTAAGTATTAATAAAATGTTACTAGTTAAGCAGAAATATATTTATTAAATTTTCTTGTATAAATTTACTGATTCTAACACTGTTCGTTCTTTCAAATTATTTTACGGCAATTAAGGTTTACTTGGACAGTTTTTGTACAAAACACCAATTAATAAGTTTGCTATATTTTGCCCGCATACATCTGTGGTTTCATCAACAATAAAATATATAAAATTATTTTCTAATTATGTCTTAATTTTAGATATTGTTTATATATATATAATATATATATATATATATATATATATATATATATATATATATATATATATATATATATATATATATATATATATATATATATAAATATAAATATATACAGGCTGACCCATTTTAAATATATATATATATATATATATATATATATATATATATATATATATATATATATATATATATATATATATATATATATATATATATATATATATATAAATATATACAGGCTGACCCATTTTAAAAAATCCACTGGAATATCTCGAAAAATATGCATCAGACAAAAAAATATTTCAAACAAAAGTGTATTGGTTTTGAGGGGGCCACCGGATGCTCTAATAATTTCCCCTCCCTTCACTCCCACGGGGTCGGGGAGGGGTGTAACTTTGAAATTTTGAAAACGGACCCCCATTTTTTATTCCAGATTTGGATTCTACGCAAAAAAAGAAGTAAGTTATGCCTGAAAATTTTTTTTGATTTGTGTTAGATGGGGCTGCAAATGGTGAAATTAGATTTTTTTCTCGATAAGTTAATTTTTATGGATTTTTATGCAGGAGGATTGAAACGAATGATTTTCTACCATTGACGTAAAGGAACATCGTTTTACCGCCGGCATTAGCGTTCCCGATGTACACCACGAGGAGGTTGCACGGTCGCCCCGTTTTCCTGTTAACACAGATGAATTCGGCGTTTGAAGTTGTTCATTGGATACATTTTCGTCATAGGAGATAAACGTCGAAATGTTTACCTTCTTGCAGCACAAAACAAAACTTTTTAAGAGTCTCACGAAAAGCAACACTTATTTCTTTTTTTTGCGTCGAATCCAAATCTGGAATAAAAAGTGGGGGTCCGTATTCAAAATTTCAAAGTTACACCCCTCCTCGACCCCGTAGGGGTGGAGGGAGGAGAAATTATTACAGCATCAGGTGGCCCCCTCAAAACCAATACACTTTTGTTTGAATTTTTTTTTTGTCTGATGCATATTTTTCGAGATATTCCAATGGATTATTTAAAATGGGTTATCCTTTATGTATATATATATATATATATATATATATATATATATATATATATATATATATATATATATATATTTACTTTTTTTTTCTCTCTAGAAATATTTATTTATGCATCAATATCTATTTTGTCCCCTTTCAAAGTAATCCTCTTCAGATATAATACACTTGTGCCAGCGGTTTTTCCAATCCTCGAAGCACTTCTGATATGCGCTTCCATGGGTCTTTTCAGTTTTAGGAACAGGAGAAAGTCGCAGAGGGCCAAGTCCGGTGAATGCGGTTGTTGAGGCGTGATTACGGTGTTGTTTTTGGCCAAAAAATCATGAACAAGCGTGATGTGTGTGCAAGTGCATTATCGTGATGCAAAAGCCATGAATTGTTTTGCAACAAATCCGGGTGTTTTCTTCGTGCTTCATGCGTATAACTTGAGGGAAATATTTCTTATTGACCGTTCGACCTTTTGGCAAGAACTCATGATGCACCACGCCATTGTAATAGAAGAAAACAGTGAAAAAAACCTTCACATTTGACCGAACTTGGCTCTTCTGGCTGCTTCCATTGGAATAATTGAGCTTTGGTCTCGACGTCATATCCATATACCCATGTTTCGTCACCAGTTATGTCCCTTTTGAGCATATCTGGATCGTCGTTGACATCATTCAACAGCTTCTGAGCGATGTTCATGCGACGGTTCTTTTGGTCAAAATTTAGGAATGTACAGAATGTACAAAAAGTTCCAGGACGGTCAAATATCACGAGAAATACACATCGAATTGAAAAACAAAAAACATGTGTTTAATATTTTTCAAAAATCTATCAAGTGACACCAAACACGACACCCCCACAATCACCCCTTAGGTTGGTGAGAGGAGCAACTTTGAAATCTTAAATGGGAACACCCAATTTTTATTTTAGATTCAGATTGAATGGCTCAAATTAAGTAGGATGTGTTTCACACTTTTCTCGATTTGCGACAAATAGCGCTGTAATCGGTAAAATAAGTCCTTCCGGGATCAGGATAAAACTTATTTTTCCTATTACAGCACCATCTGTCGCACATCGAAAAAAAAGTTTCAGATAAAACCTGCTTATTTTTAGCCGTACAACTCGAATCTACAATAAAAATTGAGGGTTCCTATTTAAGATTTCAAAGTTGCCACTCACCTCACCCTAAAGGGTTGTGGTTAGGGCTCGTGTTCGGAGTCACTAAATAGATTTTTGAAAAATATGTAGTGCAAAATATAATGTAACTTGACTTCTAACTAACAATGTTACATTATAAGCGAAACAGCATACATATATTATTATATACTAGACCGAATACTTCTGAGAATACACTTTCAAATAACACATATATAAAATATTGGAAAAATGTTTGCGCTTCACTAATCATCCCTATACTAGAGACCGATTCTAATTCGTAGCAACCAAATATTTAGTTGAATGACGTATTTTTGATGACGTCAGGCGATTTAGTTAAATTTCTAGGGAATTTATTTTCTACTGTTGGTTACAAAAATCATACTATATATTTTGATGTAGTATTTCTGAAAAACTTGTTGCCTCTTTTTATGATTGTTTATTATTAACAAGTTTACATTGTTGGTTGAATTCGTAACTATGTTTCTATATTTAGTATTATTTATTAAAATAAAAAACTTTTCAAAACACGGCACTGCAAAACATACGAATAGGATGTAGCGACTGAGTTAGCGACTGGTTCAAAGCAGTTGCTAACAGTAAGTCGCTAGAAAATGTCTAGTTGCTAATAATGAGGTCAAACGTAAGTTACATTTTATCCCGCAAGGTGGCTACACTATCGGTAGCGACAATAAATGACGTCAAGCCAGTCGCTACTGTTGGTTGCTACGAATTAGAATCGGTCTCCTATAGTCTTTCGAGTACCGACCCAATCGTATACTAAGCCAGTCCGTCTCTGGACGAAAATATTCCGTACAGCAACTTACAGTTCGAACTAGCAAACTGGGGGTTTCATTGAAACATTTTTATTTGCAGATAAATTTGCCATAAGAAAACCATTCATACAGAATTTGAAATATGAGTACGCATACATTGGGCAACCGTTAATTCTGCGATGTAAAGTGGCTGTTGACCACAACATCGGCTTTCGAATGTCCTGGACAACATCAAACCATACAGACATTCAAGTATTGGTTCTGCTTATAATAATCATGTTATGATTCTTCTAATGAATTTTATGTCTCATAGAACCTGAATATAGAACATATTCCAGGCGTTCGAAATACAACTGGAGAGATTATTTTAAAAATAGATAACACAACGCAGGAAAATCAAGGAAATTACTCATGTAATGTATTTTATCCTACAAATAGAAGAAATTATACATCGAAACATGTTCTGGTAAAAAGTAATTCATATTCTAGCTCTATAAGACTATAACTGAAATTAATAATTAATAATTACGATAATTCTAGAAGGAGAAAAGTCTAGAATTATAGCGAGTAGCTTCAAGGACCAAGAACAAATCGTTAAGCTTCTCGGGGAGACCTTGAACCTGACATGTTCTGCTGAAGGTGATCCGAAACCCGTGATCACCTGGATGAAGGTACACCAACCAGTCCTGATACATTCAATCTCTAACACAGATATTCACTTTCACAGGATTCCACTGAAGTACGAAAACTTGGTGAGCACATTGGCTTCGCTGCCGACAACTCAGTGCTCACTGTTAACTACATAATGGAGTTTGATGCTGGACTCTTCACTTGCATAGTAGAAAATCCATTTGGACGAGATTTTCGCGCCGTGACCATTCACGTGCAGACAGGTACTATACACTATATCTTATCTAATGAAGTAAAACGAAACCTTTCACTCGAAATAAATAAAATAAAAATATTGAATTAAATGCTTTTATCTACATGGAACTTGGAATTGTTTTTTCTTTTTAATTCTTGGTTTGTGTTCTTATTAACTTTATCACTAAATGATAAAAGGTAGAAGCAGCCGGAATGAATGTCTACAAAAATAATAACATCTATAGAATTACTTAATGCACATATAGAAGATTTAAGAATATATTTTAATATTAAGTTTATTTGAGTAGTTATCTGAAGTGATATTTATTTTCAGTTTTAATAAGAACCGAATACATGTTAGGAATAATTTTCACGATTATTCTGTGTATTATTATGTCAGCTTTACTAGCAAGAAGGACATATACAGAAAAGGTCAGTTTTTAAAGTGATTTTTAATGGCGAGTTATATAAATGCCACCACGCCGAAGAGAGAGCAGGAAGAGACATTTCGCGCTAGTGTGAGAGTTGCTTACAGTCTAAACTGCATTAAAATATTCTTTTATAATACACGGCAGATGCAAATGGCCATGGTACATTCTCCTCAGTTTGACTTTTGTGTTGGTTTTATGGTTATAGTAGTTAAATTGAATCTTTATATTATTTTAAAGTTTTTAAACATTAGTTTAACGCTCGGCGCTGTTCCTGAGACAAATTTTATATTTGGTACTTATGATTTTAAAATATCGTTGTTGCCATCAATTTTAGAAGATATAATTTCAGGCAGTTATTATAAAAAAAAACAAAAATAGATACTGAAAATGTTAATAAATCATACACGAAAAGCTATAAATCAACGAAATATAGACAAACATATTTATCAAGTCGTTCGGTCGATACGACGACGGCAAGAGTAAGTTCAAGCTGACTGACCGAACTACTTATTAACAGCTAACATGAGACATATGCTGGGTTGCATAAAAGTTTTATCGGTTCATTAGCAACTAACGGTTCAATAAATTTCAGAGAATCGCCATTGATACTGTTGCTATATAAACAGTTCTTTAACTAAAGAGCTCTTTATTTTTTTCTTGCAACCCAGCACTAGTCTGATTCGTCAAACCGAATCTATTACTTGCGTTCGGTTTTGATATGTGTTCCCTGTATTTTCAAACCATCATATGTTATGCTAGGTTACGATGCGAGTCCAGTTGTTTTTATACGTTTTTTCAACGATTTTTCTAGGCGCGAAACCGTTTTTGTCAAATTCGCTTGTCTTCAGATTTTGCCCGTTACCAAAAGTCGCCGCGGAGGGCAGCACCTGACGGGGCATTTATCTGTCAGTGCATTGCGTGATACGTTCAATTGACCTAGCGCTAGCTAGCACTAGCGAATTTGTTGTTCTGAACTGTGCGCTAAGTACAGTTTTGCTCAAGCAGTTAGCGAAAATATCGAGCATCTGAAATCGGCGCTAAGTATTTCCGCTAGATTGAAAAACGCGGGAGTTTATAAATTCGTAGTTGACAGCAGACATGATGCAACTTAACAATTGTATTTATTTGAGAAATGTTGATGATACTTTAAGTTTGAATGAAAATAGAATGCCAATTATGATTAATGTTAACAATAATTACATATTTATTTTATAGTTTGATACTTTATGCATTCAATAATTCACATAATCTTATTCTATACATCGCATTTTTTTTTAGCTGCATCGAATTAAAAGATGAAATTAATGAGGAACAAAATACGGGACATTCAAAGTAAGAGAATATCAAATTTCTAAGGCTATGATTATATTATAAATAAAGTATCTTATATTAGAAGCAATTTCGTTTCTTTGTAATGATGTAACTGTTATTATTTCAATATTCTGTACAGAGAATTCGCTTATTAATATTTTACTGTAACCCAAATGTATTCGTTTGACACTTCATCAAGCGCTTCTAAAATTTTATCGTTCAGAACGTTCGAGCGTTTTGCAGTAATGTAGCGCTAGCAGCTTTTTAAATGTTACTTGTTTTGAACGCAGCCATATTTCTGTATGCATACACGTGTCGGCAGACGCGCGCGCATATAAATGTCAATATTTTGATTTCTACAGTACGGAATCCATTTAAACTAGATATAATATAAGGAACAACTTTTTCGCTGACAGTACCTGTCTAGGATTAATAGTATTGCAGATATTTTAAATTAAAAATTTATCAAACAAACGTGGTGTCTATAGCTTTCAAGAACTCTTTAAAAAAATAAGTATAAACTAAACACGTTAAAGGTAAGTGTTCTGAATGTGGGCATCTACAATTTGTATATCACAATATCAGGTCAGTGGGAAAATTCTGTTTATTCAAATTTAATTATTCGAAAATAATTACGAACATAAATACATATCTTCACACTGTGTATTTGAGAACCTGGATTCGAATCCCACAGCCAACAAACAATTTCCACCACATTAAAAAAACCCGTGTGCTTCCTGCACCAATATCAAATTTAGGGGCCGTGTGTAGACGGCTGGAAAACCCCACTTCACGTTCATAAATATATCACTGTGTTTCTACCTCCTTGATTTTGTTATAACTGTCAAAATGTCAGGAAAACGTGCAAGATCTGTAATTTTTACTATAAATGAAGTCAGATTATTAGTTGAAGTAGCAATATAATTTAAAAATGTAAAACAAACTATTCAGATACAGTGAATTAGAAGCATAAAACGAATAGTGGGAAAAAATAGCTGCAAGATTTAACGCACAGTTTTTCATCGTGCTTCAAAAACCTCTCGTCTGAGATATGATGTTCAATGCTATATTAACAATAAGTACATTGTGAGGGCGTCTAATATTACTTATATCCAAATTCTCAATTTTATAAATTAATAAATATAAATATATCATCACGCCTTATACCCATTACTGAATGTGGCCGTAGCAGATCTCAGAAAGTGATATATTTATGAAAGTGAAGTGGGGTTTTGCAGCCGTCTACACACGGCCCCTAAATTTGATATTGGTGCAGGAGGCACACGGGTTTTTTTAATGTGGTGAAAATTGTTTGTTGGCTGTGGGATTCGAATCCAGGTTCTCAAATACACAGGCCGACTGAATCACCTACCCCATTTCATGTATCTCTATATCAAACGCCAATTTTGTTTTATTAAAATTTGTTTGGGCTTTTTATTGTATCATACCCTTTATTTCTGTATTTAACAAAACTAACTAATTTCAAGTTGTGCACGTTTGATACCTTGTCAACCAATGCAATTTGAGATGGTTACGGTTTGATGGAATAGATTATTACTGAAACAATAACTTAGTTATAATAGTTTTAATAAATTCTTTAATTTTATATTTTGTCTCATTTTATTTTAATTTATTACGTTCGAGACATTTTGATTTATCAAAATTTATTTCTTGCTTATGAATGATATAATATTAACAATTATACCCATGGGATAGGTGATTCTGTAGTATCGAGTCGGTCTGTTTATTTGAGAACGTAAATTCGATTCCCAAATTTAATTATCCCTGTGGCTTGCCCTCCACTAACATCTTTGGAGGCCGTTATTTGAAGGCTTGAAACCGCACTTTACGCGCATAAATATATTACTTACCAAGATCTGCTACTGTCAAGTGTCATATCCATTAATGGGTAAAATGCCTGATTATATATTTATTTATTTTATAATTATTCCCGAAACGGCCTTGGAAAAAACTAGTAAACATGAAACAATATTAAAAATTACTCTACATAAATTCAAACAATGATAGAATGAGACTGTAAGGCATATATAAGAATTTATTTTTTCCAGCCATTGTTACTTCTCTCTATAAAATCACATTTCACATGTTTTTATTTTTAACAGTTACTCGAAACCACGTGACATCTGTCAATATAGACAAGAGAAGTGTACCCTCGTCACTAGCTACATATGTTAAAATTATGCTCTAGTTAGTCGTGGTCCGTCAACTGACTCTTTCACAAATGCGAGATATTTCGTTCTTTTTTGTTCCCTTCCATACTTACTCTCGGTATTGACAACGCAAATCAACTGTAGAGGCGCTGCGTTCGCCTTCAATTGTTTAAATTCCTTCATATATATATATATATATATATATATATATATATATATATATATATATATATATATATATATATATATATATATATATATACATATACATACATATACATACATATACATACATACATACATATCTTCACGCTATATTCCATCAAATGAGGTAGCACGAACCCTAAAATCACTCATAAAACTTTCACTCATAACATAATCAAATAATCAGCCCCCGTCAAACATTATCATTCAAATACACCACCCTCACTTCAACCACTTTCATAGATCTCTCCATATAATCTCATTTATTTATCACACACGAAATCATTCCTTACATAAAAAAAACTCTCAATCACATTCATCCAATCATTTGTCAATCTTTCACTCATTAATTATTCACTTATCATTTATCTTCTTTCTTCGACATGCATAAAACATCTCAAATTACCCACGCTTACTCCTAACAACGAATCTGATAACGAATCTAACAACAAATCTACAAAGATTAGAAAAGATGAAAGTGATAGCCTGCAATTGCATATGAAAGAATAGTCCACACAATGCAGTAACTGAAAATGAAACAAAAAGATGACAAAGGAAGGGAGTGTCGCCCTGCGCTTGTTTTTGGAAGTGAATTCCACACAATTGCAGTTAAACACTCTACGTAAGAACTGAAAACGAATTAAAAGATAAGAAAGGAAGGGAGTGTCGCTCTACGCTTGTTTTTGAAAGTGAATTCCACACAATTGCCGTTAAACACTCAATGTTAAATCAGAAAACGAATAAAAAGATCAGAAACGAAGGGAGTGTCGTCCCTGCGCTTGTTTTGAAAGTGAATTTCACACAATTGCAGATAAACACTCTAATGAAATTACTAAACAACAAAACTCAAATCTAAAATCCTGCACTTCTTAAATCATCAGATTCATTCTGCAATTAATCTTCGCCAAACGTTCCTTTCTTGACACACCACTTTAGCTTCATCCACATTCATAATTCCCTTCATACAAGCACGTTTGTTTCTCGTACTCGGAAACTTTCTTTCACGCAACAATCCTTCAATCATATAACGCTAGAGTTGTCAATAACCACGGTTTAAAGAATATACTACAGTAGCGTCACTCTTGCCAGTCTCCTTGATGTTTCATTCCAATCTGCTTGGCGTGAGACCGGTAATAATGTGGAGCGGAAGATTTAAATTCTATCATAATATTTCTTAAACTTGTATTAATTAATAAAGATTGTTCTTTACATATTTGCATGAAATAAAACTAAAATATTTATTTTTAGAACTCAAAATATATACAAAAGAGATACTAAACAAATTACTTCAAACGACAATTTATAAATAATCTTATAACGTTTCTCTATACAATATGTTATTAATTTCTTAAAATAATAATTTTACGGTTCTGTCTTCAAAGTGTTTATTAATAAATTTTATAGCATAAAACGGTTTCATTCAAGTAAATAATATCAATAAATATTATTTTGGAAACTCAGAACAAGAATGATTGCAGCTAATAACTTTAAAATGGTAAATAATATAACTAGTTTTTGTAGAACTTAAAGAAATTTAATTTTGAAATGTAAAATACCAAAAAAAATATAATAAAATCGATTTATTTCTCTTATTTTTACACGTATTTGCCACATAATCATATTTTTACGAATTAATGTTTCTTTTTAAAGAATAATAAAACCACCTGCGATATTTTATATATCAACAACTACATGGTAAGTACGGAGTAAGTAAAAATAATAAGTCTTTACACTGTGGTATGACCAGGGCCGCGCCGACTCCCCACAGCGCCTGTGTGCGAAACCTATGAAGCGCCCCTTTTTTTCACGAATCTTAATGTTTCAAATTATTTTTATTTCTTATTTGTTAATTTTGACCGAAATAAATGTTCTCTAGTTTTATATAATTAGATAATATTTTCCTAAATAGGTTAAACCAGTTCGTTTTCGCTTGAAAAATAAAACGCGAATTAAATTTTTACATACTTTATTTATGATGTTCTACCTAATCGTATACTTATATATTAATAACAAAATAACTGACTTTTTTCTAATAATACCAATTTAATTATTACGTATGCTATGTTAAAAAAACAACAAGAGTCTAAAATGTGTAAGAATATAAATAAACATATTTAAATTATATTATTTCCACTCTTCTAGCTTTTTTGTTTGCGAAATCTTTAATAGTTTCGTGTATGTCTATATGGTCTAATATGGCCTCCTCTATGGATATTGTTACTAAATTTGTTAATCTTTCCTGGCTCATTGTTTATTATTATTATTATTATTATTGAGCGCATGTAATTTTTTATTAGTTTTAATTTAGAAAAGGATCTTTCCGCGCTTGCTACGGTAACTGGCATAGTTAGCAAAATTCGTAATGCTATTGTGATGTTAGGGCATACAGCTGTCAAATTGTTTAAATATATAAATTCGAGAATTTTCGTCACATCATTATTTAATTTTTTGAAAGAAGACTGACATGACATAATTTCTTCACACAAATCATCGGCGTTAATATTCAATGAATCATTTGCTGTAAGTTTTTCCTGCAAACGATGACAGTTTATTCTTAATTGACTTTGTTCTTGGTCATCACTTAGTTTAAATAAAAAATTAAACACGTCATTGTAATTATTCAATAAATTAAATCTTTCGTCTACGGAGGATAAAGCTTGATCCAATATATAAAAAAATACATTAATTTTAAAAGCAACTTTCGGATAATTTATAGTGTGGTCTTCGTGTTCATAATCAAAACTCTTTGGAGTCTTACGACGTCTTAGGGGTCTGGATCTGGAAGTTTCAAATTCAGCCTCGACATCTAATTTTTCGGCAATTTTCATGGCATCATTTACAATTTCTTCAAAATTTGCGTCGGTTCTAATTTTTATCAAAAACCGTATGACCACTTCACGCCGAGCAGCTTGGAAGAAACTCGAGCGGCGTGCCGCTACTGTATCATTTTCTATACTGCAGTATAATTCTCCATCGTTTAATCTTATTTATTCTACAGAAATTTCGAAAAGAATTAAATGAAGCTGGTTTCATTGTGTTTAAAACTGGAGAATTATGTTTTAATCCATGTTCTAACATGGCCGAGCAGGCTGCGCTGCTATCCTATGATACAAAATGGGAAATTCCAAGAAACTCAATTGAACTAGGTCAGCAATTATACATTAATTTATAACAAACACTTAATAACCAAGTACGTTATTTGCAGGACGTAATTTAGGGTCTGGTTATTTTGGACTTGTGGTTGAAGCAGCAGTTTCAAATTTTTTTGACGGAGAACCAGAAAAAACTTGCTGTCAAGATGCTTCACCGGAACTGTAACATTATGGAATTAAATTCTTTCATGTGTAAACTCAAAATAATGAGTCATCTTGAGAAACACATCAACTTGATCAATCTGTTAGGGGCATGTACAGACAGAATTGCGGAAGGTAAAAAAAAATCGTATAATTTTCATTTGATATTTCACAATAAATTTTTCAGGAAATCTGCTTGTTGTAATTGAATATTGTGAACATGGAAGCCTCAGCAACTATCTCAGGGAAAATCGTTCTAATTTTGTCAATTTAATAGATCCAGACACGAATCTCATTTGCCTTCCCGATGATGATAACAATTCCTTACAAGGTATTCATATTCAGCACGATACTTAAATTTTTTTAGCTAATATTAAATTTTGGTTACATAAATTTAAGCTCATAATTATTCTTTAAATAATTTTAATAGACGTTAGTATAATTCTGTTAATGAAAACAAAATAATAATCTAAATACATAGCAAATAACATGATTCTAAAATGTGAATGTTTGCCCTGGAGAGTCGAGAAAGCTATATATATATATATAAAATAAAATAAATATATCATCACGCCTTCTACCCATTACTGGGTGTGGCACTCTGCTGAAGCAGATCTCGGTAAGTGATATATTTTGCGCGTGAAGTGCGGTTACCAGTCGTCAAATCACGGCCCCCAAACATGTTAGTGGTGGAGGAGCCACAGGTATAGCTTTTCAAATTATGAAAATTTGTTGTAGAGAATAAAATTACGGACATTTTGATATGAAACACATTTCAATTGTGTATTTTATTAGAGCACAAAAGTTAATGAAATATTTGTAATAATAATCATAATTTAGGTGTTTTTCCTTGTTTGTCTGTGATTCAATATTAACGTCAATATTTTGACATTAGACAATTGTTTTATGTTACATGGGCGTCTATATTTTTCGAATAATACAAATATTTAATTAATTTTTGTGCTCTGATAAAATACACAATTGAAATGTGTTTCATATAAAAATATCCGTAATTTTATTCTCTACAACTTTTATTTGAAGTATTTTCCTGTAAAATTAATTGGGAAGCAATGCGCATCAAAAAATTGATATCACATGTTGTATGCCTATGTTCGGGTTTTGGATGAACACACTGTATATATATATATTTTTTTTTTTTTGCTAAATGTTACCCTGAACTTTATCATTCAACTCAAAATATTTTATGGTTATTGTATTTACATCTATACTTCTGAGTTGAAGATGGCCATAACCTTGGCCGAAACGTTCTCAATCAATCTTCAATAAAGTATTTACAACTTAAGCCTAAGTCTATTATTGAATTCCTGTATTATTTTTGGCTTATTAAAACATATTTCTATAATTTTAAAATGTGATTTAGATTAACTTTTCAATATCGGATTTGAATAAGGCTAATTTATCCAAAATTGTTTAAGTTTATATATTAAATATCCATTACATCATATGTAAGAGCTGTATGCTTTAGCAGTGGCTTGTGGCTCTGGCGGCGTCAGCACGCTGCAGTTGCTGCGCTGGGCACTACAAGTGGCGCGCGGCATGGAGTTCCTCGCCTCCAAACAGATCCTGCACGGAGACCTAGCGGCGAGAAACGTTCTGTTGGACGAAAATTATGTGGCGAAAATTAGTGACTTCGGGCTGTCCAAGACTTTAGGCTCCAGTGGTTATTACAAGAAGACATCTCAAGTGAGCAGAACTAGTAGCCTGTGTTGTGTGCAGCAATATGTATATGTGTTCCACTTCACTAGTGTCCGCTGCCGATCAAGTGGATGGCGGTTGAGTCCATCTGAGACAAGACGTTCTCCACACAGTCCGACGTGTGGGCATTCGGTGTGGTGCTGTGGGAGCTCTTCAGCCTGGCACGGACTCCATACTCCGAGCTGGAGCCGGACATCCGCTTCTACCGGATGCTGGAGAGCGGCTACCGCTTGGAGCGACCCGAGTACTCTACAAGGGAAATGTAAGAGCCGTGTATACAGTGAGTGTTACATTGTAACAACCGATGTTTGTGTGTGTGTGTGTGTGTGTGTAGCTACCAGGTGATGCGCGAGTGCTGGTGTGTGCGGCCATCAAGCAGACCCACGTTCTCGTGTCTCGTCCAGACGCTTCACGACTTGCTCCAGGAACCCAACAAGGTAAACTGTTTTAATATTTGTCAATATTTTTTAATAATTCTTTGACGTGATGATATGTTTCAGCGCCTTTATGCTGAGGCGGAGAGTGCAAGTAACGTGCTCGCCTTAAGTCAGGCCGACCACGTAGCCGCACCAGACTGGATAGCGCTGGACATTATCCGACCTCTCAACGCTGATGTTGACGACATAACAATACCATAGTTTTAGTTGCCAACTCAATTTATGTATAAATGTTAAACAGACTCATAATCATTGTTTATCTTTGTATGAATGTACTTAATAAATTTCTAAAATCATGTGAGAGGTGATTTGAAGGTCTACCTTTTCTCCGTTTTATTCTGTTGTTTGCAGTAGAGAGATCTGAACCAATAATGAAAATGAAGAAAAAATGCTCAATCCGAACGTTTCAAAAAGTTTCAATTTTAAACAAAAATTAAAAACAAAGGCAAAATCAAAATAATTAACTTGTAACAGAAATAGTATTTATGTGCCAAGTGCGTGAAATGCATGTTTAGCTCGAATATAAGTTTATTTGGCAAGTATGTACTACTTTAAATATTGTAATTCTGTTGTATAAATAATATTGTATGCACCTCGTACGCAAAGTGTGTTTAGTACCTTCCTGAAATGGTTTGACGCAGGAAGCCTCGTCAAATCAACTTTTAAGTAAAATAAAAAAGTTATCCAGAAATTTATAAAAGATCACTATCACAAAATTGCATATAGAAAGTTCAAATTAGAAACTTGAATAAATTCAAACAAAAAAGTTGTAAGCCAAATTAATCGACACAAATCAGTTTTTTGTTTGTATCTATAGACCTGTGCATTGTTTAGAAAAACTAAATAAATCATTAAAGTGAACAACTAATGCATCAACTTTGCCCTGCTATAACGGACTTCGTATCTCTTGGTTCTCGAGATCCCAATGCTTAGGCTCGAAAAGCGGGCACACTATATAAATAGGTACACCTACTTATTTATTTATCTGCTTAAACAATTAATTTTTTTTTTGTGTTTTTACATCTTTTCCTTGATTTTTCTATATGCTTAATAGAATTTCTTGTATTTATTGTTTGTTCCGTTTTTTTATAATAAATAATGTTTCTTATAATATTTCTGCTATTTTTTTTTGTATTTCCGTACTTGCGCCCTTTGCATCCATACAAAAAATTAACCCTACCGCCTCTGTCTGTACCGACGATTGAATAGTATGGTATTGATAATATGAACACGATTAAGTATATATAAAGATTTTCTCGAATGTTGCTGCCATGGTAAGCCTAGCAAAAGGCGTCAACTGCAACAAAATTCACATCGAAGTCAATACTGAACGGCGAACATTATTTATTATTTTTATTTGAATTGCTACGCACAACTCCCGCGCAGCTATTGTCGTACGGTCTTCCCTACCGTTGGACGAGGTGCCGGCGTCTCAGTGGGGACGGGGGTGGTGAAAGCTCGGGAAGAGAAAGGGCGCCACTCAATTTAAAAGTACTTTCGACCAAACTTAATTGAGAAAGGGGGTAGGTGACACAATATTTGCTAGACTTCGGCGAGTTTTTATGTTGGTTAATTGTCCGGTTTTATTCAGAGTGTTGAAATCCATTTCTAGAATAATACAAATTAATTAATATTGGAATAAGAATTCCTAGGTAAAATATTATTACCTGCTGTATTCGAATTTCGATACGGCTCGTTTAATTCGCTTTACGGCATGTGCTGGGCTTAATTGACTGTTGACAATTTTAACCAAAGAATAGCACGCAAAAGCCTTTTCAAATGTAACCACCTTCGGTTCAAAGAATACCCCAAGAATACTGTTCCCTATGAAATAAAGCTTTACTTTTATACCTTTAGTCCGCTCGACCCTCTCCTATATTTCACTTTCTAAACGATATCGGGGAGGAATTGTAAAGGTATAATTCAAATAGATACACTATAAAATATTATTTTATTTTATTTTATTTAAAATTATAAACAAAATTTACAATTTCTGCTGTCTCAGGGCAGCCCAGCGTGCACGCTCTGCCTGGTAATATGCCTTTTTCTGAGTTTTGGTCATCTTATACCCCGACGAAGAGATAAGAACCATCTTGTTTGAATAAACTGCCTCAGGATTGTAAGTCGAGCTCGTTCACTGCATCCCAATTCTCAGCATAATTGGTCTCGTTCTGTTCTTACTTCCTTGACTTGGTACCGGATGCGGTGTCCAATTCCTCATCCCAATTCTTCGCACAGTGTACGAAGTACGGCTCTACATTTCCACTATTTGTAATTTCGTGCACCATGCACGGTATAATTAACCGCGGTTCTTTCCTGTCTACAACATCTACTGATTTAGATTTTGTGACACGAATATTAACGAGTATTCATGTTTCGTAATGATCAAAATGTATAATGTTGAAAAATCTATTCGGCATGCTTTTATAAGACACTGATCAGCATCATAGGATGTAGAGGGGGGTTGGGGACTCATGAACGTTTTCACACGCTAAAATTTTCAAAGACATTTATTTTAAATCGACGCTATACAGTCGTATTGCAGATAATGCACAGTTTGTGGAGCGTGAGATGTGTGCGTGGGAACAGAAATCTACACTCAGTTTGTGGGGAAAAATGTATATTACAAAAACCAAGTCACATATTTTTGTTGAAAACACGAAACATTTTCAAGACAATATATATTTTATTTTGAATAGGCTGTATTCAACAACAACACTGCAAATATTAGGGTTTCAAGTCAGTACCTGTCCCACAGCTCACAAACACAACGTCGGCTTACCAGAGAGCGCTTGTGTAATACCATGCCGCCTAGACATTTATCATAAAAGAAATATATTATTTCGCTAGATTTATATTACATAAGCCAAGTCAGTTATTTAAAAACCTCCCTATGTCGCAAATAATAGTTTTATTTTTCCCACAGACAAATTCTGAAATCACCCACAGGTGTGTATACCTGGCAAAAAACCGAAATATACAGACAAAGCCATTGTATACAACAGATGCCTTTTCTGCTGGAAGCTGCGTGGGATAAATTCTAATACAATGCCAGTTATCAAGATATAAATATATTATCCAATAGGAAAAAACAAAAAGTCCATTTGTGTAACAAAAAAATAAAAAATTATTATTATTTTTACAAAAAAAAATCATTCACAAAAAAATAATCACATTCATTAATTGATCTGGGCAACTATCATATTCAATAATTCGTCCGGACCACTATCATGACGTCACAGCCGCATTCTTTGGGGGCGGCGAGAGTCAAATCCGACTACTATCGTGGTTCTATGTTTGTACTGTACATTATTAAATCAGCCTTTTACAAACTGCAATTTTGATCACTTAAAATGAAAGGTGGTCGCGAAATTTGTGATATTTGCTTCCAAGGGGGTCATGTCTCCGAAAAGTTTGAAAATCACTGCTGTAAAATAATAAAAATACATTTTTCCTACAACTGTGCGGTTTCTTTGTTATTACGTAACTATTATTGCCTTGGTTACGTATGGAAAGTAGACGAATACAGACCAAGTGCGTTTCTGTAAGCAAAAAAACACTAGTGCGGAAAATGTTTCATTACATAACTGTCAAAAGAAAATTGTTTTGAGAGCGATTTAAATTTCGCGCCGAGCGCGGAATTCATATTTTGGCCACAGACGCTTATGGAAGAAGAAGATACGGTGAACCAGCGTTAATAAATATGCAGTAGTATATTTTGACGTTTATAAACATAACCTTAAATTGCAGTAGATCTAATCTGTAGACAACTAATAAAAAGAACCGAACAAAGTAAAATATATCGATAAATGGTTTTATTTAAAGAGTAAGTGAAATACATAATAGTTATTGTTTGTGTATATTATTAATATAGTTGTTACAGTTGCTTATATTGACATAATGTAAAGTGGAAACATTTGTACTGTCTAAAGAAACATTGATTTCTTCCGTAACTGTTCATATTATTAACAGTAATATTATTGAGAACCATTTCGGAGGCTTTAAGAAGTACCAGCAGCAGGTTGATTGTCATTGTCGAAAATAGATGCAACATAGCATGATCCGGAGCTTCAATTATCTTTGGAGGTGTTTATGATAAAGAAGAATAACTCACTGTAGTATTCCAATCTAAACGATTTTGAAGAAATTATCTTGAAGTTAGTGAAATATTTTTAAATGACGTAGAACAATGTTCAAGCAATCAACAAACAAACCATAGCAAAGCCGTAAAACATAGTTCTCGTGTAATATCATTAGAATTATACAAATTTTGATAATATTTTAGTGATTTACTAAATCGCACAGTTGTTGGAAAAATGTTGTTTATAACACGTGCTGAAAAAGATTACGTGCTCGTGCAGATTTCCGCACTCGGCAAGCTTCGTGCGTTAAATTCTGCACTTGCAAGTAACAAACCTTTTTCGGCACTTGTTATAAAAATAACTATTTCCTACAACTGTGCGATTTCTTTGTTATTACGTAACTATTTTTAACCTTGATAACGTATGGAAAGTAGACAAATGTAGACAAGTGCATTTCTGTAAGCAAAGAAACACTAGTGCCGAAAGTAATTTGTACTTTACGCAATTGTCAAAAGAAAATATAGGTGAAAGCGATTTAAATTTCGCGCCAAGCACGGAATTTCATATTTTTGGTACATACGCTTATGGAAGAAGAAGAAATATGCAGTGATATATGTTGACGTTTATAAAGATAACCTTAAAATGCAGTATATCTAATCTGTACACATCACATTGAGCAGACAAGAACTCAAGTATATCATTATTAAATATGATAATTAATAAAAATAACCGTATAAAGTAAAATATATCGATAACTGGTTTTATTTAAAGAGTAAGTGAAATACATAATATTGATTGTTTGTGTATATTAAATAACACGTTACAGTTGCTTATATTGATATAATTTGAAGTGGGAACTGTTATACTATCTAAAGAAACATTGATTTCTTAAGTACCTGTTCATATTATTACCAGTAATATTATTGACAACAATTTCGGAGATTTTAGAAGTACCAGCAGCAGGTTGATTGTCATTGTCAAGAATAGATTCAACAATTACCTTTGGAGGTGTATATGATAAAGAAGAATCACTGAGTGTAGTATTCCAATCTAGACGATTTTGAAGAAATTATCTTGAAATTAGTGAAATATTTTTAAATAATGTAGAACAATGTGCAAACAATAATATTGTTAAAATTTTATAAATTCTGATAATATTTCAGTTATGTACGTTGAAGAAAGAGGATGAATGATGAGTGAATAGGAATGATGTGATTGAAGGTGTGTTGTGTGATAATCATTTCGAGTGTAATAAATGAATGAGTTTATATGGAGTGATATATGAATGTGGTTGAAGTGAGGGTGGTTTGTTTGGATGAAGATGTTTGACGAGGGCTGATTGTTTGATGATTGTGATGAGTTAATGTTTTGTGAGTGATTTTAGGGTTCGTGCTACCCCATTTGTTGGGATATGGCGTGAAGATATGTATGTATGTATTTTATAAAACGCACATTTGTAGGAAAAATGTTCTGTATAACACGTGCCGAAAAAGGTTACGTGCACGTGCAGATTTCCACACTCGGCAAGCCTTTTAAATTCTGCACTTGCACGTAACAAGCCTTTTTCGGCACTTGTTATAAAAATATCTATTATATCACATGTTTACATATCAGTCATCATAAAAATATAGTTTTATAAGACAAAAATCCACAACACAGCCGCCAAACACGTTTCAAACTTGTCAACAACAGCAGTGAAGTTAGCAAAGCAACCGCCGCTCGAGCACGGTTAGTTTGGTTATTAAAAACTAACCACAAATTTCAAAAACCATGTGCCGGAATGAACCCGGTTACTGAAAAAAGTAACTATGGTTAATGTGTTCATTTTTGGAATACACTATTTATGAGTGCAGCACTGGCGCGCAATTTTCATAACATAGAAGATGGTCATCTGATTGTTAGCAAATCTATTTTAAGAAGAGATTTCGAGTAGAAGAGTTAAAAAATTGTGATCGATTGATAGTCAATTGTTTCTTTTTTAAGTCAATAAAAACCTACCGTGGCCGCTATCAAATTAAGGTTTTTGAAGAAATATTTCGAATAGAATAATGAAAAAAAATGATGATTGACTGATTATCAATTGTTTTTTCTAAAAGTCGTTACCAATTTGTCGTGTTTGATATCAAGAGAGAGATTTCGAACAGAAATAAAATATCACGGCAAAAATTGTAACCTATTGATTGTCAATTGTTTTTACCCACAATTCATTGGAAATATATACTTTTTTCTTTAAGGTCCGCCGAGCCTAGCGTGATCCGACCGCTATTAATAATATTATTTTCATGATTTTGTCATACAGATGTGATCGCAGACCGCTCTTGTGAAGTTTTTCGTATGACACGGCTGCGTGTTTTCAAATGTGATCACAGCTTTACTAACCTAACAAATTTGTCATGAAAAACAATTAGATTGTAAGTAATTCATGTGTTAATCAGCGATTAATAATCTCACCAATTAACGCGAGAGTGTTAAAATGTCTCCATTATTAATCGCCCTCCTTCATACACTTGATAGTTAAATAACTATTAATGTAAGTCTATTATCTTTCAGAAATTAATTTACATGTTGATGAACAAAAATACGCAGTCAAGTTATTATTAATTAAAATGAAACAAAATAACTAACAATTTATAAATAACTAGCTATTACCCGCGACTTGGTTCGCGTGGTCTACAATTTAATGCGAGTACCCGGCATGCGTTGCTTTGCAACTCAAAGAAAGAAAGTGTTTGTGTTTAATTCTGTTTATTGAAGTGCTTTTGGATACAGAATATTTTTTGTTTTTCTCTTTGGGACGTACACGAATAAATCAGAAGGTTTTCCGACGCGTGAGCATGCCACATACAGCTGTGTATGTGAGAAGCATGAATTTTCCAAATTTAGTCCGCACACTTGTAGCGATTGTCTCTGTGCTTTGTTGATGGTCATTGCAAATGCGAGTCGTACCAGAACCTGCAACCGTCTGAATTAGAATGGCATAGGACTGAAGCTTTATTATACCTATATGTTAAGATTGGTTCTCGTCTGTACCTATACCAAATTTGAATCGAATCAGTGCAGTACTTTTCAAGATAGTTAGCGGCCATTTTGTTTCAAGATGGCGGACTGAAGCTTTATACCCAAGGACGTTGAAAGGAAGGGATACGGCATTAAAGTCAAGACTGTGAGGCTCGGCAGATTGACAGAGACAGAAGTATTATTTCCTATACCGTGCTATTGCGCATGTGTCATAAAGAGATTTGAAATTTAAACAGGACAGAACAGAATCATTCTCCCTAAAAGATTATAAATTTTTACAAGGAAACTGAAATTATCAACGTTTATTATTAGTGTGATCTATCGATTGAAATAAATATTTGTAATTGTAATTGTTGAACAATATTTACTATTAATAATAAATATAAAACCCGTTAATATGAAGAGGAAGTTTGAGAATAAATATCAAATTTATGTTTTTAAACAAATCAAAACTACAATTACTTCAACAAACATAAGTGTACAAACTAAACACTTAGTTACCATCTTATCTACAAAAAAAAAAATGTTATGTCCAATTCCACACAGCGCAACGATTGAAACACAAATGAATATCTCGTGGTTATATTCACATACAACAACGCCCCCTAACAACGTTTAAACGCCACTTTTCTTACACAAAAATTCAAAATATTTGGAAGAAGCAGAGATTTGGCTAAGCAGGGTGCAGAAAAACTATTTTTGTCTCTTTCCCTTGCCCAAGCCTCACTTCAGGCAATGCTACAGTATCGTAATGTCATATCCCCTCCTTTCAACGTCCTTGATTAAACACATATGTTAAGATTGTTTCCCGTCTACGCTTATTTTAAATTTGAATCGAGTCAGTGCAGTACTTTTCAAGATAGCTAGCGGCCATTTTGTTTCAAGATGGCGGATTGGACTTTTGCTAAATTAGAAACCTTCGCGGCCGTGCGCACAACAACTTAGCAAGGTTTCATCGCAATCGGATGAATGATATAGGAACGCATACGAGACAAACAAACAAACATTCATTTTTATACCTATGTTATATATCGATAATACACAGATCATGACCTTACGACAATAAACTATTTTATGCACAATCGAACCAAAAAGCATGTGTTTTAGCCCTCAAAAGCGTGCTTAAGCGCTTCTTTTTGGCCCTAGGGCCATAAATTCTTTTTCAAAATGTCATTTTAACATATTTGTACTTATATGAATTTTTTGAACACAAAATTAGATGTTGTTTTGTTGTACTTAAAAAATATACCTACAAAAAGTACTATTATTTTTATTATTTTAATAATTATTTTTTTCATTTTGGAAATTTACTGATATTTATATTATTGTTAATTGAAAATGTTAATTTTAACTGAATAAAAGGACGTAGTAGATTTTTCATATAGTTATTTTGATTTTAACGGCAATAATTCCAGAATCGCATTATTCTCAGCTTCTTTTACGGAGTACCTACAAGCCAATTCATTATCGCTGCTGTCACTCATTTTCACACAATACAAATTTTCAAAAGTAAAAATACTGATTTTTATTGTTTGCTGTGGATACATAAACAAAATTACAATTTTTGTTTACTGTGAAACCTTGATTCTGAAAAATGTCATTTTGACATATTAATTTACCTATTTTAATATTTTGAATATAAAATTAAATGTTTTTAAATGTGAAATTAGCGTTTCTAACCCTCAGTATGTTATTAGCCCTCGGCGCTTTGCGCCTTGTGCTAATAATCATGCCGCGGGTCAGAAACACCTGTTTTCACCCTTGGTACATAAATAACTATATTGAGAATGTTAATCTGAATGTACAAACTAATAATTACCGTTTGATGATTTTGTTCTCTATTATTGACAACTCCAGCGCTCGAATACGCCAATTAGCGGTAAAAAGGTTAATTTCTTGTGGTGGGACAGTTTCATTTATTGTACATGTTTGTACGGTATAGGTACGTGTTTCTATAACGTTAATTTTCTATGAAAAACCTAAAAAAAGAAAATCTAATACGAACTGTTGCTTTTACGGATGCAAATCGCTCTGAACTATTGCAACATATGATAAAAGAATCGTCTTCAGTTAATAATTTGTAATACATACTCCGGCAGCAATTTTTAACTTAAATATTACACTACTAATTTCATACATTAATAAATTATCATAGCAGTGGTCAATAAGCAATTTAAATTTTGATTCGTCAGTTAAATCAAACTCAAATTGAGGAAATTTAGTAAGGTCAAATTGAATAAACAGTTGTATTACACTCGCGGTTTAAGGTAGTTCTAGCGTGAATTTTTTTTTGCAAATCTGAATGAAATTCGGCCCCCGTAAACATGATATAGTCATACGCATCCTGTTAAAATATGAAACACATTCACCGTCGGCGAACAAATATATTCGCTTGTAAAGTTGAGTTCTTATACACGGGGCTTATGGCGATCTTCACTCAGAATCGCATATATTAGGTTTGTGTACCTCTAAAAATTTGCAGTTTCATTTGAAAAACTAATATGAGGTTCTAGAACTATCCTTGTATATTGTATTAAAATGAAAACGTTTTTTATCGTTTAGTAATGGATATATAGCCATGCAAAGCCTTGTTTTTAACGAAAAATTAAGAATCCTAATTTATAATGGCAACACCACACGGTTGTACGGTATTTGAAAATTCACTAGACTAACAACCTATTAACTATTCATGATATTTAAATCATAATAGGTACAAAACATATATTTTATTCTGTATTTTTCATTCCCCGAGCGTTAGTTTCACCACTCAACGACCGATGGCGCCACCGTCACACTAGAACATGGCCAACTTCATTGAATTGCGCTACGCTTATTATGTCTGTTTCATTTCATCCTTTTGCCATATAAAAATTTGTCGTGTTTTTTTACTGTTTTGGTACGTCAACTAATGTCATCTAGCGCTTTTATTTCAATTAAAGGAAAGTGACAACGCTGTCAAGTTACAAAAACAACCTTAAAATATTTGAAAACTGAAGTATATGTGATCAAACAAAATACATTTAATGGAACTGGGTATTTTATTTATACATTCAATATTATTAAATATTATGACTAGTATTCTGAGCTTTCGACTAAAGTGACTATCTAGCCTTGTTTAAGTGAATTTCATTTGGCAACATAGCATTATCTGTCACTTCAGGTAAATAATGCCGCCATATTGTCTACCTATTTAAAAATTTTGAAGTGTTTACAGTAGAGATGCGCATTTCAACCCGAACCCGAAACCCGACCCGACCCGACCCGAACCACCGTCGGGTTTCGGGTCAATTTTATATCCAAATATAAAGTTCGGGTCGGGTTCGGGTCAGGTACCGTTCACGTCGGGTTGGTTCAGTTCGGGTCGGGCTGGATAAGTGCGGGTCGGGTCGGGTTCGGGTCGATACAGTTCAAGTACCGTTCAGCTCGGGTTGGTTCATTTCGAGCCGGATTGGTTCAGTTCGGGTCGGGTCGGGTTCGGGTCAGGTACCGTTCACGTCGGGTTGGTTCAAATTCGGGTCAGTTACCGTTCACGTCCGGTTGGTTCCGGTCGAGTCGGGCTGGTTCAGTACGAGTTCTCTCAGCTCCGGGTTCGGCTCGGGTTCGGATCGGGTTCGTGTCTGGTCGGGTTGGTTCATCTCTGTTCATTTCTATAATCGTGCGGACGGCAGTTCATATGACACAATTCATGCAAGAAGAGATTATTATAAA
Source organism: Pterostichus madidus (assembly GCA_911728475.2). NCBI lineage: Eukaryota > Metazoa > Arthropoda > Insecta > Coleoptera > Carabidae > Pterostichus > Pterostichus madidus. The sequence continues at coordinate 16,616,653 of OU452303.1, forward strand.
ATTTTATGTCATCCAGATGACCAAATACGGTGGAAGTGTAATTTCTAATTTTGGTACCAGGTATCCTTCTATGTTCTATCAAAGAATTTTCCCAGGTATATTGCCGGAATTGCGAATTATACTTGAAATAATAACAATGGCTATAACGGGATAATAAACGACAACCAGATGTTCATTCAAATTTCAAACCTCTCTAAAATGAAAAAGTAAAATCAAGAGTTCTTTGAAAAAGAATATCGATTTAAAATTATAAGGAATATATATTTATTGAATGTTTGTTCAAAATATTTCATTGGCTATCGAAGAAAAAATTATAGTCGATTGAGTTTGAAATTCAGACCTATTTACTTTACTTGATATTTTCCAGTTTTATTATATAATTTACCCAATCCCAGGTAATTTTTATCTCTCTCTTTGATTTGAATTTTGTATAATTTCTCATTGTACTTCGTTTCGAAATGAGCTGGTATAATATATCAAAATTTGCAATGATTTTATTGGATTTTTGTCAGGGATGCGGCAAGTAAACTCACTAAAAATATTAGATATAACTTTACTAGGGCATCACCCACTTTGTATCTGAACAAAATTTACTTCTCTAGCTATATCTAACAATAAAAAGACCTCACTAAAACTTTCAATAATCCCTTTAGAAGACTTGCATAGCCGTAGAGAGAAGTTTTCATGGAGATTTGTTTATGTATTTACATTATCTGCAAATTTGCAAAATTTATATTTATTTTAATATAAAGTGACTTCAGCTGATCTCTAAAAAATAATTGGGAGCTGAAACGGTCGATCTCTATAGAATTCAGTTCTTTTGAGAATCATCAACAAACAACAATATATTGACACGCCACTGGAATACTATGTTTGAAGGACTGATTTATAATTCCAGCCCATTTTGAAGCGAAGTATAGTTCGTTTGTGTGAAAAACAGATAAGAAAGTATGTAATAGAGAAATAAAAACAACGCTGGATTTAAAAAGAATTATACAAATAAATAAAATTTTAAATGGTAATGCTGATTTGGCTTCAAGCTTAATTGCTATACTTGAAACACGTCCCTGCTTTAATTTCTTGCGAGGTTGACCGTACATTTACCCTTTAAAATCATTTTTACTGATAGAAGGCAAAATTTGAGTTTCAAAAACAGTTATTGTACTAGCGGTCAGCCTGGCTTCGCCAGGCCTTCACGCTATGCTCCGCGGACACTGAAATAGGATTCACTTCTGTAAGACAATTGACACTATATAAATCAAATTATTTCCGAAGTAAAAGTTTTCAATTTTGCATGTCTGTCCTTTGAAATACATTTAATTGATCCAAGCACGATAGGTTACGAAGCTCTGGCACTACAAAATTGACAATAAAAAAATGGCCCATTCAGCACACGAACTCTTTAAGCGACCTTTCATTTGATACCAAACACGATAGGTTTTGATACATTTTTACTAAAACAACTGCCGATCGAATAATATTTAGTTTTCTACGCGAGCTCTTCAATAGGCCTTTCATTTGATACCAAACACGATAGGTTTTTATACATTTTTAACTAAAACAATTGCCGATCGAATAATATTTAATTTTTTATGCGAGCCCTTCAATAGACCTTTCATTTGATACCAAACACGATAGGTTTTAATGCATTTTTACTAAAACAATTGCCGATCGAATAATATTTCATTTTCTACGCGAGCCCTTGAATAGACCTTTCATTTGATACCAAATACGATAGGTTTTGATGCATTTTTACTAAAACAATTGCCGATCGAATAATATTTAATTTTCTACGCGAGCCCTTGAATAGACCTTTCATTTGATACCAAACACGATAGGTTTTGATACATTGTTACTAAAACAATTGCCGATCGAATAATATTTAATTTTCTACGCGAGCCCTTGAATAGAACTTTCATTTGATACCAAACACGATAGGTTTTGATGCAATCTTACTAAAACAATTGCCGATCGGATAATATTTAATTTTGCATGCGAGCCCTTCAAAAGACCTTTCATTTGATACCAAACACGATAGGTTTTGATGCACTTTTACAAAAACAATTGCCGATCGAATAATATTTAATTTTATACCCGAGCCTTTCAAAAGACCTTTCATTTGATACCAAACACGATATGTTTTGAAGCACTTTCACTAAAACAATTGCCGATCGAAAAAATTCAAATTCTGCACGCGCGCCCTTTAATAGACCTTTCATTTGATACCAAACACGATAGGTTTTGATGCACTCTTACTAAAACAATTGCCGATCGGATAATATTTAATTTTGTACGCGAGCCCTTCAAAAGAACTTTCATTTGATACCAAACACGATAGGTTTTGATGCACTTTTACAAAAACAATTGCCGATCGAATAATATTTTATTTTGCACGCGAGCATTTCAAAAGACCTTTCATATGATACCAAACACGATATGTTTTGAAGCACTTTCACTAAAACAATTGCCGATCGAAAAAATTCAAATTCTGTACGCGCGCCCTTTAATAGACCTTTCATTTGATACCAAACACGATAGGTTTTGATGCACTCTTACTAAAACAATTACTGATTGAAAAAATTTCTACATGCGTGACCTTTAAAACTTTGTATTATACCATATACGACAAATTTTAAATTTTGATAATAAATTTAAATAAATAATAATAAAATTGTATTTAATATACATTGCCGTGAACAATATTTGCATAGTTTTACTATATATTTTTACCGAGGACAATTTTGGTTTGGTTTACCTGTATACTTTATATAACTTGTCAATTTGACGTTTAAACCAAATTTCAGAGTGAACTGTCAAAAATTTACTTTTTAAATATACATATTTGAAATGTGTAATTATAATAAAAACGTCCCCTCATTTCCCCAATATGTGTAAAATATTTCAAAACTACTCACAGATATTTCATATTTCTGTAATTTATAATTAAAAATGCGACATGTCCACTGACAAATGTCAATTCTCAAATCTATGAATTTCAAAACCTGGATCTTGTATATGAGAGGTAATATTGTTCCTAAATTATAGATTTGTCAAATTGAAGTTTTGTGTTAAAAAACTTTTATATAAACATGAAATCAATTGAAAACAGTTCAAAACATATATCCTCAATCCTATAATATCTTAATATATTTACAAAAATGCTCTAACTTGTCTCGAAATTAATATAATTGTGTTAAAAAGTTTCATGCGTAACGTCAATGAATTTTTCTGCTTACGGTCAAATCGTCTGTAAATGTTCTTCTTAATAAATGCAAAGCCACCACAATCTTAGTTAAAAATGCGTGTTTTTTCAAGTTTTCTCGCACATCATGTGCACAAAAAATCTAAGACTAACAAAAGGCACCCCCCATGATTGACCTCTATCAAATAAAAAAGTTTCAAATTAATCGGACAAACCGTCTAGGCTGTAGAGGTGAGCAATTGACGTGATGAATCTATACAAATATACAAATATACTGATATACCCTTACTCTAATAGTAGTTGGACTAGCGGTCAGCCTGGCTTCGCCAGGCCTTCACGCTAAGCTCCGCGGACACTGAAATAGGATTCACTTCTGTAAGACAAGTGACACTACAAAAATCAAATTATTTCCGAAGTAAAAGTTTTCAATTCTGCACGTCTATTTTTTAAAATACATTTAATTGATACCAAGCATGATAGGTTACGAAACTCTGGCACAAGAAAATTGACAATAAAAAAAAATCCAATTTAGCACACGAACTCTTTAAGCGACCTTTCATTTGATACCAAACACGATAGGTTTTGATGCATTTTTACTAAAACAATTGCCGATCGAACAATATTTAATTTTCTACGCGAGCCCTTCTATAGACCTTTCATTTGATACCAAACACGATAGGTTTTAATGCGTTTTTATTGAAACAATTGCCGATCGAATAATATTTAATTTTCTACGCGAGCACTTCAATAGACCATTCATTTGATACCAAACACGATAGGTTTTGATGCATTTTTACTAAAACAATTGCCGATCGAACAATATTTAATTTTCTACGCGAGCCCTTCTATAGACCTTTCATTTGATACCAAACACGATAGGTTTTAATGCGTTTTTACTGAAACAATTGCCGATCGAATAATATTTAATTTTCTACGCGAGCACTTCAATAGACCATTCATTTGATACCAAACACGATAGGTTTTGATGCATTTTTACTAAAACAATTGCCGATCGAACAATATTTAATTTTCTACGCGAGCCCTTCTATAGACCTTTCATTTGATACCAAACACGATAGGTTTTAATGCGTTTTTACTGAAACAATTGCCGATCGAATAATATTTAATTTTCTACGCGAGCCCTTCTATAGACCTTTCATTTGATACCAAACACGATAGGTTTTAATGCGTTTTTACTGAAACAATTGCCGATCGAATAATATTTAATTTTCTACGCGAGCCCTTCTATAGACCTTTCATTTGATACCAAACACGATAGGTTTTGATGCGTTTTTACTGAAACAATTGCCGATCGAATAATATTTAATTTTCTACGCGAGCCCTTCTATAGACCTTTCATTTGATACCAAACACGATAGGTTTTAATGCGTTTTTACTGAAACAATTGCCGATCGAATAATATTTAATTTTCTACGCGAGCCCTTCTATAGACCTTTCATTTGATACCAAACACGATAGGTTTTAATGCGTTTTTACTGAAACAATTGCCGATCGAACAATATTTAATTTTCTACGCGAGCCCTTCTATAGACCTTTCATTTGATACCAAACACGATAGGTTTTAATGCGTTTTTACTGAAACAATTGCCGATCGAATAATATTTAATTTTCTACGCGAGCCCTTCTATAGACCTTTCATTTGATACCAAACACGATAGGTTTTAATGCGTTTTTACTGAAACAATTGCCGATCGAATAATATTTAATTTTCTACGCGTGTCCTTCAATAGACCTTAGATTTGATACCAAACACGATAGATTTTGATGTATTTTTACTAAAACAATTGCCGATCGAATAATATTTAATTTTCTACGCGAGCCCTTCAATAGACCTTTCATTTGATACCAAACACGATAGATTTTGGTGCATTTTTACTAAAACAATTGCCGATCGAACAATATTTAATTTTCTACGCGAGCCCTTCTATAGACCTTTCATTTGATACCAAACACGATAGGTTTTAATGCGTTTTTACTGAAACAATTGCCGATCGAATAATATTTAATTTTCTACGCGAGCCTTTCTATAGACCTTTCATTTGATACCAAACACGATAGGTTTTAATGCGTTTTTACTGAAACAATTGCCGATCGAATAATATTTAATTTTCTACGCGTGTCCTTCAATAGACCTTAGATTTGATACCAAACACGATAGATTTTGATGTATTTTTACTAAAACAATTGCCGATCGAATAATATTTAATTTTCTACGCGAGCCCTTCAATAGACCTTTCATTTGATACCAAACACGATAGATTTTGATGCATTTTTACTAAAACAATTGCCGATCGAACAATATTTAATTTTCTACGCGAGCCCTTCTATAGACCTTTCATTTGATACCAAACACGATAGGTTTTGATGCGTTTTTACTAAAACAATTGCCGATCGAATGATATTTAATTTTCTACGCAAGCCCTTCAATAGACCTTTCATTTGATACCAAACACGATAGGTTTTGATGCATTTTTACTAAAACATTTGCCGATCGAATAATATTTAATTTTCTACGCGAGCCCTTCAAAAGACCTTTCATTTGATACCAAACATGATAAGTTTTAATTTACTTTTACTAAAACAATTGCCGATCGAATAATATTTAATTTTGTACGCGAGCCCTTCAAAATATCTTTCATTTGATGCTAAACACGATATGTTTTGAAGTACTTTAACTAAAACAATTGCCCATCGTAAAAAATTTAATTCTGCATGCGAGCCCTTCAAAGGACCTTTTATTTGACGCCAAACACGACAGGTTTTGAAGTACTTTCACTAAAACTATTACTGATTGAAAAAATCTCATTTCTACATGCGTGACCTTCTAAACTTTCGTATTATACCATATACGATAAATTTCGAATTTTGATAATAAATTTAAATAAATACTAATAAAATTGTATTTAATGTACATTGCCGTGAACAATATTTGCTTAGTTTTACTATATATTTTTACCGAGGACAATTTTGGTTTGGTTTACCTGTATACTTTATATAACTTGTCAATTTGACGTTTAAACCAACTTCATAGTGAACTGTCAAAAATTTACTTTTTAAATATACATATTTGAAATGTGTAATTATAATAAAAACGTCCCCTCATTTCCCCAATATGTGTAAAATATTTCAAAACTACTCACAGATATTTCATATTTACGTAATTTATAATTAAAAATGCGACATGTCCACTGACAAACGTCAAAGTGACGTTTGATCTTCTTCTTAAAAATTTCAAAGCCTCCACACTCTTAGTTGATTTTGCCCCAAAAACGCATGTTTTTTCAAATTTTCTCGCACATCATGTATACGAAAAATCTAAGACTAACAAAAGGCACCCCCTATGATTGACCTCTATCAAATAAAAAAAGTTTCAAATTAATCGGACAAACCGTCTAGGCTGTAGAGGTGAGCAATTGACCTTGGTGAATCTATACAAATATACCCATATACAAATATACCTCTTACTCTTTTAGTATATGGACTAGCGGTCGCCCTGGCTTCGCCAGGCCTCACGCTAGCTCCGCGGACCCTGAAGTAGAATTCACTTTTGTAAGACAGTAGACACAATATAAAAGCAATTATTACAAATCTAAATCATTTCTGCGTATCATTTCATCCAAAGATCTTTTAATTGATACTAAACACAATAGGTTTCGAATATCTTTCACTAAAACAACTGACGATTGAAAAAAATCCAATTATGCACGTGAGCTCTTCAAAAGACCTTTCATTTGATACTAATCACGAAGAATTTTGATGCATATTCACTAAAACAATTGAGGATCTATAAGTATTAAATTTTGTATAATGTTTTACATTTATATTTTATATGTACATGAAATCAATTGAAATTTTTCTCTAAACTTTTTTGAAAAACTTTCCATTTGTTACCAAACACGATATGTTTTTAAGCACTTTCACTAAAACAATTGACGATCGAAAAGTAATAAATTTTGTACGCAAGTCCTTCAAAATACCTTTCATTTAATACCAAACACGATAAGTTTAGAAGTACTTTCACTAAAACAATTGCCAATCGTAAAATATTTAATTTTGTCCGCGATCTCTTCAAAAGACCTTTCATTAGATACCAAACACGATAGATTGTTAAGCACTTTCACTGAAACAATTGCCGATCAAAATTAAATTAAATGCTGCACGAAAACACTTCAAAAGGCATTTCATCCAATATCAAACACGATAGGTTTCAAAGCAATATCACTAAACCAATTGCGAATCGAAAAAAAATTCACGCGATCCCTTTAAAAGACTTTTTAGTTGATACCAAAAAATATTTTATGTTTAAAACAATTGACATTCTTAATTTTTTTTTATTTCATATAAAATTTCTTCCATATTTTCATACGACATTAAATACGGCATTAATCCGAATATTTGAAATTTGAAACAATTGACAACCGTAAAGTCTTATTTTTTTTATGTCGTCTGAAAGTTCTTCTAAAGCCCTGTCATATGATATCAAACACGATTTGATTCGGACCACTTTGAGCTCAGAACAATTGACGGTCGTAAAATTTCAAACAAATACGTGTTTTATTTCCGAAAACATTTTGCTAAAATAACTTTTTTTTATTTCACTTGAAAGTTCTTCTAACTCTATTTCATATGCTCTAGCATTTCTTCAACTAAAGGTTGCACGAAAGGCATGAGTATTCGCCGAGTGTTTGTAGCTCAATTGGTTAGAGCAGTCACCATGCGAGTGAAAGGCTCTGGGTTCAAATTCTGGCGAACCCTGAAGAAGAACTCACTTTTGTAAGACAGTTGACACAATAGAAATGCAATTATTACAAATCTAAATCATTTCTGCGTATCATTCCATCCAAAGACCTTTTAATTGATACTAAACACAATAGGTTTCGAAGATCTTTCACTAAAACAACTGACGATTGAAAAAAATCCAATTATGCACGTGATGTCTTCAAAAGACCTTTCATTTGATACTAATCACGAAGAATTTTGATGTATTTTCACTAAAATAATTGAGGATCTATAAGTATTAAATTTTGTACGCGAACCCTTCAAAAAATCTTTGTTTTTGATACAAACGCGATAGGTTTTAAATACTTTCACGAAAACAATTGTACGCAAGTCCTTCAAAATACCTTTCATTTAATACCAAACACGATAAGTTTAGAAGCACTTTCACTAAAACAATTGCCAATCGTAAAATATTTAATTTTGTACGCGATCTCTTCAAAAGACTTTTCATTAGATACCAAACACGATAGATTGTTAATCACTTTCACTGAAACAATTGCCGATCAAAATTAAATTAAATGCTGCACAAAAATACTTCAAAAGACATTTCATTCGATATCAAACACGATAGGTTTCAAAGCAATATCACTAAAACAATTGCGAAACGAAAAAAAAATTTGCACGCGATCCCTTTAAAAGTCTTTTTATTTGATACCAAAAAATATTTTATGTTTAAAACAATTGACATTCTTCATTTTTTTTTTATTTCATATAAAATTTCTTCCAAATTTTCATATGACATTAATCCGAATATTTGAAATTTGAAACAATTGACAATCGTAAAGTCTTAATTTTTTTATTTCGTCTGAAAGTTCTTCTAAAGCCCTGTCATATGATATCAAACACGATTTGATTCGGAATACTTTATGCTTAGAACAATTGACGGTCGTAAAATCGTCAACTAAAGGTCGCACGAAAGGCATGAGTATTCGCCGAGTGTTTGTAGCTCAATTGGTTAAAGCAGTCACGATGCGAGTGAAAGTTTCTGGATTCAAAATCCGGCGAACGCTCATTGCTTTTTCAAAAACTAACTTTTTAATTATTTTATCTAAAGGTTCGTCTAAAGCCCTTTCATATGATACCAAACATGGCATAATTCGGAATACTTGAAGTTTGAAATAATTGACAGTCGTAAAATTTCAATCAAATATTTACGTGTTTTATTTCCGAAAAGATTTTGCTAATCTATTAAAAATCCGTTGGATGTAATTTTTGATAGTTCCACATTTTTTTATAGAATTTATTAAGTTTGAAACAATTACCTATCGTAAAATTTCAACTTTTTATATTTCATCTGAAAGTTCTTTTAAAGCCCTTCAATATGACACTAAACACGGTACGATTCGGAATACTTTAAGTTTGAAACATTTGCTTATTGTAAAATTTCAATTTTTTTTCATTTATCTGAAAGTTCTTCTAAAGCCCTTTAATATGACACCAAACACGATAGGTTTTGTTGCAATTTCACTAAAATAATTGTCGATTGAAAATATTATAATTTTGCCCACATGCCCTTTAAAATAACTTTCGTATTACCGATATAAAATTTAAGAGTGATCAAATGATTCCAATTCGAGTTATCTGGTTTTTCTAAATTGTACTCTGACGTGGACAAAATTTGCTTGGTTTTACTGTATATTATTACTGGAGACAAATTTTGTTGGGTTTACCTGTATACTTTATATAACTTGTCAATTTGACGTTTCGTTTTAGTGAATTGTCAAAAATTTTCTTTTTAAATAAACATATATAAAATGCTTAATGATAATAAAAACGTTGCCACATTCCCCCAATATGTGTAAAATATATCAAAAGTTGTCTAAAAAATTAAATCCTTCAATAATTGTTAATTAAAAATGCGATATGTCCACATACAAATGTCAAAATTAGAGTAGGTGTTCTTTTTTAAAATTTCAAAGCCTCCACACTCTTTGTCTGTATATTTTATAAAACTTGTCAATTTGACGTTTTGAATTAAAACCAACTTCATAGTGAACTGTAAAAAATTTTCTTTTTAAATACACATATTTGAAATTTGTAATTATAATAGAAACGTCCCCTCAGTCCCCCAATTTGCGTAAAATATTTCAAAACTACTCTAAAACATTTAATATTTAAATAATTTATAATTAAATATGCGACATGTCCACAGACAAATGTCAAAATTACAGTAGATGTTCTTCTTAAAAATTTCAAAGCCTCCACACTCTTAGTTGAAAATGCATGTTTTTTCAAGTTTTCTCGCACATCATGTGCACGAAAAATCTGAGACTATCAAAAGGCACTCCGCATAAGTAATCCCTATCAAATAAAAAAAGTTTCAAATAAATCGGATAAACCGTCTAGGCTGTAAAATTGTTAGACTGATCGTGATGAATCTATATATAGGGAATTAAGCCGTTTAGTATATAAGACTAGCGGTCGCCCTGGCTTCGCCAGGCCTCACGCTAGCTCCGCGGACCCTGAAGTAGAATTCACTTTTGTAGGACAGTTGACACGCGAGCTCTTCAAAAGACCTTTCATTTGATACTAAACACGAAGAATTTTGAATCATTTTTACTAAAACAATTGAGGATCTAAAATTATTAAATTTTGTACGCGAACCCTTTAAAAAATCTTTCTTTTTGATACAAACGTTATAGGTCAAATTTGTAAAATATTATTTTTTTATTTCATTTGAACTTTCTTTCAAAACTTTCATATCACACCAAACTCGGCATGACTCGGAATACTTTCAGTTTGAAACAATTAACAGTTTTAATATTGAATTTTTTTCTTTATTCCATCTACAAGTTCTTTCAAAACTTTTTTATATGATATTAAACCCGGCATGATTCCGAATACTTTAAATTTAAAACAATTGACGGTCGAAATATATATATTTTTTATTTCGTCTGAAAGTTCTTCTAAATCCCTTTCATATGATATCAAACACGATATGATACGGAATACTTTAGGTTTAAAACAATTGAAGGTCATAAAATTTCAAATACGTGTGTTATTTCCGAAAACATTTTGCTAAATTAACTTTTTATAAGAATTTGTTTATTGACGCAATTGTTTGTTTGTAGATATTATAAATAATTTTTGAAAAAGCAATGAGCGTTCGCCGGGATTTGAATCCAGAACCTTTCACTCGCATGGTGACTGTTCTAGCATTTCTTCAACTAAACGTTGCACGAAAGACATGAGTATTCGCCGAGTGTTTGTAGCTCAATTGGTTAGAGCAGTCACCATGCGAGTGAAAGGTTCTGGGTTCAAATTCCGGCGAACGCTCATTGCTTTTTCAAAAACTAACTTTTTAATTATTTTATCTAAAGGTTCGTCCAAGGCCCTTTCATATGATACCAAACATGGCATAATTCGGAATACTTTAAGTTTGAAATAATTGACAGTCGTAAAATTTCAATCAAATACGTGTTTTATTTCCGAAAAGATTTTGCTAATCTATTAAAAATCCGTTGGATGTAATTTTTGAAAGTTCCACATTTTTTTATAGAATTTATTAAGTTTGAAACAATTACCTATCGTAACATTTAATCTTTTTATATTTCATCTGAAAGTTCTTCTAAAGCCCTTTCATATGACACCCAACACAATATGATTCGAAATACTTTATGTTAGAAACAATTGCTTATTGTAAAATTTCAACTTTTTTCATTTATCTGAAAGTTCTTCTAAAGCCCTTTAATATGACACCAAACACGATAGGTTTTGTTGCAATTTCACTGAAATAATTGACGATTGAAAATATTATAATTTTGCCCACATGCCCTTTAAAATAACTTTCGTATTACCGAAAGAAAATTTAAGAGTGATCAAATGATTCCAATTCGAGTTATCTGGTTTTTCTAAATTGTACTCTGCCGTGGATAAAATTTTAAATACACATATTTGAAACTTGTAATTATAATAGAAACGTCACCTCAGTCCCCCAATGTGCGTAAAATATTTCAAAACTACTCTAAAACATTTAATATTTAAATAATTTATAATTAAAAATACGACATGTCCACTGACAAATGTCAAAATGACAGTAGATGTTCTTCTTCAAAATTTCAAAGCCACCATATTCTTTATACTTTATAAAACTTGTCAATTTGACGTTTTGCTTTAAAACCAACTTCATAGTGAAGTGTCAAAAATTTACTTTTTAAATATACACATTTGAAATGTATAATTATAATAAAAACGTCCCCTCAGTCCCCTAATGTGCGTAAAATATTTCAAAACTACTCTAAAACATTTCATATTTAAATAATTTATAATTAAAAATGCGACATGTCCACTGACAAACGTCAAAGTGACGTTTGATGTTCGTCTTAAAAATTTCAAAGCCTCCACACTCTTAGTTGATTTTGCCCCAAAAACGCATGTTTTTTCAAGTTTTCTCGCACATCATGTGCACGAAAAATCTGAGACTATCAAAAGGCACTCCCCTGGATTGAACCCTATCAAATAAAAAAAGTTGCAAATAAATCGAATAAACCGTCTAGGCTGTAAAATTGTCAGACTGATCGTGATGAAATATATATATATAGGGATTTATGCCGTTTAGTATATAAGATAGCGGTCGCCCTGGCTTCGCCAGGTCTCACGCTAGCTCCGCGGACCCTGAAGTAGAATTCACTTTTGTAAGACAGTTGACACAATATAAATGCAATTATTACAAATCTAAAACATTTCTGCGTATCATTCCATCCAAAGACCTTTTAATTGATACTAAACACAATAGGTTCCGAAGATCTTTCACTAAAACAACTGACGATTGAAACAAATCCAATTATGCACGCGAGACCTTTCATTTGATACTAATCACGAAGAATTTTGATGCATTTTCACTAAAACAATTGAAGATCTATAAGTATTAAATTTTGTACGCGAACCCTTCAAAAAATCTTTCTTTTTTGATAAAAACGCGATAGGTTTAAAACACTTTCACGAAAACAATTGTACATTTTGCTAAACTATTAAAAATATTTTGGACGTCATTTTTTATAATGTTCTACATTTATATTTTATATGTACATGAAATCAACTGAAATTTTCTCTAAACTGTTTTGAAAAACTGTTGGAAATCGCTGAAATATACTTTTTTGCATTGTAAAATGCTGCTGTCAATTTTCTTTTTTTTTTAAATGTATATTATTACCGCACACAAATTTTGCTTCGTTTTATTACATACTTTTAAAAATTATTAGTCAAGTTGACGTTTTGTCTTAAAAATTTTTACGCTAGCCCTTCAAAAAACCTTCCATTTGATACGAAACACGGTAAGTTTAGAAGTACTTTCACTAAAACAATTGCCAATCGTAAAATATTTAATTTTGTACGCGAGCTCTTCAACACGATAGATTGTTATCACTTTCACTGAAACAATTGCCGATCAAAATTAAATTAAATGCTACATGAAAACACTTCAAAAGACATTTCATTCGATATCAAACACGATAGGTTTCAAAGCAATATCACTAAAACAATTGCGGATCGAAAAAATAATAATTTTGCACGCGATCCCTTTAAAAGATTTTTTATTTGATACCAAAAACGGCATCGTTCGAAATATTTTATGTTTAAAACAATTTTCATATGGCATTAAACACGGCATTAATCCGAATATTTGAAATTTGAAACAACTGATAATCGTAAAGTCTTAATTTTTTTATTTCGTCTGAAAGTTCTTCCAAAGCCCTTTCATATGATATCAAACACGATTTGATTCGGAACACTTTAAGCTTAGAACAATTGACGGTCGTAAAATTTCAATCAAATACGTGTTTTATTTCCGAAAACATTTTGCTAGAATAACTTTTTTTTATTTCATCTGAAAGTTCTTCTAACGCTATTTCATATGCTCTAGCATTTCTTCAACTAAAGGTTGCACGAAAGGCATGAGTATTCGCCGAGTGTTTGTAGCTCAATTGGTTAGAGCAGTCACCATGCGAGTGCAAGGTTCTGGGTTCAAAATCCGGCGAACGCTCATTGCTTTTTCAAAAACTAACTGTTTAATTATTTTATCTAAAGGTTCGTCTAAAACCCTTTCATATGATACCAAACATGTTATAATTCGGAATACTTTAAGTTTGAAATAATTGACAGTCTTAAAATTTCAATCAAATACGTGTTTTATTTCCGAAAAGATTTTGCTAATCTATTAAAAATCCGTTGGATGTAATTTTTGATAGTTCCACATTTTTTAATAAAATTTATTAAGTTTGAAACAATTACCTATATCGTAAAATTTCAACTTTTTATATTTCATCTGAAAGTTCTTTTAAAGCCCTTCAATATGACACTAAACACGGTACGATTCGGAATACTTTAAGTTTGAAACATTTGCTTATTATAAAATTTCAACTTTTTTCATTTATCTGAAAGTTCTTCTGAAGCCCTTTAATATGACACCAAACACGATAGGTTTTGTTGCAATTTCACTGAAATAATTGACGATTGAAAATATTATAATTTTGCCCACATGCCCTTTAAAATAACTTTCGTATTACCGAAAGAAAATTTAAGAGTGATCAAATGATTCCAATTCGAGTTATCTGGTTTTTCTAAATTGTACTCTGCCGTGGATAAAATTTTAAATACACATATTTGAAATTTGTAATTATAATAGAAACGTCACCTCAGTCCCCCAATGTGCGTAAAATATTTCAAAACTACTCTAAAACATTTAATATTTAAATAATTTATAATTAAAAATACGACATGTCCACTGACAAATGTCAAAATGACAGTAGATGTTCTTTTTCAAAATTTCAAAGCCACCATATTCTTTATAGACCACGGGCGTGTGACGTCACGATTTTAGATGTGGTCCGTAACTGTCAAACGAGTGCCTCTCACATCAGTATTAAATGTACGATTTAGACTGTATAGATAGAATATATTTATAACAAGTATATGTGCATGTAATTCCAAAACTGACAAGTTTCTATTTTGTGCATCATTTTATGCATGACAAAGTGTGTGATTTATTTTATCAAGTGAAACGTAATTTGAAGATTGTGTCGCGAGTGCATACTTTTACAATTTTATACTGTTTATATATTTAATATATAGAAAATCAATGTTTAAAAACAATTTTATATGTTTACTTCATAGTGTAAAGCCATGTAATTACTATAATATACAATAGTGTTACTTTTATTGAAGTTTGAACAGTTCATTTTAGGTTACATTTTCCAAATCAACTAATTTTGTTAGAATTTTTAACATTTTACTGTAGTTTTTAATTTTTTTCATTTATAATTGTTATTGTGTTTTTGATCGGAGTGGAAATTTAAAAAAATCGATAAAACGAATGTCTATGATACTATCTGAATTGAATTAAAAGAGAAAAGGAAGGTAGGTCGAAGTTTTTGGCTCAAGATATGTTGAATATTACAATATAAAAGATAGAAACAGGAATTCAAAACATTATGTAGTTTTCTTTAGGTTTTGACGGTTACTGTCATAAATGCGAATCATGTTATATTAAAACACGTTGTTGTAACCAATGTTTTGTTGCGTTGTAATCAAACAAATTGACGTTCTTTCCCTTCTTGCTCTAGGTCTTGTAATATTGTGATTATGACAATATTTTATATTACCTTTTTATATTGTTATTGCTATTTCAGAGCCAAAGAGTCCTTTTCCCTTTTGATTCATTTCTGATTATAACTTAAACATTCGTTTTGTCGATTCTTTCTAATTTCTACGACAATCGAGAACACAACAACAATTATTAATGAAAAAAATTAAATATTACAGTAAAATATTAAAAATTTTAACGAAATTAGTTGATTTGGAAAATGTAACCTAAAATGAAAAGTTCAAACTTCAATCAAAGTAACACTATTGTATATTATAGTAATTACATGGCTTTACACTATGAAGTAAACATATAAAATTGTTTTTAAACATTTATTTTCTATATATTAAATATATAAACAGTATAAAATTGTAAAAGTATGCACTCGCGACACAATCTTCAAATTACGTTTCACTTGATAAAATAAATCACACACTTTGTCATGCATAAAAAGATGCACAGAATAGAAACTTGTCAGTTTTGGAATTATATGCACATATACTTGTTAAAAATATATTCTATCTATACAGTCTAAATCGTACATTTAATACTGATGTGAGAGTCACTCGTTTGACAGTTACGGACCACATCTAAAATCGTGACGTCACACGCCCGTGGTCTATACTTTATAAAACTTGTCAATTTGACGTTTTGCTTTAAAACCAACTTCATAGTGAAGTGTCAAAAATTTATTTTTTAAATATACACATTTGAAATGTATAATTATAATAAAAACGTCCCCTCAGTCCCCTAATGTGCGTAAAATATTTCAAAGCTACTCTAAAACATTTAATATTTAAATAATTTATAATTAAAAATGCGACATGTCCACTGACAAATGTCAAAGTGACGTTTGATGTTCTTCTTAAAAATTTCAAAGCCTCCACACTCTTAGTTGATATTGCCTCAAAAACGCATGTTTTTTCAAGTTTTCTCGCACATCATGTGCACGAAAAATTTGAGACTATCAAAAGGCACTCCCCGTGATGGATCTCTATCAAATAAAAAAAGTTTCAAAAAAATCGGATAAACCGTCTAGGCTGTAAAATTGTTAGAATGAACGTGATGAAACTATATATACATAGGGAATTAAGCCGTTTAGTATATAAGACTAGCGGTCGCCCTGGCTTCGCCAGGCCTCACGCTAGCTCCGCGGACCCTGAAGTAGAATTCCCTTTTGTAAGACAGTAGACACAATATAAATGCAATTATTACAAATCTAAATCATTTCTGCGTATCATTCCATCCAAAGACCTTTTAATCGAAGATCTTTCACTAAAACAACTGACGATTGAAAAAAATCCAATTATGCACGTGAGCTCTTCAAAAGACCTTTCATTTGATACTAATCACGAAGAATTTTGATGCATTTTCACTAAAACAATTGAGGATCTATAAGTATTAAATTTTGTATAATGTTTTACATTTATATTTTATATGTACATGAAATCAATTGAAATTTTTCTCTAAACTTTTTTGAAAAACTGTTGGAAATCGCTGAAATATACTTTTTTGCATTGTAGAATGCTGCTATCAATTTTTTTTTTTTAAATGTATATTATTACCGCACACAAATTTTGCTTTGTTTTATTACATACTTTTAAAAATTATTTGTCAAGTTGACGTTTTGTCTTAAAATTTTTTACGCCAGCCCTTCAAAAAACCTTCCATTTGTTACCAAACAGGATATGTTTTTAAGCACTTTCACTAAAACAATTGACGATCGAAAAGTAATAAATTTTGTACGCAAGTCCTTCAAAATACCTTTCATTTAATACCAAACACGATAAGTTTAGAAGCACTTTCACTAAAACAATTGCCAATCGTAAAATATTTAATTTTGTCCGCGATCTCTTCAAAAGACCTTTCATTAGATACCAACCACGATAGATTGTTAAGCACTTTCACTGAAACAATTGCCGATCAAAATTAAATTAAATGCTGCACGAAAACACTTCAAAAGGCATTTCATCCAATATCAAACACGATAGGTTTCAAAGCAATATCACTAAACCAATTGCGAATCGAAAAAAAAATTCACGCGATCCCTTTAAAAGACTTTTTATTTGATACCAAAAAATATTTTATGTTTAAAACAATTGACATTCTTCATTTTTTTTTATTTCATATAAAATTTCTTCCAAATTTTCATGACATTAAATACGGCATTAATCCGAATATTTGAAATTTGAAACAATTGACAACCGTAAAGTCTTATTTTTTTTATTTCGTCTGAAAGTTCTTCTAAAGCCCTGTCATATGATATCAAACACGATTTGATTCGGACCACTTTGAGCTTAGAACACTTGACGGTCGTAAAATTTCAAACAAATACGTGTTTTATTTCCGAAAACATTTTGCTAAAATAACTTTTTTTTATTTCATCTGAAAGTTCTTCTAACTCTATTTCATATGCTCTAGCATTTCTTCAACTAAAGGTTGCACGAAAGGTATTCGCCGAGTGTAGCTCAATTGGTTAGAGCAGTCACCATGCGAGTGAAAGGCTCTGGCTTCAAATTCCAGCGAACGCTCATTGCTTTTTCAAAAACTAACTTTTTAATTATTTTATATTTATTAAGTTTGAAACAATTACCTATCGTAAAATTTCAACTTTTTATATTTCATCTGAAAGTTCCCTACAATATGACACTAAATACGGTACGATTCGGAATACTTTAAGTTTGAAACTATTGACAATCGTAAAATTTCAACTTTTTTTTATTTTATATGAAAGTTCTTCTAAAGCCCTTTTATATGACACCTAACACAATATGATTCGAAATACTTTATGTTAGAAACAATTGCTTATTGTAAAATTTCAACTTTTTTCATTTATCTGAAAGTTCTTCTAAAGCCCTTTAATATGACACCAAACACGATAGGTTTTGTTGCAATTTCACTGAAATAATTGACGATTGAAAATATTATAATTTTGCCCACATGCCCTTTAAAATAACTTTCGTATTATCGAAAGAAAATTTAAGAGTGATCAAATGATTCCAATTCGAGTTATCTGGTTTTTGTAAATTGTACTCTGCCGTGGATAAAATTTTAAATACACATATTTGAAATTTGTAATTATAATAGAAACGTCACCTCAGTCCCCCAATGTGCGTAAAATATTTCAAAACTACTCTAAAACATTTAATATTTAAATAATTTATAATTAAAAATACGACATGTCCACTGACAAATGTCAAAATGACAGTAGATGTTCTTCTTCAAAATTTCAAAGCCACCATATTCTTTATACTTTATAAAACTTGTCAATTTGACGTTTTGCTTTAAAACCAACTTCATAGTGAAGTGTCAAAAATTTACTTTTTAAATATACACATTTGAAATGTATAATTATAATAAAAACGTCCCCTCAGTCCCCTAATATGCGTAAAATATTTCAAAACTACTCTAAACCATTTAATATTTAAATAATTTATAATTAAAAATGCGACATGTCCACTGACAAATGTCAAAGTGACGTTTGATGTTCTTCTTAAAAATTTCAAAGCCTCCACACTCTTAGTTGGTTTTGCCCCAAAAACGCATGTTTTTTCAAGTTTTCTCGCACATCATGTGCACGTAAAATCTGAGACTATCAAAAGGCACTCCACGTGATTGACCTCTATCAAATAAAAAAAGTTGTAAATAAATCGAATAAACCGTCTAGGCTGTAAAATTGTTAGAATGAACGTGATGAATCTATATATATATAGGGATTTATGCCGTTTAGTATATAAGACTAGCGGTCGCCCTGGCTTCGCCAGGCCTCACGCTAGCTCCGCGGACCCTGAAGTAGAATTCACTTTTGTAAGACAGTTGACACAATAGAAATGCAATTATTACAAATCTAAATCATTTCTGCGTATCATTCCATCCAAAGACCTTTTAATTGATACTAAACACAATAGGTTTCGAAGATCTTTCACTAAAACAACTGACGATTGAAAAAAATCCAATTATGCACGTGAGCTCTTCAAAAGACCTTTCATTTGATACTAATCACGAAGAATTTTAATGCATTTTCACTAAAACAATTGAGGATCTATAAGTACTAAATTTTGTAAGCGAACCCTTCAAAAAATCTTTCTTTTTGATACAAACGCGATAGGTTTTAAACACTTTCACGAAAAAAATTGTACATTTTGCTAAACTATTAAAAATCTTTTGGACGTCATTTTTTATAATGTTTTACATTTATATTTTATATGTACATGAAATCAATTGAAATTTTTCTCTAAACTTTTTTGAAAAATTGTTGGAAATCGCTGAAATATACTTTTTTGCATTGTAGAATGCTGCTGTCAATTTTATTTTTTTTTTAAATGTATATTATTACCGCACACAAATTTTGCTTTGTTTTATTACATACTTTTAAAAATTATTTGTCAAGTTGACGTTTTGTCTTAAAAATTTTTACGCTAGCCCTTCAAAAAACCTTCCATTTGATACCAAACACGATATGTTTTTAAGCACTTTCACTAAAACAATTGACGATCGAAAAGTAATAAATTTTGTACGCAAGTCCTTCAAAATACCTTTCATTTAATACCAAACACGATAAGTTCAGATGTACTTTCACTAAAACAATTGCCAATCGTAAAATATTTATTTTTGTACGCGATCTCTTCAAAAGACCTTTCATTAGATACCAAACACGATAGATTGTTAAGCACTTTCACTGAAACAATTGCCGATCAAAATTAAATTAAATGCTGCACGAAAACACTTCAAAAGACATTTCATTCAATATCAAACACGATAGGTTTCAAAGCAATATCACTGAAACAATTGCGAATCGAAAAAAGAAATTCACGCGATCCCTTTAAAAGACTTTTTATTTGATACCAAAAAATATTTTATGTTTAAAACAATTGACATTCTTAATTTTTTTTTTATTTCATATAAAATTTCTTCCAAATTTTCATATGACATTAAATACGGCATTAATCCGAATATTTGAAATTTGAAACAATTAACAACCGTAAAGTCTTAATTTTTTTATTTCGTCTGAAAGAGATTTCAACAATTTTCATTTTTCTGAAAGTTCTTCTAAAGCCCTTTAATATGACACCAAACACGATAGGTTTTGTTGCAATTTCACTAAAATAATTGCCGATTGAAAATATTATAATTTTGCCCACATGCCCTTTAAAATAACTTTCGTATTACCGATATAAAATTTAAGAGTGATCAAATGATTCCAATTCGAGTTATCTGGTTTTTCTAAATTGTACTCTGACGTGGACAAAATTTGCTTGGTTTTACTGTATATTATTACTGGACACAAATTTGGTTGGGTTTACCTGTATACTTTATATAACTTGTCAATTTGACGTTTTGTTTTAGTGAATTGTCAAAAATTTTCATTTTAAATACACATATATAAAATGCTTAATGATAATAAAAACGTTGCCTCATTCCCCCAATATGTGTAAAATATATCAAAAGTTATCTAAAAAATTTAATACTTCAATAATTGTTAATTAAAAATGCGATATGTCCACATACAAATGTCAAAATTAGAGTAGGTGTTCTTTTTAAAAATTTCAAAGCCTCCACACTCTTTGTCTGTATATTTTATAAAACTTGTCAATTTGACGTTTTGAATTAAAACCAACTTCATAGTGGACTGTTAAAAATTTTCTTTTTAAATACACATATTTGAAATTTGTAATTATAATAAAAACATCCCCTCAGTCCCCTAATGTGCGTAAAATATTTCAAAACTACTCTAAAACATTTAATATTTAAATAATTTATAATTAAAAATGCGACATGTCCACAGACAAATGTCAAAATTACAGTAGATGTTCTTCTTAAAAATTTCAAAGCCTCCACACTCTTAGTTGAAAATGCATGTTTTTTCAAGTTTTCTCGCACATCATGTGCACGAAAAATCTGAGACTATCAAAAGGCACTCCGCATAAGTAATCCCTATCAAATAAAAAAAGTTTCAATTAAATCGGATAAACCGTCTAGGCTGTAAAATTGTTAGAATGATCGTGATGAATCTATACATAGGGAATTAAGCCGTTTAGTATATAAGACTAGCGGTCGCCCTGGCTTCGCCAGGCCTCACGCTAGTTCCGCGGACCCTGAAGTAAAATTCACTTTTGTAGGACAGTTGACACGCGAGCTCTTCTAAAGACCTTTCATTTGATACTAAACACGAAGCATTTTCACTAAAACAATTGAGGATCTAAAATTATTAAATTTTGTACGCGAACCCTTTAAAAAATCTTTCTTTTTGATACAAACGCGATAGGTCAAATTTCAACTTTTTTATTTCATTACAATTTTCTTCTAAAGCCTTTTTATACACCAATACTTTAAGTTTGAAACAGTTGACGGTTGTAAAATAATTTTTTTTTTTATTTCATTTGAACTTTCTTTCAAAACTCTTTCATATCACAACAAACTCGGCATGACTCGGAATACTTTCAGTTTGAAACAATTAACAGTTGTAATATTGAATTTTTTTCTTTATTCCCTCTACAAGTTCTGTCAAAACTTTTTTATATGACATTAAACCCGGTATGATTCCGAATACTTTAAATTTAAAACAATCGACGGTCGAAATATATATATTTTTTATTTCGTCTGAAAGTTCTTCTAAATCCCTTTCATATGATATCAAACACGATATGATACGGAACACTTTAGGTTTAAAACAATTGAAGGTCGTAAAATTTCAAATACGTGTGTTATTTCCGAAAACATTTTGCTAAACTAACTTTTTATAAGAATTTGTTTATTGACACAATTGTTTGTTTGTAGATATTATAAATAATTTTTGAAAAAGCAATGAGCGTTCGCCGGGATTTGAATCCAGAACCTTTCACTCGCATGGTGACTGTTCTAGCATTTCTTCAACTAAACGTTGTACGAAAGACATGAGTATTCGCCGAGTGTTTGTAGCTCAATTGGTTAGAGCAGTCACCATGCGAGTGAAAGGTTCTGGGTTAAAATTCCGGCGAACGCTCATTGCTTTTTCAAAAACTAACTTTTTAATTATTTTATCTAAAGATTCGTCCAAAGCCCTTTCATATGATACCAAACATGGCATAATTCGGAATACTTTAAGTTTGAAATAATTGACAGTCGCAAAATTTCAATCAAATACGTGTTTTATTTCCGAAAAGATTTTGCTAATCTATTAAAAATCCGTTGGATGTAATTTTCGATAGTTCCACATTTTTTTATAGAATTTATTAAGTTTGAAACAATTACCTATATCGTAAAATTTCAACTTTTTATATTTCATCTGAAAGTTCTTTTAAAGCCCTTCAATATGACACTAAACACGGTATGATTCGGAATACTTTAAGTTTAAGTAACATTTGCTTATTATAAAATTTCAACTTTTTCCATTTATCTGAAAGTTCTTCTAAAGCCCTTTAATATGACGCCAAACACGATAGGTTTTGTAGTAATTTCACTGAAATAATTGCCGATTGAAAATATTATAATTTTGCCCACATGCCCTTTAAAATAACTTTCGTATTACCGATAGAAAATTTAAAAGTGCTCAAATGATTCCAATTCGAGTTATCTGGTTTTTTTTTAAATTGTACTCTGCCGTGGATAAAATGTGCTTGGTTTTACTGTATATTATTACTGGAGAAAAATTTGGTTGGATTTACCTGTATACTTATATAACTTGTCAATTAGACGTTTTATTTTAGTGGATTGTTAAAAATTTTCTTTTTAAATACACATATTTCAAATGCGTAATTATAATTAAAACGTTCCCTCATTCCCCCAATATGTGTAAAATATTTCTAAAGTTCTCCAAAAAATGTAATAATTAAATAATTTTTAATAAAAAATGCGATATGTCCACATACAAATGTAAAAATTAGAGTAGATGTTCTTTTTAAAATTTCAAAGCCTCCATACTTTTTCTATACTTTATAAAACTTGTCAATTTGACGTTTACAATTAAAACCAACTTCATAGTGGATAGTAAAAAATTTTCTTTTTAAATACACATATTTGAAATTTGTAATTATAATAAAAACGTCCCCTCAGTCCCCCAATGTTCGTAAAATATTTCAAAACTACTCTAAAACATTTAATATGTAAATAATTTATAATTAAAAATGCGACATGTCCACTGACAAATGACAAAGTGACGTTTGATGTTCTTCTTAAAAATTTCAAAGCCTCCACACTCTTAGTTGAAAATGCATGTTTTTTCAAGTTTTCTCGCACATCATGTGCACGAAAAATCTGAGCTATCAAAAGGCACTCCGCGTTATTGACCTCTATCAAATAAAAAAAGTTTCAATTAAATCGGATAAACCGTCTAGGCTGTAAAAATGTCAGACTGATCGTGATGAAACTATATATAGGGAATTAAGCCGTTTAGTATATAAGACTAGCGGTCGCCCTGGCTTCGCCAGGCCTCACGCTAGCTCCGCGGACCCTGAAGTAGAATTCACTTTTGTAGGACAGTTGACACGCGAGCTCTTCAAAAGACCTTTCATTTGATACTAAACACGAAGAATTTTGAATTATTTTCACTAAAACAATTGAGGATCTAAAATTATTAAATTTTGTACGCGAACCCTTTAAAAAATCTTTCTTTTTGATACAAACGCAATAGGTCAAATTTCAACTTTTTTATATCATTACAATTTTCTTCTAAAGCCTTTTTATACACCAATACTTTAAGTTTGAAACAGTTGACGGTTGTAAAATAATTTTTTTTTTATTTCATTTGAACTTTCTTTCAAAACTCTTTCATATCACACCAAACTCGGCATGACTCGGAATACTTTCAGTTTGAAACAATTAACAGTTGTAATATTGAATTTTTTTCTTTATTCCATCTACAAGTTCTTTCAAAACTTTTTTATATGACATTAAACCCGGCATGATTCTGAATATTTTAAATTTAAATCAATTGATGGTCGAAATATATATATATTTTTATTTCGTCTGAAAGTTCTTCTAAATCCCTTTCATATGATATCAAACACGATATGATACGGAACACTTTAGGTTTAAAACAATTGAAGGTCGTAAAATTTCAAATACGTGTGTTATTTCCGAAAACATTTTGCTAAACTAACTTGTTATAAGAATTTGTTTATTGACACAATTGTTTATTTGTAGATATTATAAATAATTTTTGAAAAAGCAATGAGCGTTCGCCGGGATTTGAACCCAGAACCTTTCACTCGCATGGTGACTGCTCTAGCATTTCTTCAACTAAACGTTGCACGAAAGGCATGAGTACTCGCCGAGTGTTTGTAGTTCAATTGCAGTCACTATGCGAGTGAAAGGTTCTGGGTTCAAATTCCGGCGAACGCTCATTGCTTTTTCAAAAACTAACTTTTTAATTATTTTATATAAAGGTTCGTCTCGAGCCCTTTCATATGATACCAAACATGGCATAATTCGGAATACTTTAAGTTTGAAATAATTGACAGTCTTAAAATTTCAATCAAATACGTGTTTTATTTCCGAAAAGATTTTGCTAATCTATTAAAAATCCGTTGGATGTAATTTTTGAAAGTTCCACATTTTTTTATAGAATTTATTAAGTTTGAAACAATTACCTATCGTAAAATTTCATCTTTTTATATTTCATCTGAAAGTTCTTTTAAAGCCCTTCAATATGACACTAAACACGGTACGATTCGGAATACTTTAAGTTTGAAACTATTGACAGTCGTAAAATTTCAACTTTTTTTTTTTATTTCATATGAAAGTTATTCTAAAGCCCTTTCATATGACACTCA
The DNA here is from genome assembly GCA_911728475.2 of Pterostichus madidus. NCBI lineage: Eukaryota > Metazoa > Arthropoda > Insecta > Coleoptera > Carabidae > Pterostichus > Pterostichus madidus. Next base: position 16,641,983 of record OU452303.1, read on the forward strand.
ACACAATATGATTCGAAATACTTTATGTTAGAAACAATTGCTTACTGTAAAATTTCAACAATTTTCATTTTTCTGAAAGTTCTTCTAAAGCCTTTTAATATGACACCAAACACGATAGGTTTTGTTGCAATTTCACTAAAATAATTGCCGATTGAAAATATTATAATTTTGCCCACATGCCCTTTAAAATAACTTTCGTATTACCGATATAAAATTTAAGAGTGATCAAATGATTCCAATTCGAGTTATCTTGTTTTTCTAAATTTTACTCTGACGTGGATAAAATTTGCTTGGTTTTACTGTATATTATTACTGGAGACAAATTTGGTTGGGTTTACCTGTATACTTTATATAACTTGTCAATTTGACGTTGTGTTTTAGTGGACTGTCAAATATTTTCTTTTTAAATACACATATATAAAATGCTTAATGATAATAAAAACGTTCCCTCATTCCCCCAATATGTGTAAAATATTTCAAAAGTTGTCTAAAAAATTAAATACTTCAATAATTGTTAATTAAAAATGCGATATGTCCACATACAAATGTCAAAATTAGAATAGGTGTTCTTTTTTAAAATTTCAAAGCCTCCACACTCTTTGTCTGTATATTTTATAAAACTTGTCAATTTGACGTTTTGAATTAAAACCAACTTCATAGTGGACTGTTAAAAATTTTCTTTTTAAATACACATATTTGAAATTTGTAATTATAATAGAAACGTCCCCTCAGTCCCCCAATGTGCGTAAAATATTTCAAAACTACTCTAAAACATTTAATATTTAAATAATTTATAATTAAATATGCGACATGTCCACAGACAAATGTCAAAATTACAGTAGATGTTCATCTTAAAAATGTCAAAGCCTCCACACTCTTAGTTGAAAATGCATGTTTTTTCAAGTTTTCTCGCACATCATGTGCACGAAAAATCTGAGACTATCAAAAGGCACTCCGCATGAACGATCCCTATCAAATAAAAAAAGTTTCAATGAAATCGGATAAACCGTCTAGGCTGTAAAAATGTCAGACTGATCGTGATGAAACTATATATAGGGAATTAAGCCGTTTAGTATATAAGACTAGCGATCGGCCTGGCTTTGCCAGGCCTTCACGCTATGCTCCGCGGACACTGAAATAGGATTCACTTCTGTAAGACAATTGACACTATATAAATCAAATTATTAGGTTTTGATGCATTTTTACTAAAACAATTGCCGATCGAATAATATTTAATTTTCTACGCGAGCCCTTCAATAGACCTTTCATTTGATACCAAACACGATAGGTTTTGATGCGTTTTTACTAAAACAATTGCCGATCGAATAATATTTAATTTTCTATGCGAGTCCTTCAATAGACCTTTCATTTGATACCAAACACGATAGGTTTTGATGCATTTTGACTAAAACAATTGCCGATCGAATAATATTTAATTTTCTACGCGAGCCCTTCAATAGACCTTTCATTTGATACCAAACACGATAGGTTTTGATGCATTTTTAGTAAAACAATTGCCGATCGAATAATATTTAATTTTCTGCGCGAGCCCTTCAATAGACCTTTCATTTGATACCAAACACGATAGGTTTTGATGCACTCTTACTAAAACAATTGCCGATCGAATAATATTTAATTTTTTACGCGAGCCCTTCAAAAGACCTTTCATTTGATACCAAACACGATATGTTTTGAAGCACTTTAACTAAAACAATTGCCCATCGAAAAAAATTGAATTCTACATGCGTGACCTTCAAAACTTTCGTATTATACCATATACCATAAATTTCGAATTTTGATAATAAATTTAAATAAATAATAATAAAATTGTATTTAATGTACATTGCCGTGAACAATATTTGCTTTGTTTTACTATATATTTTTACCGAGGACAATTTTGGTTTGGTTTACCTGTATACTTTATATTACTTGTCAATTTGACGTTTAAACCAACTTCATATTGAACTGTTAAAAATTTACTTTTTAAATATACATATTTGAAATGTGTAATTATAATAAAAACGTCCCCTCATTTCCACAATATGTGTAAAATATTTCAAAACTACTCACAGATATTTCATATTTACGTAATTTATAATTAAAAATGCGACATGTCCACTCACAAACGTCAAAGTGACAGTAGATCTTCTTCTTAAAAATTTCAAAGCCTCCACACTCTTAGTTGATTTTGCCCCAAAAACGCATGTTTTTTCAAGTTTTCTCGCACATCATGTGTACGAAAAATCTAAGACTAACAAAAGGCACCCCTCATGATTGACCTCTATCAAATAAAAAAAGTTTCAAATTAATCGGACAAACCGTCTAGGCTGTAGAGGTGAGCAATTGACCGTGATGAATCCTTATATATATAGATATGCCCCTTACGCGTTTAGTATTAGGACTAGCGGTCGCCCTGGCTTCGCCAGGCCTCACGCTAGCTTCGCGGACCCTGAAATAGGATTCACTTTTGTAGGACAGTTGACACGCGAGCTCTTCAAAAGACCTTTCATTTGATACTAAACACGAAGAATTTTGAAACATTTTCACTAAAACAATTGAGGATCTAAAATTATTAAATTTTGTACGCGAACCCTTTAAAAAAATCTTTCTTTTTGATACAAACGCGATAGGTCAAATTTCAACTTTTTTATTTCATTACAATTTTCTTCTAAAGCCTTTTTATACACCAATACTTTAAGTTTGAAACAGTTGATGGTTGTAAAATAATTTTTTTTTTATTCCATTTGAACTTTCTTTCAAAACTCTTTCATATCACACCAAATTCGGCATGACTCGGAATACTTTCAGTTTGAAACAATTAACAGTTGTAATATTGAATTTTTTCCTTTATTACATCTACAAGTTCATTCAAAACTTTTTATATGACATTAAACCCGGCATGATTCCGAATACTTTAAATTTAAAACAATTGACGGTCGAAATATATATTTTTTTTATTTCGTCTGAAAGTTCTTCTAAATCCCTTTCATATGATATCAAACACGATATGATACGGAATACTTTAGGTTTAAAACAATTGAAGGTCGTAAAATTTCAAATACGTGTGTTATTTCCGAAAACATTTTGCTAAACTAACTTTTTATAAGAATTTGTTTATTGACACAATTATTTGTTTGTAGATATTATAAATAATTTTTGAAAAAGCAATGAGCGTTCGCCGGGATTTGAATCCAGAACCTTTCACTCGCATGGTGACTGCTCTAGCATTTCTTCAACTAAAAGTTGCTCGAAAGGCATGAGTATTCGCCGAGTGTTTGTAGCTCAATTGATTAGAGCAGTCACCATGCGAGTGAATTTTTTTATGGAATTTATTAAGTTTGAAACAATTACCTATCGTAAAATTTCAACTTTCTATATTTCATCTGAAAGTTCTTTTGAAGCCCTTCAATATGACACTAAATACGGTACGATACGGAATACTTTAAGTTTGAAACTATTGACAGTCGTAAAATTTCAACTTTTTTTTTTATTTCATATGAAAATTCTTCTAAAGCCCTTTCATATGACACTCAACACAATATAATTCGAAATACTTTATGTTAGAAACAATTGCTTATTGTAAAATTTCAACTATTTTCATTTTTCTGAAAGTTCTTCTAAATCCTTTTAATATGACACCGAACACGATAGGTTTTGTTGCAATTTCACTAAAATAATTGCCGATTGAAAATATTATAATTTTGTCCACATGCCCTTTAAAATAACTTTCGTATTACCGATAGAAAATTTAAGAGTGATCAAATGATTCCAATTCGAGTTATCTGGTTTTTCTAAATTGTACTCTGACGTGGATAAAATTTGCTTGGTTTTACTGTATATTATTACTGGAGACAAATTTGGTTGGGTTTACCTGTATACTTTGTATAACTTGTCAATTTGACGTTTTGTTTTAGTGTATTGTCAAAAATTTTCTTTTTAAAACACATATATAAAATGCGTAATGATAATAAAAACGTTGCCTCATTCCCCCAATATGTGTAAAATATTTCAAAAGTTGTCTAAAAAATTAAATACTTCAATAATTGTTAATTAAAAATGCGATATGTCCACATACAAATGTCAAAATTAGAGTAGGTGTTCTTTTTTAAAATTTCAAAGCCTCCACTCTCTTTGTCTGTATATTTTATAAAACTTGTCAATTTGACGTTTTGAATTAAAACCAACTTCATAGTGGACTATAAAAATTTTTCTTTTTAAATACACATATTTAAAATGTTTAATTATAATAGAAACGTCCCCTCAGTCGCCCAATATGCTTAAAATATTTCAAAACTACTCTAAAACATTTAATATTTAAATAATTTATAATTAAATATGCGACATGTCCACAGACAAATGTCAAAATTACAGTAGATGTTCTTCTTAAAAATTTCAAAGCCTCCACACTCTTAGTTGAAAATGCATGTTTTTTCAAGTTTTCTCGCACATCATGTGCACGAAAAATCTGAGACTATCAAAAGGCACTCCGCATAAGTAATCCCTATCAAATAAAAAAAGTTTCAAATAAATCGGATAAACCGTCTAGGCTGTAAAATTGTTAGACTGATCGTGATGAATCTATACATAGGGAATTAAGCCGTTTAGTATATAAGACTAGCGGTCGCCCTGGCTTCGCCAGGTCTCACGCTAGCTCCGCGGACCCTGAAGTAGAATTCACTTTTGTAAGACAGTTGACACAATATAAATGCAATTATTACAAATCTAAAAAATTTCTGCGTATCATTCCATCCAAAGATCTTTTAATTGATACTAAACACAATAGGTTCCGAAGATCTTTCACTAAAACAACTGACGATTGAAAAAAATCCAATTATGCACGCGAGACCTTTCATTTGATACTAATCACGAAGAATTTTGATGCATTTTCACTAAAACAATTGAAGATGTATAAGTATTAAATTTTGTACGCGAACCCTTCAAAAAATCTTTCTTTTTTGATAAAAACGCGATAGGTTTAAAACACTTTCACGAAAACAATTGTACATTTTGCTAAACTATTAAAAATATTTTGGACGTCATTTTTTATAATGTTCTACATTTATATTTTATATGTACATGAAATCAATTGAAATTTTCTCTAAACTGTTTTGAAAAACTGTTGGAAATCGCTGAAATATACTTTTTTGCATTGTAGAATGCTGCTGTCAATTTTCTTTTTTTTATAAATGTATATTATTACCGCACACAAATTTTGCTTTGTTTTATTACATACTTTTAAAAATAATTTGTCAAGTTGACGTTTTGTCTTAAAAAATTTTACGCTAGCCCTTCAAAAAACCTTCCATTTGATATGAAACAGGGTTAGTTTAGAAGCACTTTCACTAAAACAATTGCCAATCGTAAAATATTTAATTTTGTACGCGAGCTCTTCAAAAGACCTTTCATTAGAAACCAAACACGATAGATTGTTAAGCACTTTCACTGAAACAATTGCCGATCATTTGAAACAACTGATAATCGTAAAGTCTGAATTTTTTTATTTCGTCTGAAAGTTCTTCTAAAGCCCTTTCATATGATATCAAACACGATTTGATTCGGAACACTTTAAGCTTAGAACAATTGACGGTCGTAAAATTTCAATCAAATACGTGTTTTATTTCCGAAAACATTTTGCTAAAATAACTTTTTTTTATTTCATCTGAAATTGAAGGTCGTAAAATTTCAAATACGTGTGTTATTTCCGAGAAAATTTTGCTAAACTAACTTTTTATAAGAATTTGTTTATTGACACAATTGTTTGTTTGTAGATATTATAAATAATTTTTGAAAAAGCAATGAGCGTTCGCCGGGATTTGAATCCAGAACCTTTCACTCGCATGGTGACTGCTGTAGCATTTCTTCCACTAAACGTTGCAGGAAAGGCATGAGTATTCGAGTATTCGAGTGTTTGTAGCTCAATTGGTTAGAGCAGTCACCATGCGAGTGAAAGGTTCTGGGTTCAAATTCCGGCGAACGCTTATTGCTTTTTCAAAATCTATCTTTTTAATTATTTTATCTAAAGGTTCGTCTAAAGCCCTTTCATATGATACCAAACATGGCATAATTCGGAATACTTTAAGTTTGAAATAATTGACAGTCGTAAAATTTCAATCAAATACGTGCTTTTATTTCCGAAAAGATTTTGCTAATCTATTAAAAATCCGTTGGATGTAATTTTTGATAGTTCCACATTTTTTTATAGAATTGATTAAGTTTGAAACAATTACCTATCGTAAAATTATATATATATATTTCATCTGTAAGTTCTTTTCAAGCCCTTCAATATGACACTAAATACGGTACGATTCGGAATACTTTAAGTTTGAAACTATTGACAGTCGTAAAATTTCAACTTTTTTTTTAATTTCATTTGAAAGTTTTTCTAAAGCCCTTTCATATGACACCCAACTCAATATGATTCGAAATACTTTATGTTAGAAACAATTGCTTATTGTAAAATTTCAACTTTTTTCATTTATCTGAAAGTTCTTCTAAAGCCCTTTAATATGACACCAAACACGATAGGTTTTGTTGCAATTTCACTAAAATAATTGCCGATTGAAAATATTATAATTTTGCCCACATGCCCTTTAAAATAACTTTCGTATTACCGATAGAAAATTTAAGAGTGATCAAATGATTCCAATTCGAGTTATATATAACTTGTCAATTTGACGTTTTTGTTTTAGTGGATTGTCAAAAATTTTCTTTTTAAATACACATATATAAAATGCGTAATGATAATAAAAACGTTCCCTCATTCCCCCAATATGTGTAAAATATATCAAAAGTTATCTAAAAAATTTAATACTTCAATAATTGTTAATTAAAAATGCGATATGTCCACATATAAATGTCAAAATTAGAGTAGGTGTTCTTTTTTAAAATTTCAAAGCCTCCACACTCTTTGTCTGTATATTTTATAAAACTTGTCAATATGACGTTTTGAATTAAAACCAACTTCATAGTGGACTGTTAAAAATTTTCTTTTTAAATACACATATTTGAAATTTGTAATTATAATAAAAACGTCCCCTCAGTCCCCTAATGTGCGTAAAATATTTCAAAACTACTCTAAAACATTTAATATTTAAATAATTTATAATTAAAAATGCGACATGTCCACTGACAAACGTCAAAGTGACAGTAGATGTTCTTCTTAAAAATTTCAAAGCCTCCACACTCTTAGTTGAAAATGCATGTTTTTTCAAGTTTTCTCGCACATCATGTGCACGAAAAATCTGAGACTATCAAAAGGCACTCCGCATAAGTAATCCCTATCAAATAAAAAAAGTTTCAATTAAATCGGATAAACCGTCTAGGCTGTAAAATTGTTAGACTGATCGTGATGAATCTATACATAGGGAATTAAGCCGTTTAGTATATAAGACTAGCGGTCGCCCTGGCTTCGCCAGGCCTCACGCTAGCTCCGCGGACCCTGACGTAGAATTCACTTTTGTAAGACAGTTGACACAATATAAATGCAATTATTACAAATCTAAAACATTTCTGCGTATCTTTCCATCCAAAGACCTTTTAATTGATACTAAACACAATAGGTTTCGAAGATCTTTCACTAAAACAACTGACGATTGAAAAAAATCCAATTATGCACGCGAGCTCTTCAAAAGACCTTTCATTTGATACTAATCACGACGAATTTTGATACATTTTCACTAAAACAATTGAAGATCCATAAGTATTAAATTTTGTACGTGAACCCTTCAAAAAATCTTTCTTTTTGATACAAACGCGATAGGTTTTTAACACTTTCACGAAAACAATTGTACATTTTGCTAAACTATTAAAATTCTTTTGGACATCATTTTTTATAATGTTCTACATTTATATTTTATATGTACATGAAATCAATTGAAATTTTTCTCTAAACTTTTTTGAAAAACTGTTGGAAATCGCTGAAATATACTTTTTTGCATTGTAGAATGCTGCTGTCAATTTTCTTTTTTTTTTCATGTATATTATTACCGCACACAAATTTTGCTTTGTTTTATTACATACTTTTAAAAATTATTTGTCAAGTTGACGTTTTGTCTTAAAAAATTTTACGCTAGCCCTTCAAAAAACCTTCCATTTGATACCAAACACGATATGTTTTTAAGCACTTTCACTAAAACAATTGACGATCGAAAAGTAATAAATTTTGTTCGCAAGTCCTTCAAAATACCTTTCATTTAATACCAAACACGATAAGTTTAGAACTTTCACTAAAACAATTGCCAATCGTCAAATATTTAATTTTGTACGCGAGCTCTTCAAAATACCTTTCATTAGAAACCAAACACGATAGATTGTTAAGTACTTTCACTGAAACAATTGCCGATCAAAATTAAATTAAATGCTGCACGAAAACACTTCAAAAGACATTTCATTCGATATCAAACACGATAAATTTCAAAGCAATATCAATTAAACAATTGCGGATCGAAAAAAATTATAATTTTGCACGCGATCCCTTTAAAAGATTTTTTATTTGATACCAAAAACGGCATCGTTCGAAATATTTTATGTTTAAAACAATTGATATTCTTCATTTTTTTTTATTTCATATAAAATTTCTTCCAAATTTTCATATGACATTAAACACGGCTTTAATCCGAATATTTGAAATTTGGAACAATTGACAATCGTAAAGTCTTAATTTTTTATTTCGTCTGAAAGTTCTTCTAAACCCCTTTTATATGATATCAAACACGATTTGATTCGGAACACTTTAAGCTTAGAACAATTGACGGTCGTAAAATTTCAATCAAATACGTGTTTTATTTCCGAAAACATTTTGCTAAAATAACTTTTTTTTATTTCATCTGAAAGTTCTTCTAACGCTATTTCATATGCTTTAGCATTTCGTCAACTAAAGGTTGCACGAAAGGCATGAGTATTCGCCGAGTGTTTGTAGCTCAATTGGTTAAAGCAGTCACGATGCGAGTGAAAGTTTCTGGATTCAAAATCCGGCGAACGCTCATTGCTTTTTCAAAAACTAACTTTTTAATTATTTTATCTAAAGGTTCGTCTAAAGCCCTTTCATATGATACCAAACATGGCATAATTCGGAATACTTGAAGTTTGAAATAATTGACAGTCGTAAAATTTCAATCAAATATTTACGTGTTTTATTTCCGAAAAGATTTTGCTAATCTATTAAAAATCCGTTGGATGTAATTTTTGATAGTTCCACATTTTTTTATAGAATTTATTAAGTTTGAAACAATTACCTATCGTAAAATTTCAACTTTTTATATTTCATCTGAAAGTTCTTTTAAAGCCCTTCAATATGACACTAAACACGGTACGATTCGGAATACTTTAAGTTTGAAACATTTGCTTATTGTAAAATTTCAATTTTTTTTCATTTATCTGAAAGTTCTTCTAAAGCCCTTTAATATGACACCAAACACGATAGGTTTTGTTGCAATTTCACTAAAATAATTGTCGATTGAAAATATTATAATTTTGCCCACATGCCCTTTAAAATAACTTTCGTATTACCGATATAAAATTTAAGAGTGATCAAATGATTCCAATTCGAGTTATCTGGTTTTTCTAAATTGTACTCTGACGTGGACAAAATTTGCTTGGTTTTACTGTATATTATTACTGGAGACAAATTTTGTTGGGTTTACCTGTATACTTTATATAACTTGTCAATTTGACGTTTCGTTTTAGTGAATTGTCAAAAATTTTCTTTTTAAATAAACATATATAAAATGCTTAATGATAATAAAAACGTTGCCACATTCCCCCAATATGTGTAAAATATATCAAAAGTTGTCTAAAAAATTAAATCCTTCAATAATTGTTTATTAAAAATGCGATATGTCCACATACAAATGTCAAAATTAGAGTAGGTGTTCTTTTTTAAAATTTCAAAGCCTCCACACTCTTTGTCTGTATATTTTATAAAACTTGTCAATTTGACGTTTTGAATTAAAACCAACTTCATAGTGAACTGTAAAAAATTTTCTTTTTAAATACACATATTTGAAATTTGTAATTATAATAGAAACGTCCCCTCAGTCCCCCAATTTGCGTAAAATATTTCAAAACTACTCTAAAACATTTAATATTTAAATAATTTATAATTAAATATGCGACATGTCCACAGACAAATGTCAAAATTACAGTAGATGTTCTTCTTAAAAATTTCAAAGCCTCCACACTCTTAGTTGAAAATGCATGTTTTTTCAAGTTTTCTCGCACATCATGTGCACGAAAAATCTGAGACTATCAAAAGGCACTCCGCATAAGTAATCCCTATCAAATAAAAAAAGTTTCAAATAAATCGGATAAACCGTCTAGGCTGTAAAATTGTTAGATTGATCGTGATGAATCTATATATAGGGAATTAAGCCGTTTAGTATATAAGACTAGCGGTCGCCCTGGCTTCGCCAGGCCTCACGCTAGCTCCGCGGACCCTGATGTAGAATTCACCTTTGTAGGACAGTTGACACGCGAGCTCTTCAAAAGACCTTTCATTTGATACTAAACACGAAGAATTTTGAAGCATTTTCACTAAAACAATTGAGGATCTAAAATTATTAAATTTTGTACGCGAACCCTTTAAAAAATCTTTCTTTTTGATACAAACGCGATAGGTCAAATTTCAACTTTTTTATTTCATTACAATTTTCTTCTAAAGCCTTTTTATACACCAATACTTTAAGTTTGAAACAGTTGACGGTTGTAAAATAATTTTTTTTTATTTCATTTCAACTTTCTTTCAAAACTCTTTCATATCACACCAAACTCGGCATGACTCGGAATACTTTCAGTTTCAAACAATTAACAGTTGTAATATTGAATTTTTTTTCTTTATTCCATTTACAAGTTCTTTCAAAACTTTTTTATATGACATTAAACCCGGCATGATTCCGAATACTTTAAATTTAAAACAATTGACGGTCGTAATATATATATTTTTTATTTCGTCTGGAAGTTCTTCTAAATCCCTTTCATATGATATCAAACACGATATGATACGGACACTTTAGGTTTAAAACAATTGAAGGTCGTAAAATTTCAAATACGTGTGTTATTTCCGAAAACATTTTGGTAAACTAACTTTTTATAAGAATTTGTTTATTGACACAATTGTTTGTTTGTAGATATTATAAATAATTTTTGAAAAAACAATGAGCGTTCGCCGGGATTTGAATCCAGAACCTTTCACTCGCATGGTGACTGTTCTAGCATTTCTTCAACTAAACGTTGCACGAAAGACATGAGTATTCGCCGAGTGTTTGTAGCTCAATTGGTTAGAGCAGTCACCATGCGAGTGAAAGGTTCTGGGTTCAAATTCCGGCAAACGCTCATTGCTTTTTCAAAAACTAACTTTTTAATTATTTTATCTAAAGTTTCGTCCAAAGCCCTTTCATATGATACCAAACATGGCATAATTCGGAATACTTTAAGTTTGAAATAATTGACAGTCGTAAAATTTCAATCAAATACGTGTTTTATTTCCGAAAAGATTTTGCTAAGCTATTAAAAATCCGTTGGATGTAATTTTTGAGTTCCACATTTTTTTATAGAATTTATTAAGTTTGAAACAATTACCTATCGTAAAATTTCATCTTTTAATATTTCATCCGAAATTTCTTTTAAAGCCCTTCAATAAGACACCAAACACGATAGGTTTTGTTGCAATTTCACTAAAATAATTACCAATTGAAAATATTATAATTTTGCCCACATGCCCTTTAAAATAACTTTCTTATTACCGATAGAAAATTTAAGACTGATCAAATGATTCCAATTCGAATTATCTGCTTTTTCTAAATTGTACTCTGACGTGGATAAAATTTGCTTGGTTTTACTGTATATTATTACTGGAGACAAATTTGGTTGGGTTTACCTGTATACTTTATATAACTTGTCAATTTGACGTTTTGTTTTAGTGGATTGTCAAAAATGTTCTTTTTAAATACACATATATAAAATGCGTAATGATAGTAAAAACGTTCCCTCATTCCCCCAATATGTGTAAAATATATCAAAAGTTATCTAAAAAATTTAATACTTCAATAATTGTTAATTAAAAATGCGATATGTCCACATACAAATGTCAAAATTAGAGTAGGTGTTCTTTTTTAAAATTTCAAAGCCTCCACACTCTTTGTCTGTATATTTTATAAAACTTGTCAATTTGACATTTTGAATTAAAACCAACTTCATAGTGGACTGTTAAAAATTTTCTTTTTAAATACACATATTTGAAATTTGTAATTATAATAAAAACGTCCCCTCAGTCCCCTAATGTGCGTAAAATATTTCAAAACTACTCTAAAACATTTAATATTTAAATAATTTATAATTAAAAATGCGACATGTCCACTGACAAATGCCAAAGTGACGTTTGATGTTCTTCTTAAAAATTTCAAAGCCTCCACACTCTTAGTTGAAAATGCATGTTTTTTCAAGTTTTCTCGCACATCATGTGCACGAAAAATCTGAGACTATCAAAAGGCACTCCGCATGAACGATCCCTATCAAATAAAAAAAGTTCCAAATAAATCGGATAAACCGGCTAGGCTGTAAAATTGTTAGAATGACCGTGATGAATCTATACATAGGGAATTAAGCCGTTTAGTATATAAGACTAGCGGTCGCCCTGGCTTCGCCAGGCCTCACGCTATGCTCCGCGGACCCTGAAATAGAATTCACTTTTGTACGACAGTTGTCACAATATAAATTCAATTATTACAAATCTAAAACATTTCTGCATATATTTCCATCCAAAGACCTTTTAAGTAATACTAAACACAATCGGTTTCGAAGATATTTCATTAAAACAACTGACGATTGAAAAAAATCCAATTCTGCTCGCGAGCTCTTCAAAAGATCTTTTATTAGATACCAAACACAATAGGTTTTGAAGAACTTTCATTAAAACGATTGATGACAGGAAAAATCCAATTATGCACGCGAGCTCTTGAAAAAACCTTTCATTTAATACTAAACACGAAGAATTTTGAAATATTTTCATTAAAACAATTGAGGATCTAAAAGTATTAAATTTTGTATGCGAACTCTTCAAAAAAACTTTCTTTTTGATATAAACGCGATAGGTCAAATTTGAATTTTTTTATTTCATTACAATCTTCTTCTAAAGCCTTTTTATACGACATCAAACAGGGCATGAATCAGAATACTTTAAGTTTGAAACAGTTGATGATTGTAGAATAATTTTTTTTTTATTTCATTTGAAGTTTCTTTCAAAACTCTTTCATATCACACTAAACTCGGCATGACTCGGAATACTTTGAATTTGAAACAATTAACAGTTGTAATATTTAATTTTTTTCTTTATTCCATCTACAAGTTCTTTCAAAACTTTTTTATATGACATTAAAAACGGCATGATTCCGAATACTTTAAATTTAAAACAATTGACGGTCGAAATATATATATTTTTTATTTCGTCTGAAAGTTCTTCTAAAGCCCTTTCATATGATATCAAACACGATATGATACGGAACACTTTAGGTTTAAAACAATTGAAGGTCGTAAAATTTCAAATACGTGTGTTATTTCCGAAAAAATTTTGCTAAACTAACTTTTTATAAGAATTTGTTTATTGACACAATTGTTTGTTTGTAGATATTATAAATAATTTTTGAAAAAGCAATGAGCGTTCGCCGGGATTTGAATCCAGAACCTTTCACTCGCATGGTGACTGCTGTAGCATTTCTTCCACTAAACGTTGCAGGAAAGGCATGAGTATTCGAGTATTCGAGTGTTTGTAGCTCAATTGGTTAGAGCAGCCACCATGCGAGTGAAAGGTTCTGGGTTCAAATTCCGGCGAACGCTTATTGCTTTTTGAAAATCTATCTTTTTAATTATTTTATCTAAAGGTTCGTCTAAAGCCCTTTCATATGATACCAAACATGGCATAATTCGGAATACTTTAAGTTTGAAATAATTGACAGTCGTAAAATTTCAATTAAATACGTGCTTTATTTCCGAAAAGATTTTGCTAATCTATTAAAAATCCTTTGGATGTAATTTTTGATAGTTCCACATTTTTTTATAGAATTGATTAAGTTTGAAACAATTACCTATCGTAAAATTTCAACTTTCTATATTTCATCTGAAAGTTCTTTTGAAGCCCTTCAATATGACACTAAATACGGTACGATACGGAATACTTTAAGTTTGAAATTATTGACAGTCGTAAAATTTCAACTTTTTTTTTTATTTCATATGAAAATTCTTCTAAAGCCCTTTCATATGACACCCAACACAATATGATTCGAAATACTTTATGTTAGAAACAATTGCTTCCTGTAAAATTTCAACTATTTTCATTTTTCTGAAAGTTCTTCTAAAGCCTTTTAATATGACACCAAACACGATAGGTTTTGTTCACTAAAATAATTGCCGATTGAAAATATTATAATTTTGCCCACATGCCCTTTAAAATAACTTTCGTATTACCGATAGAAAATTTAAGAGTGATCAAATTATTCCAATTCGAGTTACCTTGTTTTTCTAAATTGTACTCTGACGTGGATAAAATTTGCTTGGTTTTACTGTATATTATTACTGGAGACAAATTTGGTTGGGTTTACCTGTATACTTTATATAACTTGTCAATTTGACGTTGTGTTTTAGTGGACTGTCAAAAATTTTCTTTTTAAATACACATATATAAAATGCTTAATGATAATAAAAACGTTCCCTCATTCCCCCAATATGTGTAACATATTTCAAAAGTTGTCTAAAAAATTTAATACTTCAATAATTGTTAATTAAAAATGCGATATGTCCACATATAAATGTCAAAATTAGAGTAGGTGTTCTTTTTTAAAATTTCAAAGCCTCCACACTCTTTGTCTGTATATTTTATAAAACTTGTCAATATGACGTTTTGAATTAAAACCAACTTCATAGTGGACTGTTAAAAATGTTCTTTTTAAATACACATATTTGAAATTTGTAATTATAATAAAAACGTCCCCTCAGTCCCCTAATGTGCGTAAAATATTTCAAAACTACTCTAAAACATTTAATATTTAAATAATTTATAATTAAAAATGCGACATGTCCACTGACAAACGTCAAAGTGACAGTAGATGTTCTTCTTAAAAATTTCAAAGCCTCCACACTCTTAGTTGAAAATGCATGTTTTTTCAAGTTTTCTCGCACATCATGTGCACGAAAAATCTGAGACTATCAAAAGGCACTCCGCATAAGTAATCCCTATCAAATAAAAAAAGTTTCAAATAAATCGGATAAACCGTCTAGGCTGTAAAATTGTTAGACTGATCGTGATGAATCTATACATAGGGAATTAAGCCGTTTAGTATATAAGACTAGCGGTCGCCCTGGCTTCGCCAGGCCTCACGCTAGCTCCGCGGACCCTGAAGTAGGATTCACTTTTGTAGGACAGTTGACACGCGAGCTCTTCAAAAGACCTTTCATTTGATACTAAACACGAAGAATTTTGAAACATTTTCACTAAAACAATTGAGGATCTAACATTATTAAATTTTGTACGCGAACCCTTTAAAAAATCTTTCTTTTTGATACAAACGCGATAGGGCAAATTTCAACTTTTTTATTTCATTACAATTTTCTTCTAAAGTTTTTTTATACACCAATACTTTAAGTTTAAAACAGTTGATGGTTGTAAAATATTTATTTTTTAATTCATTTGAACTTTCTTTCAAAACTCTTTCATATCACACCAAACTCGGCATGACTCGGAATACTTTCAGTTTGAAACAATTAACAGTTGTAATATTGAATTTTTTTCTTTATTCCATGTACAAGTTCATTCAAAACTTTTTTATATGACATTAAACCCGGCATGATTCCGAATACTTTAAATTTAAAACAATTGACGGTCGAAATATATATATGAATTGGTTAGGAGCAGAAGGGTTGAAAAAATTACTCCACTATGTTTGGATTGCTTGGCTTTTGTACCAATAATTTTTAATAAATAATATTTATAGGTGACGACGTTTCGGGACTATGGGTTGGTCCCATTTTCAAGTCTAGAATGGTTGGATTAAACAGAATTACAAAAAATAAAAAATTTTTAAAATAAAGTCAATAACTTACCAAACAAAAAATAATAAGTTAGTTAAACATAACAGTTTACAATAAAAATATAAATAATTCCGTGTGGAAAAATATAGTCAAAGATTATAACATGTTAAAAACGGGGTAAACAACACCGTAGTCAAAATAATAATGACAAAATTAGATAAAAAGTTACAAAATCACTACATCAAAACTACCATAGCCATCTAGCGGTCAAAAACACAAGTATGAACCACTAAGAAGAAGAAAACAAAACTAAATTTGGAACAATGTCAAGGTTCATTAAGTCAAAAGATGTAAAATATTTTTGAATTGATTACTGGAGAACATGCTGTCGGTTTTAACATTTACAGTGTTATCTAACATGTTGATATAACAACTTTCCAAAAATAAACGTTTATACCTATGTGATTCATAGTGTAAGATCTTAAAATTCTCAAAGTCCAATTGGTGGTTATGAGAATGTGCATGTTCTACAATAGCACTGTGGTTGTAGTTAGAGTTCTTACTGCTCTCAAGATTCATAATGCTCTTAGTCCTAGACTCTACTGTCTGCCCAAAGTTCATAAACCTGATTGCCCTGTCCGACCTATTGTTGCCAACATTCAGACTCCCACTAGTAAAATTTCAAAGTTTTTGGCTAATATCCTTTCACCCTTAAAATTTAAATCACCTTATTATTTAGATAATTCCTTTACGTTGGTTAACAAACTATCTCAATTAGATTGCCCTCCGGACCACTCATTAATTTCTTTAGATGTTAAATCACTTTTTTCGGTAATTCCTCACAAACTCGTGTTTCAGGTTATAAATGAACGTTGGGCAGACATAGAAGTTTACACTAATTTGTCACTTGAGGTTTTCTTATTTTGTCTCAAATTTATTCTTGATTCTTGCTATTTACAACATAAGGATCAGTTCTTCCAACAAATACTGGGCACTCCCATGGGAAATTCACTAAGCCCCATAATAGCTGAAATCGTCATGTTTCATTTAGAGTCTTCCATCCTTATTGAACATGTGGATCTCAATGTGTTGTTTTACTTTAGGTATGTTGATGATATCTTAATTTGCCTACCTACAACTAACATTAATAAAATTTTCAATTTGTTTAATGCTTTTAATTCTTCGATCCAGTTCACTCTGGAGGTTGAGGATGACAGCTCTATCAACTTTTTGGATGTCACTATAATTAGAGAAAATCGGAAGTTTTTAACCAACTGGTATCATAAACCTACATGGTCCGGGAGATACTTAAATTTCAATTCTTACTACCCCATGAAGTATAAACGGGCTGTAGTTTATAATCTTGTGGATAGAGCTATTTCCTTGTCCAATGTAAAATTTCACCAAAATAATCTATTATTGATACGGAACACACTTTCAAAGAACTACTTTCCACATCGATTTATTGACAATTGCATTAAAGCAAGACTACAACACATCCGAAACGTTGATAGATCTGTTATCCCTCCTAATGAACCGAGAAAAATTTATATCAGCTTACCTTTTTACAAACATCTACATAGAGCTTTTACAGTTTTAGCTAATGAATTGAATTTGAATTTAGCTTATAATTCACCGTCTAGTACTAGTTTTTTGTTTAGCCGCCTGAAATCTAGAACAGAGAAGAAGTATTTAAGCGATGTTGTTTATCAACTTAATTGCCTTGATTGTAACTCTATTTACATAGGTGAAACCAAACAGTACGTTCACAAAAGAATTCAACAACATAAAAATAATCTCAAGAACTCTAACTACAACCACAGTGCTATTGTAGAACATGCACATTCTCATAACCACCAATTGGACTTTGAGAATTTTAAGATCTTACACTATGAATCACATAGGTATAAACGTTTATTTTTGGAAAGTTGTTATATCAACATGTTAGATAACACTGTAAATGTTAAAACCGACAGCATGTTCTCCAGTAATCAATTCAAAAATATTTTACATCTTTTGACTTAATGAACCTTGACATTGTTCCAAATTTAGTTTTGTTTTCTTCTTCTTAGTGGTTCATACTTGTGTTTTTGACCGCTAGATGGCTATGGTAGTTTTGATGTAGTGATTTTGTAACTTTTTATCTAATTTTGTCATTATTATTTTGACTACGGTGTTGTTTACCCCGTTTTTAACATGTTATAATCTTTGACTATATTTTTCCACACGGAATTATTTATATTTTTATTGTAAACTGTTATGTTTAACTAACTTATTATTTTTTGTTTGGTAAGTTATTGACTTTATTTTAAAAATTTTTTATTTTTTGTAATTCTGTTTAATCCAACCATTCTAGACTTGAAAATGGGACCAACCCATAGTCCCGAAACGTCGTCACCTATAAATATTATTTATTAAAAATTATTGGTACAAAAGCCAAGCAATCCAAACATAGTGGAGTAATTTTTTCAACCCTTCTGCTCCTAACCAATTCATAAATTCAACGGCTTAATAAAACGGATCTCCATTTTGAGATTCCATACAGAAATATATATATATTTTTTATTTCGTCTGAAAGTTCTTCTAAATCCCTTTCATATGATATCAAACACGATATGATACGGAATACTTTAGGTTTAAAACAATTGAAGGTCGTAAAATTTCAAATACGTGTGTTATTTCCGAAAACATATTGCTAAACTAACTTTTTATAAGAATTTGTTTATTGACACAATTGTTTGTTTGTAGATATTATAAATAATTTTTGAAAAAGCAATGAGCGTTCGCCGGGATTTGAATCCAGAACCTTTCACTCGCATGGTGACTGCTCTAGCATTTCTTCAACTAAAAGTTGCTCGAAAGGCATGAGTATTCGCCGAGTGTTTGTAGCTCAATTGGTTAGAGCAGTCACCATGCGAGTGAATTTTTTTATAGTATTTATTAAGTTTGAAACAATTACCTATCGTAAAATTTCAACTTTCTATATTTCATCTAAAAGTTCTTTTGAAGCCCTTCAATATGACACTAGATACGGTACGATACGGAATACTTTAAGTTTGAAACTATTGACAGTCGTAAAATTTCAACTATTTTTTTATTTCATATGAAAATTCTTCTAAAGCACTTTCATATGACACTCAACACAATATGATTCGAAATACTTTATGTTAGAAACAATTGCTTACTGTAAAATTTCAACTATTTTCATTTTTCTGAAAGTTCTTCTAAATCCTTTTAACATGACACCGAACACGATAGGTTTTGTTGCAATTTCACTAAAATAATTGCCGATTGAAAATATTATAATTTTGCCCACGTGCCCTTTAAAATAACTTTCGTATTACCGATATAAAATTTAAGAGTGATCAAATGATTCCAATTCGAGTTATTTGGTTTTTCTTAATTGTACTCTGACGTGGATAAAATTTGCTTGGTTTTCTGTATATTATTACTGCAGACAAATTTGGTTGGGTTTACCTGTATACTTTATATAACTTGTCAATTTGACGTTTTGTTTTAGTGAATTGTCAAAAATTTTCTTTTTAAATACACATGTATAAAATGCTTAATGATAATAAAAACGTTGCCTCATTCCCCCAATATGTGTAAAATATATCAAAAGTTATCTAAAAAATTAAATACTTCAATAATTGTTAATTAAAAATGCGATATGTCCACATACAAATGTCAAAATTAGAGTAGGTGTTCTTTTTTAAAATTTCAAAGCCTCCACACTCTTTGTCTGTATATTTTATAAAACTTGTCAATTTGACGTTTCGAATTAAAACCAACTTCATAGTGGACTATAAAAATTTTTCTTTTTAAATACACATATTTAAAATGTTTAATTATAATAGAAACGTCCCCTCAGTCCCCCAATGTGCGTAAAATATTTCAAAACTACTCTAAAACATTTAATATTTAAATAATTTATAATTAAATATGCGACATGTCCACAGACAAATGTCAAAATTACAGTAGATGTTCTTCTTAAAAATGTCAAAGCCTCCACACTCTAAGTTTAAAATGCATGTTTTTTCAAGTTTTCTCGCACATCATGTGCACGAAAAATCGGAGACTATCAAAAGGCACTCCGCATAAGTAATCCCTATCAAATAAAAAAAGTTTCAAATAAATCGGATAAACCGTCTAGGCTGTAAAATTGTTAGACTGATCGTGATGAATCTATATATAGGGAATTAAGCCGTTTAGTATATAAGACTAGCGGTCGCCCTGGCTTCGCCAGGCCTCACGCTAGCTCCGCGGACCCTGAAGTAGGATTCACTTTTGTAGGACAGTTGACACGCGAGCTCTTCAAAAGACCTTTCATTTGATACTAAACACGAAGAATTTTGAAACATTTTCACTAAAACAATTGAGGATCTAACATTATTAAATTTTGTACGCGAACCCTTTAAAAAATCTTTCTTTTTGATACAAACGCGATAGGGCAAATTTCAACTTTTTTATTTCATTACAATTTTCTTCTAAAGTTTTTTTATACACCAATACTTTAAGTTTAAAACAGTTGATGGTTGTAAAATATTTATTTTTTAATTCATTTGAACTTTCTTTCAAAACTCTTTCATATCACACCAAACTCGGCATGACTCGGAATACTTTCAGTTTGAAACAATTAACAGTTGTAATATTGAATTTTTTTCTTTATTCCATCTACAAGTTCATTCAAAACTTTTTTATATGACATTAAACCCGGCATGATTCCGAATACTTTAAATTTAAAACAATTGACGGTCGAAATATATATATATTTTTTATTTCGTCTGAAAGTTCTTCTAAATCCCTTTCATATGATATCAAACACGATATGATACGGAATACTTTAGGTTTAAAACAATTGAAGGTCGTAAAATTTCAAATACGTGTGTTATTTCCGAAAACATATTGCTAAACTAACTTGTTATAAGAATTTGTTTATTGACACAATTGTTTGTTTGTAGATATTATAAATAATTTTTGAAAAAGCAATGAGCGTTCGCCGGGATTTGAATCCAGAACCTTTCACTCGCATGGTGACTGCTCTAGCATTTCTTCAACTAAAAGTTGCTCGAAAGGCATGAGTATTCGCCGAGTGTTTGTAGCTCAATTGGTTAGAGCAGTCACCATGCGAGTGAATTTTTTTATAGTATTTATTAAGTTTGAAACAATTACCTATCGTAAAATTTCAACTTTCTATATTTCATCTAAAAGTTCTTTTGAAGCCCTTCAATATGACACTAGATACGGTACGATACGGAATACTTTAAGTTTGAAACTATTGACAGTCGTAAAATTTCAACTATTTTTTTATTTCATATGAAAATTCTTCTAAAGCACTTTCATATGACACTCAACACAATATGATTCGAAATACTTTATGTTAGAAACAATTGCTTACTGTAAAATTTCAACTATTTTCATTTTTCTGAAAGTTCTTCTAAATCCTTTTAACATGACACCGAACACGATAGGTTTTGTTGCAATTTCACTAAAATAATTGCCGATTGAAAATATTATAATTTTGCCCACGTGCCCTTTAAAATAACTTTCGTATTACCGATATAAAATTTAAGAGTGATCAAATGATTCCAATTCGAGTTATTTGGTTTTTCTTAATTGTACTCTGACGTGGATAAAATTTGCTTGGTTTTCTGTATATTATTACTGCAGACAAATTTGGTTGGGTTTACCTGTATACTTTATATAACTTGTCAATTTGACGTTTTGTTTTAGTGAATTGTCAAAAATTTTCTTTTTAAATACACATGTATAAAATGCTTAATGATAATAAAAACGTTGCCTCATTCCCCCAATATGTGTAAAATATATCAAAAGTTATCTAAAAAATTAAATACTTCAATAATTGTTAATTAAAAATGCGATATGTCCACATACAAATGTCAAAATTAGAGTAGGTGTTCTTTTTTAAAATTTCAAAGCCTCCACACTCTTTGTCTGTATATTTTATAAAACTTGTCAATTTGACGTTTTGAATTAAAACCAACTTCATAGTGGACTGTTCAAAATTTTCTTTTTAAATACACATATTTGAAATTTGTAATTATAATAGAAACGTCCCCTCAGTCCCCCAATGTGCGTAAAATATTTCAAAACTACTCTAAAACATTTAATATTTAAATAATTTATAATTAAATATGCGACATGTCCACAGACAAATGTCAAAATTACAGTAGATGTTCTTCTTAAAAATGTCAAAGCCTCCACACTCTTAGTTGAAAATGCATGTTTTTTCAAGTTTTCTTGCACATCATGTGCACGAAAAATCTGAGACTATCAAAAGGCACTCCGCATAAGTAATCCCTATCAAATAAAAAAAGTTTCAAATAAATCGGATAAACCGTCTAGGCTGTAAAATTGTTAGACTGATCGTGATGAATCTATACATAGGGAATTAAGCCGTTTAGTATATAAGACTAGCGGTCGCCCTGGCTTCGCCAGGCCTCACGCTAGCTCCGCGGACCCTGAAGTAGAATTCACCTTTGTAGGACAGTTGCCTCGCGAGCTCTTCAAAAGACCTTTCATTTGATACTAAACACGAAGAATTTTGAAGCATTTTCACTAAAACAATTGAGGATCTAAAATTATTAAATTTTGTACGCGAACCCTTTAAAAAATCTTTCTTTTTGATACAAACGCGATAGGTCAAATTTCAACTTTTTTATTTCATTACAATTTTCTTCTAAAGCCTTTTTATACACCAATACTTTAAGTTTGAAACAGTTGACGGTTGTAAAATAATTTTTTTTTATTTCATTTCAACTTTCTTTCAAAACTCTTTCATATCACACCAAACTCGGCATGACTCGGAATACTTTCAGTTTCAAACAATTAACAGTTGTAATATTGAATTTTTTTCTTTATTCCATTTACAAGTTCTTTCAAAACTTTTTTATATGACATTAAACCCGGCATGATTCCGAATACTTTAAATTTAAAACAATTGACGGTCGTAATATATATATTTTTTATTTCGTCTGGAAGTTCTTCTAAATCCCTTTCATATGATATCAAACACGATATGATACGGAGACTTTAGGTTTAAAACAATTGAAGGTCGTAATATTTCAAATACGTGTGTTATTTCCGAAAACATTTTGGTAAACTAACTTTTTATAAGAATTTGTTTATTGACACAATTGTTTGTTTGTAGATATTATAAATAATTTTTGAAAAAACAATGAGCGTTCGCCGGGATTTGAATCCAGAACCTTTCACTCGCATGGTGACAGTTCTAGCATTTCTTCAACTAAACGTTGCACGAAAGACATGAGTATTCGCCGAGTGTTTGTAGCTCAATTGGTTAGAGCAGTCACCATGCGAGTGAAAGGTTCTGGGTTCAAATTCCGGCAAACGCTCATTGCTTTTTCAAAAACTAACTTTTTAATTATTTTATCTAAAGTTTCGTCCAAAGCCCTTTCATCTGATACCAAACATGGCATAATTCGGAATACTTTAAGTTTGAAATAATTGACAGTCGTAAAATTTCAATCAAATACGTGTTTTATTTCCGAAAAGATTTTGCTAAGCTATTAAAAATCCGTTGGATGTAATTTTTGAGTTCCACATTTTTTTATAGAATTTATTAAGTTTGAAACAATTACCTATCGTAAAATTTCATCTTTTAATATTTCATCCGAAATTTCTTTTAAAGCCCTTCAATAAGACACCAAACACGATAGGTTTTGTTGCAATTTCACTAAAATAATTACCAATTGAAAATATTATAATTTTGCCCACATGCCCTTTAAAATAACTTTCTTATTACCGATAGAAAATTTAAGACTGATCAAATGATTCCAATTCGAATTATCTGCTTTTTCTAAATTGTACTCTGACGTGGATAAAATTTGCTTGGTTTTACTGTATATTATTACTGGAGACAAATTTGGTTTGGTTTACATGTATAACTTGTCAATTTGACGTTTTGTTTTAGTGGATTGTCAAAAATTTTCTTTTTAAATACACATATTTAAAATACGTAATGATAATAAAAACTATCCCTCATTCCCCCAATATGTGTAAAATATATCAAAAGTTCTCTAAAAAATTTAATACTTCAATAATTGTTAATTAAAAATGCGATATGTCCACATACAAATGTCAAAATTAGAGTAGGTGTTCTTTTTTAATATTTCAAAGCCTCCACACTCTTTGTCTGTATATTTTATAAAACTTGTCAATTTGACGTTTGGAATTAAGACCAACTTCATAGTGGACTGTTAAAAATTTTCTTTTTAAATACACATATTTGAAATTTGTAATTATAATAAAAACGTCCCCTCAGTTCCCTAATGTGCTTAAAATATTTCAAAACTACTCTAAAACATTTAATATTTAAATAATTTTTAATTAAAAATGCGACATGTCCACTGACAAATGTCAAAGTGACGTTTGATGTTCTTCTTAAAAATTTCAAAGCCTCCACACTCTTAGTTGACTTTGCCCCAAAAACGCATGTTTTTTCAAGTTTTCTCGCACATCATGTGCACGAAAAATCTGAGACTATCAAAAGGCACTCCCCATGAATGACCCCGATCAAATAAAAAAAGTTGTAAATAAATCGAATAAACCGTCTAGGCTGTAAAATTGTTAGAATGAACGTGATGAAACTATATATACATAGGGAATTAAGCCGTTTAGTATATAAGATTATAATATTTACTGAAACAGGTTCATTAAAATACGTAGTTATAATTTAAAAACTAATGATATGTTACCGTGCGGGTGTTTACCAGACGTCAACACGTAAGTAATCATTTCTGGCGTGGTGAGACTATAGCCATAGGTGTATTTCTCGTGCCATTTAAAATTGATATTAGTTTTTGTTTAGGTAAACAAATATTTTTTCATTTCTGGTCGGGTTCGGGTCGAGACAGTTCATTTCGGGTCGGTACCGTTCTGGTCGGGTAGGTTCATTTCGGGTTGGAACCGTTCAGGTCGGGTTGGTTCATTTCGGGTCGGTACCGTTCAAGTCGGGTTGGTTCAGTTCGGGCTGGTTCAGTTCGGGCCAGGTACCGTTCGGGTCAGACTTGTTCATTTCGTGTCGGGTCGGGTTCGGGTCGGTTCGGAACAGATATCGGTCGGGTCGGGTCGGGTTCGGGTCGGTTCGGAACAGATACCGGTCGGGTCGTGTCGGGTTGGGTTGGTTCATTGATGGTTACCGTTCGGGCCGGGTTTCATTTTTACAGAAAATGCGCATCTCTAGTTTACAGGTCAAAAGAAGGAAGTATTATTGAATTATTGGTGCAAACGGTTAGTATCTTACTGTAAAGATCGTATGATAATAAATTTACAATGACTAGGCTTGTTTTTAGGAAGTTTTCAATCAATGCAAGCGGCAGTATTTTCAAATTTAGTTACGACATATCTCATTAGAGGCTCTGTAAATTTGAAACTATGAATTTTAATGACATATGAAACAGCCATAATAAGCGTAGCGCAATTCAGTGAAGTTAGCCATGAAACTCGCTTGCGGCTCCGCCGTTCGCGCACTCAAACTTATCGTTCGTTAAACATACATTTGAACCGCTTGTATATTAAATTACTATTATTTAATTTTGCCTTAAAAACTCATGTATAATTATTTGAATATAGCCCATTAAAGTTGTAGTTTAATAAACAATCGATTACAAATTTCATTCCGCTAGCGGTTTAAAATTTTTATTTCACTAGCGGTTTAGAACTTCGCATAGATAAGAATAATATTAATAGAAAAATATACCTATATCCCATTGTATCTATGATAACCTGGGGTGGGATCATGTAAGAGTGAGTAGATGTGATTCACTGGTCAAGTGATCATGTAAAAGTGAATAGTGAAAACGATTTCGTTTTTTAAGGATGAAAACGTGAAATATGTGCACCTTGTTTAATTTCAGTGAAAACGAAATTCACTGTTTTTATCTTCGTCAATCTTATATTCATACTAGTATAAGATAATCTTCTTTTAAATTTTTATAAAATATTAAACATCTGAATTATTATATTGACATTGAATGACATATTGTGACATGTGTGACAGTTTCAACATTATATATTATATTTATGATTTATTTAATGTGTTTCTAATTAAAAAGATATTAAATAGATGTTATTAAAATTAGTATTCCAGAAAATTTATAAAAAAAGGCCGACATATACTTAATTAAATAAGTAATTTGTTAATTTGTATGTAACATGTAGACATCATAAAATTAATTTTCAAGATGCAAATGATATCTAAAATATCAAAAACGTATTTCAACACAAAGCCTAATTACAACAAAGAAAATAGGCTCAACAATCAGAATTGATTATAATAAAGTAAAAATTTTCATTACTATGAAAATGTATGCATATTATATAAGTATTCCTTGTATAACGATAAAAACTGTACTAAAATTATGTATTCATAAAATTCTAAATCTATCTTCTATATATATAAAAATTAATGTTTGTTTGTTTGCTTGTCCCTTATGCGTTCCTATATCATTCATCCGATTGCGATAAAACTTTGCAAAGTTGTTGCGCGCACGCTCGCGAAGGTTTCTGACTTAGCAAAAGTCCAATCCGCCATCTTGAAACAAAATGGCCGCTAGCTATCTTGAAAAGTACTGCTCTGATTCGATTCAATTTTGGTACAGACATAGACGGGAACCAATCTTAGCATATAGGTATAATAAAGCTTCAGGCTGCCATCTTGAAACAAAATGGCCGCTAGCTATCCTGAAAAGTACTCCACTGATTCGATTCAAATTTGGTATAGATATAGACGGGAATCAATCTAACATATAGGTGTAATAAAGCTTCAGTCCGCCATCTTGAAACAAAATGGCCGCTAGCTATTCTGAAAGTACTGCACTTATTCGATTCAAGTTTGGTATAGGTATCGACGAGAACCAATCTTAACATATAGGTATAATAAAACTTCAGTCCGCCATCTTGAAACAAAATGGCCGCTAGCTATCTTGAAAACTACTGCACTGATTCGATTAAAATTTAATAGAAGCATAGACGGGAACCAATCTTGACATAGGAATAATAAAGCTTCAGTCCTATGCTATTCGAATTCAGACATTTGCAGTTTCCGGTACGACTCGCATTTGCAACGACCATCAACAAAGCACAGTGACAATCGCTACAAGTGTATGGACTAAATTTAGAAAATCCATGCTTCTCACATGGACAGCTGTACACAAACACTTTCTTTGAGTTGCAATGCAATGCATGCCGCGTACTCGCATTAAATTGTTGACTACGCGAACGAAGTCGCGGGTAATAGCTAGTTATTAAATAAAAATAAATAAATAAATATATCATCACGCCTTCTACCCATTACTGGGTGTGGCACTCTGCTGAAGCAGATCTCGGTGAGTGATATATTTTGCGCGTGAAATGCGATTACCAGTCGTCAAAGCACGGCCCCCAAACATGTTAGTGGTGGAGGAGCCACAGGGATAGCTTTTTTAAATTATGAAAATTTGTCGCCTGTGGGAATCGAACCAGGGACCTCAGGATCCACAGGCCGACTTCATACCACTGAGCTAGCCATCCCATAAATTATTAAATCAAATAAATATGAGTTAACAATTAAAACACATTTCTCGAAAATTAAATGTCATTGAAGGAAATGCCACTATTTAAAACCATATAAACACAAATTTACTAAATAAACGATATCGTTTTTTGAAAAACGCAGTAACTTTACGGAAATAGCCGAAAATGAAAACGAAACGAGTGACTTATTTTATATGATCACTACAGGAGTGGGATCATATAAATATGAAAATGATATTGCGTTTTCATTTAAGTTAAAACGATATTCGTTACTGTAGTGATCATATAAAATTAGTCACTCGTTTCGTTTTCATCTTCGGCTATTTCCGAAAAGTCACTGCGTTTTTCAAAAAACGATATCGCTTATTCAGGAAATTTGTGTTTATATGGTTTTAAAAAGTGACATTTACTTGAATGACATTTAATTTAAGTTTAAATAGTGAACATATATTTATTTTATTTATTCATTTGGAACTTATTAATATTTTAGTTATTAAATCCTGGTACAATATTTATCATTGTAAAGGAATATATAATATGCATAAATTTTCATTGTAATGAAAACTGATGACTGATTAAAATCAATTTTGATTGGTTTGTCATTTTTTATGTTGTAATTAGACTTTGTAATTTTTTGATATTTTATGTTTTAGTTGCATCTTCAAAATATTCTAAACCGTATATTTCTATAATAATATATAAATAAGTAATATATTTGTGCGCGTGAAGTGCGGTTACTAGCCGTCAAATCACGGCTTCCAAAGATGTTAGTGGTGAAGGAGCCACAGGGGTAATTTTAATGTGGATAAATGTTTGTAGACTATGGGAATCGAATCAGGGTTCTCAGAATCCACATGCCGACTCGATACCACTGTGTAACCCTCCCTTATTTAAAGGAGAATTAACAAATAATTTAAATGGGTTCTTGTCAGACCGGAGAAAGGACAAGTACTAGGGTTTGTTGGAAATAAGTTTGTACTTACAATTTGATTCAACAAATAACAATGATTTATTCACACGTACAAGGTTTCTTCTGACTCTCTAGGGTTGTTGTTGAAACTACTTACATGGTGATGTTGTCGAGTTCCTACTGAACTCTACCGTCTACTCTACTCTTACTCTACTCTGAATCACTCTGAATCACTCTGCATCGCTCTGCTCTGCATAAATACTAACCTTACGCTACTATATATCTAATTACAAAAGTACTAAGTCAGCAAATAGTTAGCTACTTACGTCAAACAATATTATTTAGAATACTTGACCTCATTACAACATGCTCTACTTTACTTAATTATATTCACTAAGAATGTGCTGACTTTGACTTGTTACAACTGAGCTATCATCTTCCCCATATAATGAATATATGTTACATACATATTAACAAATTACTTACTTAATTATATGTCGTATTTTTTATAAATTTTATAGAATACTAATTTTAATAACATCTATTTAATATCTTCTTAATTAGAAATATTTACATTACAGAAATCACAACTATAATATATTATTCTGAAACTCTCACATATGTCATTCAGTGTCAATATAATTCAGATGTTTCATATTTTTTTAAATATAAACAAAGATAAACTTATACGAGTATGAATATGAGACTGACAAAGATAGAAACAGTGAATTTCGTATTCACTAAAATTAAAAAAGGTGAATATATTTCACGTTTTCGTCACTATTAAACGAAATCGTTTTCACTATTCACTTTTACATGATCACTTGACAAGTGAGTCACATCTACTCATTCTTACATGATTTCACCCCAGGGGTGGGATCATGTAAAAATGACTAGCAGTGAATAGTAGTGACTCGTGTCAATTGAGATTATGTAAAAATGACTAGCGAAAACGATATTGTTTTGCGTCAGTTAAATTGTCATTTCTAAACGCAATGTTCATTGTGGGTGAAAACGTTACTCACTATTAACATCTTTGTTTACATACATACATACATACATATCTTCACGCTATATCCCAACAAATGGGGTAGCACGAACCCTAAAATCACTCATAAAACATTCACTCATCACACCCATCAAACAACCAGCCATCACCAAACATTTTCATACAAACACACCACCCTCACTTCAACTACATTTATAGATCACTCCATATAAACTCATTCATTTATACACTCGAAAACATTATCACACAACAAACCATCAATCACATCATTCCTATTCTCTTACCATTCATTTTCCTTCCTCAACGTACATAACATATGCATAAAAAAATCTCAAATTACTCACATTTACTCCTAACAACGAATCTAATAACGAAACTAACAACGAATCTACAAGATTAGAAAAGATGAAAGCGATAGTCTACACTTGTATATGAAAGAAAAGACCACACAATGCAGTCACAGAAAATGAAACAAAAAGATAAAAAAGCGAGGGAGCGTCGCCCTGCGCATGTTTTTGAAAGTGAATTTCACACAATTGCAGTTAAACACTCTACGTAATAACTGAAAACGAATTAAAAGATAAGAAAGGAAGGGAGTGTCGCTCTACGCTTGTTTTTGGAAGTGAATTCCACACAATTGCAGTTAAACACTCAATGTAAGATCAGAAAACGAATAAAAAAGATAAGAAACGAAGGGAGTGTCGTCCCTGAGCTTGTTTTTGAAAGTGAATTTCACACAATTACAGGTAAACACTCTAATGAAATTACTAAACAACGAAACTAAAATCTAAAACCCTGCGCTTTTCTGAAATCATCAGATTCATTCCGCAATTAATCTTCGCCAAACGTTCCTATCCTGACACACCACTTTTGCTTCATCCACATTCGAAACACTTTACATTTATCAACATTTAATAACAGATTTAAACCTTTTCCTACTTCATTTATACTTAGAATCATTCTTCTCAATTGCTCTTCAGATTCACCCATAACAACAACATCATCCGCATACGCTAACGCAGGCACTACACTACCACCAATATGTACACCATCCACCCCATTCAGTGCCATTCGTAACAACACATCCATATACAAATTAAACAGCCACGGAGACATCCCACAACCTTGTTTCACACCAACATCTATACAAAACCAATCACTCAATCTACCATCAACTCTCACCGCAGCCTCGCTACCATCATACAACGCACGAATTGCCCCCAACAAATTCCCGTTTATACCGTACTGTAGAAGTACATCCCACAAAGTCTCGCGATGAACACTATCGTATGCTTTTTTAAGATCGAGAAAGCCACAGAACACCTTTTTGTTCTTAGCAAGTGACTTCTCAACAATCATACGAAGAGAAAATAATTGATCCACACACCCTCTCTCAGGCAAAAAACCACGTTGCATATCGCTTATCTTGGAAATGGTTAAGGTTCGTACCTTATGAATAAGAATCTTCCCGTACAACTTCCCTACCACACTCAGCAAACTTATCGCACGAAAATTAGTACATTCACTCGAACTACCTTTGCCTTTAAATAAAGGACAAATGACAGCACGTTTCCAATCATCAGGAGCCACACACCGTTTTAAACAAAATCTAAACAAATAAACTAACCAGTCAAATAACCTCTCACCTCCATATTTCAACATCTCATTCGAAATACCATCCAAACCAGGAGCCTTACCATTCTTCAGACGCATCAATGCAAAACTAACATCACTCTCATCTATATCCCAATCATCACCACTAACATTTTCTCTAACATTTTCACTACTACCATTCCCTCCATTTATGCTACCATATAAAGCCCTAAAATACTCACACCATCTATTCCTAACATCTGACTCATTCCACAATAACTCACCATCAGCACTTTTAATCGCTTTCACTGCCCTTAAATTACCACCTCTCAATCTCTTCACACTCAACCAAAACATTCTTTTATTCATACTAAAATCATTTGTCAATCTTTCACTCATCAAGTCATCAAAACGTGCCTTACTTTCTCTCACAATTCTCTTAACACATTTATTTAACCTCTTGTATTCTAGTAAGCATTCATCTCGTAAACTTCCAGGTACATCTTTTACATTTAGAAAACGCAAATATGCTCTCTTTTTCTCCTCAATCGCCTCTTTTACTTCATCATTCCACCATGCATTCTTTGGACAAGAGCCTAATCTACATTCAACACAAACTTCTTTTGCACAATTAAGAACTGTATCCTTAAATTTCAACCACACATCATTTATGCTGCACTCAAAATTAAGCTCACATACAGGCAAAGATTCATTAATTTTCTCAACAAACCTATCTCTAACATTCTCATTCTGCAGTACACTGGATTTCACACGGAACATTTTTTCGATACCTTTCACCCTCATCCGCCAACATTTATCCAAACGTATACGCGATACCACCAAATAATGGTCATTCGTACCCAATTCAGCACCACGCTTCACACGCGTATCTATAACTAAACTTCTCAATCGTTCATCGTACAAAATAAAATCAATTACACTTCGTCTATTCTCACGCATATTCTCCCATGTATACAAATGAGCTAATTTATGTTTAAAAACAGAGTTGGAAACAAAGAGATTACGCTCCAAACAGAAAGATACTATTTTCCTACCATTTTCATTCTCTCTCACATCACCAAACTTACCCAAAACATTTCCAGACATGCTTCTCTTTACTCCCACCCAACCATTTAAATCACCACATACGATAACTTTCTCACCTGGATCACACAAATCAGTCACACTATCTAACAAATTGCAAAACCGATCTTTTTCGAGATCATTTTCAGATTCAGTTGGGCCATAAACTGACACAACGAAGATTCTATGAAAGCCTACCTTTAATCTCAGCCAAAGAATTCTAGATGAAATACAGTCATAATCCCTTACAAACGGTTTCATTCTTTCACTAACAAGCACACCTACTCCATGCTTTGCACGTTCATTCTCAGCTACACCCGACCACAAGCAAAACATTCCATCCACCTCTTCCTCACTACAGCCTTTCCTCTTAGTCTCACTTACACACAAAACATCTACATTATACACACGCAATGCATTCATCAATTCAATTTCTTTCCCAGTTATACCACGAACATTCCACGTACCAAACTTACATTCATCAAATTTTTCCCATTTATTCCTCATTTAAACAAAAGATAGTAAAAGAAGGGTTCTCTCGGTAATAGGGTAGAAGTTAAGGTAGCTTACCAAACTTTTGCTAAAAGCAAACTATCAAAAACTGGCGGAGGAAAAATAGGGAGCATTATGCAGAAAGAGCTAAGAATTGTTTTATATGAATAAATATTATCTACATAATATTGATATACTTACTTAAATAATTATTATTTTTACTATTTATGTTGATTAAATAATGTTGATTTTTACTTGTCAAAGTTTTTTGACATAAAAATAAAAAGGTACTAAGAATACGATATCGTTTAGAGAAAAACGTAGTGAGTTCACGGAAATGTCCGAAGTTGAAAACATAGTGAGTGACTAATTTTACGTGATCAATTGAATAACGAATATCGTTTTCACTTAAGTGAAAACGCAATATCGTTTTCACATTTACATGATCCGGGGGCAGAATATCGTTTTCACCTAAGTGAAAACGTAATACCGTTTTCATATTTATATAATCCCAGTTCTGGTGCGCATATGACGTAAGCGTTTTCATAGAGCGAATGAAGTTTAACAATCCGAAAGCACATTGCTTAGAATCCGCTCGACGCCAAAGTCGGAGGTCTGTTTCTTTCCTTAAAGCAACGTGCTTCAGGAAATTGTTATAAAATTATGAGTATTTATCAATAGGGACTTATAATTTTGACGTTACATGCAGCAGACTCGTAGCAGACTCCGACCCACTCAATTTTGTGTGAAACAACAAATTTGTAGAAAGAGCGAGGTGACACCATGTCGAGTCGATCAACTGCTTTTTCCTTTCAGCACTTCTCTCCGCAAATCTCCTCATTTGTTTGACGTTTAACGTTTGGATCACGTGATAAATGTCAAACTATAAAGCTATACCATGTTCGATACATAACAAATTATTAAATTCTATTTTACTCACTAGATGGCAACCGAAAAATTTGAATTGTATAAGTCCCTAATCTCGAGAAACATTCAGTGAGAAATTATTTGCGTTACACAAACTGTACTCAAATTACAATTAGTAATTGTATATTTCATTCCCTGTATGAAAACGATTACGTCACATTCGGTATCCATGTGATTCAAGATTTTGTACTTAAAACGTTTACATTGGTATTGGATTGACATTTTTAAAACATAACCTAAAATTTAAATGTCAGTAAAATATTTATTACTTTATATTTGAAACCAAATTCTGCATATATTAAATAAAAACAAAATATAAATTTATCTTAACGCATGAAAAATATTATCTACCTTATTGAAATGTGTAATTTTGTAAAATAAAACTTAAAGAAATATACATTTTTATATGTTTTATCATTATATATAAATAAATAAATATATCATCACGCCTTCTTACCCATTACTGGGTGTGGCACTCTGCTGAAGCAGATCTCGGTAAGTGATATATTTTGCGCGTGAAGTGCGGTTACCAGTCGTCAAATCACGGCCCCCAAACATGTTAGTGGTGGAGGAGCCACAGGGATAGCTTTTTCAAATTATGAAAATTTGTCGCCTGTGGGAATCGAACCAGGGACCTCAGGATCCACAGGCCGACTTCATACCACTGTGCTAGCCATCCCATATATATAAATAAATAATATATGAAAATACAAAATACAATGCACATTACCTCTTGTACTACAGTTAAATTAATTAAAGATCCTCGATTCTCCAACTCCAGCGCAAAATAATCATGAAGATGACAAACGCATTTCTCCATTTGATTACCCAAAATTTTTGTATCCATTTCTTATTTTTCAGTCTGTAGTTATGTATCAAAAATGTAACAAACTTAGAACTGAAAGGCGAGAAAATAACAAAATCATGGCCAAAGGTCTCTATTTTATAAACAAACTAGCTATTACCCGCGACTTCGTTCGCGTGGTCTACAATTTAATGCGAGTACCCGGCATGCGTTGCATTGCAACTCAAAGAAAGTGTTTGTGTACAGCTGTCCATGTGAGAAGCATGGATTTTGCAAATTTAGTCCAAACAATTGTAGCGAATGTCCTTGTGCTTTGTTGATGGTCATTGCAAATGTGAGTCGTACCGGAAACTGCAAACATCTGAATTCGAATGGCATAAGACTGAAGCTTTATTATACCTATATGCTAAGATTGGTCCTCGTCTGTACCTATATCAAATTTGAATCGAATCAGTGCAGTACTTTTCAGGACAGCTAGCGGCCATTTTGTTTCAAAACGGCAAACTGAAGCTTTATTATACCGATATGTTAAGATTGGTTCCCGTCTATGCTTATACCAAATTTGAATCGAATCAGTGCAGTACTTTTCAAGATAGCTAGCGGCCATTTTGTTTCAAGATGGCGGACTGACGATTTATTATATCTATATGTAAAGATTCGTTCCCGTCTATGGTTATATCAAATTTTAATCGAATTAGTGCAGTAATTTTCAAGATTGCTAGTGGCCATTTTGTTTCAAGATGGCGGACTGAAGCTTTATTATACCCATATGTTAAGATTGGTTCTGGTCTATACCTATACCAAATTTTAATTGAGTCAGTGTAGTAATTTTCAGAATAGCTAGCGGCCATATTGTTTCAAGATGGCGGACTGAAGATTTATTATACCTATATGTTAAGATTCGTTCCCGTCTATGGTTATATCAAATTTTAATCGAATTAGTGCAGTAATTTTCAAGATAGTTAGTGACCATTTTGTTTCAAGATGGCGGATTGAAGCTTTATTATACCCATATATTAAGATTGGTTCTGGTCTATACCTATACCAAATTTGAATCGAATCAGTGCAGTACTGTTCAAGATAGCTTGCGGCCATTTTGTTTTAAGTTGGCGGATTGAACTTGTGCTAAGTCAGAAACCTTCGCGGGCGTGCGCACAACAACTTAGCAAAGTTTCATCGCAATCGGAAGAATGATATAGGAACGCATAAGGGACAAACAAACAAACAAACATTAATTTTTATATATATAATATATATATATATATATATATATATATATATATATATATATATATATATATATATATATATATATATATATATATATATATATATATATATATATATATATATATATATATATATATATAGATAGATGTGAACAAAGTAAATATAAATTTTCGTATTAGTAAGAACTGTTATACGTTTTCATTAAAATAATAACTGTGATAGAAAGTGAAAAAACATGAAACGTGTGTCTTTACTTTTTAAAACATACGTTAATGCCATTCGCATAGGTACGAATAATATTATTTAAAAAAAGATAGCTATATTTCATCGTATCTATGATAACCTCGTCCACATATGACGCAATCGTTTTCATACAGGGAATGGAGTTTAACATGTGTTTTTCAAACTACAGAGTGATCAGAAGTAAGTGTTTCAGTTGGCTATTATTTCCTGTTGTTGACAGTGACATTTGATAACGTTGTTTCCCTTTTATTCTTCTATTTCTTAACATTACTCACATTAATCTAAAGTATTTCTATCACTCAATCCTATTTGTATTTATTATAAAAATGACACGTCAAATAATATTTCTACCGTTACCTGACGCTGTGATGATTGTGGAATAAAACGATCCTCAAAATTCAATTTACATTTGAAATTTAATTTATTTTGACATTTAAGTTTTTTAGTTTAGGTTAGATTTCAAATTTATAATTATCTATACTCAGGAGGAGTAATTTAAATTTTAACCGCTAAAACTGACGCTTCTAATTTGCTAGTGCTTCGTCCAGTTTACACTGTACATAGATTTTACATTTGATGCCCGATTTGATGTATCAGAGAATTTTCACCTCCAAAGAAAAGAAAACGTCTTGACTTGGGGCATTTATCTGTCGCTGAAAAGCAGTGCATATTAAATATGTACAAAAATTGGAAAAATAACCCAGGTAAGAATATGACAGCAATCGTATACTCCATTCCCTGTATGAAAACGATGACGTCACATTCGGTATCCATGTGGTTCAAGATTTTGTACTTAAAACGTTTACATTGGTATTGGATTGACATTTTAAAAACATAACCTAAAATTTAAATGTCAAATTAAAATATTTATTACTTTACAAAATTTAATTAGTTTATAATGAAACCAAATTCTGCATATATTAAATAAAAATCCAATATAAATTTATCTTAACGCACGAAAAATATTACCTACCTTTTTATAATATGTAATTTTGTAAAATAAAACTCAAAGGTATATGCATTTTCATATGTATTATTATTATATATAAATAAATAATATTTGAAAATACAAAATACAATGCACATTACCTCTTGTACTACAGTTAAATTAATTAAAGGTTCTCGATTCTCTAACTCCAGCGCAAAATAATCATGAAGATGACAAACGCATTTCTGCATTTGAGAACCCAACATTTTTGTAGCCATTTCTTATTTCTCAGTCTGTATTTATGTATCAAAAATGTCACAAATTTAGAAATGACAGGTGAGAAAATAACAAAATCTTGATCATAGGTCTCTATTTTTATTTTATAAACAAATATGAACAAAGTAAATGTAAATTTATGTATTAGTAAGAACTGCCATACGTTTTCATTAAAATAATAAATGTGATAGAACGTGAAAAAACATGAAACATGTGTCTTGACTTATTTAGTCATACGTTGTCTCATTCGCATAGGTACGAATAATATTATTAAAAAAAGATAGCTATATTTCAACGTATCTATGATAACATCGTCCACATATGACGTCATCGTTTTGATACAGGGAATGGAGTATAGAAGAAATTTCTTGTACAATGGGTAAAATAATCACATAAAATTATATATTTTGGTGTCGATAAATGACGATAAATTTCTTTCTGTAGGAGTAGTAAAATCTACTGTTTATCGGGTAGTTAAAGAATATACACGGACAGGATCTGTTACATCTTCTAAAAAATATAGAGGAAGCCCGCATGTCGTTGCAGCATTCAAAGATTATGTAAAATACTCAGTACATCGGATAGTACATGAATTCTTCCACAGGAACAAACTACCCATTTTAAATAAAATTGAGTTGATATGGGCAAAAATAAAGAATGAAGTAGCATCAAAAAATATATATTATCTGACTGATAATTGTTATTAACAATACGATATCAATTCCTGTTCAATTTTAAACGAATGTAATATATATGTTTTGTATCTTGTTCTTTTGGAACTGTATTCTGTTGTATGAATTTGCAAATAAATACGATAAACATGTGTATTATCACTACGGTCAATTCAAAAATATTGTTATAAATCAAGTAAAAGTGTTTATTTAGAGTACATATTATTTTTATTCATATAATCAAATATACGGAGTGAGAAATTAGAGTTTATAATGTCATTTGTATTTTAAAATAAGTTCCATGAGACTTAATCAGCGCGAACAAAAATCTAGTAACTTTTTTTGGTAACTTTCTATAGTGTAAATCTGACTTGTGCATTTACTCCTCCTGGTTAAAAAACAGAGTATAGATTATGTTATAAAACAAAATACCTATCATTTTTAATAAAAAAGTGTTTTAGGTTAACTGGAACAACAAAAGAAGAACCATTTTTCATGTATAAAATGTTGTTTTTTTTTTATACATTTTTCTCATCAACTCTATCAATTATAGTAGCGTTAATAATAAGCTATTTAACTGGCGTGAACGATGTCGAGGAAATGAATCCACGATTAATTATACCTTGTTTTCGACCGGAGAAAAATCATAAAAACTCTGTAGAAATGCAGAAAATGTTAGTTAAATGATGTGTAAAAATATCTGAAGAAAAATCTAGCATTTATTGTCAACTAAAGATAATGAAAGTCAATTTAGAAATTTAAATTTCTTCTAAAACTGTCCAAACACTGTTATTGAAAATAGGGGTGTGAGATTTTTTTAATACGAAGAAGATTTTCAATTCGTAGTTTCATATTTTATTTAGTTCTGTTGATATAGAGAGTTAAAAGTTATTATTTTTATTCATATTTAGAAACAGGATTTTGAAGGTAAATAATAGGACGTACCTACTATTAATATATCTTTATATTTTACGTAACTAATACATAAATTTGATAATGGAATTTTTTTGTTCCATGTTTGTTATAAATACTATTTTTGTAAGCCTATTTGTTAGTCGCGTGTAAGTTTAAATAAATAAAATAAATAATAGAGTAGGACGTGCTTGTTAAATTAATGTTAGTGAAAATGTAATAAGTGTTATTAATTATGTCGTCTTGTATTTTATTTTAATAAGCCATTGTTTTTGTATTACAATTGGACTCGAATCTATTTGTTCCTTGGGTTTAACCAAAAACAGAAAAATAAAAAAAAGATATAAGAAACAAAAAAATGTGTTAAGTTATGTACAAAATAATTAAATATTTAAATAAATAAACTATTAAATATTTGATTTTATTCTAGTTTCCCAGAATTATTAATAAACAATATAAAAGATTTAATTCGCACAAAACAATTAATTCATGTCAACAGAAACTCAACAATTTTTATATTTAAATTGCAAATAATTGTCTATTTAAAAAAAAAGTTAATATAAAGAAACATATATGTAAAACATTACAGTAATTAAATATAAGTTGTGAAAATGAGTTCATATTTCGGAATAGTCGACTATGTTGTTTTTGCATTAACTTTAATTTGGTCAGTAGTGGTAGGTTTGAGATTTGGGTGTTTTGGAAGTAAACTAAATTCTGCGAGAGAATATTTGTATGGAAAACGAAATTTGAAGGCGATTCCTGTGGGACTCTCCATATACAGCAGGTAATTTTCAAATAAATGTAGTTATTCTTACATGAAAGGAAGAAAGTGATACACTTTATTCCGATGGTGTCATTATATTTCTCGTATCGAAGGCGAGAGTTATAGAAGTATACATATAATTTTTTCATTACCCAATCAGAAAGTAAATTTTTCTGATATAAATTAGAAATTTAGATAAGATTTATTATATTCTTGATAGATGTCACTTGGATATCACTAACGTCAAATCATACCGTTGTTTTCCAAATGAGGCAAGAAAATTTTACTTTCTGGTAGAGTCGTGAAAAAAATACCTAAAGCGTGTCTGGTGGATTTTAATAGTTTATTATATAACAAGCATCGAAAGTGTAAAATAACGTGCGAGTATAAAAATTGAAAAACAAGGCGCGCAGTGCCGAGTGATTTAAGCACACAAGCACAGTTATCACCCTTTAAAGCGAGTTATATACACTAGTTTTCAGACGACCACAAAATATTTCTCAAAAAAGTTTACAAGAGCAATGTTGCTACACTTTGACAGCTGATGCGTTTTTGTAGGTAAGCGTTGACGTTGGACGTTTGAGGTTAGGTATTGTGATACCAACTGTACTAACCGTAATTTCAAAATATTAAGTAATGCTAAAATATTAGTAAATAAGTAATTATTAATTTAAAAAAATAAGATTTATCTGTGCCAGAGCTGGGAACTACTTAAAGTAAAAGTACTGGAAGTAGTACTTTAAGTATATCATATACTTAAAATACTTTACTTAAAATACTTTTGAAAATTAGTATTCAATACTTTACTTAAAATACTTTTTTTCATGCAAAAGTACTTGATATACTTTCATGTACTTAAAGTACTCAAAGTAAAAAAAAGTATTTATAATAATTTATATACTTTAAATACTAAATACTTTGCGCATGCGCATAACTAGTGCGTAATTTGAATCATAAAGGGCACATCGAATGTTATACTGACAACATGAAAAATTTATTTTAAAATATATTATGAAAATGTAATTCATAAAATTTAGTACGATACAAGTGTGTTATGATATCGTTTGTTCAACTTTTTATGCGTGATTATTATGCATCGTAACAAACTATGTAGTATTATAAATTATAAGTACTTATTTTCTATATCCGTTTGATAATAGACACTTTTTTACTCATTTACAAGCAGATTCATAAAGCGGATTAGCAGTAACACCATTTTTTATTTCGTTTTTAACTTTCTTTTCAATGTCTGAAACAAGTTTATTTTAAATCTAGTTAAAAAGAGAGTACATTAGCAGCAAATTTAGTTTATTTCTTTAATCTGTTTTAATTAGAAACAGAGTTATAGATACTATTAAAAACGGTGTTAGCGCTAATCCGTTTTGTGAATCTGCCTGTTAAAGGCCAGTTTTTCAATCACCGATTAATGTTAATCATGATTAAATAATAATGGTAACCATAGTTTCCATTATTATTTAACATTAATCAAGAGTAAACCGGCGATTGAAAAACTGGCCCTAAGTTAACTCAGTGAAATAGTGAGATCATTATATCACTCTTTTTGTTTGATTGAAAATATTGTTGTAATATTAACATACACTTGAAGAAAATTTATTTATTATTATAAATTTCAATAACCTAGTTGTTATATATATAAACCCTTTCATGTTTGTTATAGCTGCTGAATTCCTTACTTCTATTTAACCC
Organism: Pterostichus madidus; assembly: GCA_911728475.2. Taxonomy (NCBI): domain Eukaryota; kingdom Metazoa; phylum Arthropoda; class Insecta; order Coleoptera; family Carabidae; genus Pterostichus; species Pterostichus madidus. The sequence continues at coordinate 16,683,105 of OU452303.1, forward strand.
TGGAGTGGTGGCGCCCTATGCCGTAACATTAGTGGTGGCGCTGAGTCTGACAGACTCAGGATAAATAAATTCATAATAGTAATTGTTTCCAACCTGGATTTTTTATTGTTAGTATTTCAGTTACTTACATACCTTACCTTTATATGCATATCACTGTTTTAGCTGTCAAATTAATTTAAAATAAGGAAAAAGGGAAAATACAATTGTGCTGTAAAATACAAGAAATAGTACAAAGGCACACTTAAATTTGAAAATGCATTTACTGGAAAACATATACATATGAAAAACATATATTTTCCGAAGGAAAACGTTATAAACAATATTAAAATTTATTTTATGGCAGAACCACACACACACAGGACATCGAAATTCTACATGCTTCAAACACAACATTTTCTTACAAATTTTACAGAAGTAACGTGTGGTATTGTTGTTTTTGCATAAATGACAACGTTTTCTGCCGACTGGTACTTCTTGCTGAACTATGGCAACATCAGCTGAAGTTCCTGCCACTTCCTGACGTCTTTCTCGGATTGCTGGTGCAATATTTTCCATACAAAAACGACGCTTCAAGTGCTGGTCTACTAGTTCAACTGCTAATTTTTTTATATAAATTCTTTGAACTATTTTCGAATTTTGGTTATTCGACACGTGATTATTTGCGAGTTTATGCGTGCCACATTCATAAGTGAATAAAATATTACCATTAGCCACCTTTTGGCACAAAGTTCGTAGATTTGCGAGTCCTAACGTTTTGAGGTGAGCGATGTTTTTTCCAGACCGTGCCATCTTTGCCAATAAAACTAGGAATTCGTGGATTTTTTTGCTGGTGATGGTAAATTCTCGCTATCGCTTTCTCATTCTTGCTCTGTGTCAGAATCAGACAAACATTCATCGAGATTATCTCTTCGCCCTCGGATTCTTCATCATCAAAAACTTCCTCAGTGTCAGTGTCTACTTCCTCTAGTAACCGGAATAAATGCGTCTGTTCTTGCTCATAATTTATTTTCCTTAAATTATATTTCATTAAATTAACTTAATTCGATCAAGATTTACTACTTACCAAAAGCGCAAAACAAATACAAATTAGCAATACATGCAACTTGAAACTGGTGGTCCGTAAGTGGTGGCGCCGAGTCTGACAGACTCGGAAGGCTAAACAAATTTTACTAAAAACAATTTACACTGTTATAACTGCGTAGATCAGTAGAGTACTGAATTTTACGAAGCTACTGAAGAGTGGTACCCCAAATTTTCACCCCCTCCCTTTTTACATGCTTGAGTCTGAGAGACTCGGCGCCACCGCTGCAGGATTAATTTTGAATTGTAAATTGTTAAAGTATCTTTCATAATATTATTAATTTTGTTTTTAAATTAAATTCTGTATTAAAATAACATATTTGTTAATTTTACTTAGTATTTAGTACTGTAATTACATTTTAACGATAAAAAGTATTTCAAGTAATACTGGTATTTAGTATTTAAAATACTTTTTTAGAAGTATTTTGTATTTAGTATTTAAATACTTTTTATGAGTACTGGTCCCAGCTCTGATCTGTGCAAATGTGTTGAAAAATCTGCCAAAATTTCGATTCAAATAATAATACAAATTCTTTTCATTTATTTTATTATTTTCTTTCATCGTAACGCCATCTGTTGTCAATCAGTAGAACTTCACCTGGTATAATAGAAGTGTGTGTTATACTAACATATCAGTGTATGTTATGTTCAACTTTCTGCAGTAATTTATGATGTTGTTATTGTTACTTTCATAGGTGGTCGTCTGAAAAATAAATAAATAAATAAATATATCATCACGCCTTTTACCTATTACTGGGTGTGGCACTCTGCCGAAGCAGATCTCGATGATATATTTTTGCGCGTGAAGCGCGGTTACCAACCGTCAAATCACGCCCCCCAAATATGTTAGTGGTGGGAGAGCCACAGGGATAATTTTAAATTGGTGAAAATGTTTTGTCGGCTGTGGGGATCGAACCAGAGTTCTTTGAATCTACAGGCCGACTTGATACCACTGTGTAATTACCTCATATTTTAACATATATCATTTATCTTTAACTAAATATACAGAGTGACCAAAAGGAATTGTTTCAGTTGGCAATACAATTTTGGGGATCTTTTTATTCCACAGTTGGCACAACGTCAGGTAAAGGCGGAAATGCTATTTGACATTTCTAATAAATACAAATAGGTTATGTCAGAAGTCTGACAGCTAATAGAATTTTGACTTTTTAAGTAATAGAAATACTTTAGAAATAAATATAATAATACATATACTCAAACACTTTGGGGCCGTAATTTGACGGTTGATAACTGCACTTCACGCGAATAAATATATCACTTACCGAGATCTTCTTCGGCAGAATGCCACACACAGTAATGGGTAAAAGGCGTGATGATGTATTTATTCAATTATTTATATTATTATATAATAAAATAATAACATTAAACTGCAAAACACTTCTTTATTAAAAATGATAGGTATTTTATTTTATAACATAACCTAGATGACGCCAGGTAAAGGCGGAAATGCTATTTGATATTTCTAATAAATACAAATAGTTTATGTCAGGAGTCTGACAGCTACTAGAATTTTAACTTTGTAAGTAACAGAAATACTTTAGAAATAAATGTAATAATAAATGTACTCAAATTTAAATTTAAATTTTCAAATGTCACTGTCAACAACAGGAAATGAATTTATGTATCAGGCTTACCAATTTCAAGTATTTTTTTATTGCCAACTGTAACAATTCCTTTTGATCACTCTAAATATATGTACAATATAAATTGTGTTTAATTGCTAATAACAGTTAATTTTTACAAAAAGATTAGAAACGTCTAAAAAAGCAGATTTTCACTTGCAGTATTGTATCAGCAGTAGCAATAATAGGAACCCCTTTAGAAATATACGCATTTGGAACGGAGTATATGTTGTGTCCTATTGGAACATTGATGACAATGTTTTTCGTATGGTTAGTAATTCTGCCAGTTTTCAATGGAACGTTGGATATCAAAACACCGTACGAGGTAATTACGTTGAAATAATGGTTATTTATGTGTAAACGGCGTAATTCAGCTTGTATGCAGCGTTGCCAGATTGAAAAATAAAAGTATCGTACCAACCTTTAAAAATTATCGTATTTTGAAAAAAAATATCGTACATTTAAAAAACGAATCGTACAATATCATTTTTTAAATAATTAGTTATATGGGAATATTTTAAAAATCAAATATTTTAAAATTAAATTTTATTAATAGCGTACTTGTTCCTCATCACTACTTGCAGAGCTCGACAAACCAAAGTAAAACCGTGGCTGGAATGCGCATTAACTCCACCCATTCAAGTATATAACGAATGGTGTAGCTCTCCTTTGGTGCGCAAGTAAAATATAGTCTCGGTGAAAACACTTGACCGCCTCACTATGTAGGATATGCGCATTTATGCAAATTTAATAATGATATATTTATTTATTATTAATCTATCATAATTATTATTCTTTTCACATACTATTTTTATAAATGGAAATAATTACACGCCGTCTTATTTCACAAATTTAAATTCAACTTTTGACACTGAATGTACCGACGATAGTAGCGACCTCCGAAGCCATACCTCTCAGGGTTTTACTTTGGTTTGTCGAGCCCTATTGTAGTTTTATTCTTTCATAACATATATCTATATATATTTTATTTTTGCGAAACGGCACACCAATCACGCACAATAAAAACGTGTCAAGTAACAGAGTATTTAGTACCAAAAGTTTATTTAAAAATCGATAATATTGTTAATATAAAAAATATATACATATGTGGTGTTTAACTATATTACACTAATGCCAATGGCATACTGGTCGAGGAGCATCAATGAGCGTCGAGGAGCTCATCGATGAAACAACAGAACGCACCCTGACTGATAAAATAAACAGACACGAAAAAATAGCACAAAGCAAAACCAAAATGACAGCCCACGCTAACATGAAATGAGACACAATAATACGTGTGAAATGAGACACAATCGTTTCATCGAGAAACTCCTCGACGGAAATAGAGGAGCCTCTATTTTTCCTCGACACTCATTCATGCTCCTCGACCAGTGTGCCATTGGCTTAATGCACAGTTGTAGGAAACATATATTATCGTCTAAAATTTATATAAAGTAAAATAAACTATTAGTACCTCTTAATTTATTTTAACTGTGTATTTTTTCAGTATTACGAACTACGATTCAATAAAACAATTCGATACATCTCAACAATACTGTACATACTCCTCACAGTATTAATGATGCCCCTAGTTTTATTTTCAAGTTGTTTAGCAGTTGCTGAAGCAACAGGAATCAACATTAACATTTGTACAACAGTCGTAGGAGGTGTATGCATCTTTTATACCGTTTTGGTATGTCAGAATTTTAGTAAACAGTTTAAGTGTTGAATTTGTAAATGTTTTGTGAATTAGGGAGGATTTTCGACTGTGGTCTGGACGGATGCATTTCAAGCTACCCTTATGCTAGCGACCTCTATCGGTATTATGATGTTAGCGGTAGCTAGAGCCGGTGGAATGCAGGAAATTTGGACCAAAGCAGAATATGGAAATCGAATTAAATTTATCAAGTAATTACATACGTAACATTATAATATGTTTCATTAAATGGGGTGGCACAGACCCTTGAAACATTCACTGAACATTTATTCATTAGATTTATCTGGCACATCATCCATAGTCATAATTCCTTTTTCGACTGCTATAAAAAGTTTACATTTAAGAGAGATTTAAGCTGGATTCAGAGTTTACATAACATATCATAACATAACATACCCATAACATAACATGTAGAACATTCTAGGTTTCATAGTTAAAATTATGTTTATGTAATGCCAACTTCATGTTACTGTATTGCTTATAGACCAAGGGCGTGTGACGTCCCGATTTTAGATGTGCTCCGTAACTGTCAAACGAGTGACTCTCACATCAATATTAAATGTACGAGTTAGACTGTATAGATAGAATATATTTTTAACAAGTATATGTGCATATAATTCCAAAAGTGACAAGTTTCTATTCTGTGCATCATTTCATGCGTGACAAAGTGTAAGATTTATTTTATCAAATGAAACGTAATTTGAAGAATGTGTCGCGAGTTGCATACTTTTACAATTTTATAGTGTTTATATATTTAATATATAGAAAATACCTAAATGTTTAAAAACAATTTTATATGTTTACTTCATAGTGTAAAGTCAAGTAATTACTATAATATACAATAGTGTCACTTTTATTGAAGTTTGAACAGTTCATTTTAGGTTAACATTTTCCAAATCAACTAATTTCGTTAAAATTTTAATATTCTTCTCTAGTATTTAATTTTTTTCATTTATAATTGTTGTGTTTTCGATCGTGACGTCACACGCCTGTCGTCTATATATTTAGTACCTTCATTTCTAATTTTGACAGTTTTGACATTAGTTCAGAATAGGTGGAATCATGCTGGATACCAACGGTATTGTTCCAGTTATCGTAGTATTGTTTCCTAATAGTTGATTTAAAACGGCAGATATCGCATTCCACACATTATTTTTTTCTTCACATTTTAAAAATCTGATTGAGATTTTTTATATATTAAGGGGTAAGGCCACTCTAGGTAAGGAAAAAAAGAGTCATTTTCTAGATTTCGTTAAAAAAAATCTAGAAAACGTGCTGCTTAAGAACTGTTTTTGGATATTTATTTAGTGCTCTTTAAACTTTATTTCAAAATTTTTTTTAAAGAAAATATTCAAAATTGTCATCAGAAATTAAAAAAAATGGCGACTCCTCTCGGCGCGTAGGGCAAATCGGGCGAAAACATTCCGGGAACAGCAATGGACATGGAACAAAAAGGGATATGTTTTCTTAATCTCTGATGTATACTCTAAAAAACTACGGGCTGGATTTTGAAAATTTTGATTTTTAACAAAATGGCGCACGTTTGAAAAAAAGTTCATTATTCGGGACTAAATTTCTGTATAAAAACGACCAAAAAAAACGAATGAAGCACTTTTAAAAAAAAAGCCGCCGTAGTTTTTGAGTATTTTATATCTACAATAAGAAATAAAAAGATTCAGCATGATCCATCAATTAGTATTTCAGATTTCTTTTCGCCCGATTTTGAAAATATGATTTCGAAAAAAACGCGTTTAAAGTTTCGAGTCATATTTTTCATGGGGATATAGTCACTGGGCAATAATTCCCCCCACCGCCTCTTAAACCGCCAAAAAATTTACTTATTGTTTAATATTAACAGATTGTAAATATCAAAATCAAATTAAAAAAAATATATATATATTTTCATAGAAGTATTGTATTTACCTCTAATCCGCAATGCCTGCACCATAAAATTGTCGCTTAGCGCGCGGCCTTTTTCCCCTCTGAAATACTTCCGCGCGGCATTTAAATTAATTGTCCCATATTCCTAAGGGTTTAAACTATAATTTAAGCAAAAAAAAAATGCATTTTTTGAAAATTCTAGAGTGGCCTTACCCCTTAATGCATTATTTTCTACAGGTGAAATTAATAATATTTCACTCATTTTATAAAAAATTGCATTTTTAAATTTGACAGCTGTCTAAATTGTTACTGTCTTTGTTTTGTTTGAAGTGTAAACAAATAATAATAAGTCTATAATTTAAAGTGAAAATTAGCCTGTAAAAATATGTTCCAACCACCCTTAAAATCGGCACATTCACATCGGCGCCATTTTTTGTTGCCACTGTTCCCAAATCTAATTTTCTTTTTTTCATATTTATCATGACATAATCTATTGAAAAAACCATTTCTGTCACTGGAATAAATGAGACGTCATCTGCTACGGCATAGCGCCACACCCAGTAATGGGTAGAAGGCGTGATGATATAAATGATATTTATTTATTTAATTTAGCTGGGATCCGAATCCATTTCAACGATTCAACATTTGGGCTACAACAATTGGAATGTGTTTTAACTATGCAGCACATATGGGCTGTCCCGCAAGCTCCTTGCAACGCTATATGTCGTTGCGAACCGAACAACAAGCCAGAATGTAAGATTACACTTCATGTCACATAAGGATGCAGTAATTTCAAATCTATCATTTGCATAATTTGTCACTTTTATTACACGTGAAAATAATGACAAGTGTCTATACTGCACTATTTTGTAATATTAAATACTGTGTTGAACGTAGGAAAAGATATACACGACTACTGCACGTTTGTCATGAAACGTAGATAATATATTTTTTTTTATTATTACAGAAGCATAGGCATAGGTATCACCGGTTTTATAATTATAACGTTAGTAGGAAGTGTGACAGGATTAAGTATGTATGCTTTCTATCAAGGATGTGATCCAGTTCAAATTAATGTAATCATAAATATTATCTAATTACAAAACAATATTAATTAATACATTATTTTAGGTTGTAAAAGGATATAATAAATTAACGACTCATTTCGCCCTGGAAAATATGAAAAATATTACAGGACTTTCAGGACTCTTCTGTGCAGGACTATTGAGTGCAGGACTCAGGTATATTTTAATACTTGATACATAACATCACATTAAAAAAAAAAAAACTTTTCATCACACCTTCTACCCATTACTGGGTGTGGCACACTGTCGAAGCAGATCTCGGTAAGTGATATATTTTGCGCGTGAAGTGCGGTTACCAGTCGTCAAATCACGGCCCTCAAAGATGATAGTGGTGGAGGAGCCACAGGAGTAGTTTTATGAAATTATGAAAATTGTTTGTCGCCTGTGGGAATCGAACCAGGGTTCTCAGGATCCACAGGCCGACTTTATACCACTGAGCTAGCCACCCCATCACATTATATCCTATTAAATAGGGTAGCACGAACCTTTGAAACATTAATTCATTAGATTCAATCTGTAATACGCTTCTATACCGATTTTTTTGTTATGCACAACCGGGCCAAAATTTATGTGTTTTAACCGTGAAAAGAGGGCATAAACACTTGTTTTTGGGCCTAGGGCCATAATAAATTAATTTTCTATGGATGCGCAAATAAAATAACAATTTTTTTTTTTTGAATAATTGATTTTACAAAATGTCATTTTTACATGTAAAAGTACTTCTTTTAATCTTTTGAATATAAAATTAAATGATCTTTTGTTGTGCATAAATGTTACCAAGGGTGAAAACGGGGGTTTCTGGCTTCGCACCTCGTGCTAATAATCATGTCATGGGCCAGGAACGCCTGTTCTCGCCCTTAATACATAAATAACTATTTTATGAAACTATACTCCATTCCTAGTATGAAAACGATGACGTCATATGTGGACGAGGTTATAATAGATACGATGAAATATAGCTATCTTTTTTTTAATAATATTATTCGTACCTATGCGAATTACACAACGTATGTCTTAATAAGTTAAGACACACGTTTCACGTTTTTTCACGTTCTATCAGTTATTATTTTAATGAAAACGTATGACAGTTCTTACTAATACGAAAATTTATATTTACTTTGTTCACATTTCTTTATAAAATAAAAATAGTGACCTATTTTGTTATTTTCTCGCCTGTCATTTCTAAGTTTGTGACATTTTTGATACATAAATAGGTACAGACTGAGAAATGCGTTTGTCATCTTCATGATTATTTTGCGCTGGAGTTAGAGAATCGAGGATCTTTAATTAATTTAACTGTAGTACAAGAGGTAATATGCATTGTATTTTGTATTTTCAAATAGTATTTATTTATAAATAATAATAATACAAATAAAAATGTATATTCCTTTGAGTTTTATTTTACAAAACTACATATTTCAATAAGGTAGGTAATATTTTACGTGCGTTAAGATAAATTCATATTTGATTTTATTTAATATATGCAGAATTTGGTTTCATTATAAACTAATTAAATTTTATAAAGTAATAAATATTTTAATCTGACATTTAAATTTTAGGTTATGTTTTAAAAATGTCAATCCAATACCAATGTAAACGTTTTAAGTACAAAATCTTGAACCACATGGATACCGAATGTGACGTAATAGTTTTCATACAGGGAATGGAGTATACATGAGAAACTATGACAATCAATGAAAGCATGCTGTCAAACTTCCTTATATTAAGCGAGATATATTTTTTTTAAGTTCTGTAGGTGCTTCTGACGTCACAAGTATTTTTTATGTCTTACTATTAACGCGACTAGTGGTACGAAATTTGTTTGAGTACGAATAATATACGAATTATTTATTAGAAAATAATATTTTACAGTAGTTGAAAGCCCAAGAAAACGAAATTAAGTTATTGAAATAAATATACAACGTGTTAAACATGTGCATACGAGCAAACGATAAACAGTTTAAAAAAACAGTGCTGAGATGTCACAGTTAGTTACGTTCTACTCCGCATATGTCTTTTATTTACCGCGCCAAAATTCTTGAAGCCAATGAGTACTTGTAATGTCACTATATTTTCAATCGCATATATGTTTGATATATAATATTATTTTTAACTCATTTTTTCACTAATAGTCATAATTCAATATACAGGGTCCATTATGAAAGTAATGCGCATGATCGTATTGTGACGCGACTATCCATCACAGCGCGCTCCGATTGGTCGGAAAATGTGGAGGGGGTTCTGCCCGTTAAAACGCGCCTGGTCTTGTTTCGCTCCGAGCATTGAGAGCGGAAGGACGTGTTTTTGCGTGGACGTTGTTTTCGCCTTTGTAACACGGCGTGATGCAGGGTTCGCTTGAACAGCGGTACGCCATCAAGTTTTGCGTGCGGCTTGGAAAAAATGCTACCGAAACATTCCAGATGCTTCAAGAGGCCTTTAGGGACAACTGCTCCGAGTGGCACACAAAATCATCTCCGCGCCGCAAAAAAGCGCGCATGAGCAAATCTCGCATCAAATCCATGCTCATTGTCTTCTTTGACGTTCGAGGAATCGTCCATTTTGAATTCGTACCGCTAAGACAAACCGTCAACGCAGTCTTTTACTTGGAGGTGCTCAAAAGATTGAAACTCCGGGTCGCGCGCGTGAGGACTGACATCCAAGCGGTCAAACTTCACCACGACAATCCTCCAGTCACTCGGCCTTCATCGTGACCAACTTCCTGGCCCGGAGCAACACCCCACTGGTCCCCCAGCCCCCTTACAGTCCCGATTTAGCTCCCTGTAACTTTTTCTTGTTCCCCCGACTGAAGAGAGAGCTAAAAGGGAAGCATTGGGAGACAGTGGCGAACATCCAAACGCATGTCACAAGGTTCTTAAAAGACATCCCTGTGGAGGAGTTTCAGGGTGCCTTCCAGGCGTGGCAGACACGTCTACGCAAGTGTATCGATGCAGGAGGGGACTATTTCGAAGAATTTTAAGCATATGTACCAATAAAATCATTCAATCTATTTTTCTCATAAAATGCGCATTACTTTTATAATGGACCCTGTATATTTTATATTTTTATCGTATGGAGTAGGTGGCACAGTGATATCGTATCGGCCTGTGAATCCTGAGAACCCTGATTCGATTCCCACTGCTGACAAACATTTTCACCAAATTAATACTACTCCTGTGGCTCCCTCTTCACTAATATCTTTGGGGGCTGTGATTTGATTGCTGGTAACCGCACTTCACACGGAAAAATATATCACTTACCGAGATCTGCTTCGGTAGAGTGCCACACCCAGTAATGGATAGAAAAATCATGATGATATATTTATATTTATTTTATTTATATCATTGTGTCTCTTTAATTTGAGTATGGTACATCAGCCCATAAACATTTCTAACTTTGTACACCATTTGCATTCATAATTCCTGTCATGCAAGCTTATTAATATATTTTAGTCACTAATTATTATTATTACTAATTTTTCTTTTTAGTTCATTGTCAGCAGAAGCGAACACATTTAGTGGTATAATCTACTACGATTTTATCCAAAATAAATTTCCAAAATATAGCAGCGACAAAAGCGGAGCATTTGTCATGAAGATAATTGTTTTCGTTTTTGGTGTTTATTGTTTGTTAATGGCACCAGTCATGGCTAATGTCAAATATCTACTTCAAGTAAAAACTAATTCTTTATTTAAAATGCAATTTATAATTAATTATTTCTTACAGATGGCTATCACGATAACTGGTTCAATAAATGGAGCAAAATTAGCTTTAATTATACTTGGAACAACTTTTCCAAAAGTTACAAGTCGAGTATGAAAACAACACTATTCTGTTTGATTTATATTTAATTTGTGATTAATTTTAGGGTGCTTTAAGTGGCATCATTACTGGGTTTATATTTATTTGTTGGATCGCATTCGGCGCAACTTATTATGACGTTGGAAGTTTATCACAGTTAGCTGTTTCCACAGAGAACTGCACTTCAAATAATACTGACAATATTTTATTCAATTCTACTTTTACATCCATGTCAACTTCAATAAATAATACGTATGTTACTACATTAGATCTTGTTACATGCCATGAAATGAGGTAGCACGAACCCTTGAAACATTCACTGCACATTTATTCATTAGATTCAACCTGCAATTAATTTCTATCCAGTTTGAAACAAGCTCGTTTCATCTTTCGTTCACGTAACAAACCTTCAATCATATCCATCCATTTATTCCTAGTGATACTAGGTTCTTTAGACAATCTCTCACCCTCATATTCACCAATCTTTCATTCGACGTGCAACAACTTTCTTGTCCATCATACATTCACCATATAAATATTTCATACAAGTTAAATAAAATAAATAAATAAATATATCATCACGCCTTCTACCCACTACTGGGTGTGGCACTCTGCTGAAGCAGATCTCGGTAAGTGATATATTTTGCGCGTGAAATGCGGTTACCAGTCGTCAAATCACGGCCCCCAAACATGTTAGTGGTGGAGGAGCCACAGGGATAGCTTTTTCAAATTATGAAAATTTGTCGCCTGTGGGAATCGAACCAGGGACCTCAGGATCCACAGGCCGACTTCATACCACTGAGCTAGCCATCCCATTCATACAAGTTAATATATATAAAATGTTTTAGGTTAACTGGAACAACAAAACAAGAACCATTTTTCATGTATAAATTGTCATTTTTATTTTATACATTTTTCTCATCAATTCTATCAATTATAGTCGCGTTAATAGTAAGCTATTTAACTGGCATGAACGATGTTGAGAAAATGGATCCACGATTAATTATACCTTGTTTTCGACCGAAGAAAAACCATGAAAACTCTGTAGAAATGCAGAATATGTTAGTTAAATGATAAAATATCTAAAGAATAATCGAGCATTTATTGTCAGCCAGAGATACTGGAACTCAATTTAGATATTTAATTTGTTTCTAAAACTATCCGAACACTGTTATTGAAAATAGGGGTGTGAGATTTTCTTAATACGAAGAAGATTTCAATTCGTAGTTTCATATTTGATTTAGTTCTGTAAATATAGAGAATTAAAAGTTATTATTTTTAATCATATTTAGAAACAGGATTTTCAATGTAAATAATAGGACGTACTATTAATATATCTTCTTACGTAAGTAATACATAAATTTGATAATGGATTTTTGTTTGTTTCATGTTTGTTATAAATACTATTTTTGTAAACCTATTTGTTAGTCGTGTGTAAGTTTAAATAAATAATATAAATAATAGAGCAGGAAATGCTTATTAAATTCATGTTCAAATGTTATTAATTATAAAATAAAATAAATAAATATATCATCACGCTTTTTACCCATTACTGGATGTGGCACTCTGCCGAAAAAGTGATATATTTATGCGCGTGAAGTACAGTTACCAGCCGTCAAATCACGGGCCCCAAAGATATTTATGGTGGGTAATTTTAATTTGGTGAAAATGTTTATCGACTGTGGGGATCGAACCAGGAATTTCAGAATCTACAGGCCGACACGATACCACTGAGACATTACCCCTTTAATTAATTATGTCGTCTTGTATTTTATTTTAATAAGCCATTGTTTTTGTATTACAATTGGACAGGAATCTATTTCTTCCTTGAGTATAACCAAAAACAGAAAAAGTAAAAAAGACTTAAGAAACAAGAAAATGTTTTAAGTTATGTACAAAATAATTAAATACTTACATAAATAAACAATTAAATATTCATTAAATTCATACAAATATCAAAAAGCTGAATGTTCAGAGATTATGTATTATCACTTGTTTCTTAATTTGGGCGAGATTAAATATATGAAATATTTTTTTTTAATTTTAATTTGTTATAGCTACTTCGCGAAATTCTCATTGTTTACCTGTGAAATGTGCTTTGCGGTACACTCAGCGCTAAAATGATCAGAAATAATGACAACTGTCAATCATGTTTTAAGATGTTGCACTACATAGAGATATACATGAAAATTCGTAAGTATTTCATAATTCGTGTTCTGAAACATGTGTTTTTATGTTTTTCGTGTTATATTATATATAGGGGTATTTTCTTATAACAAAATATTTCATCAGCATACTAGTGGAACAGGATAATATGAAATATTGGAATGTATTATTTATCTCTCAATATACGATGTTTTCAAAATAAATGAGACGGGTGCCGCACCGGCAATTTATCGCGGTCACAAACAATTGAAGAAAAACGACGACAATAACCGATAGAAACACAAACAAATAAGTATTTACTTATCTAATTATTAATTGCAGTACGAACACGCCCAATAGCTGTTAGTAAATCTTAACACTGAAGCACTCGCGACTAGGGCTGAGCGATGTTTAAATTTAGAAATAGATCTCTGTTTACGAAATGAAATCGATTTATCGCAATGGGGGATTCAAGTGGTAGAGCTTTTTAATATATATTTATTAAAATAAATTCTTGACCTTACATCATATTTAATACAATATAAAATCATACCATAAATTATATCTTTATTACAGAAATATGAAAGTTAAAGTTGAATAATTCAAATCGCTCATTTGTATTTCACACTGCCATATTGAAATTATTATTATTCTATCCCTTTCTGCATTACAACAAACGCCGTTGTTATCCGTCTAGTTATGTTTTGTCTGAGGATTCTATGACAACGACACACGTTACTTGAAGTTACTTGTTATTTATCTCTGTCTTATCTGTCTCTCTTTAAGCTAAGATGCAACTACGTCATATTCGTTTGTTTCGAAAGTTTAAATATTTTTATTATGCTTAATACAAGTTAAAAAAAAAATAATTTTGGGTATAATTATTTTATTGCGTAGATTAATATATAAAAAATTCAAAAAAGTCTTGAAAGGCCCATTATGGACCGGTAAGTTGTAAAATAATATGATTTTAAATAATGCCGCCAAATTTATAGAATATTGGCCAGTGTCAGTACGTTTTCAGCTTAAATCAGTACACTGGCAACACTGATTTCAGTACAAATTTAACCTCAGAACAACTCTGCTTAAAGTACTTTCCCTTATCGCACCGGCAATCTTTCGTCTTAACGACTGTAGATAGGCCTTCATTATAATAGTTATTTTCCTACAACTGTGCGATTTCTTTGTTATTACGTAACTATAATTGCCTTGGTTACGTATGGAAAGTAGATGAATGCAGACCAAGTGCGTTTCCGAAAGCAAAGAAACACTAGTGCGGAAAGTGCTTCATTACGTAACTGTCAAAAGAATATTGTTTTGACAGCGATTTAAATTTCGCGCCGAGCGCGGTATTCATATTTTGACCACAAACGCATATGGAAGAAGAAGATACGGTGAACCAGCGCTAGTAAATATGCAGTAGTATATTTTGACGTTTATAAACGTAATCTTAATTTGCAGTATATCTAATCTGTAGACAATTAATAAAAAGAACCGAACAAAGTAAAATATATCGATAAATGGTTTTATTTAAAGAGTAAGTGAAATACTTCATATTTATTGTTTGTGTATATTATTAATACAGTTGTTACAGTTGCTTATATTGACATAATGTAAAGTGGAAACTTTTGTGTCTAAAGAAACATTGATTTCTTCCGTACCTGTTCATATTATTACCAGTAATATTATTGGTAACAATTTCGGAAGCTTCAGAAGTACCAGCAGCAGGTTGATTGTCATTGTCGAAAATAGATCCAACATAGTATGATCCGGAGCTTCAATTATCTTTGGAGGTGTTAATCAAGATGATTTTGAAGAAATTATTTTGACGTTAGTGAAATATTTTTAAATAACGTAGAACAATGTGCAAGCAATCAACAAACAAACCATAGCAACGCCGTAAAACATCGTTGTCATGTAATATCATTAAAATTTTATAAATTTGATAAATTTTAATAATATTTTAGTGATTTACTAAATCGCACAGTTGTAGGAAAAATGTTGTTTATAACACGTGCCGAAAAAGGTTACATGCTCGTGCAGATTTCCGCACTCGGCAAGCCTCGTGCGTTAAATTCTGCACTTGCACGTAACGAGTCTTTTTCGGCACTTGTTATAAAAATAACTATTTTATAACAAGTGCCGAAAAAGGCTTGTTACGTGCAACTGCAGAATTTAACGCACGAGGTTTGCCGAGTGTGGAAATCTACACGCGCTGTAACCTACGTCTGTCTCTATAAACAATGATATTATTGCAATCTGTCATAGTATATTACATAACAAGCATCGAAAGTGTAAGAAAACGCGCAGCGCCGAGTGATTTAAGTACACGAGCACAGTTATCACACTTTCGAGCGAGTTATGTACACTATTTTTCAGACGACAACAAAATATTTCTAAAAAAGTCTACAAGAGCAATGTTGTTACATTTTGACAGCTGATGCGTTTTTGTAGGTAAGCGTTGACGTTTGACGTTTGAGGTTAGGTATTGTGACATCAACTGTACTAACCGTAATGTCAAAATATTGAATAATGTAAAAATATTAGTAAATAAGTAATTATTTATTTTAAAAAATAAGATTTATTTGTGCAAAAATGATGAAAAATCTGTTAAAACTTCAATTCAAATAATAATACAAATTCTTTTCATTTATTTTATTATTTTCTTTCATCGTAACGCCATCTGTTGTCAATAGGTGGAACTTCACCTGATATGTTAGAAGTGTACGTTATACTAACATACGAGGTGTATGTTAGGTTCAACTTTCCGTTGTAGTTTATGATGTTGTTATGGTTACTTTCATAAGTGGTCGTCTGAAAAATTATTAATGGACATTTAAATATTTAATGCTACTAAAATGGTACCTTAATTTTATATAGTATTTAATGCTTCATTAAAGGAAAAGTATGTTGGTGCAACGAAATTACAATTTTTTTAATGTTTGTTAAATTTAACTTTCCATTAAATATTTAATTATTGTTGGTGCAACCAGCCCTAAATGTTTTATTTGAAGCCTTTTTGTTTAATAGTTATTATAATATCAAGTGCCGAAAAAGGCTTGTTATTTGCAAGTGCAGAATTTAACACTAAATTCTCATTTTCGGAATCTGAATCATTTCCGGAATTATCATTATCTGATTTATCGACTTAATAGTTATTTTTATAACAAGTGCCAAAAAAGGCTTGTTACGTGCGTGAATGGGGGATTCAAGTGGTAGAGCTTTTTAATATATATTTATTAAAATAAATTCTTGACCGTACATCATATTTAATACAATATAAAATCATACCATAAATGATATCTTTATTACTGAAATATGAAAGTTAAAGTTGAATAATTTAAAACGTTCGCACTGCCATATTGCAATGACGTAGTTGCATTAAGCCAATCACAGAGCTTTGTCTGAAACGTTTGTCGGTGCTCAAGACGAAGAAGAAATAAGCATTCAGCATTCTACGATTCTACCAACGACGAATAATACTAGACGAATTATGCCGTATTCAAGTCAATGCAGTGTTGTGAAGCAGAGAGGAATGGAATAACTTTTGGGTCCGCCGGATGCGCGGCAAGGAGCGAGTACACTTTGATGTTATGCAAGTTGCTCCTTGCCGCGCACCCTCCTCACCAACCAGTTATTCTATCCCTTTCTGACTCACAACAAACGCCGATGTTATCCGTCTAGTTATGTTTTGTATGAGGATTCTACTGACAACGACAAGTTACGTGTTATTTATCTCTGTCTTATCTGTCTCTCTTTAAGCTAAGATGCAACTACGTCATATTCATTTGGTTCGAATGTTTAAATATTTTTTATCATGCTTAATACAAGTTTTTTTAAAAAATCAAAAATTTGGGTATAATTATTTTATTACGTAGATTAATATATAAAAAATTCAAAAAAGTCTTGAAAGGCCCATTTTTATTGACAGTTAAGTATGCCATGAATTGACATTTGTTATTTGAAAACAAATTGTTCATTTTATCTCGTAAAGTTTGTGAAAATATGTCTGTTTGATGGCGTTATAAGCTAATATCTCTACTTCTTTTATAAATTCATTAAAATGTGTGCATCTACCATAAGTACAATTAGCGTTATAATAGGCAAAATTTAGAATAATTAAAAACGGGTGTTTTTTCATTTACTTTGTGTACAAAATCAAACTTTCCATCGGTTTCCAAGGTAATTTTGATTTATACGAGTACAAAATAGTTGTTTTTACAACAAGTGCCGAAAAAGGCTTGTTATGTGCAAGTGCAGAATTTAACGCACGAGGCTTACCGAGTGCGGAAATCTGCACGAGCACGTAACCTTTTTCGGCACGTGTTATAAAAATAATTATTTTGTACTCGTATCAATCAAAATTAACTTAACTGTCAATAAAAATTCACGCACGTAACAAGCCTTTTTTGGCACTTTTTATAAAAAATAACTATTAAGTCGATAAATCAGATAATGATAATTCCGGAAATGATTCAGATTCCGAAGATGAGAATGTAGTGTTAAATTCTGCACTTGCAAATAACAAGTCTTTTTCGGCACTTGATACAAAAATAACTATTAAGCAAAAAGGCTTCAAATAAAACATTTAGGGCTGGTTGCACCAACAATAATTAAATATTTAATGGAAAGTTAAATTTAACAAATATTAAAAAAATTTTAATTTCGTTGCACCAACATACTTTTTCTTTAATGAAGCATTAAATACTACATAAAATTAGGTAATTTTCAAATAACTGTAGTTATTCTTGTACGAAAAGAAGAAAGTGACACACTTCTTTCCGATGGTGTCATTATATTTCTCGAACTGAAAGCGAGAGTTATAAATCACCTGAAGGAAAAATGATACTTTCTTCACGAAGTATACATATAATTTTTTTCATTACTCATTGGTACGTCGAGTATTCTTTATTTGAATTAAAGGAAAGTGACAACGCTGTCAAGTTACAAAAACAACCTTAAAATATTTGAAAACTGAAGTTTATGTGATCAGACAAAATACATTTAATGGAACTGGTTATTTTATTTATACATTCAATATTATTTGAGTTTTCGACTAAAATGACTAGCTAGTCTAGACTAAATGAATTTCACTTGGCAACATAGCATTATCTGTCACTTTAGGTAAATAATGCCGCCATATTGTCTACCTATTTAAAAATTTTGAATTGTTTATAGGTCAAAAGAAGGAAATATGATTGAATTATTGGTGTCAACGGTTAGTATTTTACTGTAAAGATCGTATGATAATAAATATACAATGAGTAGGCTTGTTTTTAGGATTTTTTCAATCAATGCAAGCGGCAGTATTTTCAAATTTAGTTACGACGTATCTCGTCAGAGGCGCTAGTTGACGTGCCGGCTCTGTAAATTTGTAACTTGGAATTTTATTGACATATGAAACGGCCATAATAGGCGTAGCTCAATTCAAAGAAGTTAGCCATGATCATACCGTTGTTTTCCAAATGAGACAAAATTTTACTTTCTGGTAGTCGTTAAAAAAATACCTAATGCATGTCTGGTTTATTTTAAAATAAATAAATAAATAAATATATCATCTTTGTCAACGGCCATGGCTGCGCTCGTTGGTACTGATCTAAGCGATAACACGAGTTAAGCAACGTTGCGCGCGGGTAGTATTTGGATGGGTGACCGTCCAGAGAAAACTCGCGTTGCTGTTGACAATAACATCTAAAACGCAGATCAGGGCGTAATGGCGGCATATGACCTGAGTAGTTGGTCCGCCAAAGAAGCCAGAAAAAAAAAAAAAAAAAAAATATATATATCATCACACCTTTTACCCATTACTGGGTGAGGCACTCTGCCAAAGCAGATCTCGGCAAGTGATATATTTTTGCGTGTGAAATGCGATTACCAGCCGTCAAATCACGGCCTCCAAATATGTTAGTGGTGGGAGAGCCACAGGGGTAATTTTAAATTGGTAAAAATGTTTTGTCGGCTGTGGGGATCTCACCAGGGTTCTTTGGATCCACAGGACGACTTGATACCACTGAGTCATTACCCCATATTTTAATTTATCTTTAACTATATATAGAGAGTGATCAAAAGGAATTGTTACAGTTGGCAATACAATTCCGGAGTAGGAAGTGTGACAGGATTAAGTATGTATGCTTTCTATCAAGGATGTGATCCTGTTAAAGTTAATGTAATCATAAATATTATCTAATTACAAATCAATATTAATTAATATATTATTTTAGGTTGTAAATAAATAAATAAATATATCATCACGCCTTCTACCCATCACTGGGTGTGGCACTCTGCTAAAGCAGATCTCGGTAAGTGATATATTTTGCGCGTGAAGTGCGGTTACCAGTCGTCAAATCACGGCCTCCAAACATGTTAGTGGTGGAGGAGCCACAGGGATAGCTTTTTCAAATTATGAAAATTTGTCGCCTGTGGGAATCGAACCAGGGACCTCAGGATCCACAGGCCGACTTCATACCACTGTGCTAGCCATCCCATATTTTAGGTTGTAAAAGGATATAATCAATTAACGACTCATTTCGCCCTGGAAAATATGAAAAATATTACAGGACTTTCAGGACTCTTCTGTGCAGAACTGTTGAGTGCAGGACTCAGGTAAATGTATTTTCATACCTGATAATACAGACATAATATTATATCCTATTAAATAGGGTAGCACGAACCTTTGAAACATTTATTCATTAGATCCAATCTGTAATACGCTTCTATACCGATTTATTTTTATTTTTTATGGGGTAATGGCTCAGTGGTATCAAGTCAGCCTGTGGTTCCTAAGAACCCTGGTTCGATCTCTACAGTCGACAAAACATTTTAACCAATTTAAAATTACCCCTGTAGCTCTCCCATTATTAACATCTTTGGGGGCCGCGATTTGACGGCTGGTAATCGCACTTTACGCGCATAAATAATATCACTTATCGAGATCTGCTTCGGCAGACATACGTTGTCTCATTCGCATAGGTACGAATAATATTATTAAAAAAAGATAGCTATATTTCAACGTATCTATGATAACATCGTCCACATATGACGTCATCGTTTTGATACAGGGAATGGAGTATATCCCTGTTTTATTTGTTTTGAGGTAAACCTCGTTTGGATCCGTACCCCAATAAAATATTTGCAGTTGGTTTAAATATATACTTTTATTTTTGTCATACGCGGTCATGGCATATCTTCTGTACATCTGTGTCTTACGTAAAAGCAATTTAATTTACTTATCAATAATTTGGCCTAAATGATGAAATAATCTTTTATGTTGAGTATTTTTGATATGACAAATATTTATTTCACGTTTTAAAAGTATATGTAAATTATAGAGACGTTATAATTTACAAGTTTTATCAGAAATTTGTTCAAAAACAAATAATATATATATTACAATTATTTTACAAAGCAATAGCAATAATAAAATTATTATTTATAATAATATCAAAAGTAAAATGATAAAATTACAATTATTTATTTTTAAATAAACGTAGTAGTCAAAATAACCAATCATATGCTGCGAATCTGCTAAGTCAGATTTTGGCGCGAAATTCAAATTTGTTTTTTGTTGAGATTTTTGCATTTAAAGTACTGAAAGTTATTAAAATATGTTTGTTTAAAGATTGATAGTATTTTCGCAGTGTTAGCTATAGCTAACTTTTATTTAATTTTGTTATTATTATATAGTTACTTTATTTATATTAAGTTTTATATAGATGTAATAGATGTATAAATTTATAGAGAAATAAAATAAATACATTTTAATTAATTTTGAGTTTAATTGTGGTATTGTCTTCAAATTGGTTTATATAGAAGACTCGTGAAGGGGGTTCTAGAAGAACCTGGGTTCCATCTATTATGCCAACTACTCCAAGAATACATTGTGTTCAGATTTAGAGGCTCACACCATTGGGATTTCGAAAACTAGAAGATATTAAATTAGACAAAAGTTGCTACATTAGTAGAACAATATAATCGTGTTTTAGTTTTCTCGAAAAAAAAAATGCATAGACTGGGGTGAAAATAGTATATTTTGTTATTATATTCTTTCAGACAATACATACCAAATAAGCCGGCGAAATACGGCATCAAAGTTCAAGCATTAGTAGATGCTCGCACATACTACTTGGTAAATATGGAAGTATACGTGGGTCAACAGCTCGAAGGTCCATTTAGTTGTAGCAACAGTCCAAAAGATATCGTTGACCGATTGGTTGCACCAATGTCAGGAACTAAGAGAAACATTACATGTGACAACTGGTACACAAGCGTTGAACTTTTTCGAAACCTATTACAGAAGCACAAACTAACAGCGGTGGGAACTATTAGAAAAAACATGCCAGATATTCCTCCAGAATTTTTGGAAACTCGCAATAAAGAACTATATTCGAGCCAGTTTGGTTTTCAAAAAGACTTGACGCTTCTTTCCTATTTTCCAAAGAAAGGTAAAGTCACATTGCTTTTGTCATATTGTCACCATAATGATTTGGTTCTTGACACGGAGAGGAAGCTGCCAGAAATGATCTCTTTCTACAACTTTAGCAAGTGTGGAGTTGATGTAGTTGACGATATGTCCGCAACTTATAGTGTTTCCCGGCCTAGTCGACGTTGGCCATTGACGATATTTTTTTCGTTCCTAAATACCGTTTCTATCAACTCTCAGGTTATTTTTAGAGAAAATAATAATGGCAAGAAAATTCCCAGAAGACTGTTTATAAAAGAATTGGACATCCAGATAGTAAAAGAACAGCAAATGCAAAGAATGGGAAATGCTAGGCTTACACGTGAATTGCGCACCACAATTTGCACAGTTTTAGGCGAAACTCCTGAGCCGAAACCTAAAAGCCTTAGGCCATTTCAACAAGGAAGATGTACAGAATTTCCCAGAGCTCGTGATAGGAAGACTAGATACGTATGTGAAGCTTGCAGTACGTTCATATGCTTGAAGCATTCATTAATATACTGCAAGGATTGCGCAAATTCGATCAAATTCAATGCTCCATAACTTTTTTAATTTTTGACATAATTTAATGATTTTTTTTTACATTAAAAAATTAGAATTTCGATTTTAAGTGCTCATATCTTATAAAATAGACAGATACGATTTTGTTCCTTAAATACTTACATTTTATAAAGTATTACATTTTTTGTATAAAATTTAATAGGTTAAGTTGTTGATGTGTCTTTAAGAAGAATAAAAGATATTTTTAACATTTTGTGTTTGATTCTATAAAAACAACTAAAAACATTATAAAGAATAACATAAGAAGCCCCAAATATTTAAGAAAATTGTAAAAGTTACCTTTAAAGTAGGGGTTTCTCACACCCCACCTGTCGGAACTTGCAAAAAAATTCCACCTGTCACACGCCGGGTTAAGTTTACATTTATAAAATTAATTCTGTATTCTCTATACTTGTATTGTACAACTTTGTTGGAAATGAATATTATTATTATTATTATTTTTATTATTATTATACATTCGCATCAAATTTGATGTAACCTAATGTACCGGAGTCTATATAACTTTGATGTTTACATTAATTTTAGTAAATTGTTCGCCTTCGCCTTATATACGGAAGCAATTGATGAGGAAAACCTAGCGCGCATCTGGTGGATAAATTTGGATCTCTTCTACCAAATATTGTTTTCAAAGTTCTTCATTGAGTTTGCCAAACGATGCGAGTATATTTTTTAAATTTTATATAAAATACCTACGTGACTTAAATTTATTGAAATATATTCTTCTTGACAACGAGTAATATGTATTGTTGTGTTCTGGAATGTAATTCGTGCGTTAAACAGAAGTCAGAAATTAGTTTTCACGAGTTTCTCAACCCTGTTAAATGAAAAGTGTCATTTGTTAATCAGTTAGGAACAAATTAAACAGAAGATAAATATTTACTAGGAATTTTAAAACTTTTATAAATTTGCAATTAATACTATGTAGTTTTATTGTTTAGTAGGTAGGTCGATTTTCTAAAAAATTTTCAACCGAATATTCGTATCCGAATATTCGAATCCGAATGATGTTTACAAAATTATTAGACCCTTCAAAATTCTTATTGAGAACAGATTGTACGCTCAGCTCTCGTTTATATTTTCTTAAAAACATGCAGTCTCTTAAGCTAAGCATTTCGTAATAATTACCTACCTTTAACACTACACTATCACTAGTTACACATTTTGTTTATCAATTTAATTTCATGTGACAACCTGAAATATTACCACTAGAGATGTGCGAATACCACTCACGAATTCTCAAATATTGCGAATACTGAAAGTATTCGATATTCGAGATCTTTGAGTACGTCTTGAAATTGAAACAGCGCTGCCTGAGACAGATAAAGAAAACGAGTTTTGTTTTCTTCTTTACTTCATTTCATTCATTTCATAATTCATAATCATAATGAAAATTTAATTAATTAATAACTGTTCTTATTTAATTATCATAACCATAATAAATAATCAGTAATATAATAATCACATTATCCATTTTCACTTATTTTGTTATTTAATTTGATTATATTATTATTATTTACACATACATTTTACTAAGATAAGTGTTATCTTTTCTTTTTATAATAATTTAGATTTTTTGTTGTATATTTTCTTTTCATTTCGTTATTTGTTTATATTAGTTACGTACTTAGAAACGCTAAGTTATGTTTTGTTCTTGTATGATTAACGGTTGACAGGTATCAATGTAATTTATTTATTTCTTTTTATTTCTATTTTCCTTTATAGTTAAGGATAAGTTTGGTAAGCTACCTTAACTTCCACTCTATTACCGAGAGAACCCTTCTTTTACTATCTTTTGTTTAAATGAGGAATAAATGGGAAAAATTTGATGAATGTAAGTTTGGTACGTGGAATGTTCGTGGTATAACTAGGAAAGAAAATGAATTGATGAATGTAATGCGTGTGTATAATGTAGATGTTTTGTGTGCAAGTGAGACTAAGAGGAAAGGCTGTAGTGAGGGAGAGGTGGATGGAATATTTTGCTTGTGGTCGGGTATAGCTGAGAATGAACGTGCAAAGCATGGAGTAGGTGTGCTTGTTAGTGAAAGAATGAAACCGTTTGTAAGGGATTATGATTGTATTTCATCTAGAATTCTTTGGCTGAGATTAAAGGTAGGCTTTCATAGAATCTTCGTTGTGTCAGTTTATGGCCCAACTAAATCTGAAAATGATCTCGAAAAGGATCGGTTTTGGAATTTGTTAGATAGTGTGATTGATTTGTGTGATCCAGGTGAGAAAGTTATCGTATGTGGTGATTTAAATGATTAGGTGGGAGTATGTCTGGGAATGTTTTGGGTAAGTTTGGTGATGTGAGAGAGAATGAAAATGGTAGGAAAATAGTATCTTTCTGTTTGAAGCGTAATCTCTTTGTTTCCAACTCTGTTTTTAAACATAAATTAGCTCATTTGTATACATGGGAGAATATGCGTGAGAATAGACGAAGTGTAATTGATTTTATTTTGTACGATGAACGATTGAGAAGTTTAGTTATAGATACGCGTGTGAAGCGTGGTGCTAAAGTGGGTACGAATGACCATTATTTTGTGGTATCGCGTATACGTCTGGATAAATGTTGGCGGATGAGGGTGAAAAGTACCGAAAAAATGTTTCGTGTGAAATCCAGTGTACTGCAGAATGAGGATGTTAGAGATAGGTTTGTTGAGAAAATTAATGAATCTTTGCCTGTATGTGAGCTTAATTTTGAATGCAGCATAAATGATGTTTGGTTGAAATTTAAGGATACAGTTCATAATTGTGCAAAAGAAGTTTGTGGTGAATGTAGATTAGGCTCTTGTCCAAAGAATGCATGGTGGAATGATGAAGTAAAAGAAGCGATTCAGGAGAAAAATAGAGCATATTTGCGTTTTCTAAATGTGAAAAATGTACCTGGAAGTTTACGAGATGAATGCTTACTAGAATACAAGAGGTTAAATAAATGTGTTAAGAGAATTGTGAGAGAAAGTAAGGCACGTTTTGATGACTTGATGAGTGAAAGACTGACAAATGATTTTAGTATGAATAAAAGAATGTTTTGGTTGAGTGTGAAGAGATTGAGAGGTGGTAATTTAAGGGCAGTGAAAGCGATTAAAAGTGCTGATGGTGAGTTATTGTGGAATGAGTCAGATGTTAGGAATAGATGGTGTGAGTACTTTAGGGCTGTATATGGTAGCATAAATGGAGGGAATGGTAGTAGTGAAAATGTTAGAGAAAATATTAGTGGTGATGATTGGGATATAGATGAGAGTGATGTTAGTTTTGCATTGATGCGTCTGAAGAATGGTAAGGCTCCTGGTTTAGATGGTATATCGAATGAGATGTTGAAATATGGAGGTGAGAGGTTATTTGACTGGTTAGTTTATTTGTTTAGATTTTGTTTAAAACGGTGTGTGGCACCTGATGATTGGAAACGTGCTGTCATTTGTCCTTTACTTAAAGGCAAAGGTAGTTCGAGTGAATGTACTAATTTCCGTGCGATAAGTTTGCTGAGTGTGGTAGGGAAGTTGTACGGAAAGATTCTTATTCATAAGGTACGAACCTTAACCATTTCCAAGATAAGCGATATGCAAGGTGGTTTGTTGCCTGAGAGAGGGTGTGTGGATCAATTATCGTATGATTGTTGAGAAGTCACTTGCTAAGAACAAAAAGGTGTTCTGTGGCTTTCTCGATCTTAAAAAAGCATACGATAGTGTTCATCGCGAGACTTTGTGGGATGTACTTCTACAGTACGGTATAAACGGGAATTTGTTGGGGGCAATTCGTGCGTTGTATGATGGTAGCGAGGCTGCGGTGAGAGTTGATGGTAGATTGAGTGATTGGTTTTGTATAGATGTTGGTGTGAAACAAGGTTGTGGGATGTCTCCGTGGCTGTTTAATTTGTATATGGATGTGTTGTTACGAACGGCGCTGAATGGGGTGGATGGTGTACATATTGGTGGTAGTGTTGTGCCTGCGTTAGCGTATGCGGATGATGTTGTTGTTATGGGTGAATCTGATGAGCAATTGAGAAGAATGATTCTAAGTATAAATGAAGTAGGAAAAGGTTTAAATCTGTTATTAAATGTTGATAAATTGTAAAGTGTTAGTGTTTGAGAAGAGTGATTTGGTGATCGACTGCAATGTTTCGGTGAATGGTGTGAGATTGGGTCAAGTGAATGAGTTTTTATATTTGGGTAGTGTGTTTTCGAGGGATGGACGTATTGATTGTGAGATTGAAAGAAGAGTATCTGCGGGTTGCAAGGTATTGGGAGCTCTAGGAACCTTTGCTCGAAATGTGAATGTATCCAGAGATGCTCGATTGAGTGTGTATAATGGTGTTTTAGTGCCTTCATTGATGTATGGTAGTGAATGTTGGGTATGGATGAAGAAACATGAACGTCGTATAACTGCTGTGGAAATGAGGTATTTGCGGGGTGTGTGTGGTTATACTAGAAGAGATCGTCTCCGGAATACATTGGTGTATGATGAGTGTGAAATTGAGAAGAATGTAGTTAAAAAAGTAGGCATAAGTCAGTTGAGATGGTTTGGGCATGTAGAACGTATGTCGAATGACAGATTAGTGAAACAGGTATATGTTGGTGAAATTGAGGGTGAAAGATTGCGTGGGCGACCTATGAACAAATGGATGAATATGATTGAAGGATTGTTGCGTGAAAGAAAGTTTTCGAGTACGAGAAACAAACGTGCTTGTATGAAGGGAATTATTAATGTGGATGAAGCTAAAGTGGTGTGTCAAGATAGGAAAGTTTGGCGAAGATTAATTGCGAAATGAATCTGATGATTTAAGAAGTGCAGGAATTTAGATTTTAGTTTTGTTGTTTAGTAATTTCATTAGAGTGTTTATCTGCAATTGTGTGAAATTCACTTTCAAAAACAAGCGCAGGGACGACACTCCCTTCGTTTCTGATCTTTTTGTTCGTTTTCTGATTTAACATTAAGTGTTTAACTGCAATTGTGTGGAATTCACTTTCAAAAACAAGCGTAGAGCGACACTCTCTTTCTTTCTTATCTTTTAATTCGTAGTTCTTTAGTTCTTACGTAGAGTGTTTAACTGCAATTGTGTGGAATTCACTTCCAAAAACAAGCGCAGAGCGACACTCCCCTCCTTTCTCATCTTTTTGTTTCATTTTCAGTTACTGCATTGTGTGAACTTTTCTTTCATATGCAATTGCAGGCTATCACTTTCATCTTTTTTAATCTTTGTAGATTTGTTGTTAGATTCGTTGTTAGGAGTAAGCGTGGGTAATTTGAGATGTTTTATGCATGTCGAAGAAAGAAGATAAATGATAAGTGAATAATTAATGAGTGAAAGATTGACAAATGATTGGATGAATGTGATTGAGGGTTTTTTATGTAAGGAATGATTTCGTGTGTTATAAATGGAATTATATGGAGAGATCTATGAAAGTGGTTGAAGTGAGGGTGGTGTATTTGAATGATAATGTTTGACGGGGGCTAATTATTTGATTATGTTATGAGTGAATGTTTTATGAGTGATTTTAGGGTTCGTGCTACCCCATTTGATGGCATATAGCGTGAAGATATGTATGTATGTATGTATGTACATACATCGACAAACATTTTAATTTCCATTAACAACTTTTGAGGCCGTGATTTGACGGCTGGTAACCGCACTTCACGCGCATAAATATATCACTTACCGAGATCTATTGAGCAGAGTGCCACATCTAGTAATGGGTCAAAGGCGTGATGATGATATATTATATATTACATACATAACATCACACTATATCCTATCAAATACATCAAATAATCAGTCCTCGTCAAACATTATCATTCTTACACCTCACCCTCATTTCAATTACACTCATAATTACCTATAATTATAATTATATTTCATTTAGATATTAATTAATTTAATATTATTCATTATTTATTAAAATCGTATCGGGTAGAAAGAGTCGAATATTTTCCACTTGAGCGCTGGCATCTAAGCATCGCTAATACAACGATACTAGAGCTCGACAAACTAAAGTAAAACCGTGGCTGGAATGCGCTTTAAGGTGGTTCTATCATGATAGTCTTATACAAAAGTATAGGTAACCTAAAAAGTTTATAAAACAATTATTACATTTTTGTATGGTATAGGTTATTAACAGAATTAAAATTTTGCTGCAAATATCGTATAAATTAACAATAACATTAAATATATTAAATAAAACTAATCAACTAGTTTATGAAATTCAGTAACATAACAAATTTTTTGGAAGCGAATGTTTCAGGCCAACCAATAGCAGTGTAAAATGCACCAAAGCAATTATTATCAACTGTAACAACAAATAAATAAATATAAAATGCTGTAATATATTTTTTTGTATTAAAATTAATATTTTTTACTGATCGAAATAATAACTTTCATAGTTCTTGCTTTGTCATTCGTGCGACCATCTCTGTCTACTCGTGCAACGTTGCGAAGCATTTCTGACGGTTTCATTGAAAATCATAGAATATCCAACTTTCATCGCCAGTTTCTTTGAAACTAATCCGGTAAGACATGGATTTTTTAATTCTCATACCTTACCTTTGCATGATGTGTTGTGTGTTAGTTTTTTTGTTAAAATATAATGAGAATATATGAATTTATTACGCAATAAGCTGCCTCGCGAGAAACCGTTCCTATAACGCCAATGCATTTTTGATCGACTTTAACTTTACATTACTCAGCTCAACAACGGTAAACTTAAAAAAAAATTGCATCCTAGTGTAGAAACACTTGAAAAATAGCATTTCATTCAAATCAGGCACAAATGCTTCCATGATAGTACCACCTTAACTGCACCTTCAGACCAACCATAAGTAGACAAATTCTGTCGTATTCAAGTCAATGCAGTGTTGTGAAGTAGAAAGAGTTAAAGTAACTTGTGGGTGAGGCGGGTGCGCGGCAAGGAACGAGTATCCTTTGATGTTATGCAAGTTGCAAACATTTGTATAGTTATTCTTATATTCAATTACTTACTGTTTATACATCAAAGTAAAGGTTAGTTTTTGACATATTAAGTGTTTTGTATACGTACTTTTGTGTTTAAATAAATAAAATGCTCGTGTCTGATAACTGTCATCAACAAAAATGCAACCCGCATAACACCAAGTGGTACTAGCTCTTTGCCGCGCACCCGTCTCATCCACAAGTTATTCTAACTCTTTCTACTTCACAACAAACGCCGTTGTTCTCCGTCTAAGTTATGTTTTGTCTGAGACTGCACCTATTCACGTTTATAAGGAATGGTGTGGCTCTGTTTTGGCGCGAAAGTGAAATATACAGTCTCATTGAAAAAACTTGACCGCTGAGTCATGTATGATATGCGTATTTATGCAAATTTATTAATGATATATTTATTTATTATTAATCTATTATAATTATGATTCTTTTCACATACTATTTTTATAAATGGTAAGAATTAGACGCCCTCTTATTTCACAAATTTAAATTACATTTCTGACACTGAATGTACCGACGATAGTAGCGACCTCCGAAGACACTCCTCTCAGGGTTTTTCTTTGGTTTGTCGAGCTCTACTAGTCTAATATTGCGTTTAAAATTCCAATAATATAAAGTTAAATAGTATTTAGACATTAGATAGGAATACAAGTAATTAAAATAGGATTAAAAAAAAATATTTGTAGTATTATTTGAACTATTTTGTATTATAAGCATAAAATTTTCATACATATTACTGAAAGGTTCGGGACTGTCTCTATAAAGTATTCGGAGGGACAAAAATACTAGTTTTAAAGTTGGCGCCATAATTACTCGTAGGTTGTTGTTATATTTGTGGGTTTGACACTTCTGCGTGTTAGGAATGTCCGCGGGGCATACAACACCAAAATAAGCACAACGCACACCTCGACCACTCTCCTTCAGTCTGCGCCGACACCGTTAGCTCAGGGTCTGACTGCTGTAACAACTAAAAAAACAAATTTCTCATGTTAAATACCTATGGTCAGATTTTTATTTTACATCCAGTATAAACATTTTAAATAATGGGTTTGAATATGTATCTTTTTTTTTTGTAAAAACCTGTTAACTAAACTGTTTTAATTGTAAGTTGTTGCTAAAATTATTTAAATAGCATATATACTATATGACTGAAAAAAATTTTTGGACGCTTTCCCTTTAAAAATTCCTAGATACACTACTTAGCCTAAGCCTAATAGGGTCGTCCAAAATAAAGTTCCATTTAAAAAAAATATATTGTTAAAGAATAAAAATAAGTAATTTTAAACTGTTTAGAATAAAAATGTTCCAAACAGATAAAACTTCTAATTAATTAATTTGATACAAAACAATACGCGGTGACGTCACAACTGCAGGAATTTGTATAATCCCAATGAAACGTATATGATGATGTGTCTTACTATGTTGCCGGCGCCCAGTGTTTCCTCTATCTCTGCATTTGTTTTCATTCTTCTTTCTCCTTCTATTGTTACATTTGGGCCGAGTATTACTCTCATTACCTTTCTTTCTTTGTTTTGCTTTCTTTATAAAAATTTTTAATTTTTGAACTATTTTTTATTTTTAGTCATAAAACCAATCCTCTTCCCCCTCCATCGGTCGATTTTGTCACGCCTTACCAAAAGTAATATCTGGTCACGTTATATATAGGCTCTAACACAATGTATATAATACTAGCTATAACCCGCGACTACGTTTATCCCTGTT
The DNA here is from genome assembly GCA_911728475.2 of Pterostichus madidus. Classification (NCBI taxonomy): domain Eukaryota; kingdom Metazoa; phylum Arthropoda; class Insecta; order Coleoptera; family Carabidae; genus Pterostichus; species Pterostichus madidus. Next base: position 16,714,147 of record OU452303.1, read on the forward strand.
CTTTGTTGATAGTCATTGCAAATGATACCGGAAACTGCAAACGTCTGAATTCGAATGGCATAGGACTGAAGCTTTATTATACCTATATGTTAAGATTGGTTCTCGTCTGTACCTATATCAAATTTGAATCGAATCAGTGCAGTACTTTTCAAGATAGCTAGCGACCATTTTCTTTCAAAATGGTGGACTGAAGCTTTATTATACCTATATGTTAAGATCGGTTCTCATCTATACTTATACCAAATTTGAATCGAATCAGTGCAGTACTTTTCAAGATAGCTGCGGCCATTTTGTTTAAAGATGGCGGACTGAAGCTTTATTATACCTATATTTTAAGGTTCTTGTTTATACCTATACCAAATTTGAATCGAATCAGTGAAGTAATTTTCAGGATAGCTAGCGGCCATTTTGTTTCAAGATGGCGGACTGAATTTTTATTATATCTGTATGTTAAGATTTGTTCCCGTCTATGTTTATACCAAATTTGAATCGAATCAGTACAGTAATTTTCAGGATAGCTAGCTGCCATTTTGTTTCAAGATGGCGGATTGGACTTGTGCTAAGTTAGAAACCTTCACGGGCGTGCGCAAAATAACTTAGAAAAGTTTCATTGCAATCGGATCAATGGTATAGGAACGCATACGGGACAAACAAACAAACAAACATTAATTTTTATATATATAGACTACGTACCTATTTCACGTTATAAGTTGTAAAAATGAAATATCTGAAAATATGTGATATTAATACTTTGTAAGAAGAGTGCACTTGTAATTCTAAGTCGTAGCATAACCTAAAAACTTGTTTTGTTGTTATTCAGCGTAACTCTGACATAAACACAAACAGAAAGTTTGTTATTGTATAAATACGTTATTTCTGACACGAAAATACACTTATAATAGCATTTATAGGCTCACGCTCATCAGGGACTGCTATCATATATTATATTGACAGTTACATAGTATACATTTTACTCACTTGAGTTAGCACTCTGTAGTAGTGACGTCATGCGTAAATTTGAAATTTAAAGTAAAATTTAACAAACCTTAATCAAAAAAGTATATAGTTTTAAAAATTAAATTAATCTTTACAATTAATACCTTCCAAAGAAAAAAATAAATAAGTGTGACTCCCCATTTACCTGTTGTGCCACCTCCAGGAATATTGCTAATGCCACGAATCCTCTACTACGTGCGAGTTGTACAGGTATTAAACCAGTCTGAGCCACTACATCGAACCGAGCACCGTGCTTTAACAAACATTTTGCCGTAATGATTCCCTGTGCTTCGTCTTCTGCATTTTCCTGCACTCCACCGATCAAGTGAAACACAGGTGTATTTCCAACGTTATCTAGACCATTAACATCACTGCTGAATTCCTCCACAAGACAGTCGATGAGATCTGGGCGCAGAACAAATGCCGCCGCATGGAGTAATGTTTCTCCGTGTAGTCCCACATCATCAGTGCGTGCACCGCAGTCCACCAACCACCGCAACAACGCACAGCCGTTTTGTTGTTCGTGTATTTTAAAATATAAGATAAGATTACGCAAAACCGAGTTGCCATTCCCATCAGAGGCATTCACATCTGCTCCATGGGACACTAGCATTTCCATAACGGGTTGATCACACTTCCTGGCTGCTAAGTGAAGCGCGGTGATATCACCATCCCCTCTAGTGTTAGTGTTTGCTCCGCGCGCCAGCAAGAGCTTCACCATGTCGCAATGTCCATATGCAGCAGCTTCGTGTAACAAACAGAATTCATTGATCTTGTCGCCAGCGCCTTCTCCAAGTTCATCTAATTCGTTTATTAATGCTGTTGCTTGTCCCGTAGTTACAAGTGATTTGAACTTATCAGCGAGTTGTAATATCTATAAGCACAAAACAATAACATTTTATTTAATAGTCTTATGTACGTATGGAGTAGGTAGCTCAGTGGTATCGAATCGGATTGTAGATTTGAGAACCGCCCTGGTTCAGACAAAATATTTACAGATGTCTAACTAAAAGTATTCAAATAGCAGCATTTTTTATCAATGAAATTTGAAATTTTGGACTAGTCTGTATTGCAGCGCCAATTTCGAGTTAGTTTATGAACATTGAAATAGGGCACTAATAGTTAAGGAGTTACAATTTCACAATACATAATTTATTTTACAAGGAATTAATTCACAAACAACTTTCACAAAAGAAATTTAGAAACTATGAAACCAAAGAAAGAAAACGAAATCTTTGAAATTTATTTATCTTGAAAATTGTAGTTTGGCAGCAGTTTAAAAACAGGCCTTTTTATGAGACAATGAGGTTAGATTTTTAGCTTCCCATGAGCAGAGGGTTGATCGTATGTCATTGTAATTGATCTCGTTTGAAAGTTGACCGAAAAATAAAGAGAATGAGATCAACCGGAAGTCTTTAGGTTAAAATTCAAGAGTACAGCAAATTTTCGAAAATAGGCTAAAAACAGCTAATTTTCATATATTAATGGACCATATCTCGGGCCCAGGATGGGCTAGTGGGCTGAAAGTTGGGCTAGTAGGGTTCTTTACAACATGCTAAAATTTCAGCAAAATCGAAGCACCTCTTGCGCACCATTATTTAAAAAAGTAATAATCAACATCTTACATAATTTTAAAAGCATTTCAAACAGTTTTATACAATTATTCTCATGTATTGCTCTATTACAGTGTTTTTTAAAGTATTGGTCGCGACCCCCCGGCGGGGCGCGAAGCAGGTCAAGGGGGTCGCGACAGGGCCGGGAAAAAAATCGTTTGATCGACATATGCGATTTGTTTTTCAACCGCGTTGATATTAAATTTCTAAAAGATTGTTTTTTTAAAATCGGTTAATTGAAAAAATCTATTCATTGAAAATATCGCGAGAATTTTTTGGTCATTTTGGTGTCGCGGTTAAAAAAACATTGCTCTATTGTATTATATGGCATTTTATTGTGTTTGTATTGAATAAATACTATCAAGTGTGAAATTAGATTAGTCAGTATAACACAAACATTAAAAAATTGTCATCATTTGGTGCTCATGAATAATGAGTAGAAGGCATGATGATATATTTATTTTATTTATTTATTTACAAAATTGCAATTTAAATGGTGTTAACCATGCAATGAAAACAAAATGACAAACAAATGCATTAAGTTTTTTTGTCAAACTTTCTCCTGAATAATAATATTTAGTTATTTGTAATTTTTATTTATGTACTTAATTTTCCAATTTTAATAAATTTGTAAAAACAATGTAAAATTTATAGACAGATCAATAACTTACTTTTAAACAATACAAAACTTCGATTTGTCAAAATATTTGACATAATTAAGTCGTGTATTTATTTGTTATTTTGATATAACACTATCGTAATTTTGTATATTTTTATATTTAATTTCTACTAACACAGAAAATAAATTTAATTCATTGATTCTGATGCAACATTTTAAGCTCTACAAGAATATTCGGTGCATTTTTGTCTAAAATAATTTGAGAAGCAATGCGCAAGAAAAAACTGCTTTCCCATGTTAAACGCCTATAGCCCGCTTTTCGTGATACGAACGATATATCAAAATTTAGATATATTATATTATATAAATATATAGAGAGGCCACATACATTATTTTTAATATTTTAAAATTAAATTAGAATTTTCTAAATTTTAAAATTAAAAAAGTTAAAATTGGGTCGACATCCCAGTTCCGTCAAAAGATATTAAAACGTGCCAATATTTCCACGTAGTTTAAATGAGGAAATTGCTTTTTCCGATACTTTTTCCGATACTTTTATGCATAACTTTTTATGATTTAGACCTAAAAATATTTCAAGATTTCATAAGCTTTCAGGCATACTAAAATTAAAGTCATTTGAGTGAAAATCAATGGCGTAGCGTCCATTTTTGGAAATGATTTTTTTTATTGATTCGGATGTAGAAATTTTCGCTTTACAACATCCACTTGAAACTTTTTGTCTAAAATAATTAGAGTAGCAATGCGCACGAAAAAACTGATTTCCCATGTTAAACACCGATGTTTCACATGCCGTGATACACCCTACATATATATGTATATATGAGCCCTAACAACTATATGTTCGGACGGTCAGTATTTTATTACAAACAGTTGATTCTACTAATATAGTTATATTCAAAATCGATCAGTGTTATATATTTCTAAGGATATGACTATAATGAAACAATTTTTAAGAAAACAAATATTTTATTAATACGATTGACTTATGATCTAGGCTGTAACAGAAATGTCATGAAAATTGTCTGGCAACTAAATATTCGGACGTTTAATAATTTTTATTTTTTAAACAGAGTTCTATGAATTAAACAAAATATAATGATTGCCAAGTCACTATGAGAGTTATTTGTTATTGTTTCTCTTTATTTAAAAATATTAATTAGAACAATTATGGCTCGTGGTGAGGCGACAATGCAAAAGATTTGTGAGAAAATCATCACAAAATACCTAGAAAATAAATCAATGCTGAAAATAGCGAAAAGTCTTAATATGGCGAAATCTACGATTGTATTGAATGGTCATTGAACATAAATATGAAAAAACAACTGATAGCATTAATGTCGCCGGAAAAAATACTGAGAGACCTCAAATGGTAACACCTCGAAAATTTGTAAGAATTCTAGACGATCCAAATTACGCGAGATTACCTCTCGTTGGAATTAAGAATTAGGCAAGCATATTTCTTTAAAAAATTATAGGAAGTGGATTATTAAGCCTGGACTTAGTTTTTATAAGATACGTTATAGTTACTTACAGTATAGTTTAAATATACATATATACACATACAAAAGATGAAATTGGTCCAAAAAATAATTTTCTGGACCAAAAAGGACCGGAATAAAGTCATCTTTAGTGATGAATCATCGTTTAACGTGTGCGTAGGAGATTATCGGAGATGAGTAATAAACAAGATTGTTCAAGTTAGCTGTAAAATTTGCAAAAGTTCTAATGGTTTGGGGCTGCATATCACCAAAAGGACTGGGAAATCTACACTTCATTGACAGAACAGTAAACTCTGAGAAATATCAACGGATTTTAAAAAAATCACTTATTTCGTAGCATCCACGAACTCCATAAAACAATTTTATTTTTCAGCAGGATGACGCATTTTGCCATACAGGAAAATCAACAAAAATATGGTTTGCAAATCATATTATTGACGTCAAACAATCCTGACCTCAATTTTATATAAACATTATGGCACAATTAAAAACAGCGCTTGAAAGATGATCCACAAATTAAAATTCAAGAAATTTGAAATTACAAAAAAAGGGATTTATTTTTAGTGCAAAATATCCAAAACTATGTTATAATCATGCTATCAAGGATTGAAGCTATTTTTATAGAAAAAGGATATGTTATTCGTGACTAAAACGTTAAATACTGCTTTCGCCCGAACATTTAGTTGCCAGAATATTTCCCTGTTTTTTCGTTACAACTTAGATTATAAGTCAATCGTATTAATAAAATATTTGATTTCTTCAAAATAGTTTCATTATAGTTATATCTTTAGATATATATATAACACTGATCGATACTAAATATAACTATATTAATAAAATCAACTGCTTGTTATATATATATATATATATATATATATATATATATATATATACAGGATGGTCCATTTAAAGTGTTATCAGGAAATATCTCGGAAACTATAAATTTTACGCAAAACTGACCTAGACGAAAAACAATCGTACAAAATGGGGCCATAATAACGAAATATTGGTTTTGTCTTAGATGGCGCTGTTGTCGCTAAATCATGGTCAACTAAATTTTTTTAAATGAAAACCCCTATTTTTTATTAAAGAATCAGATTCCTCGTTAAAAAAAAGAAGAATTTATTTAGTTCACTTTTTCGTCAGCATGATAGATGACGCTGTAATCGCGAAAAATGATGTTGCTTTCGGACGTTCTCAAATCTCCATGAAAACTTCTCTCTACGGCTATGCAAGTCTTCCAAAGGGATTATTGAAAGTTTTAGTGAGGTCTTTCTATTGTTAGATATTGCTAGAGAAGTACATTTTGTTCAGATACAAAGTGGGTGGTGCCCTAGTAAAGTTATATCTAATATTTTTAGTGAGACTTGCCGCATCCCTGACAAAAATCCAATAAAATTATTACAAATTTTGATATATTACTCGTATACCAGCTCATTTCGAAACGAAGTACAATGAGAAATTATACAAAATTCAAATCAAAGAGAGAGATAAAAATTACCTTTGATTGGGTAAATTATATAATAAAACTGGAAAATATCGAGTAAAGTAAATAGGTCTGAATTTCAAACTCAACCGACTATAATTATTTCTTCGATAGCCAATGAAATATTTTGAACAAACATTCAATAAATATATAGTCCTTATAATTTTAAATCGATATACTTTTTCAAAGAACTCTTGATTTTACTTTTTCATTTTAGAGAGGTTTGAAATTTGAATGAATATCTGGTTGTCGTTTACTATCCCGTTATAGCCATTGTTATTATTTCAAGTATAATTCGCAATTCCGACAATATACCTGGGAATGGGAAAATTCTTTGATAGAACATAGAAGGATACCTGGTACCAAAATTATAAATTACACTTCCACCGTATTTGGTCATCTGGATGACATAAAATTTTATAATAATCTCTTCTTGCATGAATTGTGTCATATGAACTGCCGTCCGCACGATTATAGAAATGAATAGAGATGAACCAACCCGACCAGACACGAACCCGATCCGAACCCAAGCCGAACCCGGAGCTGAGAGAACTCGTACTGAACCAGCCCGACTCGACCGGAACCAACCCGACGTGAACGGTACCTGACCCGAATTTGAACCAACCCGACGTGAACGGTACCTGACCCGAACCCGACCCGACCCGAACTGAACCAACCCGACTCGAAATGAACCAACCCGAGCTGAACGGTACCTGAACTGTACCGACCCGAACCCGACCCGACCCGAACTTATCCAGCCCGACCCGAACTGAACCAACCCTACGTGAACGGTACCTGACCCGAACCCGACCCGAACTTTATATTTGGATATAAAATCGACCCGAAACCCGACGGTGGTTCGGGTCGGGTCGGGTCGGGTTTCGGGTTCGGGTTGAAATGCGCATCTCTAGTGTCCAGTAAACTTCCTCTTCCGGTTTTTCAATTTCATTCAAAATCAACTCAGCTCTACGAATTTTCATTAAACTTATAATTACCAAGTTTCGTTAACAAATCTTATCTCGTTCATGATATATTGCACACACACATACACACACACACCCACGCACACACGCACACACACACACACACATACACACACGTGCGTGCGTGCGTGCACAGAGACATCATTGAGGAAATGATCAAAACGGATTCAGTGGACCTCAAAACACGTATTTCCGCGAAAATCTCGCCAACGATTTTTTTCACTATTCCAATACTTCCTTATACTGTGTATAAGAAAGTAAAAAGAGATATTTGCTTCTCCATTTTTCATACGAAAACCTGTATACATATACCTGTATATGTGTTTCTATGCATTCTGGTCTTGTTGGAAAATCTTCAAGATATCTGGCAAAATATTCATAACCAAGAACGTACGCGTCTTCTGCAGGTGTCCTACCGTTCTCATCCACATGATCGAGCCGGGCACCATGCTCCAACAAACACGCTGCCGTCCACAGCCTTCTTTCCTTGCCTCTGTTTCCTAGCATCTGACTGACATAATATAAAGGTGTTTTTCCGTAAATGTCCACGGCGTGGACACTCTGTTGGAATTCATTAACGAGGAAGGGAATGAGTTCTGCACTGAGAACATACGCCGCTGCGTGTAACAGTGTTGCCCTGCTTTTCGTTACAACATCCGTACGTGCATCGCACCCCTTCAGCCAACGCAGTACCTCGCATACCTCCTCGTGCCGGTTACTGAACTCTGCCTTGCCTGATTTTATGATAAATAGATGCAACAATGAATCACCATCTTTATCAACTATATTCACATCAGCTTTATATGATGTTAGCAATTTCACAGCGTGCAGATCTAACAATTCGGCTGAGACGTTCAGTGCGGTATCCTGAGAAAATTGTATGTTTACGTCGGCGCCGCGCGACAGAAGAAGCTCAAGCACGCCATGCTGTCCGATTCTCGCCGCCAGATGTAATAAAAGGTGATTGTTGATAATATCACCAGCACGGATGTTCAAGTCATTCAAAATTTCCTTTAAATATAATTCGCACCCTGTGAAAACAAGATGATGTAGGAATGAATGTGTCGAAATAATTTTTGATTTATGTTTTAAATAAAAATTTCGAAATGTTGCCAAATGTTTTTCTGTATGTCGCTCATGTAAAATAAATTCGCAATGGTTGTTCCTATCAGTATGTACTAACAAGAACTCCAAACAAGACGAATAGAAATAATTTTGACCAGAAAGATGATTCTGATAAAAAATTAATATATTTTGAATAAGGCGATGAATTGTGATCTTTTTATTAATATCAGAAATAAAACAGTAGTTACTAAGAAGTGAACAAGCTCGTTTCAAGTCTTTACCATAATTTTGACTATTCTTTAATAACTTTTTCAAACACAATATCTCTAATAATTCCGAATGAAGTATTTGCTCCGGATACAAATACGCACATATATGCAAAATATTAAATGCTAATTCTGAAATATAAGTGTTGATAGTTTTAATTTTGCGCAAGGATATTTGAACAGCTTGAGCGACTGACTTGTCGTATGTGTTTGAATCTGGTACAGGATGGTTAACGAACTCTTCGCAAGACTTAGTAACATGTTGTAGATGATCGTGTAAATTGAAATCATCTGATAAATCGTGCATCTCCTGGCGCACATAAGCAGCAGTGACCTGCAGGGCCAAGGGTACGCAGCTCACAATGTTGGCGAGTTGTTCGTACACCTCCTTGTGCTGCTCCTGAAAGCGGTCATCGAGTACGGCGCGCAGCACATTCACCGCGACGTCTAGTGACAGCGGCGCCAATTCCAAAGACGGCACGTTGTCACCCCAGTCCTTGAAGTGCGTCGTCACTAGGCATAGACACTCTCCTTCAGGCTCGAATTGCAGGATTTGTTTTCTATTTATCGCATTATCGAAGACAATAATACAGGAACTGGATTCGAAATGTTGGTAGACATTTTTCACTAAAGTTCTATCATCAACTTGAGGTAGCTGCAAAACCTTGGCTAGATCTTTAAATGATTGCATCAGCTTATCTGAAGTTTCCGCCTCCATCCACAGAATATGGGTGATTTTCTTGTCGTCTTTGCACCAACGTACGAACTTTCTAGCCAGTTCGGTTTTGCCGTAGCCTGCACAACCGCATACAACAACCATTTTCTTATTTTCCACGAAAAATAAATCTGCAATTTTCTGTAGTTCATTACAGCGCCCTGCGAATGAATAAGTCGCTTCTATAAAATGAAACTCAACTGGATCAGTTATGTTTACAGTTGAAGTTTGGGGATGATGGTGATTGTGTATATTTATGTCTCTCGCGACATTATTTTGAAATCCAATTATGTTGCTTTCATTAGATAATTTGAAATTTGCCATGATTTATGATTTTGACTTAAATCTAAAATAAAATTAGGATTAATTACATTGATATTAATTTTTAATAAATATTTAACTATTAATGAGGACGATTAATAATGTAGACATTTTTACGCGAGAACGCAACGATTAACACATTAGTTATTTAAAATATTTTTCCGTTGATCGTACATTTTAATTTGGAGTAAATCTAATTTTATTCCATGACATATATGTTTAGTTAGTAACATTTGGTATTACTGAGCATCAAGGTCAGAAAAGTTACTTGAGTGTCAATTTTATTCCACGACAAAAATTCCAATTATGTTTATTTCTTTGTTTATAATATACAGGCTGTCCCAAATAACTTGCTAAATATAGGTAACACTAGAATTGTAAGAGCCAGGAGGTCGGTTAAATTAGATCAAAGTTGTCGCATTAAGGGATCATGGTAACGATATTGTTATACATTAGATATGAACGAAAATGTAAAATGTCCGGTTTTTAATTTTTATTCATAACTTCCAAAATTAAACTATTCATGCTGGGTTGCATAAAAATTTTATCGGTTCATTAGCAACTAACGGTTCCATAAGTTTTAGAAAATCGCTATTTATACTGTTGCTAGATAAACAATTCTTTAACTAAAGAGCTCTTTATTTTTTTCTTGCAACCAGCATCAGTGATTTTGGTGTGCAGTGCACCCTCATGAGACACTTTTTAGTAATAAATTAATAAGGGTTGTTAATTTATTTTATCGCGTATCGCTTTCAAATTATCGGGGTCAATTTTAATTTTTCATATGGTGCTTACAGTAGGTTATGATAATTTTGAACAGATCTTTTATTTTCCTATATAAAGAAGTCCTATTTTATTTTAGTAAATAATATGAAAAATAAAAAAAAAATTCTTTAAATTAAAATAAATAAATATAAATATATCATCTCGTCCATTACTGGATGTAACACTCTATGGTAGCAGATCTCGGTAAGTAATATATTTTACGTGTGAAGTGCAATTACGAGCCGTCAAATTATGCATACCGAAGATATTAGCAACGGGGAGCCACAGGAATAGTTTTAATGTGGTGAAAATTTTTAACGGCTGTGAGAATTGAACCTAGGTTCTCAAATCCACAGGCTGACTCAATACACTGAGCCACCTATCGTATAATAACATTTTTTGTCTTTTTAAATAATACAACTGGACCTAGATTATTGCTAAGGGTGTTGAGGCATACTATTCGAAAGGCACAAAAATGCATGAATAATAGTGGAGATTTATTTGGACACAAATTAGTTTTATTTTTTATTACAGTCATTGTTATCATTTAAAATATAAATTTTCATGACATATTGTTTAATTATAGACTGATAAAATACTATTATACAATAAACTCCAAGTTTAATTTTGAAACCCAAAAAAACAGTTTTTCTTCATTTTTCCTTTTATTTACGAAAATAATATATGGTTGGAAAAAATTATATTTAAAATTATTATAATCTACTATAAGCTCCATATGAAAAATAAAAATTGACCCCGATAACTTGAAAACGGTACGTGATATAAAAATTTTGAGAAACCTTATAAATTTATCAAAAAAAATATCTCCTCAAGATGCACACCAAAATTACTTAATATTTTGAATTTGGAAGTTATGAACAAAAATTAAAAATCAGAAAATTAATATTTTCTTTCATATCTACTAACCTATGAAGAAAAAGTAAAAATCTATGACTAAGAAATAATTAAAAATTAAATACCTATTTTAATATTTTTTGTTACTAACCTATGTATTTTTTTAGAACAAAGACATCGTTAAGATGTTCCCTTAATGCGGCAATTTTAGTCTGTGCTTAACAAGTTATTATATTAAATATAACAAAACTGTTGGAATCTTCTATCTTAAATGATAATCTACAATTTAACATTCTTTTTCGTATTAGGTATGTAGATAATATCCTTAGTTTTTTTTCATTTAACCAAATTCAGCATAATTTAACTATTTTATTAGGCGATAAAACTGAATGTAGGCGGCAGCACCTGTGCACATAAAATGACTACGACTGTATCAAAACAAACCAATGTTCACCCGCAATAGATATAGGCACAAAAACACAATATTTCATTGTATTTTTATATTGTTATTTGCGTTTAATTTTAGTTTAATATAAACTAGAGCGATTATTAGTTTGTTGTTAGTAATAGTAATTAAGCATGGAGACAGAAGATATCGAATTAGCAGATATTTTCGAATATATAGGAAGTTTAAGTAGACCGATAAAATAAGACCAAATTGTTTACAATGCTGGGCACATAATTTTATGTGAAATAAAACAAGCACACTACTATGAAATTGTTAGCTTTTACTTACAAACGATCTATTCAAATGGACCACACATAAAATTTAGATTTTTATAGAAAAAGTGAATGGTTGGTACACCACTTGTTCATGTAAAGCTGGTTTAGGAGGAAAATGAAAACATATAATAGCGGAAACTTATGCATAGTAACTGTATTTGATCTATAATTATTGCACTGGGGTACAGAACAATATTGTTTATATCTACTTGTCATGTTTATAGTTGTCAGTAAATACTCAAACTAATACGAAATAATATTATTATTTATTAAAATTAAACTATTTTGAACAATATATGGATAATACAGCAACAAACTGTAACTCTAATAATTAGAAAACAAGCAAAATTTTAGCATTTGCTTTTATGACACTTGTAATGTTTTCCTACACTCTCACACTGCCACCAGAGGTCAGCTATTTTGATTTTTTTCGTCTATACTAATATCAAATTTTAACTATGCTCCGCGGACACTGAAATAAGATTCACTTCTGTAAGACAATTGACATGATAGATTTCAAAGCTCTTGCACTAAAATAGTTGAAGATCAAAAAATATAAAATACTGCATGCGAACCCTTCAATAGACGTTTCATTTGATATCAAACACGATAGGTTTTGACGCACTTTACTAAAAGAATTGATAAACCCTTCAAAAAACCTTTCATTTGATACCAGTCACGATAGGTTTTGGAGCACTTTCATTAAAATATTTACCGATCGAAAAAATTCCAATTCTGCACGGCAGCTCTTCAAAAAGACCTTTCGTTTGTTATCAAACACGATGGGTTTTGAAGCACATATACTACAACAATTGCCGATCAAAATTTTTTAATTCTGCACGAGTGCCCTTCAAAACACGATAGGTTTTGATTCACTTTTATTAAAACAATTGCCGATCGAAAACAATTCAATTTTGAACGCAAGCCCTTCAAATGATCTTTTATTTGATACCAAATGCGATAGGGTTTGAACTACTTTCACCAAAACAATTGCCGATTTAATAATATTCAATTTTGTACGCGAGCCCTTCAAAAAACCCTTTTATATGATACCAAACAAGAAAGGTTTTGAACCACTTTCACTAAAATATTTGCCGATCAAAAAAATTTCAATTCTGCACGCGTGACCATCAAAAGAACTTTCATATTACTCGTATACCAAATACGATAGGTTTTGAAAGCACCTTTCACTAAAACAATTGCCGATCTAAAACAATCCAATTTTGCAAGTCAGCAATTTTTTTTTAATTCCATCTGAAAGTTCTTCTAAAGTTCTTTCATATGATACCCAACACGGTATGATTCGAAATACTTTATGTTTAAAACAATTGACGATCGTAAAATATATTTTCTTAAATTTCATCTGAAAGTTCTAAAGCCCTTTAATAATTCAGAATACTTTATGTTTGAAACAATTGACGGTCGTAATTTTTTTTATTCTTTCTAAAAGTTCTTTCAAAACTCTTTCACATGACATTAAACACGGCATGATTCCAAATACTTTAAATTTAAAACAATTGACCACCTAAAATTTCATTTTTTTATTACGTCTGAAAGATCTTCTAAAGCTCTTTCACATGATATCAAACACGATATGATTCGTAAGACTTTACGTTTAAAACAATTGACGATTTTAATTATACAAGATGTTTCTGTACCTCAGCACGAAACTTTGACATATATAATTTGATATATTGATTATAGAACAAAAATATATTTTTTGAAATTCACAAAAATTAGGCTATTTCATTCCTAGCGAACATTTTTAGTGTCACTGGTTTAATAGTACATTTAAGTATTTATAATTATGTTACTAATGGGTATGACTCAGTGGTATCAATTTGACCTGCGGATTCTAAGAACCCTGGTTCGATCCCCACAACCAACAAAACATTTTCACCAATTTAAAATTCTCCCTGTGGCTCTCCCATCACTATCATCTTTGGGAGCCGTGATTTGACGGCTGGTAACCGCACTTTACGCGCATAAATATATCACTTACCGAGATCTGCTTTAGCAGAGTGCCACACCCAGTAATGGGTAAAAGGCGTGATGATATATATTTTTAAAATTTTTTTTTCTAATGAAATAAAGTAAACAAAGCTAATAAAATTGAAGGTATTATGTAATTTTCAGTAACAAGTGAATGTTTTGATTGTTTAGGTAGGTCAAGGTAAAAACAAAAATGAGGATTGTGATGAGGTATCACGAGTTATTCTATAAATTTTCATTTACCGCCATATTTGTAACACAGCTCCATGGCCGAGCGGGCTAGCGCGTTAGCGCAGTAAGCCAACGTTCATCGGTTCAAACCGCGCTCAGATATAAAATATATATTTTTTTTTATATTCGAAATTCTACAAGTTCAAACCATATTTCAGAACATGAAACTTTAATTTAATTTACAATTTTTGTGAATCTTGGTAACATGGGCCTTATGGAGACTCGGACAGTATAAAAGCCGGCAAAAAAAATCAACACAGGGAGAGTGTTCGCGTCTTCCGAACACTCAGCTATCCCCAGCGTCTGGTGAAGCATCCCCGAGTACCGTTCCGACCGTCAGCGTGTTATTGAGGTGAGAAATTGATTTCCGTTGTTAGTTTTATTGCCGATAATTCTCAGCAATACTACTTGCTAGTGAGATTTATTTTTGGTTTATTTATAATCAGGTTTAGCTTGATTGTTGCTATCATAGCGTCTTCCTAGGATAGCAACAATCAGTGTAAAGATTAGATTAATTGTTGTTACTGTAGCGTCTTCCTACGGTAGCCAGCAATTAATCTGGTCAGTGTAGTTTATTTTTACAATCAGGTTTAGCTTGATTGTTGCTATCATAGCGTCTTCCTAGGATAGCCAACAATCAGTAAAGATTAGATTAATTGTTGTTACTGTAGCGTCTTCCTACGGTAGTCAGCAATTAATCTGGTCAGTGTAGTTTATTTTTACAATCAGGTTTAGCTTGATTGTTGCTATCATAACGTCTTCCAAGGATAGCCAACAATCAGTAAAGATTAGATTAATTGTTGTTACTGTAGCGTCTTCCTACGGTAGCCAGCAATTAATCTGGTCAGTGTAGTTTATTTTTACAATCAGGTTTAGCTTGATTGTTGCTATCATAGCGTCTTCCTAGGATAGCAACAATCAGTGTGAAGATTAGTTTAATTGTTGATACTGTAGCGTCTTCCTACGATATCCAGCAATTAAGCTGATCAGTTAGCTTACGCAAAAGTCAGTGTTGAGTTAATTGTTGCTATTGTGGCGTCTTCCCACATTAGCCAACAAGTTGACTACGTTTTGAAAAGACGCTGTACGCTACGGCACCGACTTCCTTCCTGACTATCCTAGTCCCGCGTACACACCTTTTGTTAATATTTAGTTATATTTGCGTTTCCTATTTTTATTATATTTTGCATCTTTATTTTAAGTATTGAATAAATCTCTTAAACTGGTGCACGAAGTGTTATTTAAAAATCCCTGGAACCTTTACCTCCACAGAGCTATCTAGGTAAACGACGTCGTCGCCAACCACCGCACCGACATCGAAGACTGGCGCCCGAGGCAAGCTCACCGAGGCGGCGACAAGGAGCAGTAAACGTCACATCTTTGGCAATTAGGCCAAAGATCGTCACAGGATATAACTTTTTTTAATTTTACATCAGCAAGTCCGGCAGCGTATTTTAAAATTAGTAGAGACACTTGCAAGAGCTACTTGCGTTGCTGCGAATGGTGGTCATTTTGAAAATCAAATTTAGTCCCTCCCTTGTTTTTTTGTCCATTGTTTTATTTTTCTTGTTTGTTTGTTTGTTTCTTGTTTTTCTTGTATAATTTTCTTGTTTAATGGCAGCAAGCCTACTTTGTTTTAAATGATTGTTGCAGTTTGCTAAAATTTATCTTGTAATTCAATTTGGATAAAAACTTTCTTTGGACAGATCGAAAAAAATGTTTCAGACATATGTTATAGTAGAAAGTTAAAGGATTAAATAAATGTTGTATTTTAAAAAATCGATCGAGTGAATTTACAAAAAACTATCTTGTTTTGAAATTTTTGATCGGTCGTCATTTTGTTATTTGATAAAATAGAAAATAGTTGTTAATACAAATGTTTTAGAGAACCGAAAACAAATGCTGATAGTTTTTGTATTTTTTAAATATTCCTTAAAATAAGGGAGTAATGATGATTTTTCGAAAAACAAAAAAAAACGTCAATAACTATGAACTGGGGCTCAATCAAAACTAAGAAAAGTTGTTTGTTTGAATGAGTTCTAACTGCCGTTTTTGGGTGTTGGGTATATATATATATATATATATATATATATATATATATATATATATATATATATATATATATATGGGATGGCTAGCTCAGTGGTATGAAGTTGGCCTGTGGATCCTGAGGTCCCTGGTTCGATTCCCACAGGCGACAAATTTTCATAATATGAAAAAGCTATCCCTGTGGCTCCTCCACCACTAACATGTTTGGGGGCCGTGATTTGACGACTGGTAACCACACTTCACGCGCAAAATATATCACTTACCAAGATCTGCTTCGGCAGAGTGCCACACCCAGTAATGGGTAGAAGGCGTGATGATATATTTATTTATTTTAAATAAGTTTCTTTAATTATTTTTTTTCATTCATAAATAAATACTTTAAATTTCGTTTAACATAAATAGTTGTGAGTGATTTTTGTGCTTAAAACCTACACACTTTCAGAAAAAACGAAAAACGTTACAATTGGTGTCAGGTGTGGGGTTATTAAATAGTGAAATGTGTAGTAAAAATTAATAAAATGGCGTCGTTCGTCGTAAAATTAAGTGAGTTAAAAGTTGTGGATCTCAAGAGAGAGTTGGAGGAACAAGATCTGGACTCATCAGGGTTAAAAGCAACGTAACAACAGCGTCTACGAGAGGCCTTTGAGACGGCGCAAAAATATATCACTTACCGAGATCTGCTTCAGCACAGTGCCACACCCAGTACAAGGCGTGATGATATATTTATTTTATTTTATTTTATTTTATTTTATTTTATTTTATTTTATTTTATTTTATTTTATTTTATTTTATTTTATTTTATTTATATATAAATTTCAATACAAGATGGTTTTTTGAAAACCACACGCTCGATTTTGGGATATACAACATTTAAAAAATCCTTTAACTTTCTACTATAACATATTGTTGAAACATTTTTTTCGATCTGTGCAAAGAAAGTTTATATATATATATATATATATATATATATATATATATATATATATATTTATTTATAAAAATATGAAAGAAAGTTAAATTGTATTAATAAATATACAACATATACATATAAACAGTTTGAGATAACGATGAAGTTAGACAAAAATGTGGAAATGAACTGTTAAACAATTACAAAAATTTTCATATTTGTCTTCTCTAGTCTTGTCTCTAATATTTGAGGTTGTACTAGGATTATTTATTTTCTGGTAAATAAAAAGCACATTTAACCAAAGTAAACAAATATGACAGATCTCAATGACAGTTCAATGAACTTAGTAAAATGCCCATGCCTCTTATTTTCCGCGTGAAAAAGTGGCCAATTAGAACGCTTCTATAGTTGTGATGCCAATATATTTTTAATCGCTTATATCTCTGTAGTAACACATTATTTTTAAATAATTTTTTATTTTGTTTTATGTTTATATTATTAATTCTTGTTATTTCAATTATGTTATTATATCTTTGATGCTTAGTTATATCAAACGTTATCAACCTAATCTACTTGTATTTGTCATGGAATAAAATTAGATTTTCTCCAAATTAAAAATATACGATCAACGGAAAAATATTCTAACTCATGTATTAATCGCTCTCATTAAAACACTTTATAGTGAAATCATTAATAGAACATTTATTTCTAAAATAATTTTAGACGCAACGCATGTGTAAATAATTTCACATGCTAAAAGTCTATGGGCTCGTTTTTCGTATATAACACTCCGACATAGTTCTATTTAAATGCCTTTCAGTTTTACAAAATTACAAAAATATAATGGCATCCTATTGATGCTTTATGTATTTTATATTCTTTAATAGTTATTTGTACATCAAGGCCGCGAAATCTCTCTTTAGCGTACCGACGGCGTTAATGATTTCGCGGACTAGATGTACTCGTACACAATAATTTTTGTGCAACCTTAAAAAGTATGTTATATTTCAAATTTTATTGTTTTTAAACAGTGTAATTCACTGTAAACAAAAATGCGGCTTTCAAGTCATTATGAATTGACATTTGATAAACCAAACAATTGTTTGATAAAGTAAAAATATCTGATATCACTGTCATTGTCATATTTTTAACAATCATGAAAACTTTCAAGTGTCAAAGTGACATAGTTTAATGGCCGTCGCGGAATTGGATTTTACGGCCTCTACTGCTGCTGTAGGTCGCGCCCGTTTGCGTAAAAATTATATTTAATAAGTTTACATTCTAATAGTCAAATTAAATTTGGTATCAATTTGCAAAGATATAAATAATTATATCTTACCTTGTCAATTCGTATACATGTTGTATCACAAAACTTTTGCAAAAGTACTAAAAAAAACTTATGAAAATGCAACAATAATGCTAATGAAACAGTCAAATCGAACGAATTACAACATTTGATGAGACATACGTGAGAAATGACAATATAACGTTACTCATAACAAGATAAGAAAAAGGAAATGCTGATAAAAATAACTGATAGCAATTTCGCCGTACGCAACTCAATAATAAACAAAATTATGCTAAATATTAATGTTCAGATTAATTAAAATTGTATTTATTTAAAAAGTAGAAAAATGTAAATTCCAATAAATTCATACTTATTTCAGTTTTAATATTTACATGTGTATTATTTACACCCTTACAAAAACTTGCATTTGTGGAATGTACGTTCTACGGGCTTACGGATTGTTTGTTTAAAATGTGAACGAAGTGAACCTTGCCAAATACAAGTTCAGTATCGAAATTATTCTAAATTTTATACATTTATTAAATATTAAATATGTTTTTAGTAAGTTTTTGCCAAAATTTCACAATTTAAAATAAATCAAATAAATATATCATCACGCTTTCTATTCATTACGGGCGTTGCATTTTGCTCTAGGTAAGTGATATATTTTAGACGTGAAGTGTGGTTACAAGCCGTAAAATCACGCGCCCAAAAGATGTTAGTGAAGGTGCAGCCACAGGGGTTGTTTTAAAGTGGTGAAAATTGTTTGTCGGCTGTGGGAATCGCTCCACAGACTGACTCAAACTTTAACAGTTTTACCAGGTTGTAAGAATGCAGTCGTGGCCTGCCGTACTAGAGAATTATTTTACGAAGTATTGATGCATTGCCAACATAGACGCCGAATCCACGTGGGTGAAGATATCTTTTCGCCCGCGTGATATTTTCAGGGTCGGTTTACATAAAATAAGTTCATAGACGTAAAATAATTTTGAGGTCCTTTACTTCTATACTTTGCTATACTTTATTTCATTTTGAATGAAAAAGTATCATGTCTCAGAAAAAATTTAATGTTGTACAACCACGTCCTCGTCAATATTTTGTATTGTATTTATATTGTATTTGTTATATTGAATTGATGAATTTCAACACTCTTAGCTTGCGTATATTATTACGAGTAATATAGTTTTTTTTTTTTTTTCAATTATTCTTCCGTAAACAATGGCTGTGTGGCTATTACTGACCACACATAGTAGACAAACCATAGAGACATTTGTTGTGATGACACATCCTAAAGTGGGGGAAGGGAAAATACCCATACAGCATTGTAATAAATAAATTTCTAATCAGCACTGTTATAATATGAGTTTGTTTTATATTAATATTTTTATTTTACGTGACTATTATAAATAAATAATAATGAAAGAAAATTTTCTAGTATAATAATATAAAAAATATGAATATATATTTTGTAATATTTATTGTAATATATTCAAAAATATTTTTATTTTATAAATAAATAGTGCGAGATTCAAAAAGTGTAATCATTATATTAAGTTTCTTCACAATTATTAAAAAAGGTAAACAAAAACGTATCTATTTGGGTCAATTCCCTTACCCCACTACTTCAGGTGTTGGCTTTACAACATTGTGTAGCTGAGCATAGGAAATTACTTGTCTATTTTAGATAGGCAAAGGTGAAAAATCTGATAAAAAACAACACGTTCCAGATCAATATATATATATATATATATATATATATATATATATATATATATATATATATATATATATATATATATATAAAAGTTGAAATTAATATTTTTTTTACGAAAATAAATCCTTTCATACATTTGTTTGTAAAATAAATGACAGATTATTTAGTCCAACTTATAGCCATTATTTTCCTTATTTATTTCGCCCCCGTAGTAAAAATGAAAAGTAAGCACTAATGATTGCCAAATTATTGTGAAGAACCTAAAATCTTGAATTAAAAAAAAAATAAAATATTGCTTTATTTCATTAATTTATCTGTAAATTCACTTTCAAACGGCATTTTCTGCCTTTATTATCTTTTAATTCGGTTCTGGTTGTGTCTATTTGTGCGCAGATAAAGGTCACTTCATTTTTTTATTTTTTTAAATTCGTTATTATTTAGGAGAGTTGGCGTAAGTGAGTTGAGACGATATGAGTATGTGGAGCATATGGGAAATGAAAGAATAATGAATCAGATGTATAGGAACGAATTGATGGATGTGGCTGAAGGTTTGTTGCATCATGAAAGATTCCATGATCTGTAAAGGGTGATAGGCGGAAATTTTTTTTTAATGTCGTACTTGCGCCCTTTGCCTCCATGCAAAAAATTTATATCTGCCGCCCTGATATCATCCCCAAACCACCACACAATTCTCTAACTTACAAATATGACATCGTATTGTTCCTTAATCTCATAATTTATATTATTAATCTATCTTAAGTTTATATATACATTATATGCGTTTATTAATTAACAAACAAAAGATCGTGCATGCAAATCGCGTTGATCCAATATAAGCTGTACGCAGGGCCGGCATCTGTTGTGTCGCTTCACAGCTCGAGCAACACACTGGACCAAGGATCGGCAAAGTGCGACTCGCGAGCTGCATGCGGCTCTTTGGAAATAAATTTGAAAATGGAGATAAAAGTACAATATTTTCAATTATAAAAAAATTATAAAATAAAATATTTTCGCGGGTCGTGTCTACAGTGTTTACAACAAAGCAGAACACTATGCGCGGTAAACCTGCACTAGAGTCGAAATGGGAATACATAGATTATGCCCGTCTCCTTATTGTTTCACGAGCTTAAATTATTTTGTACTGCACATATTGTTATAATTATTTTAATCTATATATATAAAAATTAATGTTTGTTTGTCTGTTTGTTTGTTTGTTTGTTTGTCCCTTATGCGTTCTTATACCATTCATCCGATTGCGATGAAATTTCGCTAAGTTGTTGTGTGCACGCCCGCGAAGGTCTCTAACTTAGCACACGTCCAATCCGCCATCTTGAAACAAAATGGCGGCTAGCTATCTTGAAAAGTACTGCACTGATTCGATTCAAATTTGGTATAGACATAGACGAGAACCAATCTTAATATATAGGTATAATAAAGATTCAGTCCGCCATCTTGAAATAAAATGGCTGCTAGCTATTCTGAAAACTACTGCACTGACTGGATTCAAATTTGGTATAGACATAGACGGGAACCAATCTTAACATATAGGTATAATAAAGCTTCAGTCCGCCATCTTGAAACAAAATGGCTGCTAGCTATTCTGAAAACTACTGCACTGACTGGATTCAAATTTGGTATAGACATAGACGGGAACCAATCTTAACATATAGGTATAATAAAGCTTCAGTCTACAATCTTGAAACAAAATGGCCGCTAGCTATTCTGAAAACTACTGCACTGACTGGATTCAAATTTGGTATAGACATAGACGGGAACCAATCTTAACATATAGGTATAATAAAGCTTCAGTCTACAATCTTGAAACAAAATGGCCGCTAGCTATTCTGAAAACTACTGCACTGATTGGATTCAAATTTGGTACAGACATAGACGGGAACCAATCTTAACATATAGGTATAATAAAGCTTCAGTCTACAATCTTGAAACAAAATGGCCGCTAGCTATTCTGAAAACTACTGCACTGATTGGATTCAAATTTGGTACAGACATAGACGGGAACCAATCTTAACATATTGGTATAATAAAGCTTCAGTCTACCATCTTGAAACAATATGGCCGCTAGCTATTCTGAAAACTACTGCACTGATTGGATTCAAATTTGGTATAGACATAGACGGGAACCAATCTTAACATACTGTTATAATAAAGCTTCAGTCCGCCATCTTGAAACAATATGGCCCCTAGCTATCCTGAAAAGTACTGCACTGATTCGATTCAAATTTGGTATAGACATAGAACGAAACCAATCTTAACATATTGGTATAATAAAGCTTAATTTCGCCATCTTTAAACAAAATGGCCGCTAGCTATCCTGAAAAGTACTGCACTGATTCGATTCTTATTTTGTACAGACATAGAGGGGAACCAATCTTAATATATAGGTATAATAAAACTTCAGTCCGCCATCTTAAAACAAAATGGCCGCTAGCTATCCTAAAAAGTACTGTACTGATTCGATTCTTATTTTGTACAGACATAGACGGGAACCAATCTTAATATATAGGTATAATAAAACTTCAGTCCGCCATCTTAAAACATAATGGGCCACTAGCTATCCTGAAAAGTACTATACTGATTCGATTCAAATTTGATGTAAGCATAGACGGGAACCAATCTTAACATATAGGTATAATAAAGCTTCAATCCGCCGGCGTAAAACAAAATGGCCGCTAACTATCTTAAAAAGCACTGCACTGATTCGATTAAAATTCGATATAGACATAGACGGGAACCAATCTTAATATATAGGTATAATAAAACTTCAGTCCGCCATTTTGAGACAAAATGGCCGCTATCTATCTTGAATAGTACTGCACTGATTCGATTAAAATTTGGTGTAGACATAGATGGGAACCAATCTTAACAAATAGGCATAAAAAAGCTTCAGTCCGCCATCTTGAAATAAAATGGCCGCTATCTATTCTGAAAAGTACTACACTGATTCGATTCAAATTTAGTATAGGTATAGACGAGAACTAATCTTAACATATATATATATATATATATATATATATATATATATATATATATATATATATATATAATAAAGCATTAGTCCACCATCTTGAAAAAAAATGGCCGCTAGCTGTCTGAAAAAGTACTGCACTGATTCGATTAAAATTTGATATAGACATAGACGGGAACCAATCTTAATATATAGGTATAATAAAACTTCAGTCCGCCATTTTGAGATAAAATGGCCGCTATCTATCTTGAATAGTACTGCACTGATTCGATTAAAATTTGGTGTAGACATAGATGGGAACCAATCTTAACAAATAGGCTTAAAAAAGCTTCAGTCCGCCATCTAGAAACAAAATGGCTGATAGCTATCCTGAAAAGTACTACACTGATTCGATTCAAATTTAGTATAAGCATAGACGGGAACCAATTTTTACATATAGGTATAATAAATCTTCAGTCTACTATTTTGAAACAAAATGGCTGCTAGCTATCCTGAAAAGTACTGCACTGATTCGATTAAAATTTGGTATAAGCATAGACGGGAATCAATCTTAACATATAGGTATAATAAAGCTTCAGTTTGCCGTTTTGAAACAAAATGGCCACTAGCTATCTTGAAAAGTACTGCACTAATTCGATTGAAATTTGGTATAGGCATAGACGGGAACCAATCTTAACATATAGGTATAATAAAGCTTCAGTACGCCGTCTTGAAACAAAATGGCCGCTAGCTATCTTGAAAAGTACTGCACTGATTCGATTTAAATTTGGTGTAGGTACAGACGAGAACCAATCTTAACATATAGGTATAATAAATCTTCAGTCCTATGCCATTCGAATTCAGACGTTTGCAGATTCCGGTACGACTCGCATTTACAATGACCTTCAACAAAGCACAGGAACATTAGCTACAAATGTGGACTAAATTTGGAAAATCCATGCTTCTCACATGGACAGCTGTACACAAACACTTTCTTTGAGTTGCAATGCAACGCATGCCGGGTACTCGCATTAAATTGTAGACCACGCGAACGAAGTCGCGGGTAATAGCTAGTTTCATATAAAATTAATACTCGTATTATTATATATTAGATATTGTTAACCTATGAATAAATGGATTAATATGATAAAAGGATTGTTGCGTGAACGAAAGTTTCCGAGTTGAGGAACAAACGTGCTTGTACGAGGGCAGGGTGAAAAGTCCCTGAAAAATTAAACAAGAAATGATTTATTTGCTCAAAACATATTTTATTTTTCAACATAATCTCCTTGCAGCTCGATACACTTCATCCAACGTTTTTCTAATTTGTAGATCCCTTCCAAATAGATTTTGGCAATTCTTCAAAATAGGCGTTTGTCTCAGCGATGACCTCATCGTTGGAGCCAAATCTCTTTCCGCCGAGCCTTTTCTTCAAGTTTGGAAATAGTTAAAAATCGCAGGGGGCCAAATCTGGAGAATATGGTAGATGACGAACCAATTCGTAGCGCAATTCATACAATTTTGCCATTGCGACTGCGGACCTCTGCGCCGGTGCGTTGTCCACAATGCGGCACCCATCTGGCAGATAGCTTTCTCATATCCAAAAATTTATGCAAAATGTTCCGTATCCGTTCGGTTGAGATGCTCATAGCCCCAGCAACCTCGTGCATTTTAACTCGCCGATCGTCCAATATCATACCATGGATTTTATCGACGATTTCTGGCGTTGTAACCTCAATTGGACGACCAGAACGTTCGGCGTCCTTTGTGGTCCTACTACGACAACGAAAATCAGTAAACCACTTGTTAATCGTTCCAATCGATGGTGAGGAGTCCCCATAATGTTTAACAAGCGATGCTTTGGTTTGCGTAATGTTTTTTCCACGCAAGAAATAATGTTTAATCTAGACGCGAAAATCACTTTTTTCCATGTTTTAAAAAATCTTCAAGGTCGCTTGCTTGCGATGGGTGTCAAAACAGAACTGAACGACATATCAGTTAGAAAATTTTTATGCGTTCTAGTTAAAGATGGTACATCACAAATGTCACATGAGATTTGCGATTGTGGCGCCATCTGTTTTATTTTTCAGAGACTTTTCACCCTGCTCTCGTATGAAAGGAATTATGAATGTGGTTGAAGCTAAAGTGATGTGTCAGAATAGGAACGTTTGGCGTTTGCTATTACTGTGGTGCCGGTGCGTTGTTATTGTCACTTACTACAGTGATGCAAGCTACTGAATTCCTTCAAACGAATACATCTGTAACTGATATGCTTTCGGAAATTGAAAAACTGCAGAAAATTGTTTTCACTATTCCTACGTGCACAGCAGAGCGATTATTTTTCGCATCATATCGATTGAAAAATTTTGTACATTTGACTACGCGTCAAAATCGATTAAAACACATCGCCATTTTAAATATTCATAAGCTGTATTGAGAAT
This sequence comes from Pterostichus madidus, assembly GCA_911728475.2. Taxonomy (NCBI): domain Eukaryota; kingdom Metazoa; phylum Arthropoda; class Insecta; order Coleoptera; family Carabidae; genus Pterostichus; species Pterostichus madidus. The sequence continues at coordinate 16,739,661 of OU452303.1, forward strand.
CCCTAGGTCTTAAACCAATTATTAATGAATGGATTTCCAAATGTTCCGTACTTTTTAATCTTTGACTTGTCAAATAAATAATTGAAAAAAAAGTTAATAAACCTATTTTGAAAGCTGGAACTTTAAATATATTGTGCTCTTCAGGTCAGAGTCCACCTACGTCTTTTTTTTTCAAGGTAATGATAAGAGCAACATACGACAAAAAATAAAGTTGTCGGCTCTGACTATACTCGTAGGCCTCCTCAATTAAGATACTATCGTGTAGAGCAACAAATACATTAGGTTTTAAAGAATGTCAAGTTGAAATACTTCATATTTAATAGCATGTTCAGATTTCTACCATTATTAAAATTGTTTTATGAGAAAAACAACATAGTTAAAATAATAAGTACTTTAAATAATGAAACGAATATAAGAAATAACCAGTCGAGAACGTTCTATAATCTGCTTGAGAGCCGAGAGCGTTTAACAAACCTTCCCGAGAGCGTGAGCTCGATTCTCTGGACGTACGGTTGGGGGAAGCGGGATTCTGGCGCGTTCAGGAAAGGATCAAGATGTCGGACTGGAGTATAAAAGCGGACGTTGTACGGCTCCAGTTAGTTAGTTGGCAGATGACTTCGGACGCGGTTACATAAATACTGTGATATAAATAATAGTTCTATTGAACGTGATATAAATAATATTAGTCACTGTATATTTATGAGTAGTGTTTAAGTTTTGTTCTAGTGTTAATTAGTTTTAAATAAGTTTCTTTCATTATTTTATTTCATTCATTAAATAAATACTTTTAATTTCGTTTAACATAAATAGTTGTGAGTGATTTTTGTGCTTAAAATCTACACCCTTTCAGAAAAAACGAAAAACGTTACAATTGGTGTGGGATTATTAAATAGTGAAGTGTGTAGTAAAAATAAATAAAATGGCGTCGTTCGTCGTAAAACTAAGTGAGTTAAAAGTTGTGGATCTCAAGAGAGAGTTGGAGGAACGAGATCTGGACTCATCAGGGTTAAAAGCAACGTAACAACAGCGTCTACGAGAGGCCTTAGAAGCGGCTAACCAGGATTCTGAGGAATATGTATTTGAAACTGGTTCAATTGACAATCGTAAAATGTTGGCGAAATTATAAAAAAATTCCAGAACTTCTCAAAAGAAGTTAAAAGGAAATTCTAGAACATTAGAACAAAAATTAGAAGAAAGTTCCAGAATTTTAAAAGAAGAATTAACAGGATCTGTGCAATAGAAGTTAGAAGAGTATTCTAGAAAATCCATAGAAAGTTCCAGAATTTTAAAAGAAGAACTGGCAGAAAATTCTAAAACATTGGAACAGAAGTTAGAAAAGAATTCTAGAACTTTTGAACAGAAGTTAGAAGAAAGTTCCAGAATCACTTTGGAACTGAAGTTGGAAGTTCTAGAATTCTAAAAGAAGATTTTGCAGGAAATTCTAGAATTTCGGAACAAACGTTAGAAGAGTACTCTAGGAAATCCGAAGAAAATTCTAGAAGAAAGAAAGAAGAATTGGTTGAAAGTTCTAGAATTTTGGAACAAAAGTTACAAGAGGATTTAAATGAACTAAAAGACAAATATGAAAGAAAAATGAACAACTAGAAGACAAATTCTGTAATGCAACTTAATCAGAGAATTCATGTTCTGGAAACCAAAACAGCGGGTGAAAGAAAAATAGAAAAAGAGGAAATTGTATAAAAAATTTGCATAAAAAAACCGGAATTTTATGGAAAAATATTATGGCCAAATTATTTGAAACAATTTGAAGCTACTGCAAAAGCTAACGGTTGGTCATCCAGAGAGAAGGCAATTTCGTTGACAGTAGCACTGCGTGGAAATGCTACCGATCAGCTAGTCAAGCATTTAGATATGCGATATGGACATGCGTATCTAGAACAGGTTTATCAAACACAACTGAGGAACCGATATTAGAAATCAAATGAAAATCTCGAAGAATTTGGAACTTACGTTGCTCATTTGGTTCGCCTCGCATATCCTACAGCTTCGAACAATGTTTTAGAGTGCTTACCCATCCAAATGTTTATTTATGGAATCTGAAATGGTGAAACTCAGCAAGCACTAAGATTAGTTCGACGTAAAACATTAGCCGATGCACTGCCTCATGCTTTAAAACAAGAAGCTGCGAAACTAGCTTCGAAAAGCCAATCTAGGATATGATCAATTAACAGCGCAATAAAGAAAGAAAATCATGAAAATATAGAAGAGAAGCTCCGACGAATCGCTACCGGAGTACTTAGAGGCCAGAAGAAAATGCGTTGCTGGAACTGCGGTAAACTAAGACACCCGTGAAGGTTTTGTGGGATGCTGCTGAAAAAGAAAACAGAAGCTGAGTCAGAAAAACTAAGTCGGGTTGATGAAAGGAGGCAATCGTCGACCTGTAATCTGGTAGCCTCATATTCAATCGGTTATGTCGCCTCTCTTCATCATCAAGTCAACAGCATTTTCATGGATGGTCTCGTTGACGGATGGCCACTTAAAATGTTGCTGGATACGGGTGCGACGAAAACAATAATAAGATCCGACTTAACAAAGAATTTTGCACCGACACAACTTTATCCAGCTAAGTGGCGGTTACGTACAGCCATTGGAGAAATAGCTACATCATCTGGAGAATTAGATGTGAGTATCAACATCGGGAACACTTCCCTCAAACATCATGTGTTGGTAGCCGAAATCGAAGACGAATTCATGGTGATGAATTATGATAGTGAATACTCTTACTACATCCACGAGAGGACGAAATTGCACGTGCTTTGGTGAACGAAGATGTGATAATTCCGGAGCGATTTGAGATAATTATGGAAACACAACTTGAGGGCATATTTTGTGCAGGAAATATTACCATGTTGGAGTCCCAGAATGATGATGAAAGAACTGATCGTGGAGTGATGGTTCGAAAATCACTAGTTAAGATCAACAAGATAATACCAATTCGAATAATGAACATAAATAATTATCCGCTTACAATTAAACAAGGCACTGTGGTAGTGGAATGCACATCCGTGTTTTCGATTATTAGAATAATGGTAGCTCAGAAAACCCACACTAGTAAAATTCCAGAACCTTAGTCAAATATCAACATCTTTTCAAGGACTGACATCTGACGAGAAAATCAAAGCGAAGAATTTAAAAAGCAAATACCAAGATATCTTCGAATATGATAAGAAATCCAAGGGAATAACGAACTTTGTCCAGCATAAAATCTATACTGGAGGTGCTAGACCTATCCGTCAAGGAGCAAGAAGATTACCAATGGCGAAACGTGAAGAAGCTGAAAGGATAATTCAAGAAATGAAGGCAGAAGGCGTGATTTAGCCTTCAAGTAGTCAATGGACTTCTCCAGTGGTATTAGAGAAGAAAAAGCATGGATCTACCAGATTCTATGTAGACTACCGTCAACTTAACAACGTGACGAAAAAGGATAGTTATCCACTTTCCCAAATAGACGATACACTGGGCACGTTGACTGGATCAAAAATATTCTCTACGTTGGACCTAAAAAGCGACAAGTTGACTTGGAACCAAAAGACCGTGGAAAGACAGCTTTTACCATTGGAACAGGACTTTGGTAATTCACAGTTATGCCATTTGGACTTTGCAATGCTTCTGAAACATTTTAACGACCACTAAGTACAATAACTTTATAGTTTCTTTTCTTTACTATTTTAAAATATCTTTTCCTACTGTCTGCTGCAACAGTAAAAACCAACCTCACAATTGGTTAACAAAAAATATTAGAAATTTCTCTAAATATTTGAAAGATCTGTTTTCCCTGTATAAAAATGGTCTTGTCTCTGAGGAATACTATAAAACTTGCAAAAAAGAATATAGAAATTTATTAGTTGAAAGTAAAAAACAATACAATATGTGGTTGATTGAAAAATCCTGTAAAAATAGTAAAAAAATATGGCGTATTATAAATGGTAACTTTAATCAAGGAATAACTACTTTTCAAACAAACAATGTATCTCACATGTCACATGGTAGTGTGGAGGCCGAATCTCCAAAAGATATTGCGGACTTGTTGAACGAATATTTTGTAAACACTCCTGCAGCACTTTGCAATACCGGGAATAAAAATGGAGATATCACTAGCATCAGTTACGATACTCACATTAATAATGACACAATCTTTTTAGATCCAGCAACGGAAAGTGAAGTAGCCTCAGTAATAATGTCTCTAAATTGCTCATCTTCTACAGGACTTGATGAAATTCCAAGCAGACTTTTGAAAGATTGCTGTACCTTAATAATTAAGCCACTAACACACTGTATTAATGCTTCAATGTCGGAAGGAATTTTTCCTGATGCATTGAAGAACATTAAAGTTGTTGCACTGCATAAAAAAGGTAATAAAGATCAAGTGTCTAATTACAGACCCATAAGCTTAGTTTCAGTTTTTCACAAGGTTTTCGAAAAGGTCATGCTAAATCGGATTTTATCTTTTCTTGCGAAGAATGATACATTAATTGCTGAACAGTTCGGTTTTCGGAAAAACTGCAGCACCACCGCAGCTTTATTTCATTTGTTGGATAACATATATAAACACTTAGATTCAGGCAATGCTATTACGGGCATTTTTCTAGATTTGTCTAAAGCGTTTGATTGTGTTGAACATGACAAATTAATCGAGGTCATGTACAACTATGGACTCCGTGGCACATTTTCGAGTTGGCTTAGATCATATCTGTGTGAAAGAAAGCAACTTGTATTTTTTAATAATCACAGATCCGACTATAAATCCATTTCATGTGGCGTGCCGCAGGGTAGTATTCTTGGACCAATATTGTTTATATTATACATAAATAATATAAAACAAATTATCCAGGAATACTCTTTCATGGCTTATGCAGACGATATCTCTATTTTAATACCATTTACTAATGTCACTGAGCATACAACGACTATATCTAACTTAATGACTAGATTATCAGAGTGGTTTACATCTTTGCAACTGACACTAAATATAAAGAAATCAGTTATGATTCATTTCAGCACAAGCAAGCGGAAAGAAAGCATGTTAATAAAGTGTAATTCTCAATCGTTGCCTCAAGTAAACTCCAGTAAAATCCTGGGTCTAGAGCTACATGAAAATATGTACTGGAACGCTTGCATTGACACTATATGCTCTAAGCTATCTTCCTTATGTTATGCAATTAAACACTTAACTAAAATCAGTAGCACACAGACAGCAAGAATGTTTTACTATGCTAAGTTCAACTCCGTCCTAGACTATGGCATAATCTTTTGGGGATCCTCATCTGCAGCAATAAGAATATTTAAGTTACAAAAATTGGCTGTAAGAAATATATTTAATTTAAAGTATCGTGATTCATGTCGGAATTCCTTTAAAAATGAAAAAATATTAACCATGCCTTGTATGTATATTTTATCGGTTATATTATTTGCCCGAAGTAATTGTAGTAATATTAAAACTCACGAAGATGTGCACAATTACAACACTAGAAATAAATCCAATTTTATCACAATTAAACATAAATTAAAATTAGCCGCCAACAATCCAATTTCAATGGGTATAAGGTTGCTAAATAAGCTACCGAAGTCTATTAAAAATGCGCAGACAAACAGACAATTTAAAGTAAAGCTGAAAACATTTTTGATAGATAAAACATATTACAGTGTAAATGAATATCTTAATGAAGTTTTATAATTAAATTATTGTATGTATTTATGTATTTGACGTGCTATATATCTGTATATGATCACTCTAGCAAATAAATTATTATTATTATTATTATTATTATGGAAACCGTGTTAGCTGGGCTGTCATGGAAAATCTGTTTGGTGTACCTCGATGATATTGTTGTGATTGGAAAAACGTTCGAGTACATTGCGACGTATCTGGCAGCGATACGGCAAAACAAAATTGGCGACGATGTGCTCGGGCGCCAATTGCTCGGATAGCAATCCGGTCGGAGAAATAGAATGTGATTGATAAAAATAAAACACAGCAGATTTTAGTGAAATAACAAAATAACGTATTTATTCCTTGTTTGCAGGTAAGTTGGGTGCCAGGGAGGCGGTAGAATGCTCTCAGGTGCGGCGGTCAGACGAAGACGGTCGTTGGGGCGACCCCGGCGGTCAGCAGCGCGGTAACCGTTGTGACGGAAGGCGGTACCGGCGATACAGCGATAGGACGAACGAATGAGGACGCTGAAGGCGTCGCAGCGATGATATCGTGACACGTGATGATGATGAAAATGATGTGATGCCAGGTAGGAGCGGGGGGAAAGTGACTCTCGGCACGGTGACGAGGCGGGGGCCGGGCGACTTGCGCTGAGTCCCGCTAGGGTCGATGCCACGGTAACGGCGAGGGGAGGGGGAGAACACACAGGTGACGGAACGGTAGGAGAGTGGTGGGGTAGGATACGGCTTACTGAAGAAGGTAGAAGATTTGCTTGAGAAAATGACTGTCAAACAGCATTTGAACAATTGAAGAATTCTCTGACAACCGCGCCAGTCTTAAGTTATCCTCTTCCGGAAGGAAGATTCATACTGGATACAGATGCCAGCAATGTTAGGATTGACGGAGTCCTTTCTCAAGTACAAAATGGTCGTAAAAAAGTTATTTCCTATTTCAGTAAAACGCTGTCAAAACCGGAAAGGAACCATTACGTCACCAGAAAAGAGCTATTGGCAGTTGTGAAGTCTGCTGAGAATTTCTACAAATAATTATACGGCAGAAAATTCCTGATAATAACTGATCATGTTGCCTTGAAATGACTTTTTAAATAAAAGAAGTTAGAAGTTCACGTAGCCAGATGGATCGAAAGGTTCCAGGAATATGATTTTATCATTGAACATCGAGTGGGAACTAGCCATTATAACTCTGATGCGTAGTCCAGGAGACCGTGTTCTGAAGAATGCAAGCATTGTTGCTGAATAGAAGAAAATCAAGCTGATGCATTAAGAATGCAAGCATTGTTGCTGAATAGAAGAAAATCAAGCTGATGCGTTAAGAAGTCGATGAAAAATGGCAACTAGAAGAATTGCGTAAAGATCAGGAAAACGATCCGGATTAAAAAATTATAATGAAAAAAAAAACCAACCTAGCAAGATGTTGCACCATGCTCCCAAAATGTAATATCGTACTAGGCGCAATGGGACTATTTAGTCATTGAAGAGGGTCTCTTATAACGTATCTTGGAGAATGCAGAAGGTACTGAGCAGAGAACTCAGTTACTAATCCCTAGGAACAGGGTACCTGAAGTATTGTAAGAGATCCACGACGGATCTGCTGGAGGACACCTTGGAGTCAACAAGACTTCTGAGCAGTTGTGAGAACGATTTTACTGGCTAAATTGTAAAGAAGATGTTAAAGAGTGGTGCAAGAAATGCGTAGTTTGTGCTGCAAGTAATGGGTCACATAAAAAAGGAAGAGCACCAATGCGTCAGTACAACGTAGGAAGCCTATTTGAACGCATTGAAATCGACATGGCTGGACCATTCCCAGAAACTGATACGGCAACAAGTATATAATAGTCGTCATGGACTACTTCAGCAAGTGGGTTGAAGCTTACCCTCTGCCCAATCAGGAAGCAATCACCGTCGCTGAAGTATTAGTGAAGGAATGTATATGTCGATTTGGAGTACCGCTCGAAATACACTTCGATCAGGGAAGAAACTTTGATTCTGTCCTGTTTCAAGATATCTGTAAAATATTGGACATTCATAAGACAAGAACAACTGCATTACATCTGCAGTCTGATGGCATGGTTGAACAAATGAATAGAACTTTGTTTAATTGTAATTGTAAATAACAAATTCGTTGAATGTTAATTATATTTGAAAAAATCAAATTGCCTCCACCAGGGTTTGAACCCGGACCTTCCACTTGGGCCGCGAACGTCCTACCAATTAGACCACAGAGGTGTCAATCCGTTTGTATATCATTTGCATTGTCGGAAAAAACCCATTCGCACATTTGATATTTACGAACAATCGACACATAGAAAAAAATCGCTTGTCAGTGCCAGCAATTAGACACACCTCTGTGGTCTAATTGGTAGGACGTTCGCGGCCCAAGTGGAAGGTCCGGGTTCATTCCTGGCGGAGGCTAGTTGATTTTTTCAAATATAATTAAAATGAATAGAACGATCAACAGAAATATATCAAAAGATGTCTCTAACCACTAAAGAGACTAGGATCATCATCTGCATATGTTTTTGATGGCGTATCGTTCATCTGTGCACGAACAACAGGACAAACACCCGAAAATATCGTATTCGGACGTGAGTTGCGGTTACCGTGCGATTTTAAATTTGATTGTAAACCTGGAAAAGCTGGAGAAGATCATTGATTTACGAAGAAGAATGAACGACATTCACGAACAAGTTTGTTCAAACATTCAAACCTCAAGCGACAAAATTAAAGATCATTATGTCATCAGGGAAGCAAAGGGAGAATATAAACCTGGTGAGTCGGTATGGTTATATAATCCACAGAAGCGTCGTGGTCTATCACCGAAGTTACAAACATACTGGGAGGGACCCTATGAAGTGATGAAGAGGATAAACAACGTTATCTACCGATTAGGAAAATACCGACTGGGAAGTCGCGAGTAGTCCATTTTAATCGACTAGCCCCTTTTGCTGGAAATAACCATAAAGCTAATGATGTTCGTGCAGCAAATGTTCGCTTCGTTCAACAACACGAACCTGAACTAACATTTGAAGACTTCATGAAGAAATACTCCACTGGTCATAAAGCACGGTATGGCTTGACGAAATAAGAACATCGAGATCTATTCATGATACCTTTGGAGTATTCAATTGCCCACTGTGTAGCAGAAGACTTAAACATGTCCCGAGGAATTGCTACAGTTTTCAAGAAGAAATTTGGACGGCTACAAGAATTGGCCAATCAACGTCCATTTGTTGGAAGAACACTACAGCTGCGAAACAAATCGGAACACAAACGGTACCTTTATTATTTATCGCACATTATGGGAGACACTAACCGATTTGCGAGAACATGTTTTAAATAACGACATTATGAAGCTGGCAGTTAGGAATATGTTAAAAAGAACAAAATTAGATCGAACTGTGGATTGTTACTTCTTCAGGACATCAGGATGCATCAAGGGTTCGACTTGCAGATTTCGTCATAACTTCTCTGTAACCCGTCAACATCTGTTCCGAGATGAAACAATTATAAAGAGGGGACAGTGTAACGAATATAAGAAATGAGCTAACCAGTCGAGCACGTTCTAGAATATTCTCGAGAATCGAGAGAGTAATTTTCTAATTCACTTGCGTATATACAGTATGGAATTCCAATTCTAGATTTAATTTGATGCATTTTCCTAAAACAACGAGTGAAAAATATGTTTACTATAAATTTTCAATATTAATAAATTATTTTGTTTCTATTACACCCGAAGTTTCCTTCTAATTCTATAATAGATCGAAATTACCTATAGAAAATATAATATTTTAATTGCAAGTTTTAAAGTACTTAAATTCTGCAAATTCAATAGGAGATATGTCACTATGTAATTCATAAGTAAAGGTTCATTAAAATAAACAATTTCAGGAACACATACAAATTATAGCCATGGATGATAGGTAGAATTAATATACATACATAAGGTGAAAAGTTCTCGGCCTCATACAGACATAGCGTTCCAATCAGCAAAAATTTGTGTTTGCTGCGTGGGTGCACGTGTCATTAGTTCGTATGACAAGTTCCAGCTTGTTCTCTTAAGTAGTTTGTTTACACGAATTTTTGAATTAGACGTCTTGCGTGTTTTTCGTTAAAATGGATAAACTTGAATATCGTGCGGTCATAAAGTTCTTCGTTTTGGATAGATTAACCCCTAAGGAAATTCATCCGAAGTTGACAAAGGTTTACGGGGACTCTGTTCCTTCCATGTCAACCGTTAAAAAGTGGGCAGCTGAATTTAAACGTGGTCGCACGTCCCTCGAAGGTGACTCTGCGCAAGATGGGTGCCGCATTTTCTGAAAGCCGATCAAAAGCAAATACGCAACCGATCTTCGCAGCAATGTTTGGACCGATTTAATAGGGATCGGACCGATTTTGTGCGGCGATTTTTCACCATGGATGACACATGGGTCCACCACTACACGCCAGGAATGAAACAGCAGTACAAACAGTGGGTGGAAGCCGGTGGTTCAGCGCCAAAGAAAGCGAAGTCGATCGCATCTGCTGGAAAGGTCATGGCCAGCGTGATTTGGAATGCGAAAGGGATCCTGTTAATTGATTATCTTAAAAAAGCAGAACAATTACAGACGAATATTACTCCAAACTTCTTCACCAGCTGGATGCCAAAAGATGCAAGAAGTGGCCTGGCTTTCAGAAGAAAAAAATCATCTTTCACCAGGACTACGCACCTGCACACAAGGGTTCGTTGGCGATGAGAAAACTGCGGGATTTGGGGTACGATTTGCTCAGCCATCCCCCATGTTCTCCTGATTTGGCACCCTCAGATTTCTATCTGTTCCCAAACATGAAGAAATTTGTTTCTGGAAAGCGCTTCCCGTCCAATGTTGAAGTTAAAATTGCCTTAGATGAATATTTTCACAACCTTTCAGACTCTCACTTCCGGGAAGGAATATTGATGTTGGAAAAATGCAGGACCAAGTGTGTAAAAGTCAAGGGAGAGTATGTAGAAAAATAAAATCATTTTTTAACTGAAAATCGCATAATGTTACGCTATATCCGTAGGTCTTGATACTTGAGGGGCATGAATGCACCCAACAAAACTTTATAAATTTTAATCCTATACAAGAAAAAGAAAGAATAAAAGAAAAATAAAATAAATAATAAAATATATAAATTCAAAAATGTTTCAATTTATAATTTAAAATTTGAATTTTTTGTAATTTTCATTTTATTACAATTTTGCTGCCAAATGATGAAAAGTAGTTTTGCTAAATTTAGTTCGCACAACAATGAAAATTTTGGTTTTTATTGTTAAAATCAGACTGTTTCTTTGTTGTAACCTTTCATTGTTGTATCTTTTCATTATTGTTATGTTTCATTATTATAATTTTTTATTATTGTAATCAAATAGAACCACTAGCGCATCATGGTGCCACATTGTCAGTGTGTCTATATACTTAAACTTGTGTTGAATCTTTTAAATTTAAAACAATATAACTATAGCTGATAAATTTGATTACATTAATATTTTAAATTTTTGTTAATTTGTAACAACTTTAATTACAACATTACAATTGTGTTAAAATTATGATCCAAAATATATGCTAGCGATACTTTAATTGATGAATATAAAACAGGCCTTATTCTAGAAAGTTGATTGAAAGTTGATACTGTAATATTTCAAAAATGTAGTTCATCGTACTTGGTATTTCATATAAAGATAGATACGTTGGACACTTATTTTTTTACTCTTTAGGAACAATTAGACAAAATGTTACCACAAAACATTATCAGATCATCACATTCACAGTGGTCTTCTCCCGTGTGGATTGTTAGACGCGTCCGGGAAAAGAAAATGGCGGATGGTCATTAACTATCGCAAGCGCAATGAAAAGACCATTGACGATAAATATCTTCTTCCCAATATTACCACACTTTTAGATAAACTCGGTAAATACCAGTATTTTACAACTTTAGATCTGGCTTCTGGTTTCCACCAGATTGAAATGAATAGTGATGATGTACAAAGTACAGCATTTTCTGCCGAAAACGGTTATTATGAATTCTTAAGAATGTCGTTTGGACTAAAAAACGCACCCACAACCTTCTAACGCGTGATGGACAATCTGGTGAGAATTTTTTTTAAATAATGTCTGTCTTGTTTATCGCGACGATGTAATTATTTTAGTACGAGCCTGCAAGAACACCTTGAAAGTTTGCGCGCGGTATTTAACAGACTTAGACAAGCCAATTAAAAAATTCAGATTGACAAATCGGAATTCCTCTGTACAGAAGTGGCATACTTAGGTCACGTAGTCACCCCTGAAGGCGTCAAGCCTAACCCTGATTTTGGCAATTAAAAATTATACAATTCTTAGAACAACAAAACAAACCAAAGGTTTCCTTGGATTATTAGGCTACTACAGAAAATTCATTCAAAATTTTGCAAAATTAACTAAACCACTCACTAAATGTCTTCAAAAAGGAGCAGAAATAAATATTAAAGATCCTGAGTATGTAGCATGTTTCGACATATGTAAAAATTTGCTTTTTAACGAGCCAATTATTTCATATTTCGACTTCACCAAATCTTTTAACTTCACGACGGAAACCTATCGGCTCAGATTTACCTATTTCATACGCCAGTAGAACACTTAACGAATCAGAACAAAATTACTCTACTATTGAAAAGGAATTACTCGCTATTGTTTGGGCAACTAAATATTTTAGACTTTACTTATTTGGTAGAAAATTTAAGGTTATTACAGACCATAAGCCATTACAATGGTTATTTTCACTAAAAGAACCAAATTCATAATTAGGTCGTTGGCGCTCAAAGTTAGAAGTATTCGATTATGAAATCATTTATAAAAAGGTAAATTGAATACGAACGCAGACGCCGTAAGTCGCATTCCACTAACTACTCCTATACAAAATCTACTACACCCTACTAACGAATTACAAATGACAAAATAATAATAATAATAATAATAAACTTTATTGACACATGTCAAAGGCGGGGTTCAGCCGAAGGCTGTTCTTTCACCCAACCAAGTACATAGGATTTACAAATTGAATAAAAAAATGTAGTGAATGTAACAACAAATCAAGAAAATATAGTTCAACTTAAAAATAAGTACAAAAATAGCTGAATACATTACATTATTTGCGAAGTTATCACTTACAAACAGCATTAAACAAACAAATTCTTCACATGATATTTAAAGGAACTTAATGACAGAGACTTCAAGTTATTGGGAATAGAGTTATAAAGAGTTGGTGCTAAATATGAAAAAGAGCATTTGAATTTAGATTTGGAGAAAGAAGGCACAACATATAAATCTCTAGCTCGAAGACCGTATTTATAATTTTTAAATTTAAGTTTATCGTGGAGATATGATGGAATTCCAGTGATTTTAATTTTATGAGTGAGGGTAAGAAACATTTTGTTAACTCGAGAATCAATGTTTTCCATATTTGCTAGAGATCTATATCTAGAAATGCTGTCATATTTACATACACCGTAAACGAATCTTAAGCAGGAATTTTGAAATAAAGTAATCCTTTGCTTGTCAGTTTGGGTTAAATTTGGAATGTACGTACAGGCGCTGTAATCAAACAACGGTAGTACCAATGTAAATATTAAGCGAGGTTTAACTTGGGAAGATAATAGTGTCCGAAATTGATATAAGTGCCTTAATTTGATTCTAGCTGCCTTTAGTTTAAGATGTAAGTGTGCACGAAAGTTGAGATTTTCATTAATCAATAGTCCTAGGCTTTTTGTAACTTGACAACGTTCTAGTACAATACCATCAAGCACGAGGTCCGGAGTATGACACGTACCAATAACTAAAAGAGATGACTTACTAGTATTAGTTCTAAGACCATTATTCTTCACCCATGCAGCTAATTTATCAAGATCGTCATTAATGAGATTACATTTTCCATTTATTTCTGCTGGTTTGACAGACGCAATAATTTGTGTGTCATCTGCGTAAGATTGTGTTTCACAAAAATTTAAAGTTGATGGGAGATCCGCTACGTAAAGTAAGAAGAATAATGGTCCCAAAATAGAACCTTGCGGGACACCACGATGCAAAGAAAAAGCAGTTGAATTAAATGTTTGAACTGTGTCGTGCATACTAACATAAAATTGCTTATCTTCAAAATAACTTTCACGCCACCGTAAAGCACTAATCGAAAACTTATTAAATTTTAGTTTAGCTAGAAGTAAACCAAAATCCACCATATCAAATGCTTTAGAGAAATCTATTTGAATTAGAAATGATAGTTTTGAATTATCATAATTTAAAATCAAAGAATTGAGTATATTTACTAGGCACGTATTAGTACTAGTGGTGTGAGGATCCGACAAAACTTGGATCCGAGTACCCGGATATCAAAATATCCGGATCGTCGGATATCCGATGTTCGGATCTTGAATCGGATATCCGTATTCGGGTCCGGATCTTGACTTGGATCCGGATCCGGATTCGTTGTTTTGCTTACGGATTCGGATTCAAATTTTAATTCTAGATCTGATCTTCATTTCGAATGTAAAGGCAAACATTGGAAACTGAGTTCAAATTGAAACCATTGAAGTGGGCCTGTTTATCTTTACAGCGGTCTGTAAACAGTAATAAATTTTATAATATCTCTCTAATATAGTCAGGTAGTTTGTACATATATAAAGAATAAAGGAATTTACTTTCACAGAGTAATATTTAGTTATTGATGAATAAAAAATACAAAATTTGTATTATTTCACATATACAGTAACATATTAATATGACATTAATTTCATTAATTTATTTTGTGATACTGTGAGTATGAAGTTTGTAGCAAAACTCATTGAATGCTTTTTAAGAAAACGATTCCAATTTCTGTTTACTTACCGTATAATTCTATGGGAGTTAGTATATGCGATATGTAAAAAGTACTTGCATGATAAGATTTATTATTGCTCATTTAGAAAAATATATATTGCCATACTCTTAAACATACGAGTACAATAAAACTAACACAAAATTTCGCATGTAAAGAAAAGAAGGGGGATACTTCTTTAAATATTAAAAATTCTGCAGTTCTAAGATTTTATAACATTCATTAGAACAAATACTTCAAAGTAAAAAGGGATTAAGGTGAAATTTGTCGAGCACGTGTTTCACATAAAAGGGATTGTTTTTGTTACCTACTAGTACTGTGAAATTTCCTTGTTAGCAGATGTTGTTCAACAGAAATTTAAACATCAGAAATATGCTGACTGTTAACTACATGAATCGAAAATGCTTAGTGGATTATTTCATAATCACATTTATTTGGTTTTACCGATCCGGATACTGAAATTGCATACTCATACTCTCATTCGATTCTAAGATCAGATGCTCAAATCCGTTTTCAAGATTCGACATTTGGATCCGGATTCGAGATGCAATACTGATCCAAAATTCAATACTCAGATTCGGATCCAAAATCCGATACTCAGATCCGGATCCAAAATCCAATACTCAGATCCGGATCCAAAATCCGATACTCAGATCCGGATCCAAAATCCGATACTGAGATTTGGATCCGAGATCCGGATAGTTCAACATTCAATTATCCGGATATCCGGATATTTTTGGATCCGAAGCCGAAACTATCCGGATCCGGATCCCACCACTAATTAGTACTGTATCCGCTTCTAAACTCCGACTGAGTGACAGGTAGGATATTTTTCTCTGCTACATAAGACATAATCTGGTCGCAGCATATTCGTTCCAGTATTTTGGACAGTGTTGGAAGAATACTAATCGGACGCAAATCATCAAAAGTTGAAATATTTGTATTCTTAGCAATTGGTTTAACAATAGCTGATTTCCATAAATCGGAAACTACGCCATTCAACAAACATGAATTTATAATATGTGTAATATGGTCCAAAATAACTGGAAGAACAATTAGCACCATTTTTCGTGATATTCCATCAATACCAACAGCATCACATTTTAGTTTGCTAGCAACCTTTTCAACCAAATAACTATCCACAGATATAAAATTAAAATAGTCAGAATTATTCTCCATGAATACATTATTCTTAAAATAATTAATAGTTTCAGGATTTATTTTTGCTAAACCAATTTTATCTATTAAATAATTACCATACTCCTGTGGTTTAAACAGTCAGGAAAGTTCTTAGTAGAATTTGAATTAACACCAAGACGTATCAAATTGCTCCACAGTTTACTGGAATCGCTAATGTTGTTATTAATATTTTGGTTTAAGAAAGCTTGCTTTTCTCTTCTCATTGCGGCTGTAGTAAGATTTCTTAATTGTTTATAATATTGCAGCTTTGAGTCAGTTTTATATTTTTTCAAATCTGCTAGAGCTTTGTTTCTTTTCTTTTGCATGATTTTGATTACGAGGGTAATCCAGGGAGTATACTGTCTATTTGTTGTAATTTTTCTGATAAGCGCATGCTTATCGAATAAATCGGATATATTCTGATTAAAAAAAGCAACTTTATCATTAATATTATCTAAGATAAGTATTTGATTCCAGTAGACTGTTTTGCAATCAACAAAAAAATTTTCTATATTGAAGTTTTTGAAGTCTCTGAATGTGTATGTTTTTTTAGGAACATATATTTTTGGTAAATTTAGTTCACAAAAAACGCAATCATGATCAGAAAATTGACTGCAATTTAAAACACCAGAATCTGCAATTATTGTTGTATCTGATACTAACACGACATCTATTAAGGATTGTGTTACAGGTCTGGTATACTGATAAATTAACTGATGCATATTGTTTCCGGATATCAAGTTACCAAAGAACTGAGAGCGTACATAGTTCGAAAGTAAATTAATGTTAATTTCACCCATGCAAACAATATAGTCTGATCGTAATGCAAATTCAGTGAACACAGAATCCAGAAACGTAAGATCTTTGTAAAATTCACAGTGAGGATTGTATATAACTCCTAGACACACACTTTTATTTTGAATAGTACACGATATCCATAAATGTTCTATATTATTATTCTCAACAAAAGTCGTATCCAGAATTTTAAATCTTAACCCATTACACTACACTAACTAAGTGGTAATTATTTATGTGGAATAAATGTGATGGAGCAGTTTCGCTAATCCATGTTTCCGTTACCGCAACGATATCAAAATTAAGTTCATTAACAAAATCGGTGAAATATAAAAAAACAAGAATTGAGCGATCTAACATTGATTTGCCCAACTGTAAACTTAGTACTGTAATCAGCTGACATATAATTTCAAAAAACAGAAACGAAAATAAACAAAAATTTAACACACATATAATTGATCAATGACAAATCAATTAAAGGTCGTTGACTTTTGCCTGTTCTGGCGATATTAATTAACAACGAAAATAAGAGTGTTTAAGTAAAGTATCATCGCAGATTCAGTAGTTTGAAGATGATTTAAAAAATATAGCATAAATAGAATAACTTTGATAATACATGAGCAAAATACAGAATGAAGGCTTTAAATTTTGTAAATCTTCCAAAGAACTGATAACATATTTCTGATTTCTACCTCTTTTTTTGACATTTACGTGAATCCAGCCATCGGTTGTCCAAACATTCATAAACGAAAATTTATCCACAGCTGCCTTGAGGAGAGTTAATCTGGATTTAGTTAGGTCTTCTCTTATGGTAATGCCTGTTCCTTTGAGCTCTTTCTTCTCTGTGAACACTTTTTGACGGGAACGATAGCTCACAAACTTCACTATAACTGGACGTTTAGTTGAATTACTAACAGGTTTCCCTATTCTATGACAACGATCGATATCATTTATGGAAACGTCCATGTTCAGTTTATCCCGAAAAAGATTTACAACACATTCATCGATGTTCTCATTGCGCACCTCCTGTAATCCGAAGATTCTAATATTATTGCGCTGCGTGTACTGCTCAAGATCGTCGACACTTTTCTCATAATTGGTGCACGATTCTTTCAAATCACTATTTCCCAATTTAAGAGACTTGATTTACTCATTTAGCTCGTTCAATTTGTCTTGGAAAACTTTTTGTACCGCACATGTCACTTGCTCCACTATTATCTTTACGAAACTTTGATTTTCACCCAGCTTCGACAATGAGGTAGTAATCATAGTGGTAATTGCTTCAATATCGTCTTTAGAAAGCATTTTTACTACTTTTTTAAACAACGAATTACTCAAAATTTCAAAGATTTTTTAAAAAACGGCGAGTAATGCCAGAACAAGCAAAACACGTCTAGTCGTACAGACAGTACATTTGCAATGCCAGATTTACTTAGAAAGCAAAGACACTGTTAACAACTACAAAATTTTTGAAATAGAAGCAAATCTCTTTGACGCTCTACCAAACAAAAGCCTTGCACACTGTGTCAGTAAAGATTTTAAAATGTCTGCCATAGCAAAATACTTAAATATTTAGACGTCCTACATAAACAAAATCCCCAATTATGTAACTTGATATACTTAAGAGATAATCAGAAATTTATAATCTATATAACGAAAGAAAACTACTTCGAGAAACCCACTTATGAAAATATGTTTTATACCTTAGTAAATTTAAAATATATTTGTGAAAAAAAATCTAATTAAAATTTTAAATATTCCTAAAATTGGATGTGGACACATTAGAATGGAAAGATGTAAAATCAATGTTGCAATTTATTTTTCAAAATAGTAATATAATTATCACTGTTTACAAATTGCCTGATAGTGACACACCCAACCTTGAAATTAACACCAACGAAACTAAAGACGATAACAGCGATGCTTTCTTTAAGTACATGGAAGACTTGAATAAACAGCTTGGAAATAACAATAAAACAGATAACGAATCTCTAATTGTTGAAGACGACGACAAAACGCATAATAATATCAAATAACAAGACGACACTTACGCAACTATTCATTAAATCCCGAACATCCTATCATCGATATTCCTATTATTGAAAGTTCCGTCAATATAGGAAACAATCAACTAATAATTTCTGAAGTATTACATTCACCCGCCAAACCTATATTTATTAAATTACACACCGATAAAATGAGACTTCAAGTACAAATTAAAAAAAAAAACAATTTCGAAAAAGACGTTATCAATTTTGTTAAAGAATTCATAATACCTGAAGTAAAATATTTTTTATATTTTGAGCAACCGATATATGAGAAATTTAGTACAACCTTACAGAAATATTTAAAAAATTCTGAAATTAATTTCGTTAAATGTTATAACAAATTAGTAGATATAGAGGATAAAACTGATATTTCTAACACCATTAAAAATTATCATGAAGGTAAGACCAATCACCGAGGTATTCACGAAACTTATAATCAGATTAGTAAAAAATTCTATTGGCCTAACCAATTTAAGGATATTAACGATTATACAAATGAATGTGAAATTTGTTTAAAATCTAAATATGAGCGTAATCCTATAAAAACTAAATATAACATTACTCCAACTCTCAGTAAACCCTTTGACATAATACACATAGATACAGTAAGCTTAGAAACTTGTACATTTCTCACTATCATAGATGCCTTTTCTAAATACACCCAAGCGTACTAAGTCACGTCAACAAAGGCAATTGAAATATGTAACAAGTTAACTAGATTCTTCTCACATCATGGAATTTCTAAATTAGTTGTATCTGACAAAGGTCCAGAATTTAAGAGTAACCTCTTACAAAAATTATTTCTAAATTCATTTTACCAACTCACAACATCCAGATTCTAACGGCCTTATAGAACTTTTCACTCAACCTGAATTCAACACATGCGACTTTTTCAAAAGAACGAAATTATTAAGAACAAAGTTAATTTTGAAATATTAGCATACAACAACACATGCCATAGTTCCACTGGTCTTAAACCAATCGACGGAATAAACGGGCACTTTGAAACAAATCTCCCCTAGACATAGAATTAGAAAAACAAAAACAAGAGTATGTTTTAAATTATCAAGAAAAAACCAAATTAGCATATAAAAATATTAATGAAAAATTACAAAACAATAAAACCAACTTAATAAATAAATTGAACGAAACTAGAGAAGATTTAACTGAAATTCCGGAACTTGTATACGTACATAATAATATATAAATTAGCTCTCCGGGCCATTGAGGCCCATGGCTTCTCTCGCAATGTCTCTCCATAGTTCTCTATTTAATGCTTTTTGCTTCCAATTGTACACTTTAAGTTCTTGTAGGTCTTTTTTAATAGCACTTAACCACTTTTCTTTAGGTCGTCCACGCCTCTTTTTGCCCACCACTCCACCATTAAACACTGCTTTCGTCAGTCTACTGATTTATTGTATAAGTTCATTAAATCTAAGTTTGTTCTTCTCATCTACATTTCACCTTCTTTTTTCCCCCCAAATATTTTCTTTAAGATTTTTCTCTCCCACAGTTCCATCTTCTTCTGACTACTTTTGTTCAGCACCCATAAATTACTCCCGTATATTACTGTTGGCCTTATAACTGTCTTGTACAGTCTTATCTTGATTTTAGCACGCCATGTAATGCGCCAAAGCCCTTGCTTCCCTTGCCAATCTAGCTTCAATCTCTATATCTTCTTTGATAGCATTTGACAGAATTACTCCAAGATATGTGAATTGGTCTACTTCTTGGTAATTGTGTTCGGTTTCATCTTCTAGTTTTATGCGCAGTTCATTGGTATGTATTTCGGTTTTACTCTTAATGTGCATATATTTGGTTTTTTCTTTGTTTATTTTTAAACCTACTTTATCTTCCGTGGGAATTAATCTTCTCATTATTTGAATTTTCTTTTTTGAATTTAGTTATTATCACAATATCGTCTGCATAAGCCAAAACTTGGTGTCTATGATGATATATAGTTCTTGTTGTCTGTATATTACTTTTCTGTATTATCCACTCCAAAACCAAATTGAAAAAACAGGTGAGAGAAGGTCTCCTTGTCTCAAGCCTTTAGATACTGAAAAACTTTCGGATTTTTCCCCGTCTATAGAAACTCTGCATGTTGTATTTTTCTGCGTCATGTTAATTAATCTAATTAGTTTGTCATCTATATTGAAGCTTTTTAGTATATTGTACAGCTTTTCTTTCTTAATTGTATCATACACTTGTTTATAGTCGATAAAGAGCATATGTAGAGGTAGGTCATGTTCGTAGCTATTTCCCATAATTACTTTTAGTGTAAAAATTTGGTCTGTCGTTGACCTGTTAGGTCTGAAGCCAGGTTGGTAGTCACCTAATATTCTTTCAGCATCTTTATTTATCCTATTTCTAATAGCTGTTGTTGTTATCTTATACACTGTGTCAAGCAGCGCTATGCCTCTATAGTTTTCGCAGGCAGTTCTATCACTTTTTTATGTATAGGGTGAATTATAGCCTCGTCCCATCTTTTTGGCATTTTTCAATGGTTGTCCCTCAGAGCTATCTATTAGGGTTTCAGTTATTGTTTCTTCATCTTCAGTTTCGTTGTTAGTGTTTCCGTTTAATGTTTCTCTAACGTACATAATAAACAAAAAGTAAATAAAACAAACAGTCAAAATTAAAAAAAATATATTAAAACTATCGATCAAAACTTAAAAACTGTAAAAAAATCAGATCAATCCTAACGATAATAAAAAGCAAAGTAAAATTCACTTGTCAAATATTAGGAGACCTAGAAAAATAAACAAGAAAACTAATCCAGATTACGATCTTCCAGGTCCCTCTACCTCATGTACACCTTCGAACTAAAAATCAAAAACATTACACAGAACACAGAACTTTTACTACTCAAATTATGGACAGCGAAATTACAGAAATCAACATACACATTTTTATACTTCTACGATTTACAACCTATCCTTGACCAGTATAACAATTTAAAAATAGAACACAACAATCTCAAACGTACAATACACATAAACAATGTCAGCCTATCAGACTCTATTAACCACGATAAAATTATCAATTATATACTAGCTTCAACACACGATAAACTCAGTCATTTAATCATTAAATATCAAAAACCTAGATATAAAAAAGGGATAATAAATGGATTGGGATCCATTGTAAGAGCACTAACCGGAAATTTAGACGCGGAAGATGAGAAAAGATATAATAAAATTTTGAAACATTTAGAAACCAATCAATATAAAATTAACGATCAGTTAAAGAACCAATATTTCGTTAACCATCAGTTGGTGGAAGAATTTAATAAAACTATTAAAATAATTAAACAAAATGGGCAAAAATAAAAAATAAAAACCGAACAGCTGCTTCACATAGTTATTGATGGAACTCAGCAATTAAATTAATTAGCCGTTTATGATATTTATAACCAACTGAATACTTTATTCAGTATGATTTTTAGCATTTTACAGGACATAGAAATCTCTTTAACTTTTTGCAAATTGCACGTAATGTATCCCAGTATTTTTAAATTGAATGATTTTTACTTTAATTAAAGGAAATTCATAAATATTATAATAATGAATTTCCTCTAAAGCCACTTTCGAAAATATGTTAGAATTTGAAAATATAATCATCACAGTAAATTGCAAGTTAAATTCAAGTAAAATTGTATATTTCTTAGAAATTCCTATCAATTATGAAACGGATTTCCAACTATATCATCTTATACCTATTCCAATCAAATATTAGACTGAATTTGTAACTGTCATTCCAAATACAAATTATTTCTTAAAAACTCCCGATGGTCATGTTAAATCACTGAATGGTGTATGCACAAAAGGAACCATCTACCAATGCTCAAATAAAATTGAAGAAATTAACGATGAAACTTGTGAAAAGAACATCATATTATATAATAACAACAAAAATTGCCAATTAAAATTATAAAAAACCATGTTGAAATTATAAAAGAGATCAACCAGTTCTTAGCAGTACTACCACAGCCAGAGGCCATTCACGCATCATGTCTACAAGGCGATGAAACCAAGACTTTAGAAAGAATATTCCTAATAAAAGAAGACCAATGCCTACTGAAATTTAAAAATCAAAATTTAAAATTTCAAGACTGAACTTTCGGCAAACCAATCATCCTAGAAGATTTCCAAATTAATCTAAATACAAGCCAAATTTCTACATGAGCATCGACATTCATAATATTCAAGATTTGAAATTGCCTATCAACAAATTCGAAAACAACAACGAAGACTACGCCACCGAAACCACGAATTATGCTATCATATCTCTCTATCTGATCTTATCAATTATCAGTATAATTATTTTCGCAGTTTTTGCCAAGAAAAGATTTTTCCAGAAGAAGACGCACCCTTGCAGAGATCCAATCATAGAACTCCAACCAGGGCCTTCACTCCCCAAACGCCAGCTATATTACATTCTAAGACGAGAGGAATTAGAATAGGCCATTCGCTGGGAAACGGACACCCCACCTTCTCCAAAATTTGAAGTCAACAATTTTTTTTAAAGGAATGAAAAATCGATAAAGTATCTAGTTTTCAAATACGATTGATGAAATTGATAATTTTCACGATTTTAGGGTGTTTTGGCTATTTTTTAGGCAAAGATTGTAAAATAAAATTTTAAAGTTGAAATAAAATGGTTTAGTTTTTTTTTTTCATTTTAACGACGGCATTTCGTTTCTTGTCGGAAAACTGAAATATTTTGTCACTTGTAAATTTATCTAAAAAGTTACCCTTCTTTCGCAAAAGTATGTCGAAAAAATAATTAATATTTGAAATCTAACAAATTTTACACAAAAACAAGGTAATCTACGAAAAAAGTTTTGTAACAAAAAATAATTAGGATGCATAAAAGAATATGTGTGATTTTTTCTGAATTTTTTGATAAATTTTAAAAAATTGGTTTTTTTGGACTGTTGAATTTTAAAATTTTAAAATATCATGATTTTTTTCACTCGAAATGGATAAAAAAAGAAAAAAATTCAAAAACAGAAATTGCTTAGAATTTACCAAAGAAAACGTGTGACATTTAAAATTTTTATTAAAAAGTATTAACCAAATTTTTTTTCGACCAGTGGTTTTCAGAATACGGTGTGCAATATTCTTATTTTAAACGGGAACCTATTTTATTTTATTTGTTTATTCGACTCAGTATGTTTTTCTGTACATTAAATTGACATAAATTTCATTACAATCGCATAGGAATCAGTGTGCTTTAAAAGAATCAAATGAACAAATCTTTTTTTTTTGTTTGTTGGAGTCATTATTGTGTGTCAATACAACTATTTTATAAATAAATTTTATTAGTCTTTTGTTTCTGTCATAAGAAAGATATATACGGGTATATATATATATATGTGGGCGCGGACTACGCCTATGATGACGGAGCAGAGCGAGGAGAAGAGAGAGGGAACGAGACCGGAACCGTTAGCGAACCGTTGGCGACAAGCATTTGATGAGAGAGACGAGTTGAGTGTGGACGTGTGGACGTATAGAGCAGTGGACGACAAAGTCGAGTGTAGACGTGTAGACGTATAGACGATAGCTTATGAATTTATTTATTTTGTTGTGACATAATATTGTTTATTTAACTTTTATAATAATGAATGTATTTGTTTATACTATTATACAACATAACTCTTATCTGCAGATTCTCTTTAAAAATGAAACCTACATTTTGGGGGCTCGTCCGGGATAAAACCGTGATAAAACCGATAAAACCGGAATAAAACCGAGATAAAACACAAAACAGATAAAACTGACAAAAGTGATAAACCACATAAATTGCGTGAATCCATAAGTGTTGTGTTGCGTTTAGAAAAGTGTTTGTGGTCAGTGGTCGCACACGTAGTATTTCGCTGCGCAGATCTGTACTTCAACGGTTTGCTGTGCGGTCGGAACGAAGTAAACAACTTCCAGTGGCGTGCGGAATTATTTTAGCATTGTCGTTTAACAACAGAAATGGCTTCTTTAGGCAAAATTGAAGCAATAAATAATAACATAACAAACAGTAAAGTGAAATCATTGAAACTATTGCAAAAAATTATATTCGGTGACGATATAACGCGTTTAAATAGAAATAAATTGCGAGAGTTCGGCGGATTTCATTATGAAATAGGCTCAACAGACTATACTGTGAAATTAAACATGATAAAAAGTATCGGTACGGCTAACTTAACATCGTTGTGTCATATTTTAAATTTGAACTGGACCGAGAGTGTTGATGAGGCAGCAACGCGTGTTTTTGAATTTTCTGTGCAACTTGGAAGTCCCTGAAGGCGAAGAAGACGATGAAGAAGAAGATGATAATGAGGGAGAAGAAGACGACTAAAAAGACGACTGTACAGAAAATGGGAAAATAGAAGAGGACAAACGGTTGACGAGTACGAAGAGAAGAGTAATAACACAAGCAGAACAGAGGAGCGCATGGGAAAACGATGCAGAAGATCGAGGCAGAGTAGGAAAACGAGGAGGAGGTAGCACAGTCACACCAGCTGAGCTGTGTACAGGTATTGCCAATGTAAATTTAAAATCCGATACCTTCGCATTGTCTTTTCGAGATGTGGAGGGCTCCATTAGGACTTTCACTGGAAAAGATGGTTACCCAATACGGAAATGGATAACTGATTTTGAAGAGACTGCATACCTATTAAGTTGGAACGAATTGCAAAAGTTAATCTTTGCAAAAAAAGTCTTTGTTAGACTTGGCAAAATTGGCAGTGCAAGCAGAACGAGGAGTGACGTCATGGGAACTCCTAAAAAAAACTGCTTCTACAATAATTTGACATAAAGATGTATAGTGCAGAGGTGCACCGGATTCTTGTGCATAGAAAAAAGAAGAAAGAAGAATCATTACAAGAATATGTGTTGATAATGAGAGAGATAGCAAATCGAGGAGAGATTGAAGAAGAAGTAGCTATACAATACATAGTTATCGTTGATGACGTAAATAATAAAGCTATGCTATACGGCACGACGACTTTTGAGCAACTCAAAGAAAAGATTAAAGTCTATAACTTAATTAAATCGAAAACCATGAATGAACCTAGATTTGAGAGAAAGGAAAGGAAGTTTAGCAAACACACGGAGCAAAGAAAGACTTCAACTCAAGAGAGAGAAGATGTACTTTGTTACAACTGTGGAGAAAAAGGACATATGTCTAAACTCTGTCCCGCTAAAGAGAAAGGAATAAAGTGCTTTTCATGTAAAGAGTTTGGTCATAAATCTACTGAATGCACTAAAACAAAATCTAGAGTGTCTGCCATAACATCCTCAAGAAGCACGGCGACGAAATCTATCGATTTAAATGACAAAACATTTATAGCATTACTAGATACTGGTAGCGATGTTAATTTGATCCGATTAAAAGACTTTCTTACATGTCAACAGCCGTTAGAAGATGCATGTACTGAATTATATGGCATCGGAGACCAAAAGTTGAAAACTCTAGGTGTTTTTCAAGCCACAATAGGAATCGATCATGTTAAAATACAAGACAAGTTACATGTAGTGCTAATAGACGCCATAAAGACATCTGTCATTATTGGATACGATATATTCAAGCAAGCCAAAGTAAAAGTCGACCAGAACGGTATAACCGTGGTAAGAGAAGAATCACCGTCTAGCGACACAGGAGCAGAAGATAATCGAGAGTGATGAAATAGCAAAAATTATGAATATTGAAGTCTGTAATTCAGATTTTGATTTAAGCCACATCGAGAATAAGGAAGTAGCTGGAAAAATTAGAGAATTATGTAGAACGTATGATCCGATAAAGAATAAAACAAAGATTGCTCCTCTAAAAACCAAGATTATTCTAAAAGATGATACTCCGGTACATCAAAAGTCGAGAAGACTATTCCAGTCGGAGAAAAATGAAGTAGACGAACAAATTAAGCAGTGGTTAGATGCGGAGATTATCCGATCAAATTATTCTGAATATGCCAGTCCTATAGTTCTACTAAAAAAGAAAAATGGAGAGACCCGCATATGCCAAGACTTTCGAAAATTAAATCAGAAAATTGTACAAGAGAGATACTCCATACCCAATATAGAGAACCAGTTGGATAGTTTGCAAGGAACTAAAATATTTACTACAATTGATCTGCGTAACGGATTTTCCCCTTTACCTTTGGAAGAAGAAAGTTGTAAATACACCTCAAATCGAAAACTGAAGCAGTACTAAGATTTCCTGACCCACAGACAACGAAACAGGTACATTCATTTTTGGGACTAACCGGCTATTTTCGGAAGTTTATCAAAAATTACGCGAAGATAGCAAAATCTCTTAGTGACTTGCTAAGAAAAGATGTCAAATTTATTTTCGAGGAAGATCAGAAGAGAGCATTTAAAGAATTGAAAAGAGCGTTAACGACTGAACCAATATTAGGAATTTATACACCAGATGCCGAATCAGAACTTCACACTGACGGATGGATTTGGTGCAATAATTTTGCAAAAAGATGAACAAGGAATGATGCATCCCATTCATTACTTCAGTAAAAAACATCTCATGCCGAATCCAATTATTGTAGCTATGAACTCGAAGTCCTAGTTTTAATTTACGCTCGTAAGAGATTTAGACATTATTTATTAGGAATTCCATTCAAAATCGTGACGGATTGTACAGCATTCACACAAACAACGACTAAGAAAGAATTAGCAGTGCGAGTAGCTAGATGGGCCTTATTGTTGGAAGAGTTTAATTACAGTATAGAACATCGAGTAGGCGAGAGAATGAAACCTACAGACGCATTGTCACGAAATACTGTGTTAACGTTAACTGAAAACAATTTCATTACAATGATCAAGAGTATTCAGGCAAAAGATGAAAAACTTCATACTATATTAAAACTGTTGAATGAAGGTCATTATTATCAAGACTATTTATTGAAGAGTAATATTTTATACAAGAACTATGAAGGAAAAGAATTGTTGGTGGGCCAACAAAAATGCAAGGGGAATTGATTAGAAGAACACATGAGGAAAATGGTCATTTTAAGGCAAGGAAGGTCGAAGATGTAATATTAAGAGAATTTTGGATACCAAATCTTAGAGAAAAGATAAAAAATTGAGTTAAAAACCGAAACGACTTGAGAAGAAATGCGAAAAAGGAAATTGCAAAGGTACAAGAAGAGAATCGGAACACGTTTAATAAAAAGAGAAAAGAAGCAACCATTTACTCAGTCGGCGATATAGTAGCAATAAAGCGAACCCAGTTTACTAATTTAAGCAAGCTTAAGACTCATTTTCTAGGTCAGTACAAGGTGACGAAAGTTAAAAGGAATGACCGCTACGACGTCGAGAGAATCGCAGCTGGAGAAGGTTCCAAGAAAACCTCAACCATGGCCGAATACATGAAGCCGTGGGCAAGCTCCAGTTACAACAGCGAATCCGAGACGGATTCGACGGTACGTGGCCGAACTGTGGGCGCGGACTACGCCTATGATGACGGAGCAGAGCGAGGAGAAGAGAGAGGGAACGAGACCGGAACCGTTAGCGAACCGTTGGCGACAAGCATTTGATGAGAGAGACGAGTTGAGTGTGGACGTGTGGACGTATAGAGCAGTGGACGACAAAGTCGAGTGTAGACGTGTAGACGTATAGACGATAGCTTGTGAATTTATTTATTTTGTTGTGACATAATATTGTTTATTTAACTTTTATAATAATTAATGTATTTGTTTATACTATTATACAACATAACTCTTATCTGCAGATTCTCTTTAACAATAAAACCTACATTTTGGGGGCTCGTCCGGGATAAAACCGTGATAAAACCGAGATAAAACACAAAACTGATAAAACTGACAAAAGTGATAAACCACATAAATTGCGTGAATCCATAAGTGTTGTGTTGCGTTTAGAAAAGTGTTTGTGGTCGCACACGTAGTATTCTTTTAATAACTATTTGACGTTATGTCTTAAAACTTTTATACCAACATGAAATCAATTGAAAACAGATGAAAACAAATATCCCCAATCTGCTAATTCCTAAATCAAATAAAAAATTTCTGCAACTTGTCTAGAAATTTAAATATTTCAATAAAAAGTTTCATGCGTAACGTCAAAATTTCAAATACGTAGCAACGTGTGCATTCTCGATTATAAGTTTTTCATTAATTTCATGTGAAATATAGTTTAGAAAAATCTGATATACTCAAAAGGCACTGGTTCCAAACATTGTTTAAATCTTAGAAAATCACAACAATCACAAAAATAGTTTAAGCTGTAGCTGTGTTTAAAGTTTGGTCGTTGGGCGGAGAAATTTTAAGCTGAATGGTATACCAGTATGTTTGACTAGCGCTGGGAGCGACTGAACGTAACCATTGCTGGTCTAGAACACTCTGATTATTGGACTTGAGACACAAAATTTGTATATCTTTTGTTTTATCTTTAATCTCCGATAATGTATTTTTCCACTATGATATAAACAATTTCACTTCATTCTCTAATAATAAGTACGAAAAGAATGTATTTTAGATTGTATTATTATAAGTGTGCAGTTTAAACAAGAAAATTAAAGTACAACTGATTAAATTATGCTGATGCAGTTGTTCGCATCAAAAGGAAGAAAGAAAATCTCCTGACGGATGCGCATTTTTTGATAAATAAATAAAGTGTTATTAAAGTCACTTTGTATTGAATAAAAATCAGTGCGCAATAGTTGACAGAGAATTAATGAAAATAATTCCAAGAATTGAAATAATATTAGATTTCTTTACAATTAATTTTAAAATTAAAGGTACGTAAATAATAATAGTATATTTGTTGCAATTATATATAACGCACTTCTGATAATTGTAGTAATATATATGATGTAACTTTTTCTGGATTAATGCTGCTCTTTCTGCACATCAGGTTTATTTAAATATTTACAGTAATTACTTTTCACCTTTCTCGTCTATCGCCGGATACACACTATTTTCCAAACTATCTACAAAATCACATGCACCCTTAACCGTTCACACATGTCTCTTCGTCCCACATCAATTTAGCGTCACTCAGACGGATCCGGGCACACTTGACTATAATTTATTGGTTTAAAAACACAAACACAACCCCAAACATATCATTCTCACAAAACTTAATATAAAACCAATAACTATAAATTAACTGACACTAAGCTAAACACATAATTTAAAGAATAATAACCTAAATTATAAATATTGCCACATATTACTTAAAGGGCATATAAGCATTATATACTAGTCAAATATTACATTTTATTTACCACTAAGTATTCAAATACACGGAACAAATATGTATAAACATATAACATTTACATTTACACATATGAATATGACTACTAACAGATAGTATCAAATGATTTATATTTAGTCGGTATTACGGTATCATAGATGAAATATTTATCGGTATCGAGATCAAATTTCCGTTGCTCGGTTTTAGCTTCAAATATCAAGTGTATTCTGCTACGCAATTTTTAATTAATATCTAAATTATACTGATTTTAAATTAATAAAAGCATTTTAAATTACATGGTTGTCAACTCGTTGGAACTGATCTAAGCGATAACGCGAGTTAAGTAACGTTGCGCGCGGGTAGTACTTGGATGGGTGACCGTTCAGAGAAACTCGCGTTGCTGTTGACCAATAACAACTAAAACGCAGATCAGGGCGTAATGGCGGCATATGACCTAAGTAGTAGGTCCGCCAAAGAAGCCATAAAAAAAAATTACATGGTATAATTTAATACTGCTATTCGATATGCTTTTATTATTTAAATTACGTTTTGTTGGTGCAACTGACAATAAATAATAAGATGTGACTAATATTATATAAAAAAAACTATTGTCTATTATTTAACAAAAATAAAGCATAAATCAAAATTTTTAATCAAAGCAATTTTACATATTACAATTTTTGCCTTAAAATAAACAGGACAGCAGGAAATTGCATAAAAATAATCACATGTTAAATTCCTATGTTCACTCGTAGCAGCATCACCTGCCGGTATGTTAAATGGGCTTCTGAACCTATTTATTATTATTATATATTTTTTTATGAAACAACATGATAAACTATGATGATCAGTGAAAACGCTGGTTAAAAATTCTTTATATTACAAAAGATATGATTTTTTAAAAGTTTTGTGTTGGTGAAGTGACATCCCAAATTTGGTTCAGCGGTACTTAACTTGTTTAGTTCAAAGAATGCAAATAATATAGGTACGACTGAATTTTTGAAAAATAATCTTACTATGTAGAAAATAATATTTTATAGATGTTGCAAACCCAAAGAAATTAAATGAAATTATGGTAATAAATATACAACGGGTTGAAAACTTACATACCTGCAAACGACGAACAGTTTGAAAAACCAGTGCTGAGATATCATAGTTAGTTACGTTGTACTCCGCATATGTCTCTTATTTATCGCGTGAAATGAGAACCGTCCGGACATGTGATGTCACTATATTTATAATCGCTTATATCTTTGATGTAAAACATTATTTTTAACAATTTTTTTCACTAAGAGCTATTATTCAGTACATATTTTTCTTTTAATCCTTCATTTTTGTTATTTCGATTATGGTTTAAGAGACCATTATATACATGTGTACAGAGCAAACAGCGTGAAACTCGAAAAATATGTGAACTAAAGTGTAATTTCGTCTGTACCATCATTTTATACAAATTTTAATAACGTATTTTAGAAATATTATATATTTATTTGATAGTAAAACCATTCTACATCTGTTTTAAGTTCTATGGAACAAAACAGAAGAATAGTATTTAAAAAAAAATCCTTCTATCTATTTTTTGTAAGTAATAACTTATTTAAAATTAAATTTTTCCATGAATTTAGAAAAAATATTTCAATTTCTATAATTTAAAAATGATTGTGAATCATGAAATAAAATGTTAATATTCTTTTCATTATAGTTATGAAGTGGCCATGCAAGATGTTGCTGTTCGTTTTAGTGTTCTTGAATTTCGGAACCAAAACATGGAGTGAATGTGGGACCAATTATATTAGCAGCGACGCTAATTATAATTATTATTATAATATTATATGCAGCAACGTCAGTCGCGAGCGATATCAGAATATCATGAACGACAAATTCAACAGCGTCAGAATGAGACAGTTGGAATTAATTCAAATAAATCTCCCAACAATAGATCAACACTTGTTTCCAAATTCATATGATATATGTCAATACGTTCATAATTTAACAATTAAAAAATGTAGTGTAACCGCAATTCATGAACACAGTTTTGATGTGTTTAAAAACTTGAAACAATTGTACATTTTAGATAAATAAAAATAAATAAATAAATATATCATCACGCCTTTTACCCATTGCTGGGTGTGGCACTCTGCTAAAGCAGATCTCGGTAAGTGATATATTTTGCGCGTGAAGTGCGGTTACCAGTCGTCAAATCACGGCCCCCAAACATGTTAGTGGTGGAGGAGCCACAGGGATAGCTTTTTCAAATTATGAAAATTTGTCGTCTGTGGGAATCGAACCAGGGACCTCAGGATCCACAGGCCGACTTCATACCACTGTGCTAATATAATATATGCAAGTGATCAGTTTGTAAGATATCTTTCTAATTTAAATTTGTTAGATTTATCAAATAACAATATAGAACAATTTTATGTAGACTGTAACCATCAGGAAGAATTTACCAATTTGATTTTGAATAATAATTCCGTAACAAAATTACGAGAAAATTCATTCAATAATTGTAAATTTCTAAAAGATATAAAAATGAGAAATTCTAATATGAAAGAAATACATAAACATTCCTTTGCAGGTTTAGAATCTTTGTCAAGTCTTGATTTAACTAACAACCCAATTACGAAAATTGAAGCTGGCACTTTCTCAGGTTTAACTTACATTTCCAAAATTAATTTGAGAGACATTTTTAAAAGTATAAAAGATATAAATGTGGTATGTTTATTGGTTTTGAAAGTATACAAGGAATGAATTTTTCTAATTTAAATATTCAGTCTTTGGAAGGGCGTTCATTTCAAGGATTAAAATCTTTGGAATATTTATATTTGGCCAACAACAATATATCTATATTAAGAGCTTGGACATTTGCCGATTTGCCTCGATTAAAGTACTTAAGTTTAGACAATAACCCAATAACTGTGGTTGAACCACATATTTATTCCTGATTACAGAATCATAGATTTTCACAAAATTTCTCGTCATATGAAACACATACAAGAAGATGGAATTCACAACGTGACAGTTTTGAATTTAACTAATTTAAATATTTACACAATGGGCCTTTCAAGACTTTTTTGAATTTTTTATATATTAATCTACGTAATAAAATTATTATACCCAAAATTTTTATTTTTTAAAAAAAACTTTTATTAAGCATGATAAAAATATTTAAACTTTCGAAACAAACGAATGTGACGTAGTTGCATCTTAGCTTAAAGAGAGACAGATAAGACAGAGATAAATAACACGTAACTTCACGTAACGTGTGTCGTTGTCAGTAGAATCCTCAGACAAAACATAACTAAACGGATAACAACGGCGTTTGCATTGACTTGAATACGGCATAATTCGTCTAGTATTATACGTCATTGGTAGAATCGTAGAATGCTGAATGCTTATTTCTTCTTCGTCTTCCTCTCAGTAAAATTAAGCACCGACAAACGTTTCAGACAAAGCTCTGTGATTGGCTTAATGCAACTACGTAATTGCAATGAGCGTTTTAAATTATTCAACTTTAACTTTCATATTTCAGCAATAAAGATATCATTTATGGTATGATTTTATATTGTATTAAATATGATGTACGGTCAAGAACTTATTTTAATAAATATATATATATATATATTAAAAACCTCTACCACTTGAATCCCCCCATTGAACCAGAAGCATTTGAAAATGTAAATTTTCTCATATCCGTATTTCTAAATCATAACAACTTAGAAGCTTTGGGTGCACATCAGTTTAGTAAACTTCACAGATTGCAATACTTAACATTGGCGATCAATCCCATTGAGTTTATAAATCCTAATGCGTTTTTTAATTTGACAAATTTATAACATTTAAATTTGTCTTGAACGAACCTTTCATTTTTAGAAAATGGTACTTTTGATTCTTTGTTGTCACTGAATATTCTTGATATATCATTTTGCAAATTGAAAAAAGTAGAAGTAGAAATATTCTGTAAACGTGAACTATATTTAAATAACAATGAAATAGAATATATTAGTTTAAACACTTTTCAGAATTTAATTTCATTAAACCGATTATATTTACAATTAAATAAAATATCCTATTTGGAAAATAAGGTTTTCGCAGCACTGGGACAGTTGCGCTATCTAAACTTGTCCTATAACCAGCTAAGCGTGTTGAACGAGCCGTGCCTGCGTCCTCTGAAGTCCTTGAGACACATAGACTTATCGGGAAATCAGTGGGTGTGTCAACATCTTATTTCAATCCGTAAATATTTCCAGTCATGTGGCATTGCCTACCATAGCAAAACACAGAATTTTAGTGTGGAAAATGTTGCAGGAATAGAATGTAATGACGATCAAATTACAGCAGAATCAAAATCAAGTACTAGCGTTGAAGCAGTACTGAGGCGATACTTTTGTAAAAATAGAATTATACATACCGTGAGTTTATTTTAACGTGAAACATAGGATTTTTCATATCCATGGTTACGAATTTGACGGCAATGTATTAGAGTGTCATTTTTAAAATGAAACATAGGGAATACTTGTAACTGAATTTAATATCAGTTTAAGGCAAGTGTCGGACTTGATTCGGATATCATTTCCTGAAATATCAAAAATTGTTAATAATTAGAGAAAATGATTGCGTCCAGTCTGAACATACAAAGAGATATGGATCTAATCATGTATTAAAAGTAGAGAAAAGAAATGAAATTATGACGCTAATAAATAACAATAATAATTGTTAATAAAAGTGATTGGTGTAAGCAAATATGCTGTACACAAATTATTAAAAACGAGCATTTCATTTAAACCATACCACATTTAAAATTGCCAAGAAGTAGTTGTAGACCGTGGATGAACGACAAAGTTACTTCGTCCGGTCGTGATTGTAGACAATACAGAACGAAGGATAAACTTTTGAAATATAGTTTTTACAGACGAAGCAACTTTTTATTTACATAGGGCAGTAAACTAAAAAAAATTGGGTATTGGAATAGAGAAAATTTGCACAACAGCACAAGAACTTAACGACTCACGAAAGTTAAGGTTTGGGCTGATATAATAGAAACACACATTATATGATAAGCTTTTTATTAGCGGCAATATTGTGGCTTAAAATTGATTGGATCTGCTACAAAATAAAGTGATACCTGCACTTACAGCTTGAAATATTGAAAACGCATGGTTTTAACATTACGACGCTCCTGCGCACAATGCTCAAAATATCAGAACATTTTTAAATCGCACATTTCCTTGTCGTTGGAGTGGACGTGGTGGAGAAGTAGAATAGATTGCTAGCTCTCCTGATCTGACACTCTTTGTTTTTATTTTTTATGGCAGATTTTTAAAATCAAAAGTATACACGAAAAATTTACTAAATTTAGAACAATTGAAAACGTCTCTGGAACTATTACCGAACTAGTTAATGTTGTTTAAGAGTTTTATAACTGATTGGGTCATTGTTTAGATATTAATGGACGCATTTTTGAAAATTTACTGTAATTATTGTTTATTTATTCGTTAATTTCTTACTTTCTTATATTCTTTAAATATAATAAATTCCCTATGTTTCATTTTAAAATGGACACTCTAATACATTGCTGCCAAATTCAGAACCATGGATATGAAAAATTCTATGTTTCACGTTAAAATAAACTCACGGTATAATTGTACAATACATTCATTAAAATGATTTCTCGTTGCGCCCGGGATGGATGAACGTCCAGAGAAACCCGCGTTGCTGTTGACAAAAAAAGACCTAAAAACGTGGATCACGGCGTAATGTGACGTAATAGTTTGCGTACAGGAAAAGTATCGGAAGGAGTGCGACAAGTATGCAATTACTTGTTACTCTTTTTTTTATAGAATAAAAAGAATTAATATTCTGTTTATGTAAAGTTTATTTTCATTTGGAGATTTTTGAAAAAAGCTGGTATTTTTATTAGAGATATCTGGTGGTTTTTAAAAATTATAATCTAAAGATATCCTAGATATTTTTAAAGATAAACTTGAGATTGTTATTAATGTTAGTTGATAACACTGCAACAAAGTCTACATCCACCACTGAGCTTTGCTATGCGAGCTAACTATAACAAATAGGTACAGTTCAATTAACATATTCAATTACAGCGATTTAGTTATGTATGGAGCACTTCTAAGATGGCAGCACATACATTAAAATTAATTATGCCGCGGAGGATTGTAGGAAAAAAATTTTGTCATAATAACAACTATTTGAAAAGTTAAAGATGACTGAGAATAATAATTTGTTATGTGCAATTACTGCTAATTTCAACTAGTTGTAATAGTGAAATAAAACTCCAAGTAAAAGATAAGCAATATACATAATATATTAATTTTAAATATTATTAAAAATATAGTGAAATATAGTTGAAACGAAAAAATAAATTTCTTTTAAATAAGAACAACATATTAAAAAGTTACGTGGTGACAAACACCAGAATCAAAAAACGATTTTTAATTATACCAAAGCCAAATAATTCAAACGTTGGGTAGTATTTTATTCATTAATTTACCTACTTACTATTCCTATTTTTCTATTTATAATAGCAATTAATACGTACAAATTCATAAAATGAATAGGTACTGAGACGGTACGCGTCTATATTAATTTTATTTAATTTATAAATTATTGCACAATGTTATGGCCATAACTATAATTTAATTTTTGTGTAATTTTTATAATGAAATTTCGATTGATAAAGAAGTTATCAGTATGTATTGAATTTTAGCGGCAGACGTGAGTCACCGGCGGCAGCTGAGAGACGCGCTAATCAGCTGACATAAGCATAAACATTTAGAGATAGTTGGTTCTAAATAAACTTCTCGATACAGTGTTTTAAGAATTTTCGCAATTGTATTGGTGCATATGTGTTCCGGATTCTTTGTTCTAGAGCCCAGACGCCGACGTCATCAAATAACAAATATTTCCAAGATGTTGTCTCAGCACCCAGGTCACCCACCGCCGACATCACCGGTCGAGAGGGGGTGAAACTGAGTCCACGTGGAGCCTTAGTTCTTCAGGAGGAACAAGAGGGAAATCTTGGAATATAAGCTACGAGTTTTGCTTCATTCGATGGGACGCTCCGGGGTCTCCACGCTGACTCTATGTTAGTAAGTCCAGAGTTCGACTCCATTCCTCCACCAAGCGTTTTTGGCTCGGCCAGGCTGCTGGTGTCCTTTATATACCTTCACCAAGCGTTTTTGGCTCGGCCAGGCTGCTGGTGAACATTCTTTTCCTCCATCAAGCGTTTTTGGCTCGGCCAGGCTGCTGATGGACTTTCGCATCCTTACCAAGCGTTTTTGGCTCGGCCAGGCTGCTGGTTTCCTTTATATACCTCCACCAAGCGTTTTTGGCTCGGCCAGGCTGCTGGTTTCCTTTATATACCTCCACCAAGCGTTTTTGGCTCGGCCAGGCTGCTGGTGAAATTTACCACACCAAATACACATTTCAATGAACTTCTGACTTAATAATATGAATCAGTTAAAGATTGTTATTGGTACTGGTCAGAGTAACAATGCAATTTTACTTAGAAGCTGCTATTATGTTGAATGATGCATGTTACTATTATTTAATACTGAAAGATAGTCACAATGATATAAACTTGAATTATCAGAACTATTTTACTGATCATGTATTTCTTGATAATTATTTACAAAAACGACACAACATTGGGCATTGGTTACCTATAAGGAAACTCCCCATGAATGAACATTGGTTATCTACAAAAGAAAACCCTTCATTCGTCGTTGCCTCAGGGCGAACTTATAATTACAACAATTTCAACAATACTGATCCACCGATTTAACAATGCTTATACAAAGGTATTGATTCACTGACAAATTATTGTGATGACTCTGGAAGTATTACTTTTATATAATATTTTAAATTAATTATATAAAATATGTAACTTTGATTGTACAAGAAACATTCTGATTTATTTTGATCATATTTGGATGTTGGTTTTCTCTCTGTTTGGGGTTTTTGTCGTGTTTTCCCACTTACGTAAGGTGAATACCAGAGAGCTATTTTAATATATATTTCACGACAGAACTTTGTGTTCAACTCACACTGTTCGTTCAAAATTCAAATGATAAATTATATTTTGTCGATTACTTGAGTTTCAATAAATGCACAAGGTATGACGTCACAGTCATGTCTTTTGAAAGGAATTTAATTCTTTCATTTAATTGAATCCTTCCTATATTCCTCCACCATTGAACAGCTACTTCGTATTACGAACATTTTGAGGGTTACATTCTTCGATATTTAAAACACAACGTAGGTAAACACAACGTAGGTCCGTAATTAAACATTTTAATTCATACTAGATGATTGTCGCGTTACAGTACATATTTAGATTATTTGATTTACTAGCAATACTTCTACCTCTACTTTATTTCAGTAATGAAATATTTCCATTCCAATAATAGATTATGATTGGAACAACACATTTAGTTTGAAAGAATAATATAATCTGTAATATTTATATTACTGTAACTTCAAAATAGCTATTTACATAACAAATACGAGAAGACATACTTTGCCCATGTGCGCAATTTTAAAGCACGAGCGAAGCGAGTGCTTTAATTTGTACGAATGGTGCAAATGGCGTCTTCACACACGAGTTTTGTACAATGCTTTTTGTAACGAGCAAAAATTATATGATAGACAATGAGGAAATTTACTAAATTTGAAGCGTGAATTTATATTGACAGTTAAGTATGCTATGAATTGACGTTTGTTATTTGAAAACAAATTGTTCATTTTTTCTCGTAAAGTTTTTTAAAATATGTCTGTTTGATGGCGTTATAAGCTAATGTCTCTACTTCTTTTATAAATTCCTTAAAATGTGTGTATATAAATAAGTACAAATAGCTTTTTAATAGTCAATATTTAGAATCATATAAAATGGGTGTTTTTTTTTCAATTATTTTGCGCACTAGTGCAAAAAATCTAACTTTCCATCGGTTTCCAAGGTTATGTAAACATTATTTTGAATGCTGCGAGTACAAAAATATAATTTTTAATTCAACTTCACATTTACTATTTACTTATTGTTTTATTTGTATTTTTACTTTTTGTTTTCCATGCCTTATGTTTTTGTGCCGAGTTGTGGATGAAGGAAAAGACCGTTTGGATCCATTTGTTAAAACTTTAGGTGGTTTTATCATGACAGTCTCATACAAAAGTATAGGTGACCTAAAAAGTTTATAAAAATAATTATTACATTTTTGTATGGTACAGGTTATTAACAGAATTAATATTTCGCTGCAAATATCGTATAATTAATAATAACATTGAATAGATTAAATAAAACTATTTAACTAGTTTATGAAATTCAGTAAAATACCATAATTTTTGGAAGCGAATGTTTCATGCCAACCAATAGCAGTGTAAGATTTTACACAGCAGAAGCTATGACAACAAGGTTAGATCCACAAGCGGCATGATACGAGTATTACCAGTCGGTACGAAACGTAACTGTATTATAGATACATCCTGTTGACAGTTCATAAGAAAAATGAGAAAAATGCACCAAAGCAATTATTATCAACTGTAACAACAAATAAATAAATATAAAATGCTGTAATATTTTTTTTTTATATTAAAATTAATATACGAGTATTTTACTGATCGAAATAATAACTTTCATAGTTCTTGCTTTGTTATTCGTGCGGCCATCTCTGTCTAGTGTCTACCTGTGCTGTGCAACGTTGCCAAGAATTTCTGACAGTTTTATTGATTATCATAGAATATCCAATTTTCGTCGCCAAGAAATTGATCCGGTAAGGCATGAATTTCTTAATTCTCATACCTTTATCTTTACATGATGTACTGTGTGTTAGTTTTTTGTTCAAAAATAACTACAATATATGAATTTATTATGCAGTAAGCTACCTCGCGAGGTACAGTTCCTATAACGCCAATGCATTTTTGATCGACTTTGGTCGACATTAACTTTACATTAATAAGCTCAACGACGGTAAACTTTAAAAAAAAAATTGCATGCTAGTGCAGAATCACATGAAAAATAACATATTTACATTTCATTAAAATTCGGGTTAAATGCTTCCATGATAGTACCACCTTAATTTTATCGCTACGTTTTCTGGGTTCTAATGCCCGTGGACTTCGACGTGATGCGAGGCTTGTATCCCGAGATGATGCCATTAACGACAGATGAACATATCACGATGGCTGAACTAGTAAACAAAGACAAAGACAAAGACAAAGACAAAGACAAAATGACCACCCAAGCAACGTAACAACAAATATATTTATTAAAATATAAATAATTGATTTTATTCAGATATTTCGAAGAAAATTCGCTTGTAGAGGATCGAGACGGAAAAATGTGTGACAACAGAACTCAACATTATAATGTACAGTGACCAAGCAGACAGTAAAAGAGTTCACGTAACTATATAATGATTTTCCTTTTTCGGATTATGTTTGGCTCAAAATACACCAAAAGATAAACTACCTATTTATTTATGTTTACTTTATATTTATGAGGTAATGGCTCAGCGGTATCCGAGTCGGCCTGTGGATTCTAAGAACCTTGGTTCGATCCCCATAGTCGACAAAACATTTTCACCTATTTAAAATTACCTCTGTGGCTCCTCCACCACTAACATCTTTGGGGGGCGTGATTTGACGGCTGGTAATCGCACTTTACGCGCATAAATATATCACTTACCGAGACAATGAAGTAACGCAACTTTACATATCATTTTTTACCGCTGGCCAATCAGAAGTCAGCGTTTTAACCTTTGCATTGTAATCTCTATTACCGTCCGTGATTTACCAGCTGTCACTGTCATACATTTTGATTGATCTAAATTTTTTTAAATGGACAAAGAAATTATACGATTTTTAGAGACCAATAAAATTCTGTATAAGTCATCAAAAGATAAAAAAAAATAACGATAATGATAAGAATTAGATAAT
Source organism: Pterostichus madidus (assembly GCA_911728475.2). Taxonomy (NCBI): domain Eukaryota; kingdom Metazoa; phylum Arthropoda; class Insecta; order Coleoptera; family Carabidae; genus Pterostichus; species Pterostichus madidus. The sequence goes on from OU452303.1 coordinate 16,780,411, forward strand.
CTGAAAATAAACGACAATTTTTTGAGGTTATATTAATATGTTAATAAATTTTTGTTTGTATTTATTGTTTAGCTGAATATGTCTAACATCGTTGGAAAATTATAATAGATAGATACTCCAACGAAAGGAAAGAAATTGCAACCTACATCTGAATGGAACAGTATTAGGTTCTGCTTCTCAATATAAATCAGTAATTTGCTTACGTTACTGTTTATCTTGCTTTACTGTACCTCTTACGTTATTTTATTATAAATCCAGCATAAAAATTTGATTATACTGCATACTGTAAATAAAATTTATGTGCATGGTTTCTAATATAATAAGTTTAAATTATGTAATTATTTTGAATTTAAAATCACAATGAAATATTTAGAAAATTTATTTTTAAAAAGATATATTTTATAAGGTACAGTAATTTGAATTTTACTAAAAATCTTTAAATTTTTGCTTATGTTTTCATGTTTTATGAAATTTATTTAGTTAAATAAATGTATTAAAAATAACTATTAGTTTATGATTTTTGAAATAATAATAATAATAGACCACAGAAGTGAGCGGTCCATATTAGGGCGGTAAATTTGAATGCGAGTCGAATGGTATATGCCATTGAATTAATAATACCATGGAAAGAGTTTAGACAAAGATAATTGAAATCAACACAACGCGACAGAGATGGTGCATGAGTCACGTGACGAGTGGCATGAATCATGCAGTAGTTGAATTTCGCTAGTTTATGTGCGATTTTGCCTGTGTTTTAGTTATTGTAAAGTTACGTTAATTTCATTGTTTATTTTAATAAACATAATAATAATAACCTTACTGCTACTAAAAAAATACGCATACTTGTTCATGTAGAAACAGAAACAGCAAATTGTCTCGCGCAGGACGAAACGACTATTTTGAAAGTATTCAGTGTTTTACAAAATGTGACTCATGAATTAGAATTTTAGCTTCAGAAGTAGACGACGAAGTCGATATAATTATACCCGATATTTTTCCTCAATATACAGCAGATGTTGTTGAATATATTGCAGGATTTGTTTCGAACAAATTATTCACAAGTTTTAATTGTAATGTTTGTTGTTCAGCATTAACAAATCAGAATAGTCTTTCCCTTATATTAAATAGAAAAAATAAAGGTGGGTTGAGGAAACCATCGAAAGATGTAGTTGAAATATGTAAAACTGCTGAAGTAGTTTTTAAAGGCTTCACAAATACTTGTAAAGGTAATATAATTAATAAATTAATTGTTTTAAGTGTCAGAAATATTAATTATAGCAAAAAATTTTTAATATTTAACAGGCAGATTCACAAAACGGATTAGCGCTAACAGCGTTTTTAATATTATCTATAACTCTGTGTCAAATTAAAACAGATTAAAGAAATGAACTAAATTTAATGCTAATTAACTTCTCTTTTTAACTCAAGTTAAAATAAACTTCTTTCGTACATTGACACGAGAGTTAAAAATGAAATAAAAAATGGTGTTAGCGCTAATCTGCTTTATGAATCTGCCTGTAAATGATCATATGTTAGATCAAGATCTTATAAATAATCATCTAATTCAAATAATTAGTAACATAATAAAAATTTATTTTACAATAAGACTGCACAATAAAAATAAAATGTTAAATGATTTCATTCAGGACAGAATCCGACATATGTATAATAAATTAATAATTTTTAAAAATCAATAATTATCTATTATGAAATTATTTTACAACATACTGTAGTATAGCATGAATGAAATTAACGCTTATTTCATGAATGTCATAATAATGAAATATAAACGAATTTCATATACTATTTTATCGTCGATTAGCATTACAATCATTTTAAACAAATTTAATTAATTTTTTTTTCTAAAATAATAGTTATTCAGGTATATAAAATTGTGACGTAAATTATTTGTATTTAGTCTTAGATTTATTACTTTTGAAATCATTGAATATTTTTCATGTCCAATATTACTATTTCTGAAAAATCAAATTGTATAATTTATATTAATATAAATAAAAATGAATAAGTTTTAACGTTTGTTTATCTCGCTGATATGACTTTGAGGCATTCGTACCATAAAGTAAATGATTATACACGATTTTCTCTACGATAATTATAGCATTCGGACGTTAGTCGACAATAAATGTACTGATTTCAATTTATATTTAGCATTTTTTTATAATATCACATATTTCTTATGGATATGTTAAATTTTGTCAATAAAATATTTTAGTTTTTATCTCTTTTGTTTTATTCTTTAGAAATTAGTTTTATACTAGTTATGTTCGCTAAATAAAATATGCATATTAACTAAAATCATATTTTTCATCTATCTTTATTTCTTATTTAGATGTGTAATACATGAAATTATTCTTGTTAATACTTTTTATAGTTATTGATTATACTTATTTATTGATTTTTCTTCAAACTACTAATTAAATACGTATTAAACAGAGCTCTCTTGCCACTCGTCACGTGGTTTCAGTATAACTTCTTTTTCCCACTGCATAGCTTCAGATATGTCTATTTCTCTCTTGAGTTGATTTCACTTTAGTGTATACACTGTGTATGCAACGCTCCATCCATGAAAATATTAGATCAATGGTATATGCAGTTACCATTGTCTTATCGCGTTTTTATTTTATAAGTATCAAAATTGAAATTTTTAAGGGAAACGACCAATGATGCAACAAATTACTGTTTTAATGTTACCAATATAAATGGTTATTGTTTTGAAATGTCATGTAATAGATTTTTTATGTCTATTTTAAATTTGAAAAGAAACGTATGTCGTAGTGAACTTCATATCTCTACAATCATAACCTCACAATTTTGAATTTTGAATTTTTTTTCACTTGTATATGTCGCTGTGATTAGAGCCAGGTGCAAAGCACGACCTCATTTTAATTTATTGCACAAAAAAGCGCAAAACAAAACATGTAAACAAAAATGAGGCTAAAAATCAAATGTTTGTTTCATAAGAAGTGTGCTACGCCATACGTTGTCTTACAATAGAAAGAGATAGAACGCTTAAGCCACGCCTCCTGGTGACGTTTATTTCTGTGGTCTATTGAAATAAATAATCTAGTGTGCTGCATATATCTATCCTTGTTATGGACCACCTGTAAGAGTGCAGCACTGGTGCGCAATTTTCGTAACGTAGGAGATAGACATCTAAATAATAAAGAAATCTGTGAATCAGCTGTCAACAATGGAGGGAACTTCAGAGTTACAATACGTTAACTTGCGTACTTTAAGCAAAAATATTACAAATGCAGTAATTGTTGGTGTAATAATTCGTTCACAAGATGTTAAACTATTTTCCTGTAAGAAAGATTATACAGAAAAAGGTGTGTGGAACTTTACTTTACGCGATTCACTCGCTGATTATATCAACATCACTTGTTGGGGAAGTGCTGACTATATCATTTATTTAAAGCAGAAATTCTGTCTTGGAGACGTAGGTAATTATAAAATAATATACAATTGTGATTTTTACGTAATAATAAATGTATTTAGTTGAGGTAATACGCCCGAAAATAACAGTGCGTCATATTGATGACAACAATGAAAAATATCATCCTACGGTTACTTCTCCGTATAATTTATCAGTTAATGAGGACAAAGCTTCGATTGTACATCACGATGGTGATAATTATCATAAGTTTCTTCCATTATTACACTATCCAACCAAATCCGACGCGAATTATTTGACATTAGCTGACATTTACAACAATGGCTCGATAATCCCCGGTGATTACGTTGATCTGATGGCTGCTGTTCAATTTGTTGGTCCAATAAAAAACTTTAAAGCTATAGCAAATGGTCGAGAAATAACTAAAAGGGATATTTTATTGTTGGATCATACACATATTGGTATGCGTATCAATATTTGGGAACAAGAATTTATTAATAGGTAAAATTCAATTTTATGGTTATATTTTGTGTTTACCGCGACGTTTTCGACATTTTAGAGCAGAGCAATGGAAATCAAGAGAAACTATCTTATTTTTTTCTGATATACGAGTAGATTGGTCAAACTCTGAGAAGCGTATGGTCGCTGTACCTAATTCTAAAACAATTATTACGGAAGATCCTCTCATTCCACAAGCAGAGACTTTGAGAGACTACGCGAAAACAGTTCCAATTCACCCGATTTCAATTGCAGATCAACTCGCTTCGAATGTTCCTGACCGTATGTATTTATATGAGGGTTGTTGATTTTTCGAATATTCGAGAATTCGAATGTTCGGATTTATTGAACCTTCGAATTTATATTCGAACTTTCGAATTTTTGAATATGCCGAATTTTCGAATTATTAGAATTGTGAATCTGGATCCTAACGTGAACACGGCATGTTGATATGAATTATTTTCAGAATAAACTCATTTGCAGATTTTTGTATTAATTCATAAGTAATTATTATTATTTGCCAAATTAATTCAATTTAGATTTAAAATTTCGCTACACTGTCAAAAACGTTTTAATTAAGACGTTTTTGTATAATTTTTATTCTCATTTTAAAACGTTTTACTAAAAGTCCGTAGCATTTAGATGGGCGGTAAGAGAATAGATGTCTTAATTAAGATGCATAAACTTGCAGAGTTTTTGCAGGATACTTCGCTGAGTTTATTATTTAATTCGTGGCCAACTGTTCGCGAATTATGCGTGAGCATGTTTGGAAATAACAGATGGCGTTAATTCAAAGACACAAAATTCGAGAATTCGATGCTTTGAAAAATTCTAAAATTCGTAAATTCAAAGCTTCAAAAAATTCGAAAATTCGTAAATTCGAAGCTTCAAAAAATTAGAAAATTAGAAAATTCGAAGCTTCAAAAAATTAGAAAATTCGAAGTTCAAAACATTCGAATGTTCGAACGTTCAGAAATTCGAACTTCGGTGGAAATCAACGACCCTAGTTTATATGACTATTTTTAGGTGACAGTTCATCATTTTTTTACTTTGTAGCAAGTACTATCAATACAATAATGACATGTAAGCGGGTTTTAGATCTCGCTTTGATTCCAAATAATCAAAATTCAGGAGCGGTTTCAGTGAATAACAATCAATTCACTGCTTTATTGTACGCATTTGTGTCCGATCTAGACTTAGATGGATTTACTCCTATAATAATTACAAGATGGTGCGTAATTATTTTTAAGTTTTGAAATAAGAGTATATTTTTTATTTTTTGTTTTTAGCGGAAAATGTAATCATGTTGTTAATGAAACTGTGAACATGTGTCTGAACCTAGATTGTGCTATAGGTTCAGGATCAGAAAAAGGGGAACCAAATAGTCAATTTAATATTAAAGTGTTGCTTACGGATCACACTGGATCACTTATGAAGTGTAGATTAACAGATAAGATCGCTGAGAAAGTCCTTAACATCTCTGTAAGTATTTAATTATATTTATTTACGCCGATTTAAAGATTTGTAAATAGTTATGAGGTTTCGGCGTTTTTAAAAGAGATTGAATATTTAATTAGTATTGTTTAAGTAAATATTTAACAAATTTTGACGATATATTAATTTTTCTTTCTATAATTTAATTTGAGGTTCAATAAATTTCCAGGCAGCAGATTTTCTGAAAATGTCAGATAACGATAAATATCAACTGAAATGGATGTATTTATTAGAACGATGTGAAGTCCGAATTTTAGTTTTGAAACAACCCGAAGGATATCCTATTATATCTATACTTGATTGTAAATTGGTCAACAAAATCTGACGTTGCTGCTAAGTTATCTGTTTACAAACACACAGAAAAAACGGTTTAGTGATAGTAATTTATTGCTGCTGTACTTTAATAATAATTAAATAAATAATTCATTGTTTTCGTGTTCAACTTAAAATGTAAAAATAAAGTTATAAACAAAACGGTTTTAATGTACAATAAATAATTTATAAAACTTAATATTAATTAATTTAAATAATTTAAATAGATGTTACATTCCTATTTGTCTTGCACCTTTTTTTTTTCCAAGAATCATAATTTATCAATCCTACGTTTTCTTGCATCTGTGAGTATTAAACATACTTACCTCTTATTTTTTGTTAATACTAATTAATCATTTTTTATTCAATTCATCTCGTTAATAATTATTTATTCTTTAGTTTCATATTCATACCGCATGGCTAAACCTTGATTCAGTTTTACGTTTTATTTACATTTTGTCGTGACAGATGTTTAGTTAGTAACTTTTATTTACTTAATACTACTAATTTAGTGATATTTAATTGTATTCACATTAATATTTGTGCTGTCTCTGTCTTACGCATTAATTTCCGATCTTCTATCCTTTTTATTCGTTTCTCAGTCCCGCATGACCAACCTCCGTAACTTGGCACGTTTTTTGAATATCTTCTTTCCTTTTTCTAACTTTCTTTCTCTTACTGCGATTTTCGAAACTTTCGCGAATTTCGCTAAATTCTGCAGGGTGACACAAGACACAGTTGGAGTTTAGGAGACGACGGTCGTTTTAACGGTTTTCGGAGATTCACAATTTTTCAGCGGCTAACAGTTACGATTTTTCGTATTTTGCGTCGTTACCGAGTGTTATCGGGATTTAGTCCGGTGAAAATATTTATTTCCGCGAGTGGGGATTGTACGCTTCCACTCAGAACGCCCGTACGGGGATTTATGTCGCGATCTCTGGAAATCCTGAAGCCCGACGTCCACTGCTCCATCACGTTTCGTCTTCCTCGTCTTCACCAGTCCACTACACTCCTGTACAAGCTTGTACATCTGACCCAGGTGTCCACGTCCTTCGCGTCTACGCCACCTCACCTGCAGGAGTCGCGCGAGAAACAGATAAGTGGTCAGAGTGTTTGTGACGAGTGAATCGAAGCAAACTTTTATGCTTCATGCACCTTATTTTCAATCTATTTTGATTTATTTAATTTTGTAGTCCTTCCGACCTTTATTTTGGAATCTTTAATTTTGTTGGCCTTCAGTCGTAACTTTAAGTTGCAGTTTATTTGGATTTGCATTTCCTGCCTTTCTTTTAGTATTTATCTTATTATATATTTTTTGTGAACGTGAATTTTCGTTTGCTTTACGCCTTAATTATTTTTCTCTTAGTTTATTTTCTATATCTCTACATTTAGATTTTCTTGAAATTATTGTTTGCGCCTGCGCTGTGTTCCCCGCAGTTCTGCGCATCCACATCGGTTTATTTGTAAGTCGTCTCGCCAGCTTCGATATTTAGCGCCCTTGTAGCGCCCACATTTATCTTGCGTCTGTCTCAGATAGTTGCTGGTGTCCGCGTTAATGTTTTCTTCCTTTTTAGTTTTTCGGTGTCTCAGAGATCCGTGTCAATTTCGAGTGTTTTACCTTGCCCTATCGTAGTCTAGCGGATGGGGACCACTAAGCAGATAACGTGGCGCCCTTTACATATCCGTCCCATTCTCTTCTCCCTGAAAAGCTGCCAGCCTCATCCCCGTGAGGTAATCTTTGTTACATCCCCCGTGTGGTACGTAATACAGATAGTGAATAAAATTAAGATGAAATAATTTTAAGGAGAATAGTTAGAGACTCCAGAATGCCTGTTCGAATAGAAAGTAAATTAAAATGAACGTACTGGAAGATAAAAGCTACCAAAAAGAAGTAGAGAGACTTAGTTCTCTAACCCAGGGGTTGCCAACAAGTCAATGATTTCAGTCGATCGCGACGATTTTTAAATATAAAAATAAATTAGTCAAAATACATATTTTTAAATTATTACAAGTTAATATCTGTGAAAATAAAAACTTATTATTATTTCCTGATCATATTTTTCTATAATATTTTTAGCATAATTGGCTTATAACTAGCGCTAGATTTGGCTGCGCCAAGCCTTCACGCTAGACTCCGCGAACACTGAAATAGGATTCACTTCTGTTAAACAATTGACAGAATATAAATTTAATTACTTCCGATGTAAAACTTTTCAATTCTGCACTTCTGTTCTCCTAAATATCTTTAATTAATACCAAGCGTGATAGGCTTCGAAGCTCTTGTACTAAAAAAAATTACGATAAAAAAATTCAATTCAGCACTCGACGCCTTTAAACGACCTATTATTTGATACCAAACACGATAGGTTTTGGATCACTTTTACTAAAACAATTGCCGATTGAAAAAAATAGAATTCTGCATGTGAGCCCTTCAACAGACCTTTCATTTGATACCAAACACGATAGGTTTTGATGCACTCTTACTAAAACAATTGCCGATCGAATAATATACAATTTTGTACGCAAGCCCTTCAAAAGACCTTTCATTTGATACCAAATACGATAAGTTTTGAAGTACTTTCAATAGAATAAATACCGATAATAAATTTTGAAGTGGTAAAATTGATTCTAATTCTATTTGTTTGTTTTTTTTTTAAATTAACATTACCGTGAACAAAATTTGCCTTATTTTACAATATATTTCTTTGAGGAGAAATTTGGATGGGTTTACCTACATACCTATAGATCATTCACCCATATAGGAGTGACGTCATAAAATTCAAGCGAATTATTCGTATGAATCAAGATTTGATTTTAGTACGGCAAAAGTTTGATAGATGATGCTAGCGTTTTTCTCCTTTTTGAAAAACTCTAACACATTTAAAATAATCTTCTGCGATTGGCTATTTAAAACTTTCCCGGGCATGATTCTGTAGAAAATAATTTATGATTTATATTATATATATATATATATATATATATATATATATATATATATATATATATATATATATAAAAATAACAATAATACATCACATAACCTCAAAATTTTAGGTTGACACAAGTTGTCAGCAGTAAATAATCAGTGGCATACAACCAACTTTTGTAAATCTAAAAATACAAATGTTTAAGCAAATATATTTCATATATGAATATAATATTATATTTATATATGAATAATATAAAATACTATCACTTACCTGTTGCTAATAAGTGTATTACAAGTTTTTGTTCATTCAAACAAGGAACGAATTTATAAACTGTTATGTTACTGCCGTTAAGATTCAAATGGATAAGCCCCGCCTCTTATGACAAACGGTGTGCGCATAGACTTATACGAGTAAAATGAGAAGGAAAGAGATAGCTTATTTTGTGAATGTCGTGGATACATTTTATCTGCTCTGACGTCACTCCTATATGGGTTTGAATGATCTATACTAATTTCACGTTTTATTTTACAACCAACTTCATAGTGAACTGTCAAAAATTTATTTCTTAAATATACATATTGGAGATATGTAATTATAATAAAAACGTCCCCTCATTTCCCCAATATGCGTAAAATATTTCAAAACTACTCACAGAAGTTTTATATTTAAGTAAATTATAATTAAAAATGCGATATGGCCACAGCTTTACGCGTCATTCGCTTAGTGTTAAAGAACATGTACGCGCTTATGTTGTATGTAGTTGTAGCTGAAGTACGGTGTTTGCAGCGAATTTTTATCTTGTTAATACTTTGATAATGCTTTGATTGAAAATGAATACGACGAATAAAAGTAAAATACGAGGGTGAGGTGAAAAGTTCTCGGCCTGACAATGAAAGACTGCGATTTTAGTTAAAAAATTATTTTATTTTTCTACATACTCTTCCTTGACACGTCCTTGAATAAAAGATTAACCTGGCAAAAGCATATAGAAGCAAAAAAAAAAAATAAACTTTAAAATCAAAAAAATGTACTGGCTCCCAGGCCCCAGGTCACAATTGTCGCTCCAAAACAAAGTACTCATATACAAAACAATCATCATTCCAATCTGGACCTATGGGATCCAACTATGGGGTTGCGCAATGAAATCAAACAAACAAAATACAAAGAACCCAAAACAAGGCACTGCGCATGCTAACCAACGCTCCTTGGTACGTCAACAACAATATACTCCATAAGGACCTGAAAATAAAGTATGTACAAGTATATACGTGAAGTCGGCCTGTATTTATATATATATATATTTATATATATATATATATATATATATATATATATATATATATATATATATATATATATATATATATATATATATATATATATATATATATATATATGGGATGGCTAGCTCAGTGGTATGAAGTCGGCCTGTGGATCCTGAGGTCCCTGGTTCGATTCCCACAGGTGAAAAATTTTCATAATTTGAAAAAGCTATCCCTGTGGCTCCTCCACCACTAACATGTTTGGGGGCCGTGATTTGACGACTGGTAACCGCACTTCACGCGCAAAATATATCACTTATAGAGATCTGCTTCAGCAGAGTGCCACACCCAGTAATGGGTAGAAGGCGTGATGATATATTTATTTATTTATATATATATATATATGTATGATATATATTTATATACAAGTATATTTACATTTTACATTGCAGGCGATTTGTGCCCGTGTAGGTTTGATTTGTTTTATATTACTGTTCTTCTAGAGTTCTCTTAGTTCAGATGGTTTTGTTCTTTTTAAACGTCTGAGAATGTTTTCGTTGTGGTATAGGCTGGTGGCAAGTTCGTTTGGGTGATGTGTGAGTCTTTTTTCATATGATAATGAAAGTTCACGTATGTAGTCTTGTACATACTTTATTTTCAGGTCCTTATGGAGTATATTGTTGTTGACGTACCAAGGAGCGTTGGTTAGCATGCGCAGTGCCTTGTTTTGGGTTCTTTGTATTTTGTTTGTGTTTGATTTCATTGCGCAACCCCATAGTTGGATCCCATAGGTCCAGATTGGAATGATGATTGTTTTGTATATGAGTACTTTGTTTTGGAGCGACAATTGTGACCTGGGGCCTGGGAGCCAGTACATTTTTTTGATTTTAAAGTTTATTTTTTTTTTTTGCTTCTATATGCTTTTGCCAGGTTAATCTTTTATTCAAGGACGTGTCAAGGAAGAGTATGTAGAAAAATAAAATAATTTTTTAACTAAAATCGCAGTCTTTCATTGTCAGGCCGAGAACTTTTCACCTCACCCTCGTATTTTACTTTTATTCGTCGTATTCATTTTCAATCAAAGCATTATCAAAGTATTAACAAGATAAAAATTCGCTGCAAACACCGTACTTCAGCTACAACTACATACAACATAAGCGCGTACATGTTCTTTAACACTAAGCGAATGACGCGTAAAGCTGTGGCCATATCGCATTTTTAATTATAATTTACTTAAATATAAAACTTCTGTGAGTAGTTTTGAAATATTTTACGCATATTGGGGAAATGAGGGGACGTTTTTATTATAATTACATATCTCCAATATGTATATTTAAGAAATAAATTTTTTACAGTTCACTATGAAGTTGGTTGTAAAATAAAACGTGAAATTAGTATAGATCATTCAAACCCATATAGGAGTGACGTCAGAGCAGATAAAATGTATCCACGACATTCACAAAATAAGCTATCTCTTTCCTTCTCATTTTACTCGTATAAGTCTATGCGCACACCGTTTGTCATAAGAGGCGGGGCTTATCCATTTGAATCTTAACGGCAGTAACATAACAGTTTATAAATTCGTTCCTTGTTTGAATGAACAAAAACTTGTAATACACTTATTAGCAACAGGTAAGTGATAGTATTTTATATTATTCATATATAAATATAATATTATATTCATATATGAAATATATTTGCTTAAACATTTGTATTTTTAGATTTACAAAAGTTGGTTGTATGCCACTGATTATTTACTGCTGACAACTTGTGTCAACCTAAAATTTTGAGGTTATGTGATGTATTATTGTTATTTTTATATATATATATATATATATATATATATATAATATAAATCATAAATTATTTTCTACAGAATCATGCCCGGGAAAGTTTTAAATAGCCAATCGCAGAAGATTATTTTAAATGTGTTAGAGTTTTTCAAAAAGGAGAAAAACGCTAGCATCATCTATCAAACTTTTGCCGTACTAAAATCAAATCTTGATTCATACGAATAATTCGCTTGAATTTTATGACGTCACTCCTATATGGGTGAATGATCTATAGGTATGTAGGTAAACCCATCCAAATTTCTCCTCAAAGAAATATATTGTAAAATAAGGCAAATTTTGTTCACGGTAATGTTAATTTAAAAAAAAAACAAACAAATAGAATTAGAATCAATTTTACCACTTCAAAATTTATTATCGGTATTTATTCTATTGAAAGTACTTCAAAACTTATCGTATTTGGTATCAAATGAAAGGTCTTTTGAAGGGCTTGCGTACAAAATTGTATATTATTCGATCGGCAATTGTTTTAGTAAGAGTGCATCAAAACCTATCGTGTTTGGTATCAAATGAAAGGTCTGTTGAAGGGCTCACATGCAGAATTCTATTTTTTTCAATCGGCAATTGTTTTAGTAAAAGTGATCCAAAACCTATCGTGTTTGGTATCAAATAATAGGTCGTTTAAAGGCGTCGAGTGCTGAATTGAATTTTTTTATCGTAATTTTTTTTAGTACAAGAGCTTCGAAGCCTATCACGCTTGGTATTAATTAAAGATATTTAGGAGAACAGAAGTGCAGAATTGAAAAGTTTTACATCGGAAGTAATTAAATTTATATTCTGTCAATTGTTTAACAGAAGTGAATCCTATTTCAGTGTTCGCGGAGTCTAGCGTGAAGGCTTGGCGCAGCCAAATCTAGCGCTAGTTATAAGCCAATTATGCTAAAAATATTATAGAAAAATATGATCAGGAAATAATAATAAGTTTTTATTTTCACAGATATTAACTTGTAATAATTTAAAAATATGTATTTTGACTAATTTATTTTTATATTTAAAAATCGTCGCGATCGACTGAAATCATTGACTTGTTGGCAACCCCTGGGTTAGAGAACTAAGTCTCTCTACTTCTTTTTGGTAGCTTTTATCTTCCAGTACGTTCATTTTAATTTACTTTCTATTCGAACAGGCATTCTGGAGTCTCTAACTATTCTCCTTAAAATTATTTCATCTTAATTTTATTCACTATCTGTATTACGTACCACACGGGGGATGTAACAAAGATTACCTCACGGGGATGAGGCTGGCAGCTTTTCAGGGAGAAGAGAATGGGACGGATATGTAAAGGGCGCCACGTTATCTGCTTAGTGGTCCCCATCCGCTAGACTACGATAGGGCAAGGTAAAACACTCGAAATTGACACGGATCTCTGAGACACCGAAAAACTAAAAAGGAAGAAAACATTAACGCGGACACCAGCAACTATCTGAGACAGACGCAAGATATATGTGGGCGCTACATAAATATATATATATATATATATATATATATATATATATATATATATATATATATATATATATATATATATATATATATATATATACATATACATATATATATATATATATATATATATATATATATATATGTATATATATATATATATATAGGAAGAGGTAGTACCAATGGGCACTAACCTCACGCATGTCATGTAAATTACATATAATTTGCTAGTTGTAGACACAATTATAATAACAAAAATTTTAAAAAATTAAAAAATAATAAAATTTCAGGAGTAGGAAATTAAATGAATATGATTTTACATGTTAAAGTCCTATGTAGGAGAGTCGCGGCCACCATTCTGTATATGTATATATAAATTCAATAAAAATTAAATTACAAGTTTAAAGATAATAAATTCAAGCTGAAACTGAATTTCCAGCAGTATTCTTATAGCCGGCTAGCGACATGTTCCCTGTCGTAACAATTGAGTAATCTAAGTTTATTAAGTATACACAGACACAAAATATTAGAAAATGAAATATAAATATATCATCACGCCTTTTTACCCATTACTGTGTGGCACTATGCCGAAACAGATCTCGGTAAGTGATATATTTATGCGCGTGAAGTGCGGTTACCAGCCGTCAATTCACGGCCCCTAAAGATGTTAGTGGTGGAGGAGCCACAGGGGTAATTTTGAATTGGTGAAAATGTTTTGTCGGCTGTGGGGATCGAATCAGGGTTCTTAGGATCCACAGGCCGACTTGACACCACTGTGCCATTACCCCATTAGAAAATAAAAACGGTAAAACTGCTAAATCGGAATTTATTAAAGAAATGGTGTCAAATTATGGAAGATTTATTAGAAAATTGTCCTTTCTCTTCAATTCAAACCCAGACGACAAAGACTAGTAATTTATTTCACAAAATTAAATATTTTTTATCTATTTTTTATGTATATTTGTGTTTAAGTTATGTAAAAAAAAATATTTTAGAAATTTATGTATATCTGAGACTATTTTGTAAAAATTCGTGTTAACAAACTTGTTAGATTTTAATGATTATCTTTAAGTGTCAGAATTTGTTCTGTCAAATTTATTTAAATTAGAGATATCTACTGCATCGACACATACACTAGTATTCATAGTCGTTCGCCAGCGGTTCGCCAGCGTTTCGCCAAGTGTATCGCTTATGGGCGTTTCCTCAGCGCGTCGCTGGGCGAACGACTATGCATACTAGCGTTAATCTTTTGTTATTGTTATGTTGGCAAGTGTCGAGTACTTTTGTTTGATTATTTGTTATTCTCAACGAAATCGGTCTTTATTTTCCTGTAAACAGGTCATCTGTAATTCAGACGTGATTTAAAAGGAGCTAAGTTTAGTACGAATATCTTTAAGGTATTTATTTTGTATAATAAACACATTCGAAGCCTAACCCGTAAATAATGTAATTTTTCAGGCTCCGTAAACTAGGGAACTACCTATGTTGTATCTGGTTTTTAGTTTATGTACTGTTCTAGTTTATGTATTTCAATTATTGAATTTGAATACATTCATTTCATTTATTTATAATAAATTTGTTTTTCATTCAACTTATAAGATGGGGTAACTCGCTTTCAACAGGTTATGTGCCCAGAACGGCATACTGCTAAATGCCCTAATTATTGAATTTGAAAATAAACGCAAGTCAAACAAAAACCAGATACAAGCAAGTCAGTCAACACGTCAAGTAAGACGTACAGTCAAACGTCAGTCAGTTGATACGCACAGTAAGTCGCCCCGTCAGCAAGTCAGCACGTCGCCCCGTCAGCAAGTAAGTACGTTGCCCCGTCAGCACGTCACAAAATCAACACGTCAGTCAGTCAGCAGTCCGCTGTGATTTTTTGGGTTAAGTCTGCACGTCAGTCAATCATTCAAGTCATCGGAACGTCGAAGTAGCCAGAAATGGAAACTGTGAAAACTCAACTAGAAACTCTTTCCGAGACCCCACAAAAGGAAAATAATTACGCTTCGTGGTTATTTAAAATAAATTTAACCCTGAAATCAAGAGATGTATATGGTGTAGCAACAGGAACAGTGGTTAAACCGGAAGGCGATGCAAATGCGTCAAATGTAAAGACATGGATCAAGAAAGATGTTGATGCACAGGCGTTAATAGGCTTAAATGTAGATAGTAATATAGCTCTTAAAATCTCAAATTGTCTAACAGCAAAACTAATGCTAGAGAAACTTGACATGTTATACGGAAAAAAGTCGGATCTTACGATGGAAGGTCTACAGAGACGCTTTTTTGGTTTCATATATAACACTGAACTATCAGCTACTGAAAATTGTATGCAAATCAAACAACTAGCAGAGGATCTGGAAACTGAAGGCGAACCAGTCAAGGAAAGTTGGATTCTCACCAGGATTATTGGAATGCTGCCGCCCAAGCTTCATCATTTTAGAACTGCATGGGACAATCTGAGCGCAAATGACAAAACCTTTAATTTACTCGTCGAGAAGCTGAAGTTAGAAGAGGACAGACTCAACGAATCTGAAATGTCAATTCAAAACGCATTCATCGCAAAACAGAAGAAATCGTCACAAGCAGCAGCAGGCTCAAGTCGTCAAAATTCTTCATCCACAGAGTGTTTCAAATGTGGACGAATAGGACATGTCAAGAAGGACTGCAGAAACAGACCTTGCTCCAAATATATAAATTATTGCAAAAGTAAGTACCCTTGCAATATTTGTAAACGCACGGAACATTTCGCAAAAGAATGTCCAGATGGTAACGAAAGCAAGCGAAAGGAAAAGTCTAGTAAGATTCAATCAGGAAGTTTAACACGTCGAGCCCTTGCTACCATTGGATTGTCCACCATGGAAATTGAAAAATTAAATACTAAACAGATAAACACCGATTTTTGGGTTCAGGATTGTGCTGCCACACAGCACATGACTTTCAGACAAGACTGGATGATTAACTTCGAGAAACTGAAGGTACCGATCACCGTTGTGATTGGGGACGCCACCAGACTGAAAGGAATTGGAACTGAAGATGTACAACTTGAGGCTTACAATGGATGTGACTGGGAAATAGTGACACTGAAGGATGTCCTGTTTGTACCTGACCTAACCTTCAATCTTTTCTCCGTGACACAGATGCTCGACAAAAGCTACAAACAGAAAACGGATGCACACAAGGCAATTTACCTAACCATGGATGAGCAGGAGACAATTGCCATGGCCGAACGAGTTGACAACCTTTTTCTAATGATGTTCCGTCGTGAAGTGGACCAGAAATGCTTGGCAGTAACCAGTCTGAAAACGGGGCACAGTAGGATGGTGTAACAAAACGGATAATTCAGAATTTGGTTTTGTTTGTAAATTATGATATTTCACTATCAACTCAGCTTCGAAAGATACAGACTAATTAAGCGTTATCTTAAGTATCTTTCTAAAGTTGACTTGACAGAGTTTATTTTGTTTATCAAATTTATTAGAGCATATGTTATAACAACAGTATTCCGTAGATCATTATTTATCAAGTTTATAGCTTTTCTGAATTGTCGCGTCTGGTTATACGGGATGTGATGACATATCTGGGTAAATTATAGCTAAGCATGGGGTCGAATAGATTTAACCGCGTCTGGGTTTTTTATGTAAACGCATATGTGCGACCAACGGAACGATACCACCCCTTACCCTTTGTCAGAACATCTCATGGAAACAACAACGGATTAACCAGTGGTAGTTTGGTATCTGACGAGACGAGTTGTCTCGTCTGTGCAAGATGTAGATTTTGCTATGAAATTTTGTAACTTAAAGATTAGTTTTTATTCATACGTTGTCGTTGTTGTTGTTTCCATTGCCGGATTTGCTTATATTAATTTAAATTATAGTTTATAACTTCTGTAAATTTTACATTATATTTTTATATATTTAATTCTTATGTTTTATTAAATATATATTTTTACTAGAAGTTCGTCTTATTTCGCGTTTTATTTTATCGTCTATTAATTTTGAAAACTAATTGATTCACAGTTTCATTTAGTTTTACAATGGCTCACCAGAACGTGAATCAAGTGAGGAGTGTACTCGACAGAAAGAAAATCAAATATCAAAAGCTAGATCCAAAATCACAAAAGAGATTGTTTGTTGGTTATGACGTAGATTCACCGTGCTACCGTATCTACCTACATGAGAAACGTGACGTCATATGCTCGGATGATGTTATCTTTGATGTTGAAACTGATAAAATGAAAGTCAGCACTAGTCTAGAATATCAGAGAGATCAATCCGACGATCCGGAGCATGAAGCAGATGAGGAAGATACCGAAAAGCCAGAACTAGATAAATCCAACGATGACGATGACGGAAATGACTCTGAGGAACCGCCGAAATAGTACAATACCGGACATCAGGAGGAACAATCAACGAATGCAGGAGGAGCTCACTGCGAAGGACGGCAACTTCGGGACCGCTCCAAATTGTCCAAGCCAGCTCGTTTCCCTGGATATGTGATGGACATTTTTAAAGGAGGAAACTTCGCTAACCTTGCTGTGATGAGCGATCCAGACGGAATTTCTGTAGCAGATGCCCTGAGACACGAAGGATGGCGAGCTGCAATGAATGATGAATTTGACTCACTACAGAAGATGGGTAAGTGGAAGCTGGTTGAACCCCCGGATGGAATCACTCCCTTGACCTGTCGATGGATTCTTCGAGAGAAGCAAGACGGCAGATTGAAGACACGCTTGGTAGCTCGAGGTTTTCAGCAGCGTCATGGTATCGATTACCGCGAAACTTTCAGTCCAGTTGTGCGACACTCGTCGATTCGTGTAATTCTTAGTCTGGCTGCATCTGAAAGACTCAAACTGAAGACTTTCGACGTAAAAACTGCATTCCTGTACGGAGACTTATCAGAAGAAATTTACATGTACCAGCCTGAAGGTTTCCATGATGGGACACGACGCATATGCAAGCTTCTGAAGAGTCTCTACGGTTTAAAACAGGCACCCAAAAATTGGAATGACAAAGTCTCGAGTTATCTGAATGAATTGAAACTCACTAACACTGATGATGATCCGTGTATATTTTATAACGAAGATAGGAGTCTGTTAGTTGCACTATTTGTCGATGATGGTCTAGTCGCAAGCAAGAGTGAGAAAAACATAGTTGAATTTTTGCACAAACTCAGTAAGAAAGTCGAAATTACCTTCAATGCTGAATCTTCCACACATCTTGAGTATCTGGGAATGCAGATTGAAATCTCCATGTCTGGAATTGGTGTCAGTCAGTCTAAATATACCAATAAAATTACTAAACGTTTCAATCTAGACTTCAATAATTCTGCAGCAACGCCTATAGAAAAAGGTATGATTACCGAACTTTCTAAAGTTGAATCATACCGAGAAGCCATTGGTAGTCTTCTCTATCTGGCAACAATTTCAAGACCTGACATCAGCTTTGCTGTGAATTATCTCAGTCGTTTTTGCAACAATCCATTGACCAGCCACTGGAAAATGACCAAACGTGTATTTGCATACTTGAAGGGAACTGAAAATTTTGGAATTTTCTTCAATCGTGACAGGACACTTCATGGTTACTCGGATTCAGACTACGGTGGAGATCAAAATTCAGGACACTCGACAAGTGGAATTTTCATCATGCGCGGAGGACCATTGGTATGGTACACACAAAAACAGCGTCTAGTCGCCACATCCACCGCCGAAGCCGAATACCGTGCCGCTGTTTCCACACTCGATGAACTCTGCTGGATTCGTAGACTTATAAATGAACTCGGATTCTTAGATCTAAATGTTTCAACCCCACTTTTCATAGACAACCAATCTGCCATATTAATGCTGAAAAATACTCACGAAGGAAAAACTACAAAAGGAAAAAAACACATTGAGATTCCGAGGAGGTTCATTCAACAGCATGTTGGCACTACTGTTGAACTCAATCACGTAAGAAGTCAAAATCAACTCGCAGACATTCTGACAAAGCCCTTAAATCGTAAGATTTTTTTAGATTTAAGAAAGATAATAATTAAGGAGGAGTGTTAGATTTTAATAATTATCTTTAAGTGTCAGAATTTGTTCTGTCAAATTTATTTAAATTGGAGATATCTACTGTATCGACACTTAATCTTTTGTTATTGTTATGTTGGCAAGTGTCGAGTACTTTTGTTTGATTATTTGTTATTCTCAACGAAATCTGTCTTTATTTTCCTGTAAAAAGGTCATCTGTAATTCAGACGTGATTTAAAAGGAGCTAAGTCTAATACGAATATCTTTAAGGTATTTATTTTGTATAATAAACACATGCGAAGCCTAACCCGTAAATAATGTAATTTTTCAGGTTTCGTAAACTAGGGAACTACCTATGTTGTATCTGGTTTTTAGTTTATGTACTGTTCTAGTTTATGTATTTCAATTATTCAATTTGAATACATTCATTACATTTATTTATAATAAATTTGTTTTTTATTCAACTTATAAGTTGAGGCAACTCGCTTTCAACAAAACTACTTGAGAAAACAAGTTGAAACTTGTCATGCGAACTAATGACACGTACACCCAAGCAGGAAACACAAATTTTTGCTGATTGGAATACCATCTTTGTGTAAGGCCGACAACTTTTCACCTTATCCTCGTATATCATTTTCATCAAGAAAGGGAACTAGATTATTATTTTTTTTATGATGATAAAACTGTTACAGTTTAATTTGCAATGCTTCTATCGCAACCCCTAAAAAAGAAATATAGAAAAGCATTTCAAGTCAGTGCATGATAAATATCAAACAAATTTTCCACCTTATAGTGACAAGAAAAAATAAATTAAAAGGACTAAAAGCCTGGGGGTCTATTCTAATTCATAGCGGGATATGGCTGTGGCTACCGGTATAATATTTTGCGTAACAACTATACTCAATTGTCTGCATAGCGGGACTTAGTATCAAATTAGGAAATTAAATTTTTAATATTGGTATTAAAAATAAAGTATAGTTGTCTACCTTTTTATTTATAAATAAATATTCATGTTAAATTGTTATATTTGTTTGATTTCATTATATAAATACATTTTCTATTTGAGTTCTATATCTGACATTAAAGAAAATTATTATAAATAAATAAATCAGAAAAAAATCAAACATCGAATGACAGTGAGTGTGGCTACGACCATAGAGGGAACTTTCCAGCTCCCGCTATAAATTTGCGATGTGGTTAAATTATGATGCCATCGATGACGTTTTTATTTATTCCGCCAGGTGGATCCTTGTGGTATAGCGATATGGCTACCGTTGTTACAGTGGCTATGTCAATTAGAATAGACTCCCAGATTGATAAATTTTAATAAGCCGAAAGTATAATGGTTAAGTGCGATAAATGGATTACTAGGCTTCAATTTAACCTTGACCACTATCTTGGTTCACAAGTCGTGTAATCTTGGTTATTCCCCTTGCTTCATCTACTGATGATGAGAACATAGTTCTCGAAATACGTATTTAGTCTTAAAGAAATAACTGAACAATTTAATAAACAACTGAAAAATATTGAATTAAACCAGGAAGAAATAAAAAAAGATATAGTCTTCATAAAAGATATCGTAGAACAAAACAAAGTGTGGCAGGCTAAAATTCAGTTTGAGAATAAAATTCAAACAATTATTAATATTTTACATAATATTCAAAATTACGCAAACCAAATACAAACAAGCTTAACCTTTTGTTCTTTAAATAAATTACATTCCACAATTATCAGTCTGAGTAGACTCCAAAGTTTAATTGAAAATCAAAATATTTTCGAAATAGTATCATTAATAACGACACATTGTAAGTATGATGGCGAAAACATATAATGAGTCTTACCCTATATCCATTATTCCAAGTCACACCTATACCATTCATAAATCATACAAGTACATACATATTAAACGAACATTATACACTTTACACAAAAAAGGTAGACGAAAATATTATTACTAATAACTGTGTAAAAAATTAAAATTATTATTGTCAATCGGATAACCTAGAGATTAGGAAATGCATTAATGACCTTATTGTTAATCATAGAAATGATGATTGTTTATATTTACTTATCGAAAACAAAAATAGTATCGAACAAATACCTAATACCAACGAAATAATTGTTGTAAGCCCTAAGATTCAAAATCTAAATATCCATTGTAATAATAATGAAATTGATAAAAAAATTAAAGGAATATACACGTTCAATAATAACCAACAATGTACTTTGAATAATTATCACTTTAATAAAGTAGAACAAAATTATAAGGAATTAATATATGAAAGAGAACTGAATGAAATAGAAGATTCCAGTATTCATGTAAAACAATTATTAACCTTGTCAAAATTAAATATTACCGAATATAAATTAGAACAATTAAAACCCCTGAATATAAATGTTAACAATCATCATACATACGTTTTATATGCTATTATATTTACTCTAATTTTAAGTTATATTTGTTATAAACTTTATAAATGTAATATTAATAAGAAAATATCCTCGAGAATTGCTACGAAAGATATAGAATTAAGTGAAATTAACCCTTTAAAGTAATAAATAAGAAATATGATGAAATCTTGATGGGGAGGAATTATGATAACACTCTAGGTAAAATTCCATCATATTCGCTACACGTGTGCACCGGTCAACCTCAGTTGACCGCAGTATTTTTCCATAACTTTTAGCAACATAGGCACTAATCTTAAGATATTATATATCATGTATTCTAGTAGATTATTTTAGTAAGCCAATAATAATATTGTATGGTAGTAATGGACAAAAGGCTTGAAGTTGTATATAAATTTATTGTAGTATTACAACGATGTTTTGGCCAAGGTTATGGCCATCTTCAGGTCTAAATAATAATACAAAATAATTAACAATCGAAAAATTGTTAGTCGATACAACAGTTAACTTACCAAACAACGTTAAATAAAGTGAATAACAACATACAAAGGTTGAGTTAAAATTCTTATTTAGGGCGAACATATAACAAAATGAAAAAATAATTACGAAGCTACAATTGTCAAAAAAACATGAATTTAAATTTATATGTTCGCCCTAAAGAGTCAGATAGTCGACTGACGAGAATAAATTCTTAATAAATTAATTTGAGGTACATAATGAGCCATCTAGTGGCTAGATCGATAACAAAAACATAGTAGACAGTAAGAAGAAATCAACCAACTCAAAACTGCGCAATACTTGACATGACTAATTTAAAATTTCATAGAGATTAGAGTAAATGTTTTTGCTCTCATTAAAATCAGATTGTATGTTGATAGATTTAGTGTCATTATTAATATGACAACTCTCAATAAACAGACGTTTTCTTAAATTAGATTCCCTACAAAGGATAGACATTTTGTCAAAATCGAAGGAGTGGTTGAAAGTGTTACTATGTTCAACTAAAGCACTGTGACCTATATTACCTTTAAATAGGTGATATTCGTGTTGCCTAAGTCTTGTTTTAAGGTACTGTTTCGTTTCACCTATATAAGTAGATTCACAATCTTTATATTTAACTTTGTAAACTACATTACTTGACAATTTAGGTTCCACTTTGTCTTTCAATCGAGAAAACAAAACATTGGTGTTGGACGAGGTTCTGTAAGCTGGTTTAAGTCCTAGAGAAGTAGCGATCTGTTCCAATTGGAGTTTCAAATGTTGGTAAAAAAGTAAACTAATATATCTAACCGATTCTTTGTTGTTAGGTAACGGCAAGGAATGATTATTGTTAAATTTAGTTGAATTAATTCTATTCGTTATTGTCTCTAATATAAATTTTCTAGGGTAGTTATTATTTATAAGGGTGGATACAATTAAATTGAAGTTACATTGGTGGAACTGAGGATGTGACAATAACATGTTTCTGTCAATGAGGCTGTTGATGACAGCACGTTTGTATTTTATGGGGTAATGAGAATTAAAATTAAGATATCTTCCCGACCAAGTGGGTTTCCGATACCAATTAGTTATTAATCTATTGTTACTGTTAATAAAAGTAATATCTAAAAAAATTATTGATTTATTGTTTTCTATTTCTAAAGTGAATTGAATGTTAATATTAAAAGCATTAAATTTATCAAACATGAATTGTACTTGGTCTGAAGGTAGACAACAAAGAATATCGTGTTTGGCAACCCCACGTCTCCGGCTATGCAGGGAAAGGGACTCTTAGGGAGGGAACGCGCACTTTGCGGACCTGATTTGGAAAGAACTTTGAGGCTTGGCAACCCCACGTCTCTAGCTACGCAGGAAGAAGGTTCCTTAGGGAGGGAACGCGCTCTATGCGGACCTGACTTGGGGAGAGCTCTGGGTGGCGCAGAAGAGCAGTCAGGCACCTTGGTGTCAAGCTGTTTGAGCTGTGACGGTCTCACGCTCTCCAGCCACGCAGAGGGTGATGAAGCCTCGACTGCAATCGCGTACGCGAGAGTGGGACGGGTGAATTCTTCGGGTGTAGCGAACCCGCGTCCTCGATGTTCGCTTGCCGGTGCTAAGGGTGCAAGAAACCTACCGGCACTTGACCAGAGGTTATCTGGTTGCACGGGGGCTGGCGGTCCGCAGGGCAAACACGGGATAGTCGTGGAATGGAACGTCGTGCTGGCAGTGCTTGAAAGCGTACACAGGCTAGATGTTGCCAACAGCATCGACGGGTGAGCAGCGTTGATTCGGGTAATGGCCTCCATAGTCAGTAGGGATTTAGATACGTCCCCTCCCACCAGAGTGGCTGAGGGGCTTGCACTCCAAAGCGTTTGGTAGGCATCGGTCGTATACCTGGTGTACGCTCAGATGCCGCGTTGAATGGGCGTATCTCAATCCCGAGCCCATGGAGGCTGTGGCGGATAGAGCCACAAAACTGGTGCCGCCACGTTAAAATATAAGACACACTCACTCCTTGAGGATGGGGTGGTTCTTATGTCACTGGAATAAATGAGACATCATTTTGCACCCTAGCTCTCTAACTATATTATCAAAATAATTAAATTTACCGATTTTTTTATTTTGTTTCACTATATCACGCTTGTCTTTACATTTTTTGTGAAACCAAGCTTTACTATTTGACTTTAAATGATAATTTGATTTGGAAGGAATAGAGGTGTACATATCTAATGTTTTACTTACATTACCGATAGTATCGATCATGTTTTCATATAACGCAATAGCAAAGTTGTCAGTTGGAGCAATTGTTGGAGAGTTAATAGCAAGATTATCAACCCAATTTAAACATTGTCTTTGAACATTTTTCTTTATCATAGAAACTTTTTATAAGAAATAGTTTATTGACACAATTGTATGATAGTAAGATATTAAACATAATTTTTGTATTAGTACATCTAATATCAGAGACACAGGGAAATGGCCAAAGTTGCTCAAACTGCTATTTACTACCAAATCCTCTATCTGCAAACTGCTGTTAAAGTCACACCACACCAGATCAATCACACTCTGACCAATAGCGTTGCAAAACGTAAACTTTGCAGGATAATCACTAACAGTTCTACCATTAATTACAACGAAACCATTTTCTTCTATAAATTTTTTTAACTCTTGACCTTTCTTACTAACATAATTATCTAGATATTTACGTTTCGCAAATAAATTAGATTCTATTAACATTTCACCCAGTAAGTCATTTAAATCCCCGATTCTATTATAGATGTGACATCAGGATATGAGACTGATCGTCTACTTACATTTTGGGAACTGTCTAACGTTTTATTCTTTTTCAATTCCTCTACTGTAAAATATTCGCCAATAAACAAAAGATTCCTATTTATTATTGCGGCTTTGAGCCCTTTTTTCTAAGCATCCAGTAAAAATGGTTCAGTTCATTTGAAATTCTGCGCTCATTAATGAAAATTCATGTTCTAATCAATTTTTTCTTTTCTTTTAAAATACTATTTCCTCTCCACTCTGAGTTGAGGGCTAATAAAATAGAAATTACTGAGCTCGTTTTAACTAGTTTAATAACGTTCTCGACTTCTGAGGTTTGAACATTGATGAGCTTTTCAGAAATTATCTTTAAGACAAGAATTTCTATATCGTTCTACGTTTCATTTGCACTACGCTTGATCCCATGAATTACTATGTTTTTCGATTTAATTTTTTTTTTCAAATTAGTAATACTGTTATTCTTTATTAAAAAATTTTTCTCTAGCGTTTAGTATTTTTAATTGTTTTATTCCTTTCTTCAGTGCATCAACTTTTTGATTGATATTCTTAATTGCGAGAAGTAATTCTTCTTTAGAATTTTAAATAGCTGCATTAATTTCTACTTTACTGCTTTTAATATTGTATCAGTGTCCATTGTGCGAAAGTAAATTTGTAAACACTGATCACACTTTTAAGTCATGCGCGTTTATACAATTACTTGAATCACACTCGCTCGTGCGAGATTGATTACCTAGGTCGGCTATTTGACAATTTTAAATTTGTGAAATTAGCGACCGATTTTGCTATGAATACAATATTTTTTTTTTTTTTTTTTTTTTTATTTAGCTTTTTTTTGGGATTCTTCAATTTCGAGATTATTAGAATCCCGGTACAATATGGTATTACATGAAATTTACATACTTAAGTAAGTTATTTGATTTATGTTTGAATTATTGACATTATATTTTTTTAAAAAGATTTGTTGCTTTGAGAAACTGGATGATGTTATGGGTGTGCTGTGGGCTGTTGCTTAAAGCGTCTTTTATGTTCCTCGGGATGTTGTATAGGTTCCTTTCGTGGTGGTAGTTTGGACATTTTTCTATAATATGTTTTATACTGACGTTCTCTTCACATTGGACACATAGTTCTGGGTTCGTCTTATTAAATAGGTGGCTGTGCGTGAGTCTTGTGTGGCCTATTCTCAGTCTTGTGATTGTAACTTGTTCTCTTCTGGTTCCTGATGTCTTCCATGGAATTATTACGTCTTTTATTTCTCGAAGTTTGTTGTTTGTAACTTGGAGCCATTTTGTGTGCCATGTGTTTTTTGTTTGGAGTTTTATATGGTTTTTGAAGTCCTCTTTTGTGATGGGGGTATTTATTAAACATGATTCTATGGCTTCTTTGGCAACAATGTCCGCTCTTTCATTTCCCGTTATTCCAATATGGGATGGAATCCATAGGAGTGTGATTTCGTTGTTGTATTGGGATTTTAGTGTTTGAAGGATTTCCTGGATTTCCTGGATGATGGGATTGTCTGAGTAAGGTTCTTGGATTTTTTGAATAGAGCTTAAGGAGTCAGTACATATGATGTGAGGGTGTTGAGGTGAGTTTTCAGTTATGTGCTGCAGGGCTTTTTTATTGCGTACACTTCAGCTGTATATATGCTCGTCATATTAGGCAAATGGAACTTATATTCTTGATCTTCTGTAATGACCGCTGCTCCGGTGTTATTATTTATTTTTGAGGCATCTGTGTATAGTATTTTATGGTGTTCATGTTCCTCATATATTTGGTTTAGTGTTTGTTTGTAGATTTCTGGATTGGTGTTTGATTTTTGATACTTTGTGAGTTCTAGGTTATATTTGTGTGGTATCAGCTGCCATGGTGGTGTTTTATATGTGGTTTTTGTTGTTATTTGTGGAAGGGTTAAGTTTAAGTAATTTGCTGAGTCTTGAATATAATTTTGGAATTTGGTATCATTTTTCAGTATGATGTTTTGTATAGGTTCTTCGAATAAGTGCTTATAGATAGGGTGGTTTTTATTCTCAGCTATGTTAGCTACGTATGTCATTGTAAGTTGAGCGCGTCTGTTTTGTAAGGGTTGTTCTCCAGCTTCTATCAGAATGCTATCTGTGGGACTTGATCTGAATGCTCCCGTTATTAATCTTATAGCTGTGTGATGAATTGCATCTAGTTGTTTTAATATTGACTTTTTTGCTGATCCATATACTATACAACCGTAGTCTAATTTAGATCTTATAACTGATCTGTAAACACTTAATAATGTGTCTCTTTCTGCTCCCCAGTCTAGGTTGGCTAGTACTTTTAAAATATTCAGTCTTTTGTTGCATTCTGCTTTTAGTGCTATTGTGTGTTTCTTCCATGTCATTTTATTATCAAATTCTATTCCTAGGAATTTTACTGTATTATGGAAATTAATGTTTGAGTTTTTAATTGTCAGGTTGGGGCTGAAAGTGCCTTTTCTCAACTTTGTAAAATGTATTGCTTTTGTTTTGTCTGGAGCAAAGTTGTATCCCGTACTAGTAGCCCAATTTTCGAGTTGGTTTATAGTTTCTTGCAGGTGTTGTTGTAAGCTCATTAAATTTTTCCCTTTGCAAAGTATGACGAGGTCATCCGCAAATAGAAGTGCTTTCACAGGTGATTTTATGTATTTAAATACGCTGTTAATTGCTACAAGGAATAGTGTTACACTTAGGACAGCTCCTTGGGGTAAACCATTTTCTTGTGTTTTTGTTTCCGACATGCATCCATTTACTTTTATTTGAAATGTCCTGTCTGTAAGGAAGTTTTTAATAAAGTGTAACATGTTACCGCCAATATTATATTCTTGTAGTGATTTTATAATTAGGTGTCTCCATGTGGTGTCATATGCTTTTTGTATGTCGAAAAGAACCGCAACTAAGTGTTGTTTATTTTTGAAACATTTGTGTACTTCTGATGTTATATGTACTAAGTGGTCTACTGTTGATCTCCCACTGCGAAAGCCACACTGGGTATTCATTAATAAATTTTTGGACTCTAAGAACCACATTAGTCTTTTATTAATTATTTTTTCAAATATTTTGCATAGGCTATTTGACAGAGCGATAGGCCTGTAACTTGTTGGATCTGTGGTGTTTTTTCCAGGTTTTGGGATTGGAATTACATTTACATTTTTCCATTGGGTTGGGAAAGTGTTAGAAGACCATATGTGGTTATACAGATTTAAAATATATTCGATGATGTTCTCAGGTAACTGCTTAATTACTTCATATGGTATATTATCCGGTCCAGGGCTGCTGTTCGTTTTCAGATCGGATATTGTTCTTGTCAGTTCACTTTTACTTATTTTTTGGTTAAGAGGGTTTGTCTCATCTGTTGGTATGTTTAATTCTTGTGTTTCGGCCTCTTCTTTTATATTTTTGAATTCTTGGCAGTATTGTTCGCTTTTGGATTGTCTCTCAATAGTTTCTGCAAGTTTGTTAGCTATGTCCTGTGGTGTTGTTATTGTTACGTTGTTTTCTGTAAGTGCTGTAATCGGTAGGATGATTTTGTTTCCTCTTATTTTGCTGATGTTATTCCATACGTCTTTTGTTGTTGTTTCAGAGTTAAAACTTGAAACAAATTGTCGCCAAGAGATTTTCTTGCTCAGTTTTATTGTTCGACGTGCTATAGCTCGAGTTTTTTTGAAGTGTATGAGATTTTCTATTGTTTTGTTCTTTTTATAAGAGTATAGTGCTTTTTTATTTTCTTTAATTGCTTTCTTACATTCGTCATTCCACCATGGTACAATTTTCCTTCGCGGATTGTTGTTTTTGTATCCAATAGCTTCCACTGAAGCTTCACGAATAGTGTCGTTGAGCATTTTTAAATCTCTGTTGGTGTCTGTGATGGTTTTTGGCATGTTTTTGTTCTTCAATATTTCTTTGAATTTGTTCCAGTCAGCATTATTCAGGTTCCATTTTCTTGTTGGTGGGAGAGGAGAGGTATTTAGGGTATTCACATGACATATTTTGATGGGATAGTGGTCACTGCCGTGCAAGTGCTTTATGGTTTCCCAGTGAAAATTGGGAGCTATACGAGGATGGGCAAATGTCAAGTCGATAATAGATGAAGTTCCTGTTCTTGTACAGAAATGTGTGTAATTGTCGTCATTTAATAGTGTTAGGTTTTCCATGGCTTTTTCAATAGTTTTTCCTTTGTTGTTATCATAGTTCGACCCCCAACTGGTATTGTGGGCATTAAGGTCTCCAAGAATTATGAATGGCTGTGGTAGTTGTTTTATTAATGCTTCTATAGTTGCTACATCCGGATTTTCTTTTGGTGGAATGTAAATGCAGCATATGGTGAACTCTTCAGGATAATTTGTTTTTATTGCGATTGCTTCCAACGTTGTATTTAATGTTATTTCGCATATTTGTATGTTATTCTTTGCGAGGATAGCGACTCCGCCACTTGCATGTCTGTGTTGCCTGTCTTTTCGATAGAATGTATAGTTTCTGAGATTAGCTTTTTGTTCTTGTTTGAAGTTCGTTTCTTGTAAGCAAATGTAGTCAGGTAGATGTTCTGATATTAATAGTTGGATATCTTCTATGTGAGCATAGAAGCCATTAATATTCCATTGTAGCAGCGCCATGAATATTTTCTAATGATTTACTTTGGTTTTGGTTTTTTATTCGTTGTTTATTAGCTAGTTGGAGTTTTATTTTTGATTGGATTCTTGTAGATTTTCTCTTTAAGTTGCTACTTGTTATTTCTGGGTGTAGATCAGTCAACATATCTAGTAGTTGTCTAGGGTTGTCAGTATATTCTTCCGCTAGATTTAGGTGTTCATTTGATCCTTGTGCGTTTTCCAGAAAATCTTTTAGTTCTTCATAGGTGAGTGGATATTGCTTCTCGTTATTTTCCATTTTATTTTTAATTGCTGTCAGTGACTCATTAAGTTGTTCAGCAGGAGATTTTGTATTTTCTTTTTTCTTCTTTCTAGCCCCTGCTTGTGACGGTGTGGGTATTTGGCTATTTTGGCTTGGATTTAGTTCTTCGTTTTCTTTGTTTATAGGTTGTATGTTAGCTAGTTCTGGAAAGTTTTTGTTAATATTGTTGTCGAAAGTGATAGATTCAGGGTGGAGCTCGTCTTCAGCTGCTCGTTTGGATGTCTCTTGTCTCGTGTTTATATTTTTTTGGCATTTGGCAGCAGTGTGTCCTTTCTGTTTACAAGAGAGGCACATTATGCTGTCGTCTGATATAAAAATTCTATATTCTGTCTCCTCGTGTTTGATTATTAATGTTTCAGGTATTGAAATTTGGTCATTTTGTGCTACGTAAACTTGCCGTCTAAAACTTAATATATGTGAATATTCTTCTGGTTGTATACCTATTCTTAAAAAGCTTATTGGAGAGACTAATTTTAGAGATTCTATTTTCAGGGCTTCTTCTAATATTTGATGTGGAATTGATGGACAAACGTTTGATATTATGAGTCGTTTGGCAGGTGTTATGAGACGTCTAATTTCAAACTGTTTTTCTTTTACTGTAATCCAGGGTTGATCCTGCATAACTTTATCAACTAGTTCTTTTTTAGATAGGTAAATGCAGATTCTATTGTGAGATATTCTCGAAGCAAATATTATATTTGTAGGTTTTACGATGGCGCCTATAGCATATATAAATTCGTTGAGTTGAATTTCATTCGTAGTATCTATGATTATAGCTTGATTTTTGTGTGGGATTTGTATTAGTTTATTTTTGGTTGGAGTTTGTTTGGTAGCATTTGAGTAGGTGTTTGAAATTGATGGTTGAGATTGAATTTGAGTAGTTACCGACATCTTTTATCTGTTTTATTTGTGAATGCTAGTTAAATTTGGTAATTAGCAAGAACATGTTTTTATCTGTAATCGTGTTCTACCTGGTTTGGCTAGCAATCAGCAGATGTCGCCCTGCGCACTTGCGAGCCAAGCGGCTTGGCGCTCGCTCACCTGTTGTATTTTCAGGTTAAGAGGGTATTGATAATATAATAATTGTTTTTATGTGGGTGGTGAGGTGGGATGTGTTCAATAGTATTGGTATATGGGGATGGAGATTTATAGGTTTGTTTTATATATGAATAAGATTTGCGGACTTACAATTAACGATGATTTCGTCTTAGTTTTAGGTACACTTTTTACTGCACTTCCACTGTCAACGAGGTCAAAAGTCTCATCTACAATATTTTTATAATTATTAATTGAATTTATTATTTTATTTATCACAATATTTCAGACAACCAATTTAAACTCATTGGATACGCAGTAAAATTTACAAATTCTCACCGCACAAAAACACTTCAGACTGTCTTTAACTATAGGCGTATTCCATTTGTCATTTGGATCAGAGCTAACTTACATTTACTCAACCAGATTACTTATTTATTTTGCTGGATTACTTCGCAGCCTTTATTTCCAGTACTAGAATTACAGATTATATTTTACTTTAAAGTAATTCACCTCAATAAATGCACCAGTTTGCTTAATTCAATTCATTTTGTCATTTATCGAATTTATCTGAGCTGATTTAAGTGAACCAAGTGGCAAATGGAATACAGCTAATGTAGCAAGATTATAGTATGCGCTGTTTTTTTTTTGGCATCCTGGCGGACCAACTGCTGATGTCATACGCCACCATTACACCCTGTTCCTGCGTTTTAGATCTTAGAGTCAACAACAACGCGGGTTACTCTGGACGCTTACCTACTACTCGCGCGCAATGTTACGAGTACTTAACTCGCGTTATTGCATAGATCAGTTGCAACGAGTGCAGCCATGGCCGTTGACAATTTATTTGATAAAGCACGAGACATGTAGAGTAAACTAAAAATTATCCATGAATGAAAAACATCATCCAGGAGAGTAGACAATTAGAGTTGAGTACTACGAGTATACCTAAACGAGAAAATGAATCCATTGAATGATATTTAGCTAGAGGGCTATTTATAAAAGATGATTTAATTCGTAATCGTCTGCCTGGGTAAAAAACCGACGCCGGACGTCGCGGCGGTGGGGTCCACTATGTAGCGACTGATTAGTAGTGTCCAATCGCGATTAGTGGTTTTTCAACTTATTTTAGAAAACGACGCTGGGTGCCCAGAGATATCGGACAGTGTATAGATGTTGTAAGTGAAATTCGCTTCAAAGATTTCGACAGGGTATCCGAGTTACGGCGAAAAACGTGCATAGTATCACGAATGAGTGGGTACCCAAAAAAGACGGTAACAGGCAACGGACGCGGATGACGTGGAGGAATACGCAACGGTCACAGCGGTGGACGTCTTGGATTGTCTTTCAGATGCCGTCGACCTGGTAATCTCGCACAAGTACCCAAAAACGATGGTGGCACGAGACAGACGGAGGTAGCTCGGGAGAAAACGTAAACGTTACGATCAAAGACGCATTGGATTGCTCGGTCGGGCGTGGCGGAAGTAATATTTTGCACAAATACCAGAAAAGGAAGGTAACACATGACGGTTGGGTGAAATTTGGGGAAATACGCAAGGGCCACTTCGGCGGGCGTCTTGGATTGGTCGAAGTGAGACCTGGTGATCTCGCACAAGTTTCTCAAAAATGGAAATGAACAAAAACTCTAGGAAGCGCACGGCACGGTACAGGGTAAAATAACAGGAGTGCGATTGCTTACCTAGTGGACGGAGATGACTTTTTCTGGACTGGCTGTAAATATTCAGGTGGCTCGCTATCTATTGTGTTTACACAACAAGAGACGGATGACGGACTATGTCGATGATGGCTGATGGCCTGGTTTTTATACTCTTTCCCTAATTAATCCTGTCCCGGGATATTGTTAGTGGCTCGTACAATGTTAAAGGATAGAATATTTTGGTAGAACTTGGAAACTGGATCACGAGAATCAGGATTAGGTTCAAAAGTAGGATGAGTTGGAGTTCATGGGGTCTACGGTAAACCCTGTTCGCGAGTACGAGCCGGTGCGGCGTTCGCGAGTTATTCGCGATTTTATAACTCGCGCTTTCATTCCGCGGATACTAGACCAAAAAAATACATTGTGACACGTACGCTTCGTCAAAACTTGTCCCACATTTTCTTAGAATAATAACAATAAATGAGCCATTGGACCTTCTTCTAATCTGGTTACTATAATTTCTTCTGCCTTATTATCTTTCATTGTCCATCCTTTAATCTTTTTATCAAATTTTATTTGTTCTTCTCCTGCTTTCTTCACGAGTATCGATTGTTTTCCTTCCACATATTCCAATTATATACTACTATCCTTCAACTTCGTATTTAAATTCAGTGTTTGTTGATCCATGTATTGCTAAAAAATAATTCAACTCAAATTATTCAGTTTTTAATTTGAACATGGGCCCATAACCTATTAGAAAGCAGAGATGAATTCCAAATAAAATATATAATTTTTTATATACTTAAAAAAGATACAATATATTGTCATATCACAATTTTTTATCATAACCAACAACCTGTCCAACCGTCTCTAAGATATTTTACTAACCTCGTAGCTATTTATAAGTTTATTGTCTCTAACATTTTTCATGTTTAATTCCCAAAAAAAGTTCCGGGCAGTGAAATTTTTTTTGGAGGAATTCCCAAGCAACGGGAAAAATTATCTATGAAAAGTTCCCAGCTACTCATCACTAGCTGTTAATATTACGCGATTCACTATTTCATCCTAAACAAATTTCAACAAAGTTGTGATGATTATATTTTGTTTCAATTGTCAAATGAAGA
Source organism: Pterostichus madidus (assembly GCA_911728475.2). NCBI lineage: Eukaryota > Metazoa > Arthropoda > Insecta > Coleoptera > Carabidae > Pterostichus > Pterostichus madidus. Next base: position 16,814,039 of record OU452303.1, read on the forward strand.
TCATCAATACTCTACTACAGATGTGAATGGCAGTGGCCGGCAGCTGACAAGATGATAACCCTGATAACAGACAAAAGGCAGTAATTTGAAAATGCATCACTTAAATTATAGTATATTGTATTTTCTGTGCCCAACAGTATCGGAAGGAGTGCGACGTATATGCAGCTACGTGTTACTCTTTTTTATAGAATAAAAATAAAAAATATTCTGTTTATGTAATACTTATTTTTATAAAAAATGCCAAATTTACACGAGCACGTAACATTTTTCGACACGTGTTATAAACAATATTTTTCCTACAACTGTGCGAGTTAGAAAATCACTAAAATATTATCAGAATTTATAAAATTTTAATGATATTACACGAGAACGATGTTTTATGGTGTTAATATGGTTTGTTTGTTGATTGCTTGCACATTGTTCTACGTTATTTCAAAATATTTCACTAATTTCCAGATAATTTCTTCAAAATCGTCTAAATTGGAATAGTATAGTGAGTGATTCTTCATTATCATATACACCTCCAAAGATAATTGAAGCTATGTTGGATCTACTCTTGGCAGTGACAATTAACTTGCTGCTGGTACTTCTAAAACCTAAAATTGTTGACTATATATTACTATTAATAATATGAACAGGTACGGAAGAAATAAATGTTTTTTTAGACAGTACAAAAGTTTCCACTTCACATTATGACAATATACGCAACTGTAACAACAACTCTGGTATTAATATACACAAACAATAAATATTATGTATTTCACTTACTCTTTAAATAAAACCATTTATATTTTATTATATTTACATTTTACTTTGTTCGGTTCTTTTTATTAATTATCATATTAATAATGATATACTTGAGTTCTTTTCAGCTCAATGTGATGTGTACAGATTATATATACCGCAGTTTAAGGTTATGTTTTTGAACGTCAAAATATACCACTGCATATTTCTTTTTCTTCCATAAGCGTGTGTGCCTAAAATATGAAATTTCTTTTGACAATTGCGTAAAGTACAAATTACTTTCAGCACTAGTGTTTCTTCGCTTACAGAAACGCACTTGGTCTGCAGTTGTCTCCTTTCCATCCATAACCAAGGCAATAATAGTTACGTAATAACAAAGAAATCGCAAAGTTGTAGGAAAAAATTATTTCCATTTGGAGATTTTTGTAAAAAGCTGGAGTTTTTAGTAGAGATATCTGGAGGTTTTTAAAAATTATAAACTAGAGATATACTGGAGACTTTTACAGACAAACTTGAGATTTTTATTAATGTTAATTGGCAACACTGCAATAAAGTCCACATCTACCACTGACCCTTGCTTTTGCCAGCTAACTATAACAAAAACAATTCAATTAATCAGCCAGGGCCAAGTAACTTAGACAGCATATCCGATGACCGTAGTTTAGTTATGGACCACTTCTAAGGTGGCAGAACATATATTAAAATTAGTTATGCCGTGGAGGATTGTGGAAAAACAAAAAAATTGTGAAAATTATGTAATTCGTTAAAATTGGAACTCTTAATATGTCACAAATTAATGAAATCTGTAAAAACTAAGGAATTCGTTGCTATTTTAATTTTAAATGGCTACAAAACTTGTGAAAATTCAATAATTTTTTTAATTTGGAAAAATATAAACTACTACAAATTTTAGAAATCTTTCAATATTAAGGAATATGTTAAAATTGAAAAACTATGAAATTGTTAAAAACTCATAAAACCAGTAAAAATTAAGGAATTAATGGCAATTTTAATATAAAACGGCTGCAAAATCTGTGAAAATTAAGTAATTTGTTAAAATTGGCAAAATCTAAACCTGTCTAAATTCTATAAATCTGTCATTAAGAAATTTGTTAAAATAAAAAAACTCGAAATTTATCAAAAATTAATGAAACCTGTAAAAAATAAGGAATTTGTTAAAATTGAAAAATTCTAAATTTGTCCAAAATTCACGAAACCTGTAAAAATTAAGGAATTAGTGGCTATTTTGACTCAAAATGGTTGCTATATTTACTTATAATTGTTTTAACTAACATTCTCATTGGTTAAATAAAAATCTGTATTATCGATAAATTTACATTATGCAAGAATTTCCCAGAAAAAGTGTATAGGAGTGATTGGATGTGAACGTGATTGCAGGATTGTTGTGTCAGATGAATGATTCCGAGTGGGATGAGTAAATGAGCTTGTATGGAGGGAACTATGACGAAAGGGTGGTGTGTAGTGTTGAGAATGTTTGACGAAGACGACTGATATATTCATTAAAGAGAGATTATATAAATTATTTTATCCACAACTCATATATTATAAAGACATAATTACACTGATTTCAGTTGTATTATATGGCTCATGAAACACTGTAATCAACTTGTTAATTGACAACCACTTCATGATCTACCGTATTTTGAGAAACTATATATACCTGAATCAACGTTAAACGTTACGACCAATCTTCTTCGATACCTATAATTATGAGTTGTGGATAAAATTTTGTATTACATTTGTGTTTTATTGATATATAAAACACTTGTATAATAAATAACTAGATCATACAATTGAAACCACAAGATTTCCACTAAACCTGCAATCTTTATACAAAAACTTGGTTTTTAGATTACACTAAAATGTTTCAGCTTCGCTACATCTAACACTTCTTTAGTATATCCAAATATAGTATCATTTATAATCACAGAATAATAAAAATTAAAAATAAACATATCATTTGCATAAGTAAATAACCCATGTCAAGTAAAACCTTGTTAAATATCCTTAGATAATAGAAATTCAGTTTTATTAATAGTATCATTTGAATCAGTCACAACCTCTTCATCATATGTTAAATTATAACCTATTTATAATAATAATAATAATATGTTAATTTGTTTCAAGCATATGAGCTTATACAAAGAGAGATGAACATGTTATAAATATGTTATAAATGTATATTTAATTTACATAGGTTATTTTACAATTTAGGTATTTATGTAATTGTGATCTACATCTCCAACTGTTTTTATTTTCACATTTCCATTGCAAAGGATCTTAGTTTTATCGCATTTAAAGTATAATAATAAATTTTGTTGATTACATTTTTGTCTTTTCCTGAAAAGAAAACTTTATAGAAACTGTCTTTTTCGGAAGAGTGTACAGGTAGTGTTGTCGGATGGACAAGAGTATTGGGTAGGAAGTGTAGAAGTGGTAGAGATCATCTTCTGATTTGTTGTATATCGTGAATGTGATTGATGTACTAAATTTTATTTCATTTCCTTTTAGGTATAGTATAGTGTCAGTTGTATTAGCTACGCGGATTTGTGAGAAAAGTTTGGTAACTTGGTAGTTATTATTGTATATTATGTTTCTATTTTTAGAGTTTGCTTTGATATTTTTATACGCGTTAGAGTTACTCAAATTTTTAATTCTGTTTGAGTCTATATTGTATAGAGAACACCTGTAAGTCCAAAAAATACAATCCATATTTTGTTTGAAATTTTCCGCACTTTGTTTGATCCACGTGTTTTGGAAACCTAGTTTGTTTAGCATTGTTTGTAATGTATTACACCAGTTGTACTTATTTTGATTTTCGTGTGTGTCTATTTTTCTTATTTTGTTATAGCTCATTTTTGAGTATCTGTCTTCACTCATTTTCAAAATTTTCATCTACCATTTGAGTATTTGTTCTAGTATTATTACTGAGAGGTTGCATTCTCCCGTTTCTCTTCGTACTATGTAATTGGGTGTTGCTTTTGGCCAATTGAACATCTTTTTGAAAAAAAATTGTTTGCAACTTTTCTATTTCTTCTATGTTCTGTAGTCCCCAAATTTCGCTCGCATATAGCGCTGTTGGTACTGTCGTAGTATGATATAATTTAATCTTGTATCCCAGTTTTCCATTCGTGCTATTATCCTCAATCTTCTATTGTTTGCAGAGGTTACAATAGCCTTGCTTATTCTTTCTTTGCATGTTTTGTTGTATAGTCCTGATGAAGCAAAGTTGATTCCCAGATATTTATATTCCTTTACTACGAGCATTTCTATATTTTCTCCTTGGCAGCGGTAGGTCCTTGCTTGTTTTGGTGTTCTCACTCTGTGGAAAAGTATGATTTTCCTCTTGTTTGTATTGCTTCTTAGATCGTTGTTTCGTGTTTATTGTTCAAGGGCGTTTAATTTGTTTTGTACGTCGACCTGAGAATTCGCTAAAATAACTATATCATTGGCATATAATAGTGTAAGAATGTCAATCGTGTTGTTAAGGGGTATGCCAAAAAGTCCCTTCTCTCTTAGACTATTTTCGAAGTCGTTTATGAATAATATGAAGAGTATAGGGCTGAGGGAGTCTTCCTGTAATACTCCTTTGTTTATTTAAATTTTTTCTGATATTTCTGTTTTTGTTGATATCTGTATGGTAGCATTTGAATAGATGTTTTGGATTATTCTTATAAATTTTGTACTTATGTCGGAGCGGTATAATTTTTCCCATAGTTTCTTTTGGATAACTGAGTCGAAAGCTTTTGATAGATCTACGAAAATGACGCACATTTTTACTTATTTTAGATATTAAGTTGTGCTAATGTATGTAATGTAAATATGTGATCTAATACGGATCTGTTTTTTTCTGAAACCTGCTTGGTTTTCGACAAGAATGTTCGTATATTCTACCTAATTTTAGATTCTGGATGACATTATGTGTGTGTAAACTTTTATTAGAACATTTACCACGGTAGTTTTCCGGATTTAGTTTATCTACTTTTTGTGTAGCATCGTCATTTTTGAGTTTCGCATTTTTTGCGGTATCTCTTCTCTGTCAAACCATGTATTCATCATTTTGGTCATGTAGTTTATTCCTTTTTCTGGCAGATGCTTTAGGAATTCATTTGTTATGTTGTCCAGTCCTGTGCTTTTGTTATTTTTTAGTGTACTTATAACCTTGATTATCTGTTATTTTTGAGTTTAAGTATTGGTGATAGTTACCATAAAAGCTTGGAATCGATATTGTGTGTGTATATATTTTTGTAATAAGTTGTAAGTTCTGATATTTTTATTTCTATGTTACTTGTTGTTTTTCTGCGAAATTGTTTTGCAGTCTTCCAAAAAGTATCTGTATTATGGATATTGTTTATGCGTTCTGTTAGTTCTTGTTTATATTTATTTTTGTTCTGTTTTATTGATGATTTATACTCCTTTTTAGTTTTTACAAATTCTGAAATATTTTCTTCGGCGTATCCTTTTTGAATACATTTGGTGTGACAACTTCTTAGTTTTAGTTTTACATTTTGCATTCAGTATTGTACCAGTAGTTCCTACTTCTATCGATTTTGCTTCTGTTTACTTGTTGTACCATTTTTAAATTTTATGCTATATGCCTTATCGTGTATGCAAGTGTTTCATAAGATACTTCTGTTGTGTTAAGTAATGTATTAATGTTTTCTTTATATTCTTTTTGTAATCTTTCGTTCCATGTAAGTTTTTCTTCGGTAATATTTTTAGTGGGTCGTCCTGCTATTCTTTGTTCATAATTACGGAATGTTATCATTATAGGAAAATGGTCTGAGATATTTATGATGTTTAATACCTATTTTATGTACACCTTCTCTCGATAAATCAAAATTGAAAAAACAGTTATCAAATCTATTTAATCTAGATCTAATTGCTAAAATTGCATATAATATATACAATTTCATTCGATTTCTTAGTTTATTTTTAATTTTATGCACTGATGACTGACGAGGATGAACGAGACGTACGAATTTAGATACTATGTACGATCGTACCTCTAACACCATGAGCATGAGTAATCGAGCAACGTCATTACAACGGTAGTTGAATGGCCAGTGCTGGAGCAAAATTTTCGTAACCTAGGGGATGTACATCTTAATTATAAGGAAATCTGTGTGATCAGCTATCAACAATGGAGGGAACTTTAGAGTATTTTATACAAAAATAACAAAATGCAGTAATTGTTTCTGTAATAATTCGTTCACAAGATGTTAAACTATTCTCTGGTAAGAAAGATTACGCAGAAAAAGGTGTGTGGAACTTTACGCGATTCACTCGCTGAATCACAACAATATCACTTGTTGGGGAAGTGCTGACTATGTTATTTATTTAAAGGAGAAATTTTGTCTCAGAGACATTGGTGATTATAAAATAACATACAAAAGTGATATTTACGTAATAATAAATGTATTTATCCACAACTCATATATAATAAAGACATTATTACACTGATTTCAGTTGAATTATATGGTTCATAAAACCCTAAGGTTTTATATTCCATAAAACATTGTAAACAACTTGTTACTTAGCAACTACTTCAATCTACCGTATTTTGAGAAAATATGTATAACTGAATCAACGATAAACGTTACGATCAATCTTCTTCGGTGCCTATAATTATGAGTTGTGGATAAAAAATTTTATTACACTCGTGTTTTATTGGTATATAAAACACTTAAGAATATTAAACACTCGACCTTCGGTCTCGTGTTTAAACTTTTCTTGCGTGTTTAATATACCTAATAAAACACTTGTATAATAAATAACTATTAGTTGAAGTAATGCGCCCGAAAATAACAGTGCATCATATTGATGACACAAACGAAATGTATCGCCCTTCGGTCACGTCTCTGTATAATTTATATGTTAATGACGACCAAGCTTCGATTATACATCACGATTGTGATAGTTATCATAAGCTAGCTATACAATTTACTTCTGTTGCTATAAATTGTTCGCTATCGGTCAATGTTAGTAAGATAACATAATAACTGATTATTTCTTGCTAGATTCGTGTATATTGATGAATTTGAAAGAAACATAATTGTGTGTATTGAATTTAAAATAGCCGTAAGAATAGCTGACGTTCGCTCTAATCAACAGAACGATGTTACTCATTTAAACAAATTCTGCACCTACTTAAAATAAAATGTAGTAGATGAACTAGTGATAAAAACAGCATGTAACAACAGAGGCGTCTATGTGGGTGGTATTAATAAATCTTTATAAATCTTTATTACCCAACAGGATAAACCCAATTACAGAGTAATACAAAAAAGGACAAAACACAGAAAAGCAAACATACAACAAAGTAATAAATTTCGTAACCTATTTGTAAATAAAGCTAAATTATCATCAAAATCTAATTCGTTACACACTGGATTATAAGCACGACATATTGCATTAATATTATAATTTATAATGATAACCTGTTCGCGAAAAATTACATAGAAACGTATTATTATTTCAAGTGTTACAAGCATTAACAAAAAAGTTTAATTGTGAAAGTAGTGCAACATAACAATTAATAATTTTGTATAAAAATAAAAGTTACTGTTTGACATGTGTAATCAGCAATGGTATTAAGTGAAGGTATTAAGAAGATATTTATACTCAAAATTTGGCTAAAAATGAAACAATCGATAACAAACAGTCTTGCAAAACTTCTTCTGAATATCTTCTATAGCTTTAATTAAATATTGTTGTGTGGGAAACCGTATAATAGAACCATAGTACAATTTAATGAGAACTAATGATTCAAACAAAGTTTTGTAACAATAAAGATTTTTAAATTCAGATGTGAATGGTAACACGCTTTAGGATTTAATTGTTCATAATGTATTCATAGTTAATCGTAATCGTTTTTTTTTTTACTGTAACTAATTACCTGACATTTGTTAATATTAAAATTTAAATGATTAATTTTTGGCCAATTGAATATTGAATGTAAATCCTTTTGTAAAAGGCTGCAATCATCAATGTCAGTTATAATGCGGAATAATATAAAATCGTCTGCATACATCAGATAGTTAGCATGCTGGATAACAGATGTTATATCATTAATAACTAAGAGAAATAGCAGGGGGCCTAGGACTGAGTCTTGAGGAACTCCAGAACATGCTATGAAATTTCCCGACTTAAATTCATTACATTCAACATATTGCACCCTGTTGTACAAATATGACTAAAGTAAGAGGTACAATTTATCGGATAAGCCAATAGATTTTAATTTTTCTAAAAGTAATACATGTGAAACAAAATCTAAATCTAAAGCCTTTGAAAAATCTGTATATATCTCATTGATTTGTTTCCTGTTATTAAAGGCATCGTAAAACAATTGAACAAAATTAGTTAGATATGTAATAATTGATCTACGAGATACAAAGCCGTGTTGATGAGGACTTACATAATGTCTGGTTTGAAGTTGAATATGTTTGAATAAAGTGTATACAAACATTTTTGCGACTGAATTTAAGCAGGAAGTGGGACGATAATTGCTAAATTGAGACTCTTCACCTGATTTAAATAGTGGAAATATTTTAGAAATTTTCCATTTATCTGAAACAATATTTGTTTTCATGCAAAAATTAAATAATATATATATAACGGATAAGCTAAAAAATCTGAAAATCCTTTAAAAAATATATACTAATACATATATATTATCTGACCCCACAGAAATATTATTATTCTGTGCCTTAATAGCATCAATAATTTCATTAAATGAGATATCAGTGATTTTAATGAAATCATAGATAGAATTGGGAATATTAATAGCTGAGCTGTTGCAGTTAACATTAGAAATTTGATAAACATTTTTAAAAAAATCTGCGAAAGCTTCAACTATTTCTACACCAGACTCAAAAAGTTGACCATCACATTACATAGTGGCCGGAATTTTATTACTATCTTTTTTCTTATTAATGTACGTCCAAAAATATTTGGGATCATTTACAATATTGTTTTGTAATGAACTCATATAATTAATATAAGCATTTTGATTAATAATTTGCAAGAAGAACGCAATATCTTGTATTTATTTAAATGAAATGGCGAACCGTGTTTGCTGAATAGCTTCCTGTAGTGTTCTTTTAGTTTTAGCTTGTCTTTAATTTCTTTTGTAAACCAAAATGAAAATTTGTACGCTTTACAATTTTGGGTATACGGATATCAAGTACTTTATAAATTATATCATAAAATTGCACAGTAGAGTTTACATGATTACAGGATTCTAATTGCCAATCAATATTACTGAGTAGGGAATACAGCAGTTGCCTTTTTTTTTACTTATATACAACATTGGTTTTTTATTTAAGTTTGGAACAGCAGTTATTAGCAAGAGAAATAATAATATTCAGTGCAGGATGACGTGCATCCTCTGACAATAAGGTACTTAAACATTTTGTTACATTGCTATTTAAATTTGTTATAACAGCATCAAGAATATTATCATTAGTGTTAATTAATATTAAAAATTTACAGTTAATGAAAACAGATTATTTGGAAAGTAGAATTATTGACATGGAAATTTATAAGAAAAAAATGTGTATTATCCAATTAAGATGGAAAAGGATTTAGAATTTGAGTACTGTTACTTGGAAATTAAAACAACATGTAATAATGTCAAAATAAATAACTATTTAATATAATCCAATTAAGATAAAAATGGTTTTAGAATATATTGAGCTGTTACTTGAAAAATAAAAAATAAACAATATGTAATAATGTCAAAATAAATTATAGCAAGATATTATACTATTAAAATGGTCATGGATTTGGAATATGTACGAGTATTGTTATTAACAAGAAGAGAATCCACTTTTCATGATCAGAGATTTTTTAGTTCAAAATTTTTCATGTTGTCTTATTAATAACGATGACATATACGAAAAGGTTTGGACATCTCAAATATCACATGATTATATTTTAAATAATTTTTAAACAAACTCAAATAAAATAAAATATTACACGATATTAAACCGGTTTAGTTAGTAAAAGAAATAAAATATCATTGATTTTAAAAATGAATCGAGCGTAATTTTAGAGACCTAATGATTCTTAAAAAATGCAATGAAGGATAGATTACGTCACAAAGGGAGTCGAAAATGCGGAGTAGTCAGAACACGAGCATGTTACATAAACCAGTACACTTTTAATAACATATAATAGTATGCTTACAAGTCAACTGAAGCACGAGAAAATCAATGCACATTTTCATATCTTTATTTTTTGAGATATAGCAGCTGGAAAGTCAAAAATATGATAAGGTAATCTTTTTGGAAAATTAAACGTTTCCGGAGGTTATATCTTAAAAACTAAACAATATATGAAGATGCGCTCAACGGCATTGAATTCCCAGTGTTCAACTTATTAGCAAACTTTTGGCGCAGACCGAACTTTTTGTTCATTATTATTACTGGACTACGAGCCCTAACAACTATGTATATATTGGGACAAAATCAAATACATATATAATTAAGATATTTGAGAGTTGATGTTTTCTAATATATATTTTTTTAATTTAATACTATTTATTTTCTTAATTAAGAGGCCAATCAGCAACACAAAAAACAAAATTCTTATTCTGTTAACTGTAATTAACAAGAAAAATGTTCATTTTGTGTGGCAACTAAATATTGGCACAATACAAATTAACTGTTAAATATGAAACAAGATAAGATAAGTAATTTGTGAATACAATGCAGAACGAAACGTTGGATTAATCGGCAGTTGCTTTCTTATTGTTTTGAATGAATCGCTGCGTTTATTGAACATAATACTACGTGATATCTCTACAAGTTCAAAAACTCGTGAGTTAGTGTGCAAAAATTATTGTCGCACTAAAACAATATGTGAAGTGATAGATGAACTTAATATTTCTAAAACTACAGTGTGGAATATTATTAAGCATTATGGAGAAATCTGAAGTATTCTAGTTAAAAAAGGTAAAAGTCCGGATCGTCCAAAATTAGTTTCTGACTAGCGATCGGCCTGGCTTTGCCAGGCCTTCACGCTATGCTCCGCGGACACTGAAATAGGATTCACTTCTGTAAGACAATTGACACTATATAAATCAAATTATTAGGTTTTGATGCATTTTTACTAAAACAATTGCCGATCGAATAATATTTAATTTTCTACGCGAGCCCTTCAATAGACCTTTCATTTGATACCAAACACGATAGGTTTTTATGCATTTTTACTAAAACAATTGCCGATCGAACAATATTTAATTTTCTACGCGAGCCCTTCTATAGACCTTTCATTTGATACCAAACACGATAGGTTTTTATGCGTTTTTACTAAAACAATTGCCGATAGAATAATATTTAATTTTCTACGCAAGCCCTTCATTAGACCTTTCATTTGATACCAAACACGATAGGTTTTGATGCATTTTTACTAAAACAATTGCCGATCGAATAATATTTAATTTTCTATGCGAGCCCTTCAATAGACCTTTCATTTGATACCAAACACGATAGGTTTTGATGCATTTTTACTAAAACAATTGCCGATCGAATAATATTTAATTTTCTGCGCGAGCCCTTCAATAGATCTTTCATTTGATACCAAACACGATAGGTTTTGATGCATTTTTACTAAAACAATTGCCGATCGAATAATATTTAATTTTCTACGCAAGCCCTTCATTAGACCTTTCATTTGATACCAAACACAATAGGTTTTGATGCATTTTTATTAAAACAATTGCCGATCGAATAATATTTAATTTTCTATGCGAGCCCTTCAATAGACCTTTCATTTGATACCAAACACGATAGGTTTTGATGCGTTTTTACTAAAACAATTGCCGATAGAATAATATTTAATTTTCTACGCAAGCCCTTCATTAGACCTTTCATTTGATACCAAACACGATAGGTTTTGATGCATTTTTACTAAAACAATTGCCGATCGAATAATATTTAATTTTCTATGCGAGCCCTTCAATAGACCTTTCATTTGATACCAAACACGATAGGTTTTGATGCATTTTTACTAAAACAATTGCCGATCGAATAATATTTAATTTTCTATGCGAGCCCTTCAATAGACCTTTCATTTGATACCAAACACGATAGGTTTTGATGCATTTTTACTAAAACAATTGCCGATCGAATAATATTTAATTTTCTGCGCGAGCCCTTCAATAGACCTTTCATTTGATACCAAACACGATCGGTTTTGATGCATTTTTACTAAAACAATTGCCGATCGAATAATATTTAATTTTCTACGAGAGCCCTTCAAAAGATCTTTCATTTGATGCTAAACACGATATGTTTAAAGCACTTTAACTAAAACAATTGCCCATCGAAAAAAATTGAATTCTGCATGCGAGCCCTTCAAAGGACCTTTTATTTGATACCAAACACGACAGGTTTTGAAGCACTTTCACTAAAACTATTACTGATTGAAAAAATCTCATTTCTACATGCGTGACCTTCAAAACTTTGGTATTATACCATATACGATAAATTTTTGTAATAAATTTAAATAAATAATAATAAAATTGTATTTAATGTAGATTGCCATGAACAATATTTGCTTAGTTTAACTATATATTTTTACCGAGGACAAATTTGGTTTGGTTTACCTGTATACTTTATATAACTTGTCAATTTGACGTTTAAACCAACTTCACAGTGAACTGTCAAAAATTTACTTTTTAAATATACATATTTGAAATGTGTAATTATAATAAAAACGTCCCCTCATTTCCCCAATATGTGTAAAATATTTCAAAACTACTCACAGATTTTTCATATTTACGTAATTTATAATTAAAAATGCGACATGTCCACTGACAAACGTCAAAGTGACGTTTGATCTTCTTCTTAAAAATTTCAAAGCCTCCACACTCTTAGTTGATTTTGCCCCAAAAACGCAGGTTTTTTCAAGTTTTCTCGCACATCATGTGTAGGAAAAATCTAAGACTAACAAAAGGCACCCCCCATGATTGACCTCTATCAAATAAAAAAAGTTTCAAATTAATCGGACAAACCTTCTAGGCTGTAGAGATGAGCAATTGACCGTGATGAATCCAAACAAACATATATACCTCTTACGCTTTTATTAGTTTCTGATAGGCATAAGATAATATTAGTAAAACTATGCAAAAAAGGCCGAAAAAATACTTTAAGGCAAATTACGACTGAATGGAATTACGGAATCAGATTAAATCTGTCAAGGTAGTGCTATAAAAAGCGGATTCATAAATGTCGACTTAAGTTTTATAAGGTTAAAATTACAAGAAACAAATTAAAAAGTGTATTTCACAAAAAAAAATTCTTATATGCCAAGGAAAAGCCACTATTATCGGAAAAACAAAAGAAAACCACGCTCACATGTACAAAATCTAAACTATCTTGGTCGGTAGAAGATTGACATTGAGTAATTTTAGCGACGAATCAAAATTCGACGTATGTGTTGGTCATTACAGCGAAAGCGTGATTCGCACTAAAAATGAGGCTTTCCACAAGAATTGCCTAAAACCTACAGCAAAATTTCCTAAAGGAGTGATGATTTGGGGCAGCATGACAGCTTCAGGTTTAGGATGGTTTGAATTTATTGATGGTACCATGAATGCTGCGAAATATCAACAAATAGTGCAAAACAGTCTGTTATAAAGTATGGCGAAGTTAAATGTTGGCGAAAATTAAATTTTTCAGCAGGTTGGGGCAGACTGTCATACGGCCAAAACCACAAGAAAGTGGTTTGACGACGTAAATGTTCTTTCTTGATCTTCTAACAATCCTGATCTCAATATCATTGAAACAGTGTTTTAATAATAATTTTAATAAAAGTAAAATACCATTTTCAACCAAAACAGTCTATTATCGCTCATAGATTTGCATTTCACAAGCGAAATAACAAATTAAAAGAAAGTGTAGCAACTTACATTTCAAAATTACGTAAAATTACCGAAACATAACCAATTTACTAGATAGAGCTCGACAAACCAAAGTAAAACTCTGTGAGGAGTATCTTCGGGGGGACAGTACTATCGTCGATACATTCAGTGTCAAAAGTTGTAGTTACAAAAATGGCGGTTTCATTGAATTTGTAAAATAACTAGCTATTACCCGCGACTTCGTTCGCGTGGTCTACAATTTAATGCGAGTACCCGACATGCGTTGCATTGCAACTCAAAGAAAGTGTTTGTGTACAGCTGTCCATGTGAGAAACATGGATTTTCCAAATTTAGTCTACACAATTGTAGCGAATGTTCCTGTGCTTTGTTGACGGTCATTGCAAATGCGACTCGTACCGGAAACTGCATACGTCTGAATTCGAATGGCATAGGACTGAAGCTTTATTATACCTATATGTTAAGATTGGTTCTCGTCTGTACCTATACCAAATTTGAATCGAATCAGTGCAGTAGTTTTCAGGATAGCTAGCGGCCATTTTGTTTCAAAACGGCGAACTGAAGCTTTATTATACCAATATGTTAAGATTGGTTCCCGTCTATGCTTATACCAAATTTGAATCGAATCAGTGCAATACTTTTCAAGATAGCTAGCGGCCATTTTGTTGAAAGATGACGGACTGAAGCTTTATTATACCTATAATGTTAAGATTGATTCCCGTCTATGCTTTTATTAAATTTGAACCGAATCAGTGCAGTACTTTTTAAGATAGCTAGCGGCCATTTTGTTTCAAGATGGCGGACTAAGCCTTTATTATACCTATATGTTAAGATTGATTCTTGTCTATACCTATACCAAATTTGAATCGAATCAGTGCAGTATTTTTCAGAATAGCTAACGGCCATTTTGATTCAAGATGGCGGACTGAAGCTTTTTCATACCTGTATGTGAAGATTGGTTCCCGTCTATGTCTATACCATATTTGAATCGAATCAGTGCAGTACTTTTCAGGATAATTAGCGGCCATTTTGTTTCAAGATGGCGGACTGAAGCTTTATTATACCTATATGTTAAGATTGGTTCCCATCTATTTCTATACCAAATTTGAATTGAATCAGTGCAGTACTTTTCAGGATAGCTTGCGGCCATTTTGTTTAAAGATGGCGGAATGAAGCTTTATTATACCTATATGTTAAGATTGGTTCCCGTCTATGTCTATACTAAATTTGAATCGAATCAGTGCAATACTTTTCAGGATAGCTAGTGGCCATTTTGTTTCAAGATGGCAGACTGAAGCTTTATTATACCTATATTTTAAGATTGATTCCCGTCTATGTCTGTACCAAATTTGAATCGAATCAGTGCAGTACTTTTTAAGATAGCTAGCAGCCAGTTTGTGTCAAGATGGCGGATTGGACTTTTGCTAAGTCAGAAACATTCGTGGGCGTGCGCACAACAACTTAGCAAAGTTTCATCGCAATCGGATGAATGATATAGGAACGCATAAGGGACAAACAAACAAACATTAATTTTTATATATAGGTGACCCATTTTAAATAATCCACTGGAATATGTCGAAAAATATGCATCAGACAAAAAAATATTTCAAACAAAAGTGTATTGGTTTTGAGGGGTCCACCCGATGCTGTAATAATTTCTCCTCCCCCCACTCCCACGGGGTTCAGATTTGGATTCTACGCAAAAAAAAGAAGTAAGTTTTGTCTGAACAATTTTTTTCGATTTGCGTAGATGGCGGAAGATTGAAACCAGTAATTTTTTACCATTGACGTAAAGGAACATCATTTTACCTCCGGCATTAGCGTTACCCGATGTACACCACGAGGAGGTTGTACAGTCGTCCCATTTTCCTGTTAACACAGATGAATTCGGCTTTTGAAGTTGTTCACGGTTGTCAAAAGAGTTGCACGAGGAATACTGTCGAAAGCTATTTGTATCTTTTGAAACGAAGTTAAACAGTTTCACTACAATTTAAATCAGCTAGTATTATCGGTTTAAAATGTAGACCGATATTAGGTTTTACTGGTCGATTTCAATTCTAAAGTTTATACCACTAATTTTCAAATCCGACCGTGCAACCTCCTCGTGGTGTATAACGGGTAACATTAATGCCGGCGGTAAAATGATGTTCCTTCACGTCAATGGTAAAAAATCATTGGTTACAATCCTCCTCCATAAAATACCAGAAAAAAATAACTTATCGAGAAAAAATCGAATTTCACCATTTGCAGCGCCATCTATCGCAAATCGAACAAAAATGTTCAGACAAAACTTACTTATTTTTATGCGTAAAATCCAAATATAAAACAAAAAGTGGGAGTCCGTATTTAAAATTTCAAAGTTACCCCCCTCCCCGATCCCGTGGTGGTGGGGGGAGGAGAAATTATTACAGCATCGGGTGGACCCCTCAAAACCAATACACTTTTGTTTGAAATTTTTTTGTCTGATGCATATTTTTCGAGATATTCCAGTGGATTATTTAAAATGGGTCACTCGGTATATTGAAGATAAGACCTTATGTAATTCGTTCCAAAATATATATTTATAAAAATAGCATGTTAAAAGAATAATAATTATTATGGATTAGTAATTAATAAATGTATCATTAATAAATTTGCATAAATACGCATATCGGACATGACAAGTTTTTTTATATTTTTTTTAAATTGGGACTGTATATTTCACTTTCGCGGCACCCGTTATATACATAAATAAATATATAAAGATAAATATATCATAACGCCTCTACCCATTACTGGGTGTGGCACTCTGCCGAAGCAGATCTCGGTAAGTGATATATTTTTGCGCGTGAAGTGCAGTTACCAGCCGTCAAATCCTGGCCCACAAAGATATTAGTGGAGGGAGAGCCACAGGAGTAGTATTAATGTGGTGAAAATCATTGTCGGCAGTGGGAATCGAACTAGAGTTCTCATGATCCACAGGCCGACAAAATACCACTGTGCCACCTACTCCGTATATATATAAATGGGTGGAATTAAAGCGCATTCTAGCCACGGTTTTACTTTGGTTTGTTGAGCTCTATGTTACGAGATAGATTGGTCTATGGTGTAAGAGATGAAGCACTACGAAAACGAATGCTTGCTGAAGATAAACTAAATTTCGAAAAATTAAAAAAAAAATTCTCTTTTAGTAGATCCAGTCACAAATGATCAAGAAATAAGACAATCGAACGACTCTCACGATATTCAATTGGTACACAATACTCTACGCAATTAGCAATTGACTAGAACTTGTTTTCAGTGCAACGGTAATCACACACCAGAAAATTGTAAATTTTAAAAGACGGAAAATTTAGAATTTGTTGTAATTACCGAAGCACTGTCAACGCAGTCGCAATCAAAGATATTTATCTTATGTAATAAACAGCAACTGCTTTTATTACTATAAAAGTTAAGTATGTATTTGAATAGATTTAAAAGTAAATTGAAAAGTTAATGGTTAGATGTTCAGTTGTCAGTGGAAATTTCCACAATTCTTCTAATTTTAGTTTAGTTCAGTTGGGAGCCTAATCAGTGGATATCAATAAGTGTTAAACATCAACTAGTTTCTTATATGCGAGTACCTAGTGCACAGTTAGCATTATTTTGAGAACCACTGTCTCATCCCTTAGTAATAAAATGTTAGAGCCATGGGCACATTTTATTATTATAAATTATAAAGTTTAAGGATCTCTCTCGATCGCATATTTATTTTCAGAAGTTTATTATTTTGAGTTCAAGTAAGTATATTTTAGTTATGTAATGAGAATTGTTGATTGCATATGTTTGTAGTAATCTGGGATATTGAATTGATTGTGTATTTAGTGAGTAAGTGTTACCTTGGTTTATATAGCGTCAAGTATTCAGTTAGTAGATATCTTTGCTTTATATAATATATTTTGACTCGTTATTCGTTATTAAATATTATATAATTTTGTTATTGTTGAGTACGTGTTTGATTTTGCCGCTTGCATATTCCCGCCATTTTGATCATCGGACCCATTTTAATTACTCTTCGAAATTGAGTTAAATATTCTATGGTGGCAGCGTTTACGCTACTCTTGATTATTCAATTAATCAAGTAAATTCTTTCGTATGTCAGTACCAAGTACAAGGTGCATGTTACACTTATACTTACGGTTATAGAAATGCTTGCTTCATTGCCCAGTGGAGAAGAATTTATGATTTTAGATTTGGTACAAGCCGAAGTTTGCCACGGCAATTAAAACTACTTCCAAATATTATTCACACCTTCGAAAAGTCATGCGTCCTAAAACCACTCAGACTAAAATTTCCTCCACTACAATGATCGTTGAGCATAAATCGTTCTATAAAGGTATTAGACGGTGTATTTGTAAATTTTGCCAAAAAAAAAATATGCAGAGCCAGATTTAAATTAAATTGCGCCCTAGGCCGAACCCTATATGGCGCCGTTTTTTCTACTTTTGCAGTTTATTATGTGTAAATCTATTTTACTGATTTTTTTTGTGGCTTCTTAATCGACCAACTATTCAGGTCAATATACATGGTAAACGCGACTCTTGAACATAGGACTTTAACATAAAACAGAATTTTATAATTTCCTGCTTCTCTAATTATTTTAGGCAAAAAAAGCTTTGAATAAAAGATTTCGGGCATAAAATTCTGCATATAAACAAATAAACAAAATTAATTTTATCCACAACTCATATATAATAAAGACATTATTACACTGATTTCAGTTGAATTATATGGCTCATAAAATACTAGTGTTTCATATTCCATAAAACACTGTAAACAACTTATTACTTAGCAACCACTTCATGATCTACCGTATTTTGAGAAACTATATAACTTAATCAACGTTAAACCAATCTTCTTCGATATCTATAATTATGAGTTGTGGATAAAATTTTGTATTACACTTGTGTTTTATTGGTATTGTAACGAATGTAAAGCCAGACAAGTCGAGAACATTCCAGAAACCTTCTCGAGAACAAGTGCGTAGCAGCCTGACATCATAAATGCATAGAGCTCGCTCGCATGTCTGAGCGTGTGGTTTGACGGGATATTCTAGAACGTCCTGGAATATTCGAGAACTGTTCTACGGACGGGAGTAGCCGAGGCCGAGTGGCTGAGTGCAGTTGACAGTAGACTTCGAACGCGTAATATAAATGTGGTGAAATAAATAACAGCTCAAGTGTACGTAATATAAATAATAGTCTTAGTGACCGTTATATAAATAATATTAGTGTTTAAATATTTATTAGTAGTGTTTAAGATTTATTGTAGTGTTAATTAGTTTTAAATAAGTTTCTGTTATTTTTATATTCATTTATTAAATAAATACTTTTATTTTCGTTTAACATAAATAGTTGTGAGTCATTTCTGTGCCTTAAACATTCTACACACTTCCAGAAAGACGAAAAACGTTACAATTGGTGTCAGGTGTGGGGTTAGTAAATAGTGAAGTGTGTACTAAAAATAAATAAAATGGCGTCATTCGGTTTAAAACTAAGTGAATTAAAAGTGGTGGACCTAAAGAGGGAATTAGAGGAGCGAGATTTAGACTCATCCGGGTTAAAATCAACGTTACAACAACGTCTGCGAGAGGTTTTAGTGGCGGCTAATCAGGATCCTGACGAATATGTATTTGAAACTGTCTTTGGTTTGTCGAGAAACGCACCCATTCTGTCTGTGCGCTATTTATTGTATATTTATCGATGCCACATATTTAATGAAAACTATACATCCCTACAAGATTTCTTTTTACCATAAAATGTTATCTAAAAAAAGGGTCATAATCCAGTGTCAGTAAAAACGTTAGTACATACACACCTTTGTACTTTTCTAGGGTTAATAATCCTTACAAAATTACGCATTTAGTTATTTTATATTATCATTATAATAATAAACACAGACAGAAACAAAATTTCGCCATCTCGGGTCCCATAAATAAATGTTTGGATAGCTAAGCACTCTAATACGCTGTCCGGGGCTGTATGATGTGCGAGGCGAACCAAGTGAGCACGTCAGCTTCAAATTCTTGGAGAGTTTCATTCGATCTCTGATATCGATTTCTTAATTGCGTTTGATACACTTGTTCTAGGTGCGCATTTCCATATCGCATATCTAAATGCTTAACCAGCTGGTCGTAGTCTTCTTGTTCTTCTTGCTTCAGTATCTGCAAGATATCGACGGCATTTCCACGCAACGCTACTGTCAATGAAATTGCTTTCTCTCTCGGTGACCATCCGTTAGCTTTTGCAGCAGCTTCAAATTACCTCAAATAATTCGGCCACGATGTTTTTCCATCAAATTCAGGTGTTTTTATACGAATTGTTGATGCAGTCTCACCTTTTGCTATTTTCCTTTCACTTGCTGCTTCTGTTTCAGCCACACCAGGACATAAATTTGGCAATTGTGAAGTCCACTGAGCATTTTTACAAATATTTATATGGCAGAAGATTCCTGATAAGAACCGATCATGCTGCCTTAAAATGGCTATTACAATTCAAAAATCCAGAAGGTCAGGTAGCCAGGTGGATCGAAAGGTTGCAGGAATATGATTTTACCATTGAACATCGGGCGGGAACTAGCCACCGTAACGCTGACGCGTTGTCCAGGAGACCATGTTCCGAAGAATGCAAGCATTGTTGCCGAGTAGAAGAGAAGCAAGCTGCTGCGTTAAGAACAACGGTAGTCAATGATAAATGGCAACCGGAAGAATTGCAGAAAGATCAGGAAAATGAGCCGGATCTGAAGATTGTAATAAATTGGAAGAAAAACGGGGATAAACCGATTTGGCAAGGTGTTGCACCATACTCCCAAAAAGTGAAATCGTACTGGGCGCAATGGGACTCTTTAATAATTGAAGAGGGTCTCCTAAAACGTGTTTTGGAGAATGCGGAGGGTACAGAGCAGAGAACTCAGTTACTAATACCTAAGAACAGGGTACCTGAAGTGTTGAAAGAGATCCACGACGGATCTGCTGGAGGACACCTTAGAGTCAACAAGACTGCTGAGAAGTTGCGGGAACGATTTTACTGGCTAAATTGTAAGGAAGATGTTAAAGAGTGGTGCAAGAAATGCGTAGTTTGCACTGCAAGTAATGGGCCAAATAGGAAACGTAGAGACCCAATGCGTCAGTACAACGTAGGAAGCCCATTTGAACGCATTGCAATCGACGTGGCTGGACCATTTCCCGAGACTGATGATGGCAACAAGTATATAGTAGTCGTCATCGACTACTTCAGCAAATGGGTTGAAGCGTACCCCCTGCCCAACCAAGAAGCAATCACCGTCGCTGAGGTATTGGGAATGAATGCATATGCCGATTTGGAGTACCGCGCGAAATACACTCCGATCAGGGAAGAAACTTCGAGTCGTTTTTGTTCCAAGATATCTGCAAAATATTAGACATTCGTAAGACAAGAACGACTGCATTACATCCGCAGTCGGACTGCATGGTTGAGCGAATGAATAGAACGATCAACAGATATCTGTCGAAAGTTGTCTCTAACCACCAAAGGGACTGGGATCGTCATCTGCATATGTTTCTGATGGCATATCGTTCATCTGTGCATGAAACAACAGGACAGACACCCGCGAATATCGTATTCGGACGTGAATTGCGGTTACCGTGCGATTTGAAATTTGGATGTAAACCTGGAGAAGATCTAGCTGGGGAAGATTACATTACCGATTTACGAAGAAGAATGAACGACATTCACGAATAAGTTCGTTCAAACATCCAAACTTCAAGTGACAGAATGAAAGATCATTATGACATCAGGGCAGAAAAGGGAGGATATGGAACTGGAGAGTCGGTATGGTTATATAACCCACAGAAGCGTCGTGGTCTATCGCCGAAGTTACAAACATGCTGGGAGGGACCCTACGAAGTGATGAAGCGGATAAATGACGTTATCTACCGAATTAGGAAAATACCGACTGGGAAGCCGCGAGTAGTCCATTTTAATCGACTGGCCCCTTTTTCTGGAAACAACCATGAGGTTAGTGATGTTTGTACAGCAAATGTTTGCTGCGTTCAAGAGTATGAACAGGAATTAACATTTGGAGACTTCATGAAGAAATATTCCACCGGTCACAAAGCACGATACGGCGTGACAAAAGAAGAACATCGAGATTTGTTCTTGGTGCCTTTGGAGTATTCCATAGCCCACTGTATGGCGGAAGACTTAAACATGTGTGGAGGAATTGCTACAGTATTTAAAAAGAAGTTTGGACGGCTACAAGACCTAGCCAATCAGCGTCCATCTGTTGGAAGAACACTAAAACTGCGCGACAACTCAGAACACAAACGGTACCTTTACTATTTAGTCACCAAGGCACGATCATCTCAGAAGCCCACCTATCGCACCTTATGGGAGGCACTGATCGATTTGAGGGAACATCTTTTAAATAACGATGTTATGAAGCTGGCGGTACCGAAATTGGGTTGTGGTCTAGATGGGTTGGAGTCGAGAATAATTAGGAATATGTTAGAAGTTCTCTTCTACCGCACCGGAATTGAAATTCTTGTCTGCAGCTTTGACCCCAAAGGAAGAGCGAAATTAGACCGCACTGTGGATTGCCACTTCTTTAAGACCTCAGGATGCATTAAGGGTTCGACTTGCAGATTTCGTCATAACTTCTCCGAATGTAAAGCCAGACAAGTCGAGAACATTCCAGAAACCTTCTCGAGAACAAGTGCATAGCAGCGTGACATCATAAATGCATAGAGCTCGCTCGCATGTCTGAGCGTGTGGTTTGACGGGATATTCTAGAACGTCCTGGAATATTCGAGAACTGTTCTACGGACGGGAGTATATAAGCCGAGGCCGAGTGGCTGAGTGCAGTTGACAGTAGATTTCGAACGCGTAATATAAATGTGGTGAAATAAATAACAGCTCAAGTGTACGTAATATAAATAATAGTCTTAGTGACCGTTATATAAATAATATTAGTGTTTAAATATTTATTAGTAGTGTTTAAGATTTATTGTAGTGTTAATTAGTTTTAAATAAGTTTCTGTTATTTTTATATTCATTTATTAAATAAATACTTTTATTTTCGTTTAACATAAATAGTTGTGAGTCATTTCTGTGCCTTAAACATTCTACACACTTCTAGAAAGACGAAAAATCTTACAGTATATAAAACACTTAAGAAAAATTAAAAACTCGACCTTCGGTCTCGTGTTTAAACTTTTTTTGCGTGTTTTATATACCTAATAAAACATACATACATACATACATATCTTCACGCTATATCCCAACAAATGGGGTAGCACGAACCCTAAAATCATTCACAAAACACCTACTCATCACACTCATCAAACAATCAGCCCCCGTCAAACATATTCATCGAAACAAACCACACTCACTTCAACTACATTCATAGATCACTCCATATAAACTCATTAATTTATTACACTCAAAATCATTTATCACAAAACAAACCTTCAATCACATCATTCCTATTCACTTATCATTCATTTTCTTTCTTCAACGTATATAACATATGCATAAAACATCTCAAATTACTCACGTTTACTCCTAACAACGAATCTAATAACGAAACCAACAGCGAATCTACAAGATTAGAAAAGATGAAAGCGATAGTCTGACTAGTATAAGAAATAAAAGTCCACACAATGCAGTTACTGAGAATGAAACAAAAAGATAAGAAAGGGAGGAAGCGTCGCCCTGCGCTTGTTTTTGAAAGTGAATTTCACACAATTGCAGTTAAACACTCTACGTAAGAACTGAAAACGAATTAAAAGATAAGAAAGGAAGGAAGTGTCACTCTACGCTTGTTTTTGAAAGTAAATTCCACACAATTGCAGTTAAACACTCAATGTAAGATCAGAAAACGAATAAAAAAGATCAGAAACGAAGGGAGTGTCGTCCCTGCGCTTGTTTTTGAAAGTGAATTTCACACAACTGCAGGTAAACACTTTAATGAAATTACTAAACAACAAAACTAAAATCTAAAATCCTGAGCTTTTCTGAAATCATCAGATTCATTCCGCAATTAATCTTCGCCAAACGTTTCTATCCTGACCACCACTTTAGCTTCATCCACATTCATAATTCCTTTCATATAAGCACGTTTGTTCCTCATACTCAGAAACTTTCGTTCACGCAACAATCCTTCAATCATATTCATCCATTTATTTATAGGTCGCCCACGCAATCTTTTACCCTCAATTTCACCAACATATACCTGTTTCACTATTCTCTCATTCGACATACGTTCCACATGCCCAAACCATCTCAACTGACTTATACCTACTTTTCTAACTACATTCTTCTCAATTTCACACTCATCATACACCAATGTATTCCGGACACGATCTCTTCTAGTATAACCACACACCCCCCGAAAATACCTCATTTCCACAGCAGTTATACGACGTTCATGTTTCTTCATCCACACCCAACATTCACTACCATACATCAATGTAGGCACTAAAACACCATTAAACACACTCAATCGAGCATCTCTGGATATGTTCACATTTCGAGCAAAGGTTCCCAGAGCACCCAATACTTTGCATCCCGCAGATACTCTTCTTTCAATCTCACAATCAATACGTCCATCTCTCGAAAATATACTACCCAAATATAAAAACTCATTCACTTGACCCAATCTCACACCATTCACCGACACATTACAGTCAGTCACCAAATCACTCTTTTCAAACATAACACTTTACATTTATCAACATTTAATAACAAATTTAAATCTTTTCCTATTTCATTTATACTTAGAATCATTCGTCTCAAATGCTCTTCAGATTCACCCATAACAACAACATCATCCGCATACGCTAACGCAGGCACAACACTACCACCAATATGTACATCATCCACCCCATTCAATGCCGTTCATAACAACACATCCATGTACAAATTAAAGAACCACGGAGACATCCCACAACCTTGTTTCACGCCAATATCTATACAAAACCAATCACTCAATCTACCATTAACTCTCGCCGCAGCCTCACTACCTTCATACAGCGCACGAATTTCACCCAACAAATTACCATTTATACCATACTGTAGCAGTACATTCCATAATGTCTCGCGATAAACACTATCATATACTTTTTTAAGATCGAGAAAGCCACAGAACACCTTCTTGTTCTTAGCAAGTGACTTTTCAACAATCATACGAAGAGAAAACAATTGATCCACACACCCCCTCTCAGGCAAAAAATCACCTTGCATATCGCTTAACTTGGAGATTGTTAAGGTTCGTACCTTATGAATAAAAATTTTCCCGTACATCTTCCCTACACACTCAGCAAACTTATCGTACGAAAATTAGTACATTCACTCGAACTACCTTTACCTTTAAATAAAGGACAATTGATAGCACGTTTCCAATCATCAGGAGCCACAGACCATTTTAAACAAAATCTAAACAAATAAAATAACCAATCAAATAACTTCTCGCCTCCATACTTCAACATCTCATTCGATATACTATCCAGACCGGGACACTTACCATTCTTCAGGCGCATCAATGCGAAACTAACATCACTCTCATCTATATCACATTCATCACCATTAACATTTTCTCTAACATTTTCACTACAACCATTCGGTCTATTAATGCTACCATATAAAGTCCTAAAGTACTCACACCATCTATTAGTAACATCTGATTCATTCCACTATAACTCACCATCCGCACTCTTAATCGCTTTCACTGCCCTTACATTATCATCTCTCAATCTCTTTAATCTCAACGAAAACATTCTTTTATTCATACTAAAATCATTAGTCAAACTTACACTCATCAAATTATCAAAACGCGCCTTGCTTTTTTTCACAACTCTCTAACACATTTATTTAACCTATTGTATTCCAGCAAGCATTCATCTTGTTAACTTACAGGCACATATTTCACATTTAGAAATCGCAAATATGTTCTCTTTTTCACCTCAATCGCCTCTTTTATTTCTTCATTCCACCATGCATTCTTTGGACAAGAACCTAAACTACATTTACCACAAACTTCTTTTGCACATTTAAGAACTGTATCCTTAAATTTAAACCATTTATGCTGCATTCAAAATGAAGCTAACATACAGGCAAAGATTTATTTATTTTCTCAACAAACAAATCTCTAACATCCTCATTCTGCAGCGCACTGGATTTCACACGAAACATTTTTCTGGTATTTTTTACCCTCATATTCTCCCATGTATAAAAATGAGCTAGTTTATGTTTAAAGACAGAGTTGGAAACAAAGAGATCACGCTCCAAACAGAAAGAAACTATTTTCCTACCGTTTTCATTCGCTCTTGCATCACCAAACTTACCCAATACATTCCCAGACATGCTTCTCTTAACTCCCACCCAGCCATTTAAATCACCACATACAATACCTTTCTCACCTGAATCACATGAATCAATAACACTATCTAACAAATTCCAAAATCTATCTTTTTCAAGTACATTTTCGGACACAACAAAGATTCTAAGAAAGCCTACCTTTTATCTCAGCCAAAGAATTCTCGATGAAGTACAACCATATTCTCTCGCAAACGGTTTCATTTGTTCACTAACAAGCACACCCACACCATGCTTCGCGTGTTCATTCTCAGCAACACCCGACCACAAGCAAAACATTCCATCCACCTCTTCCTCACTACATCCTTTCCTTTTAGTCTCACTGACACACAAAACATCAACATTATACATACGCATTACATTCATCAATTCATTTTCTTTACCAGTTATACCCCTAACATTCCATGTACCAAACTTACATTCATCAAATTTCACCCATTTATTCTTCATTTATCCAAAACAAATAAAAGAAGGGTTCTCTCGGTAGAAGAGTAGAAATTAAGGTAGTTTACCAGAATTATCCTTAACTATAAATGGAAATAGAAAATAGTTACATTCACACAACTGTCAAACAATTGTCAAACGTCAATCACACCTAAAAACAAAACATAACTCAGCGTTTCTATACACGTAACCAATATAAACAAATAACGATATAAAAGAAAATATACTACTAAAAAACTAAACTACTATAAAAATTAAAGATAACACTTATTAAATTGTGGCTCACTCACTATGTACATATTAATTGGAAATTATAATATTAGTTTTTTGTATCTACAACAGAAAGTAGTCTATTGTTGATCGAGGCGTAGTCGAGAGCAACAACCATGCAAGAGCGGCAAGGACACTTTCTGCTCGAGGTACACACAATATGTTTTCTATGACCATTTACGCTTAAATTTTCGTAATTTTTAATTTTTAATTATATATATATATATATTACATTAGGAAGATTAAAGGAAGTTTTCAACAAATTGCAAAACTCTGGTATACGGCTAAAAAAGAAAAATGTATTTTTGCAGCAAACGATACAAAATTTCTAAATAATATGTTAAGCCTAGCAACGAAAGATTAAAGCAATCCATGATGCACCGATGCTAAAATCGGAATCAGAACTAAATATCTATTTGATATTTACAATAATTATCAGTTAATGTTTATTACAAATTTATTTTTAATTAATGTTCTTCAGTGCAGACACCACACAACAGGTTGTCATACATGGAAGGTACCTTTATTGAAATATATTCAGTGTTGTAATAAATGTCTACTTTTTCATCCCGTACATGGAACACATTTTCATCCAAATGATGCACTCTGAAATTAAGAATAATATCAAGTATCTATATAAATTATCCTGACATTTAAGTTTAGAAAATACACAACTTAAAAGTAAGAAGTAGTTAAAGTGATTTCTTTCATTATTGAAAAAGTAAAATCTTATGAACAACTAAGGGAATTTTTACTAACCTAAAATGTTCGAAAGGATCGTTAAATGTGTTTTGTTCTGTTCCATTTATTTTGATCTCAGCTTTGCCGTCTTTAACTGTAGCAGTGACAACATGCTCATTGGAGTAAAACGTGAATCCTACATTTTTGTCACCAATTGTATGTCCTATCAAACCTCTGGTAGACACATTATAACATTCTGCAAATGCAAGCCATTCCTTCTTTGTATTTGGAATGTATTTTCCAGAGAACTGTTCGATTGCAGATGGCGATAAAGTACATGTACTAGCTAAAATACGTAAATAAAATTATGATGATTAATGTTTTAATTTTTTTTTTAATCAATTTTCTTATTTTTTTCTAACATAATTTAAAATATGACAGAAGTACTACTTACTGGCAATATTAGGAATTGCAATATCATGTTCATTGTATGCCAGCCAGTTGGGATCCAATGTTTTTTTCGGATAATACATTGTATATTTGAAATAAGCGTCTTCAGCACTTTGTGGAAGCCATGGAAGTTTTAACAATGCTAATTCTAATTTGTCGTCACCTACGCGAGAACATTCGAAGAAAGGTTGTTTTATGTGATCAGTTCTATTATGGCCATCTTCTAAATGTGTCTGTAATAAAAATGTAATAAAAGTAAATAACTAATCATATATTGCAATTTTTTAAGCACATACCAAACTTTGTAGGTATAATTTATAGTTGTCATATTCTGTAAGTCTGGATGAAACTCTTTTACATTCAGCAGTTGGTGCGGTAAACTTCAAATCTTTGGAATCGGCCACACATTTATTATAATCTTTCTGTACATATTTATCTTCAAGGATCTTCTCTTTATCAGAAGCCTAAATATAAATAAAACGTTAAGACTGTTGGTTCTGTAATTAAAATCTGATAACCGCATATAAAACATAAGTAGATTTTAACCGATATTTAATATGTACAGTTGTTTCATCAAAATTTAAAAAAAATACGTTTAGAAAATATAGCTCTATATGTTATCTTTTTAAAAGACGAAAATATGTTAAATAGTATGAATATTTAATCGCTGCTATTTAACTTTATGTTGCAAATTAAATATTAAATAAATTTTCCTTTCAACAAACTAGGTACGATTCTGGATAATGAACATTGGCGTAATACATATGATAGAGCTCACCAAACCGAAGTGAAACCCTGAGAGGAGTGTGCCGTAATACATTTGATACAAGTATTTCGTATAATCGTTAGCAATATAATGTAATATTACTTGTAATTCTAATAATAGTATTTAAGCTAAATACTTACAGAATATACTTCTTTTATTGTGAAAACTCTATCAGGAATGCAATCTTCATCATCTTTAATATTTTTAGCGGTTATAAAAACAGTTTCACCAGTCACTGCTTCAAACGGTTCTAAGCTTAATTTGTCACCTCGTAAACCAGGGAAAAAACTTTCTCTGTTTCCACATATCTGTAATATTATTTGTAATTATATGTACCCGTCAAAAATTATAATTATTAATATTTACTTTAACAGAAGGATTGTCTTTTGCCGAAATAAATTTAAAATTGAATGTTTCATATAAAGCTAATTTGTTATTTCCTTCTTTATCTTCGCTGTTACTCATCCACGTGAATGTATACGTCATATTAGAGAAATTTAAAACTTCTTCATCTACAGGATTTCTTGTTTTTAATTCAGCCGAAATATCCATGTGACTGCCCATTTGAAACCTATTCCTTATATTCCCATTTACGTTCAAGATCAAAGTAGTCTGAAATTGAACAGAATTTTCGAGTCATTATACAAGGTATCTTTAAAAATATGATGTCTTATTTGACACATTTAAATTTTTTTAAATAATTTTTAGTGAAAGATGATTCAAATAAACTGCAAATCTTTTAAAAGAAGAATTTTCTCAAAAAAAATTAAATTATTGAGAGAAAAATTGTATATTACGTCAAATTAAGATCTTTTGAAAATCCATTACATACTTGCGAAGTTGTTTCTGGTCCGTTAACTGGATAACTTCTATGGGAACCTCTTTGCAGCTCTGAATAGAACCAAAATTTCCGTGATTGCATATGTGCCAAAAGTAAAATTGGTGCTGCATATGGAAATGCGCTAAAATATAAATTCAATAATATTTTAAAACCGTTAGCTTTACTTATACTATTTAAATAAATTAAATAAATAAATATTAATTAGACATTGAAAAACGCTAAAAAAAATTATATGTAGATAACTCATCTAAATAGTGTCGGCCTGTGGATTTGAGAAACCGACATAGGGTCACTATATAGATAGAGTATTTTGGGAAAGAGACGTTTTCCCTTGTTCCATTTGAACTTTATTTTTATTATGAAAATTTTATAAATATTTCACATAATGGCGGACTAAATAAGTTTCTACTGTTTTTAAGATAGACTATCTTTACGTTGTGTTGTTAGTAATTACACCGCATCAAAAAGCTGATACGTGTCAGACTTGTACACAAATCAGCAATGGAAGATGCTTGCAGTAACCTGCCGCAATTTTGGCGCTACACGGCTAAAGCACTTTTCCAAAATTATGTAATAAGACTACGTCCACTCCACATAGCTTTGACAACTACTACTAGAATATATCACTTACCGAGATCTGCTTCGGCAGAGTGCCACACCCAGTAATAGGAAAAAGGCGTGATGATATATTTATTTTATTTTATTATTGTAGTTAGGTTTCTGTATCGTTATTATTTGATATACGTATGAAAACAAACAAGCTAACAAATGTGTAAAAATGCTTAATTTAAATAAGGGCACAGTGAATGTATAGTTTATTTGTTTATTATAGGCATTGCATTATTTTAGAATTTTAATCTCTCGAATGCAGTTGTATTTATAAGTCGACGTGATTTGAACCAGTCAATCTGTATTATTATTATTATTATTTTTTAAATTAATATTTTAGTCGTTTGGTATAAATGAAAATGTGAATAGATACGTACTCTACATTGGGCCGATGAATATTTCCGTGATAAAATTCGTTTAAAGTTGTGTACGGATTTTCTTTATGACTATGTTTGCTCACTTGAACAATAAATCCAAATGGTTCCATATCCTAAAAACAAGAACAAATATTAGTTGTGTTATAAGCATCATAAAGATTTACAGTATATCTTACGGCTGTATATGAATTGTAAATATCTGTGGACAATTCATTAAATGGATTGCAATCTTGGCAGTATTGCTTGAGAATTTCTTCTTCTTCTACAGCAGTGCCCATCATGTTATCCCAGAAATGGCTGTAACCGTCATCCTCGATTTGCCATGTATAAGTAGGTGCAGAACTATAATTACTTGATACTTCAATTTTCAAGTTCTTTTCATTAACGTAGTATTTGTAACTAGCTATATTAGTGTCCACTAATGGATTATAAGCTTCGATCCATGTTTGAAAGTACCATGATGACCTAAAAAAATTAGAATTAAAAAAAATCACTCAATTTCTTCTCAGGTTATGATACACTCATGTCTACCATAATAAGACCACTATTGTTAACTTTTATTGTTGAAAATGCAGAGAATCGGTTAATACGCAAAGTTATCGGACAAATTTAATGGCATAAAATTCAAAAAATTATTGATCAAATATGCGAGTTATAACCAGAATATCATTTTTTAATATAGAACACCGTAATAAAAATAATACCACCCGAGAGTTTTGAAACCCATATAGTAATGATACTTTTGGTATATGAATATATTAACTATTATTTACTAAATCTGCATTTTACATACCTACATCGTTCAAAATGTGTATGAGTTATTAGAAGAGTAGACGTCGGCGTGAACCAGTCGAGTTTTAAATAATATGCATAAAGATTTGTTGAAAGAATAAGAATTCCTTCCTTTATATAAATAAATAAGCTTATATGAAGGTAAAGGCCAAACGAAGCAAAAATGATGTTCCAGGATAGGAATGTGTCAAAAAACGTTAAATTTAATTTAATAATATTTATATAAGTTAGCAATTAATTCGTCGTTATGTTATCAGTTCGTATTATATAAATTTACAATAAAGATTTATATAAGGAGTTAGACCGATCTTATCCAGTAAACAGATTTATTACGTTAGTTTCTCTTCGTCGGTTGAGGAGTAAAGTTGTAGTTTGACAGTTAAGTTTATAGTGATCAATGGGCTTTTCAAGACTTTTTTGAATTTTTTATATATTAATCTACGTAATAAAATAATTATACCCAAATTTTTTATTTTTTAAAAAAACTTGTATTAAGCATGATAAAAATATTTAAACTTTCGAAACAAATGAATATGACGTAGTTGCATCTTAGCTTAAAGAGAGACAGATAAGACAGAGATAAATAACACGTAACTTGTCGTTGTCAGTAGAATCCTCAGACAAAACATAACTAGACGGATAACATCGGCGTTTGTTGTGAGTCAGAAAGGGATAGAATAACTGGTTGGTGAGGCGGGTGCGCGACAAGAAGCAACTTGCATAACATCAAAGTGTACTCGCTCCTTGCCGCGCACCCGGCGGACCCGCAAGTTATTCCATTCATCTCTGCTTCACAACACTGCATTGACTTGAATACGACATAATTCGTCTAGTATTATACGTCATTGGTAGAATCGTAGAATGCTGAATGCTTATTTCTTCTTCGTCTTCTTGAGCACCGACAAACGTTTCAGACAAAGCTCTGCGATTGGCTTAATGCAACCACGTCATTGCAATATGGCAGTGCGAACGTTTTAAATTATTCAACTTTCAATTTCATATTTCAGCAATAAAGATATAATTTATGGTATAATTTTATATTGTATTAAATATGATGTACGGTCAAGAATTTATTTAAAAAAATATATATTAAAAAGCTCTACCACTTGAATCCCCCATTCGCGGTGGATATTGTTTGGTTAGTGTTGAGATGATTACATTAGCGAGGTGAGTCAGTTAATCTAGAGCACGTATGAGAGAGTATGATTGAGTTGAATAGGGGACTGTAGTGGCTACAGATAGGTCTGTAAGCTGCCAACGATAGCAGCAGGGTGCTGTAGTGATCACAGAGAGTTCTGTGGTTGCCCACGATAGCAGCGCTGAAGGCTGTATTGACCTGGCGGCCTTCGGGTGACCTTCAGGCGTACGGGATCACCGACGAGCAATCCCGTGAACTGTAGTGACTACAGATAGTTCTGTAGCTGCCAATGGCAGCAGCTGGGTGCTGTAGTGACCCCAAATGGTTCTGTGGTTGCCCACGGTAGCAGCGTTGAATGCTGTAGCAACCTGGCGGCCTTGAGTAGAAAAGGTGTTCAGGGTTGCCCTCATGTATGAATGATGGTTAGGTTTTGGTAGATTGACTCTTCATTGAGTTTGTTACTCACGGTTTGGTTCTTACAGGCATTAATTGGTTTACGCTCGCGTTAGATGATACGCGGATTGTTTCATTCAGTTTGCTTAGTTTTGCGAGTGCATTTGCTTTACGTGTCTAATTGAGGCGAGTCTCGCTTATATTTGTTATTAAGGCATTTGTGGGTACAAATGTAGTCTGGATTAATTATGCTACACACCCATTATATAACAATACGAATGATTGATTATTTCTGATGGCAAGAATTGCACGTCTAATTTTATCATCGTGACAAATGTTTGATGAAGATTAACTGCGAGATGAATTCAATAAATAAATATTGAGTTAATGTTTTAATTATAAATGTTCGTATTAATCTATTTTATAGAATACAACGTGATGTTTAGTAGGTATATTTGTATGTATGTTTAATATATATTTATTTTAAATAATTAATAGGTACCTGTATCTAATGTAATCTCCATCGTATATGTGTTTCGAAATATCCTGTAGATAATTTGTAATTAGGATTGGCGTTCCTAATAAAGAAGGTATATGATTATAATCCATGACTGGATACGAAATATACTGTGGAACTGTGATAATGTCTTCCAATTCATTGCCTATAACACAAAAATAAATGTAAAAATAAACTATCGTCCTTGACGTATAATTTCATCACTAAAAAATATATCATATCTGCCATTGCAGATTTAGATTTATTGCTTTTTCGAATTAGTGAGCGATGGTGATTTATACTCATATATAAAAAAATATATATAAATAAATTACCTATATTATTAATCTCAACTTGATCACCATTGTGTATATGTTTAGCATATACAGCAACATGATCCACAAAGAAAACAAGATCACATCTGAAATTTTTACTAATTCCCTTCAATTCAAACTTATTTTCCTTCAATAACTTCAGTAATTCAGGCACTGAAGACGCTTTAATACTATTTATATATTTTAATGCGTAGCCCCAGTTGGCTAATCCATCGATTTTCAAGTAAACACTGTAAGTTCCGAAATCAAAGGATGATGCAAAATGATTGAAAGTCAATTGAATTGTATTAACAATATTTGTTTTTGGATCTGTGATCAAGCGAGTGTCGAAATATGCTCCAACATCTGGATCCTTGTCAGTGTAAGATAGACGATAATTGCCCGTTGCCCAGGCTTTAGGATAAGAAGGAATGTGGTTATTTTTAACATATTCAGTTGCTTTTGCCCCTCTGAAAGCATAAAATATTATTTTTAATAACTGTCTCTAATATACGCTACGCCATGTTAACTGGCTTCACAATTAGGTACTTCAGCGAATTTGATTACGATAGATAACATAATATTGATCATGTTTCTTTCATTTACATTTTCAATATTTGTCAAGAAAAAAATTATGTATTTCGTTTTAAAAAAATACACTTGCAGCGCAAAAATATTTATCACGTGCTTCCATACACAAATATAGGGACGACTACAATGGCGTGATTACGATGTATATATATATATATATATATATATATATATATGTGCTTTTTCGTGCAATCTTTAGTTGCAGAAATGTTATGTGCAACCAGTGTCACTTATTTTGGCAGTGAATAACTGCACTTTTTACTTAAAATTATTTTTTCTCCATTACTTACATATAATTGTTGATATACCAATTAGTATTTTGCAAAGAATGAAGAGAAGTAAGTAAATAATTAGCTAACTGCTTGTCCTCGGGATCATTTAACTGTTTGCTATATCTTTCCACTATTAAATCCAAGTTAGCTTTGCTAGGATAAGCAATGAGTAGTACATCTAAAACTGCTACTCTTACGTCAAATGGTTCAGATTTATTTTGAATAATAGACCAGTATATATCGAATTTCTAAAATAATATTAATGTTTAAAATAAAAATAACTTCTTCTAACTGATAAAATTGAGGGATTGAAAACAGGCATAAAATATTTATGTAAGGAGGGAAGATTACCTCTCTTGGGTGATTAAAGCGCAGCTGATGTTTAAATCCTGTTATTGCTAGAGCTCTTAGATAACCAGACTCGGAAGTATTTGTTACTATTCCATTCATAAAATCAGTGTCTAGACATTCAGCCATATTCACTAATCCTAACAAATGTGTCATTCGTTCTTCAGAATTTGCACTTTCTGCAACAGAAAAAATATTTATTTTGGTAATATAATATAGACAGCTAATATGCAGTAATTTTGAATTTTGTGCAACAAATTTAAAATTACTTATACTTTTACGGTCTATGAGCGAAGTACAGGTCTATTAGGCAATAACCTTTTCGACAACCTAACCTAACCTAATCTGTTTTTTTAAAAACCTTCTCCCTTTTAGCCCGCAAGAAACGTGGAACCTTATTTTGGATACGTCACCGTCTCCCCGTTATCGTTGTCGTTTAGTCTACCCTTTGTCGTAAACCTAACCTAACCTTTTCGACAAGCTTAAATGCCAATTACATTTATATATTTCGTTATTTAAAAACAGTGTAAAACCATAAATTTGTAGTAAATGCGAGAGTAGTGAAATTAGCAAAAATTAACAGTTAACTCCTTTTCGAAAACAACATGAATAATTAATTATTCAAATATTGGTTGCGACACATACTCCTATAAAGAAATGGCCCCTTAACATCTTTATTTCGGTGACAATCGCTAACTAGTTAACTTGAACAGAACTAAATTTAAAAAAATGCATTATCACCTTTTACCCATTAATGGGTATCAGATCTCAGTAAATTATATATTTTGCACATGAAGTGCGGTTACCAGTTAATTTTAATTTGGAGCAACATCTGTCGACTGTAGAAATCGAATTTGAATTCTCAAATCCACAGATCGACCCGTTTCCAATGCCCCATATATTGAACAGAACTGTCAAAATATATTTATTTAAAATACATACCTAAGTATTTACTATTAAACATATCTACGTATTTTGTTTTATATTTTTTGCTGATCGTATTCTTGCTGCAAGCTCTACCAACAGATGATGCAAAACTTAAAACAGCAGCACTCTTTACAGTTTGATGGTTAACATTTTTAAGGTCCATGAATGGTTCCAAGTTTGAAAGGATATCATCAGTAGGATAGCGAATATTTCGTGGAATTGTTGCAAATGCTTTTAGCAAGGAAGCTCTATTTCCATGATCTGGAATAGTTTGCAAAAACTTGCTCAAATATTTAACAGTAGCGTTAGTGCCAATGTACGGTAATAAAGAATAGTAAAAATTTGTTAAATCAAAATCCTCTCTTTCGTAACAGGCACTTTCAATATTTTTTAGTCCTTGATTATCCATACTCATCAAAATCAAAAACATTTTTTCTACTGGATCACTCTTTCTAATGTCATAGTTTTCAAGAGTAATGTTTTCAAAGTTTTCATAGAATAAGTCATAGTTTTCCAGATATTTTTTTGCTAGTACAGATTGATCAGTTTCGTAAGTATGTCTTCCTAAAGACGGCTCGTCGCCAAATTCATAAATTAAGTTTCGTTCGCTAGTGAACTCTGAAATATCAATAGATTCCTTGACTTCCCCTGATTTCTGTAATGTGAATGTTTGTCTGAAATTACAAAAGAATAATTAAATTTGTTATAACTTGAAAAATCCTAGTTTCCTTTACTGCTGTATTCAACAGGTATAAAAGTTCCTTTTTGATTTTTGCTGGACATATTTGTCGACATATTGTTATTTACTTATTAATTTACGTTGTACAGCAAGAAATTAATTATAATGCAGGGTGCCTACAGTTGTGAACCACTTGGGCACACTCGCTTGAAAGTGTTTTGATCAAATTAAGCTATTTCGGGAACCACCATAAATTTCAAAATGCGAAAGTAATAATTTTAAGAATCCAGTTGGCCAATATCAGCACTTTTCTTTAATCTAAAGATAGTATAGAATCCATTTTCTATATAAATAACTTCAGAATTCTTCTGAATATAGTTTAGCATAATAAGCATAGCGTTCTACTGCAGTACTTATGCCTAATTTATCAAATGATGTTAACTAATTTGTATATATTTGTGTACTTGTATATTTAAGACGGGGATAATTAAAACAGCAATATCACAGCCACAGTCAAATGAAAAAGTGGGAAAAAAAATTAAATGTGAATTTACCTTTGAAGAGTATTCAGAGTATAAGGAGAACTATGCATAATTTTATATGAGATATTAGTTTCTGATGATCCATTCCATAAATCTGCTACGTTCTCGTTCATTACCAAAACTTTACTGGATTCAAAATCTAAGAACTCAAACATTTCTGTTGATCCTAGAGGTTTTAGCGTATTAGTATCTTGGTATATTGATCTGTCAGTGCAATTCCAATAGTTTAGTTTTTTTCTGTACATGGTCGTGTTTATCATTTTTTCCATGGTGATATCTCCAGTGCACTTGCCGTAGATGGATGTCTATAAGCAAGATGGAATAATATTTCAAATTTAAGTTTAAAGTCAGAACCTGTTTTAATATTGCTAATTCAATCGTTATACGCAAAAACATAGTACCTAACTAAAAACTAAAAAGAAAAACGATACTTGACTAAAAGAAAATGTTAAATGTGCATTAGTTTACCTATTTATCAGTTTCTATAAGAAAACTAAGCCATAACATAAGGAAATGCTCATTATTGAGTAAAATCTATATGTTTATAACCTGGTGAATGACTTTTGGCAAAAATGAATGAATAGTTTTAAGTACAAATATTTATAAAATTGCAAAATAACTTCGGAATATCGTTTGCTCTGCAATCACAGATGCCAGTAGTTAATGTATTTATAACTGAACTCGATGTAAATACGTAGTTCTATGGTTACATTTAGTACTGTGAAACTAAAATTATCACCAGACTTTCAGCCATCTAAAATAAATTAACCTTAGGGATATTTGTTATAAAGCCAGCACATCTTGAAGTGGGGGACAGCTCATATAGCTTTGTTTACATACAAGTTTCTAATCAAAACAATTTTTTAATGGAATTTTATATGCTTATGATTATTATATATGTAGAATGCTTCTTAAACATACTGCAAAAATTTAAAGTGTGTTTTCTTGGTTTATTTTATGAATATTTATATCTTTGATAATTGTTCAAAAGTCGCTTCGTTTCGAAGATACCAGGTGATAAAGATTTTCAATAAATGCCTACATTTTAATTATTACTTAAAAGATTTTTTCCAATAGGACCACCTGAAATCAGTAGTCTATACCACTCCAGTAGAAAATGTAGAAGATTTAAGAAATCGGATAGTAATCAGACATAATTCAATATGAAATATTTCTGGTGTATTTGAACGAGTTCGTCATTCAATAAGAATAAGAACAGCTTCAGGTAACCTAGCTGAAGGTAGTGATGGTAGTTATTCTGTACAGTTTTTGTGAGTATTATATATCTATCATCACGCCTTTTATTTATCGCTGGGTATAGCAATCTGTCGAAGCAGATCTTGGTAAGTGATATATTTTGCGCGATAAGTGTACTAGCCGTCAAATTACTGCCCCCAAAGAGGTTAGTGGAGGGGGAGCCACAGGGGTAGATTTTTAATGTGGTGAAAATTATTTGTCGATCGTGAGAATCGAACCCTGGTTTTCAAATCCACAGTTCGACTCGATTCCACTGAGCCACATACCCCATAAACCAGGGTTCGATTCCCACAGCCGAGAGACAATTTTCACCACATTAGAATGATCCCCACATTAATATTTTCAGGGGACGTAATTTGACGATTGCTAACTGTACGTTCCGCGCATAAATATATTACTTACCAAGCTCTGCCACGGCATAGTGCCTCCCCAATAATGTTTATAATGCGTGATGATATGTTCATTTAATTTTTTTAAATGTATTTATTGAAAATCTATTTAACTTGTATCTTCGAAACGATGCGACTTTCTAAAAATCATTAAAGGTATACATATTCATAAAATAATTACGTAAACGAATCACACCTATAATTTTTGTCGTATGTCTATGGAACATACTACAAATTAATAAAAATAAATGAAAATTTGAAACGATTTGCATATGTAATAATATAAAAATATTAAATAAGGGATTTTTCAACTGATCTATGGATATTATAAATTTATGGCTGGCAATTGCACTTCATGATGAAAGTATAATTTAGGAAGATCTGCACATATTAAGCTGACACGTCAAAATTGGTTAATTGAGTATGATTTAATTTATTTAAATATATGTACTTACTTCTTCGAATGGCCGTTTAATTTCCTCGTAGGGTTTCGTTTCGGACTTTACATTGTTGAATACTCCAATATCGAAATCTAAATAACTAGCTATGGCCTTCTTCATATTAACAGACCATAGTGGTTCATTTGGTTTCAATAAAATTTTGAGTGATTTATCTTCTGCTTTTTTAATAACAAATGGCTGTAGAATTGCTTTTGATTCTTCTGGGATTTCCTTTTCTTGAACATGTTCCAAGTTGTTCCTCGGTCCGTTAAATAAACTGGTTCTTACGTCATCCAACTGTGTAAGATATTAATTTATTAATGTAAGTTGAGAGTGAAATTTTAATATTATTTTAATGTAGAATAATGTGTAATTTATTAATAATGAACCGCTAAAAATCTAATATATTCATAATAGCTTTAATTATACTACAATCGTAAACTGTTAGATACAAGCGCAGTTTCGTTTCAAGTGTTTGACAAGAAATCAGTAGTGTTTTTCTTCGTAATGGAAAAATTAGCGGCGTAACTAAGGCCCCGGAAATACCACGGTGTGTTTGGAGCCTACATTTTTTTATTGGTAGTAATAATGGAGTAGTGGGCTTTTTTATTAATAAATTTATTAAAAATAGACAAAAATTCGGAATCGAGTCGAACTGTGGATTTGAAAACCAGGGTTCGATTCTCACGATCGACAAATAATTTTCACCACATTAAAAATCTACCCCTGTGGCTCCCCCTCCACTAACCTCTTTGGGGGCAGTAATTTGACGGCTAGTACACTTATCGCACAAAATATATCACTTACCAAGATCTGCTTCGACAGATTGCTATACCCAGCGATAAATAAAAGGCGTGATGATCTTTACATTTAATTTTGTTGTTGTGAAGGTTTACATGTTGGTATAAAATTAGTTACATCTCATTGTAAAATTACACTTTAAACAAAATAAATTTGTCAAAAAGAATTATAAATTATAAATTAGAAGTGACATACAATGACTTTCAATTTATAATTCTTTATGATAAATTTATTTGGTTAAAATTGACCCTACCGGTAGTGGTATATATATCACAATGTTATTGTTTACATATTAATTTGCCATAAAAGGACTTATGTTAAAAGTGGCGAAGGATAAAAATGAATCAATTTTTATGTCAAGGAAAAGATAGTCGGAATTCGGACAAGAATAAATAAATAACAATGACATGATATATTGTCAACGTTTCAGTTGATTTACTTATTCGACTCAGGCGTTCCTCGATAAACTACACCTGTTTTGGCATTATAATTTAATTAACTAGAATGTTTTTAGGATTTGTACATTTTTATTTCCTACTATCATTAACGTATTTCTGTTTAAATATTTTAAAAAATAATTTAAAGTTTTGATATTTGAAATAAGTGAATAGGTCTGGCATTAACATATTGAAAATTGCTTTTAGAATTTTTTGTTAAAATAATTTTAACAATTTTGTGTTTAAATTCAGTATTTTTATTTAAAATTCGACGTTCAGTACACTAGATATGTACAGGAAATACTAATATTGTTGCTCACAATTTGAACATCATATTTGCATCTTTGCCTTTTGTGCAAAAAGTTACAAAGAAAATAGGCCGAATACTAACAAGGTCAAACTTTAATTTTCACTTTACATGAAACTTTAACATGTTTAAGAGTGCAAAAGACATCGTCCCTCTTCAGTCTTCTGGAGTATATAAAACACCTTGCAAATGCGGACACACTTTTATTCTAATAATTTAAAATTTGTTACATGAATGAAACATGTGGGAATCAATGATCTCATTAAACTTTATTAACACGGATGCAGTCTGAATAACAATGACTTAAATGACGTAGAAAATTCACGAAACTTATACATTAGACAATTTCGTCGTAACTTATTATTTGAAACAATCAACTGTTCTCAGTATTTGAAATGAAAAGAATGTTATTTAATAATAATATTTATAAGAAATAAATTATACTGGATGTATATTAAGTATGGAATAATGTAAATAATTAGTAGCAGACTGATTCACAATACTGATTAGCTACCAATACAATTTTTAGTCCCAGTTTTAACTCCGTATCTACATAATTCATTAAAATAACTGATAATTAGGGCATTATGTCTGAAGCACTAACGATTGTCCCAAATTTAT
The DNA here is from genome assembly GCA_911728475.2 of Pterostichus madidus. Taxonomy (NCBI): domain Eukaryota; kingdom Metazoa; phylum Arthropoda; class Insecta; order Coleoptera; family Carabidae; genus Pterostichus; species Pterostichus madidus. The sequence goes on from OU452303.1 coordinate 16,855,240, forward strand.
GAATAACTTGTTTCTATTTAGTGAAAAGCTGTAATAACGATCATTTAAATCTGGTTAAAAAATCTATATAAAATATTAATTCAATTATAAATTATTTAATATTGTTTGATCAATGTCAACATATTTCTATTTATAACTTGTTTTATATGTGATTTTGGTTATTGTGAGATTGTTTATTTGTTGTTAATAGCTGAATTTCAGAAATGGATATTGAATAATGATTGAAGATGATTAGTTTGTTAATAGATAGTTATTTTTTATAACTTATGGGGTAGCGGCTCAGTGGTATCGAGTCGGCCTGTGAATCTTAAGAACCCTGCTTCGATCCCCACAGCCGACAAACATTTTCACCAATTTAAAATTACCCCTGTGGCTCCCCTACCACAAACATCTTTGGGGACCGTAATTTGACGGCTGGTAACCGCACTTCACGCGCATAAATATAACACTTGCCAAGAACTGTTTCAGCAGAGTGCCACACCCAGTAATGGGAAAAAGGCGTGATGATATATTTATATTTATTTTTAAATTGTTTAATATTCTTTGGTCAATGCTAACATATTTCTATTTATAACTTGTTTTACATGTGCTTTTGGTTACTGCAGATTGTTTATTTGTTGTTACATCTGAATTTCAGAAATGGATATTGAATCATGATTGAAGATGATGAGTTTGTTAATAGACAGTTATTTTCCGGTCTATTTTATATGATTAAAATAAATATTTTATAGATAATAATAAAATTAATTATGTTAATTGATTAAATAGTAAGTGTATTTAACAAAAATATTTAATTAATTTTGATTCGTTCTTGTTCAATTAATAGTAATTAAATTACATTAGTCTTAGGTAACATATTACTCAGTTTTTGTTGTTGCAATTGTTACGTTATTGTTATTAGTTCTACTCTTAATATAGGAGAATATACACATATATATTTGTTGTTAGCTAATACGTATTTAGCAGTCAATTGATAAACCGAAAATAAATGATAATTAACTTGCCTTTGCGACTATGGAGTCTTCATCAAAATATAGAGACAAATTCCCCGATATGGACCATCTTGCTAAGGATTCATTGCAAGCAGTTGTTGTGGTCTCTATGTCTCCAGTATACGCATAAACTAAATGAACATTTGAGGTATGCGGTACTGGGTCGCAAATGCATCCGGTATGGAAACAAAATAGGAACAACACTAAAAATACATAAAACATCAATATTTTTGTCTCAAAAGAGTAATAATAAATGACTGTAACGAAATTTCAGAAGATTTTGACACATTTAAAAAATATTCTTTATCGAAACGAAACATTTTAAAATTATTATTGAATAAATACTTTAAATAAATATGATAGAAATTGTAGAATTCAGTGAATAATATTAAGGCATTTTTTCCAATAATAATTTAAAGAAGTTAAACATTTGGAAGTCGAAAATATGTAATTTTCTTTAATTATAAATAACAATACGAACCTAAACTGTGGATAAGACGTCTCATGGCTGCTTTAGCTTCAAACTACTGGTGAAATTACGAATTGTCATTTTATATACTTCATCAGCTTTAATAAAACAGTTGCTATACTTAGAAAAGGTCACATCAATTTTTTGTATTCTTTTTCAGATAAAAGACATACATGTAATGAAGCAAGTGGTATTTATGTAATAAGAAATATAAACAAAATTATTAATATTTAATTAGACAGATTACAAACAAAAAATCAAATTCCAAATATATTTATGATAAGATGTTTGTCCACAATATTTTGAAATTAAAATTGTTTAGTTTAACTGATAATTTAGAAAGAATTCAAATTGAATGCGATAAGATTCTTAATACTTGTTTACGAATTAGACAATTATTGCAACAAATATGTACAGAAATCATTAGAATATGTATTTTAGTAATAATAATATTGATTGCTATGTATAATAGTGCATATTATTTGTTGACAAACAAGTAATTAATTGAAAAAATATTGAACAAATACAAAATATTAAATACGAAAATTTTAAGAAGCATTAGTGATGTAGTCCAATAATACAAAAATAAAACAGTACTAAGAAGCTATTAAGAACATTTTATGTCTCATATTTTATTCGTTAATAAATAGTTTAGGAATATTTCTCTATTTGACTCGAGTTATTGTATGTAGGTGATTTTAATAAAACTTTATCATATATTTTGCTATTTTTTATATTATATCTATTGTATTTTTTGTATTACTACATTGGACTTTATACAATTGTTATTGTGTGGTGGTGAAATAAATAAACTATTCTAAACTAAATATACAATACTATTTTCTCATATTTATTACAAAAATTATATATTTCACATGATATCATATTATGTAGTCATTACGAAAAGTGAAGTCACCTCGTATTTCCAATAAGCCTGACTAAATTTACAAAGAAGTTCAAACGCCTGATGACATCAAATAATAAATATGCTAGTTTAAAAATAAAAATAATTTAAATAGTTAACGGAACTATAAATTACATTACATTCTAAAAAAAATAAAAATTGATAATAAATAATGAGTAAGTGTAAATATTATTATCTTCAGTCTTCAGTTAACATTTTCTCTTTTAAATACGCTGTTCGATTGGCATAATCAGTTTTTGTAATGTTCATCTAGTTCACACTATTGTTTTTGATCGGCACCATGGTACCCTGAACATAGAGAATTCTATGTCCCATTATTGCGACGCGTAACCTGTCAGCAATCGCCCGCTAAAGCGCTCCTGACTGCAGCAGTGGTGACGTCACGCTACCCTTGAGCGAGGCTTGGCACCACCAATCACAGCAAACCACCCGTTTCCTAGACTCACCCCCACTTAGGCGGGTGACGCCACGCTTAGCCGAAGAGGCTCTGCCGTACCACCGACGCCACGCTTAGCCAAAGAGGCTTTGCCGTGCCACCGACGCCGCACCCGATGTCTCGACGCTCGTCTCGGATCCGGGCCAAGCTCATCGCGCGACCCACATCTCCTCGCCGCTCCGCGAAGGTGGAGTTGGTCCGACACGCCATCCAGGCCATCACCGAGTCCGGATGACTCATCAACCTAACCTCCTTCACATGCGCGGCATCGCCGTCCGCGCCTGAAGGGGGTTCACCATCATGGACCGCCTCCCAGCAATATCTCTGGGCCGTTAGCACCCTCATCACCCGGGTAAGACAACTCTCCTGCCCTCATCGACCCCCCCCCCCTTGAACCATTGGTACCAATCTATTGATCTGGGAAATAATTATTTAAATACTCGGCTACTTCACGAGAGTTGTGAGCTGGTGCTCCATCTTTTTGGAAATATACGTCTCGCAATACCAATAAGGGCAAATCGTCCAAAATATTGTCTACCATGTCCCTGAGAAATTCCAAATATCGAGAGCCAGTAAGCGTACCTCAAGGACGTTGAAAGGAGGGGATATGGCATTACGATACTGTAGCATTGTTTGAAGTGAGGCTTGGGCAAGGGAAAGAGACAACAATAGATTTTCAGCACCGTGCTTAGCCAAATCTCTTCTTCTTCCAAATATTTTGAATTTTTGTGTAAGAAAAGTGGCGTTTAGACGTTGTCAGGGAGCGTTGTTTTATATAAACATAACCACGAAGTGTCATTTGTGTTTCAATTTTTGTGTTGTATGGAATTGGACATATTTTTTTGTGGATAAGATGGTAACAAAGTGTTTACTTTGTAAAAGACGTGCAATTACGGGCAGTGGAATCAGTTTTCACCAGTAAGTAAATGTAGGTCAAGAAAAGGAAAATATTTTTTTGTTTGTTTTACAGATTACCTAAAGATAAAGTGTTTAGAAAAGCATGGGTAGAAGCGTGTTGTTTGAATGAGTTGTGTGCTAGTCGGACGAATACTGGTATAAAATTTGCTCGAATCACTTCAAGGAAAGTGATTTTCACGTAACCAGAATGACACATGCGCAATAGCAGGCTAAGCACAATACAGAAAATAATACTTCTGTCTCTGTCAATCTGCCGAACCTCACAGTCTTGACTCGAATGCCATATCCCCTCCTTTCAACGTCCTTGGCGTACCCTCATACATATAATAGTAAATGCGATTGTTTAAAATGGCACACCATACATTAATGCTAAATTTTTCTTAAAATCCTGTATCTCTTGTTATAACAGGGTTGACGCGGCTCCAATAATGTGTAATGTGCCAGTTGAACATTCCATTATTAGAAAAATTGGTTCCGTCGGTCCAAATAATTTTCTTTCAAATTTCATATTCCTCATTTTCTAATAAATGGAAAAAATCTAATTTTCGCTCAAGATGGTGGATTTTGTGATATTTATATGGTTTATAGTTATGTTTTTTTTTAATGTAGCCACACCTACATTGCACTCGGCAGCAATCATTCTTATCGAGGTTGTTGGATTTGCTTCAAAATATGCTAAAATGTCGATTTAAATATTATTTCCAACACGCACTTGCTTACAATGAATGCCTGAGTATTAGCACGAAGTCTTGTTTCTAGTTTCCTGAAAAATCGTCGCCTAGGAACTTCTCTATCAGGATACCGTTCTCCGTACATGTTCACTGCATCTCGAGCACTATTATGACACAAAATGTACACTTTGAACATATCTACTTTTTCATCGTAAGATTTTTTTTTTTTTCTTAAAACTGACAGTTCGGGAACATAACATTTAACAACAAACAATGAAACAATGTTATACAGAACAATATATTCAATTATTTTCTATCCAAAGCACTCTTGTTTCAGCCAGATATAAATAAAATACATATAAATTTAATATGCATTTTTCTCAGTTACTTTGTTATATTAAGATATGTTTATATCGTTGAATTCAGAAAAAAATACACTATCGAATAACCTTTAAAAAACATGTTCCCATTTAAAATAAGAAATTTGTGTCCCGTATTTTGAGAACCACTGGTCGAAAAATATAATATTTGCTCATTGTAATAGTCTTGTAAAATGATGGCTCTTTGCTAATTTAACCAATCTCGTAGCTCTTATAGTTCTCGGGATAGCAATGGTGGCACACTTCAATGCAACATTCTGTATATCGTGAGTTTATTTTAATATGAAACATAGGATTTTTCATAGCCTTGGTTACGAATTTGGCAGCAATGTATTAGAATGTCCTTTTTAAAATAAAACGTGGGGTATCTAACAGAATTTAATCCCAGTATAAGGCAAATGTCGGACTTCATCACTTCCTGAAAGGCCTACACCAAGTACTACAAGAATTTCAAAAATTTATTCATTACTTTAGAGGAAATGGTTGCGTTCAGCCTGAACATACGCAGAAAAATAGATCTAATTATGTATTAAAAGCAGAGAAAATAAATGAAATTATGACGCTAATAAATAATAATAATAGATTGTCTATAAAAGCGATTGTGCAATATATTGGTGTAAGCAGAAGTGCTGTGCACAAATTATTAAAAAAGGAGCATTTCATTTAAGGCATGCCACATTTAAAATCACCAAGAATTAGTTGTAGACCATAAACGAACGACAAAGTTACTTCGTCCAGCCATGATTGTAGACGACGATACAGAACGAAGAATACATTTTTGAAATATAGTTTTTACAGACAAAGCAACTTTTTATTTACATGGAGCAGTAAATTCGAAAATTTTAGACATTGGAGTAGGGAAAAGCACCTATTTCATAGCACAAGAACTTAACGACTCTATAAAGGTAACGTTTGGGCTGATTTAGGCCGTATTTGTTTGGGAACTTTAGGTTTATTCAAGTTTCAATGTTTTTGTTAAAGAAAGTCTCGTTCTATTTTCAACAATAACTTTATTCTTTGAACTCTTTTGTTCCATGTCACATTTCATAATAAAAGAATAATTCATTTATTTTAAAACAACCGTGCCACGCTTACTTACACTAAAACAATCCCTGGCTTACTTGCACTACAACATTCTCCCTCAACAAACTAAAACATATATATTTTTTTAATCAATTATTTAAAATTCAAGGCGTAGAATTATTAATTAATTATAATATGATTTTATCTGACTAATATGATATTTAGTTAATTTATTCTTGTTCGTATCACATATACCATAAACAGAATCTGAAAACTTCTTTGCAATAATTAGAGGCCCCTTCCATTTGAGTGCAAATCCCGCATGAAAGTTACGTTCTGAATCAGAAATTGGATAATTTCGTACCCAAACTAAATTCCCCTCTGAAAATGATTTACCAATCGGTTGAAAATATCGAGTACGGTACTGTTTAGTATTTTCTCTAGCTATATCATGTATGTTTTTAATTTTTTTTCTTTGTAATAAATAAAATTCAGATAGTGGTATTGCATTTTCTGCTTCGAAAGAAATTTGCCAGTCTGTGGTGCGTTTTACTCTTTGGCCAATCATTATTTCAGCAGGAGATAATTTCGTTCAAGCATTAACACGATTTCTTAAAATAAACAATATGTTTGATAAATTTCGATCCCAAGCTTTGTGATTTTTATTTATTTTGTTTCTAATTAATTTCTTAATTTCCTGATTAATACGTTCTGTAGGATTTGCTGTCGGGTGATATATGGGTACTGTCCATCGTTCACAGCCCCAATTTTTACATGCTCGTATCCATGCTCTGGAAGAAAATTGTGATGCATTGTCACTTAATATTGCCCTAGGAAAACCCCAGCGAGCAAATAAATTCTCACAAATATTAATAATTTTATTTGTCATAGCGGAACCTAGAGTATATGCTTCTACCCATTTTGAAAATAAATACGTAATTACTAAAATAAATCTTTTCCCTGATCCTGAATGAGGATATGGACCCATAAAATCAACAGAAAAAATTTCCCATTTATTATTTACCCTGCAACTTGTCATACTGTTTTGAGTTCTACTTGCTTTAAAAGAAGCACAGATACTACATCGCCGAACATATTCTTTAATATCCTGATCTAATCCTGGCCATATAAATTTATCTTTGATATTTCTAAATGTTTCATCTCTACCAGGATGACCAGCTAATACATCATCGTGGTACAAAATAAAATATGTTCCCTTAACTCTGTTGCCACTACTGCTAAATATTTATCGTAACAAAATTTATACAATATTTCATGTTTAACTTTGTACGTATTTTTTATTTCAGTATCATTTGTTTTCATTTTGTTTATGATTGTCTGACAGAAACTATCTTGTTTTTGAGACTTTATAATCAAATAGTTTAACCTACTTGTGTAGGGAATTAATTATTTTAGTTATTTACTAGCGGTCGGCCTGGCTTTGCCAGGCCTCACGCTAGGCTCCGCGGACACTGAAGTAAGATTCATTTCTGTATGACAATTGACAAAATATAAACTGAATTAATTCCAATCTAAAACTTTTCAATTTTGTACGTTTATTCACGAAAAGACCTATTAATTGATGTCAAACACAATAGGTTTTAAATCTGTATCACTAAAACAAATGCCGCTCAAAAAAATCAATATAATTCGCGTGCCCTTTAAAAGACATTTCATTTGATACCAAACACGCTAAGTTTTAAAACACTTTCACGAAAACAATTGAAGATCTGAAAGTATTTAATTTTGTACGCGTGCTCTTCAAAAGACCTTTCATTTTATATCAAACATGAATGGTTTTAAAGCACTTTCACTAAAACAATTCTCGGTCGAAAAAAATACCAATTTTATATTCGAGCCCTTCAAAGGCCTGTAATTTAATACCAAATATGATAGGTTTTGAAATACCTTTACTAAAACAATGGACGATGAAAAAAAATTATTAATTTAACACACGTGCTCTTTAAAAGACCTTTCATTTGAAAATAAACACGATAGGTTTTGAAACACTTTCACTAAAACAATTGACTATCGAAGCTAATACTTCAAAAGACCTTTCATTTCACACCAAACACAATAGATTTTGAAGTACTTTCACTCAAACAATTACCGATCTAAAAGTATTTAATTTTGTACGCGAGTTCTTCAAAAGTCCCTTCATTTGATATCAAACATGATTGGTTTTGAAGCATTTTTACTAAAGCAATTCTCGATCGAAAAAAATACCAATTTTATATTTGAACCCTTCAAAAGACATGTCATGTAATATCAAATATGATAGCTTTTGACACCATTACTGAAACAGTAGACGATCAAAAAATAATAATTCATTTAATACGCATGCCCTATAAAATATCTTTCATTTGAAACCAAACACGATGGGATTTGAAATACTTTTAGTAAAACAATTGACGATTGAAATGTATTAAGTTTTGTATGCAAGCCCTTCAAAAGACCTTTCATTTGATAGCAAACACGATAGGTTTGAAGTACTTTCATTAAAACAATTGTCGATCGAATAAAATTTAATGCTGCACGCGAGTTGTTCAAAAGAACTTCCATTTGATATCAAACACTAAAACAACTGAGAAACGAAAATATTTCAATTTTTCATGCAAGCCCGTTAAGTGACCTTTCATTTCATACCAAACATAATATATTTTGAAGCACTTTCACTAAAACAATTGTGGATCGAAAAAGTCAATTTTGCATGCGAGCCCTTTAAAAAACCTTCTATTTGATATCAAACGCGATATGATTCGCGAAAGTTCTTTCAAAACTCTTTCATATGACATTAAATACGGCATTATTCCGAATACTTCAAATTTAAAACAATTGACGGTCGCAATGTTTAATTTTTTTATTTCGTCTGAAAGTTCTGTTAAAGCCCTTTCATATGATATCAAACACGATATGATTCGAAATACTTTAAGTTTAACACAATTGACTGTCGTAATATTTCAATAAAATATGTTTTTTATTTCCGAAAACATTTTGCTAAACTAACTTTTTTTTATTTTATTTGAAAGTTCTTCTAAAGCCCTTTCATATGTCAGCAAAGAAGGCATGATTCGGAATAATTTATGTTTTAAACAATTGAGGATCGTAAAATTTAACTTTTTTGTTTCATCGGAAAGGTCTTCTAAAGCCCTTTCATATGACACCCGACACAGTATGATTCAAAATACTTTATGTTAGAAACAATTAACTATTATAAAATTTCAACTCTTTTTATTTCATCTGAAAGTTTTTCTAAAGCCATTTCATATGACACCAAATATGTTAATTTTCGGAATACTTTGAGTTTGAAACAAATGCCTGTCGTAAAATTTTAACTTTTTTTTATTCCATCTGAAAGTTCTTTTAATGCCCTTCAATATGACACCAAAGATGGTATGATTCGGAATAATTTATGTTTGAAACAATTGAGGATCGTAAAATTTCAACTTTTTAAATTTTATCTGAAAGTTCTTCTAAACCCCATTCATATATCACTAAACACGGTATGATTCGGAATACTTTATGTTTAAAATAATTGACGGTCGTAAAATATATATTTTTTATTTCATCTGAAAGTTCTTCTAAAGACCATACAAATGAGACCAAACAAGTTATGATTTGGAATACTTTAAATTTGAAACAATTGCCTATCGTAAAATTTCAACTTTTTTTATTTCATCTGAATACATTTTACTATTTATTAAAAATCCTTCGGACGTCATTTCTGATGACATTCCACATTTATATTTATATATACATGAAATCAATTGAAAATTTTCTTTAAACTTTTTTGAAAAACTGTTGGAAATCGCTGGAATATTATTTCCGACATCGTTTTTTCGAGTTACCTTTGTTTGCATTGTAGCATGCTGCGGTCAATTTTTTATTTTTTTTTACTGTATATTATTACTGCGGACAAATTATGCTTTGTTTCGCGATATACTTTTAAAAATTAACTGACATATTTTCTTCAAATAAAATCAGTTGAAAACAGTTTAAAACATGTATTCTCAATCATTTAATGCCTAAATCAATTTTCCAAATTTCTCTACATTTTCTAGAAATTGAAATAATTCTATCAGAAAATTCCATGCGTACCAAACAGAATTAGTTTTGCTGCACTTTCACTAAAACAATTATCTGTCGAAAAAAAAACAATTTTTCACGCGAGCCTTTCAGAGGACCTTTCATTTGATACCAAACACAATATGTTTTGAAACACTTTCAATAAAATAACTGACGATCGAAAAGAATCAATTTTTCACGCGAGCCCTTCAAAAAACCTTTCATTTAGTACCAAACATGATATTTTTTAAGCTCTTTCACTAAAACAATTGACTATCGAAAATTATTAAATTTTGTACGCAAGCCCTTCAAAAGACCTTTCATTTGATACTAAATACGATAAGTTTAGAAGCACTTTCACTAAAACAATTGACAATCTAAAAGTGATAAATTTTATATGCGAGCCCTTTCAAAGACCTTTCATTTGATACCAAATACGATAGGTTTTTAATCATTTTAAAAAAAAAATTCCGAACGAAAAAATTCGAGCCCTTTAAATAACCTGTCATTTGATACCAAACACGATAGGCCTTTCACTAAAACTATTGCCGATCGAAAATATTTTAGTTTTGCACACGTACCCTTTAAAAGAACTTTCATAATATACCAAATATGACTGGTTTTGAAGTACTTTCAATTAAATTATCGATAGAAAATTTAGGAGTGATGATTCTAATTCGAGTTATCTGGTTTTTCTAAATTGAACTTTGCCGTAGACAAAATTTGCTTGGTTTTACTGTATATTATTATCGAGATCAAATTTGGTTAAGTTCACCTGTATAAATTATAAAACTTGTCAATTCGACGTTTTGTTTCGAAACCAAATTCATTGTGAACCGTCAAAAATTTACTTTTTAAATACACGTATTTGAAATGTGTAATTATAATGAAAAACCTCCCCTCATTTACACAATATGCGTAAAGTATTTCAAAACTACTCACAAACATGTAATATTTAAGTAATTTATAATTAAATATGCGACATGTCCACTGACAAATGTCAAAATGACAGTAGATGTTCTTTTTAAAAATGTCAAAGCCTCCATATTCTTTATACTTTATCAAACTTGTCAATTTGACGTTTTGCTTTAAAACCAACTTCATAGTGGAGTGTCAAAAATTTACTTTTTAAATACACATATTTGAAATGTATAATTATAATAAAAACGTCCCCTCATTTCCACAATATGCGTAAAGTATTTCAAAACTACTCACAAAAGTTTCAATTTTAAGTAATTTATAATTAAAAATGCGACATGTCCACTGACAAAGGTCAAAGTCACAGTAGATGTTCTTCTTAAAAATTTCAAAGCCTCCACACTCTTAGTTGATTTTGACCCAAAAACGCATGTTTTTTCAAGTTTTCTCGCACATCATGTGCACGAAAAATCTGAGACTATCAAAAGGCACTCCACGTGATTGACCTCTATTAAATAAAAAAAGTTGCAAATAAATCGGATAAACCGTCTAGGCTGTAGCGATTTACAAATGGTCGTGATGAATCCATATATATAAATATATAAATATATATACCTTATCAAAATAGTATATAGGACTAGCGGTCGGCCTGGCTTTGCCAGGCCTCACGCTAGGCTCCGCGGTTCACTTCTGTATGACAAAATATAAACTGAATTAATTCCAATCTAAAACATTTCAATTCTGTACGTTTATTCATGCAAAGACCTATTGATTGATGCTAAACACAATACGTTTTAAATCTGTATCACTAAAACAATTGCCGCTCAAAAAAAATAAATTTAATTCGCGTGTCCTTTAAAAGCCATTTGATACCAAACACGATAAGTTTTAAAACACTTTCACGAAAACAATTGAAGATGTGAAAGTATTTAATTTTGTACGCGAGCTTTTCAAAAGACCTTTCATTTTATATCAAACATGAATGGTTTTAAAGCACTTTCACTAAAACAATTCTTGGTCGAAAAAAATACCAATTTTATATTCGAGCCCTTCAAAGGCCTGTAATTTAATACCAAATATGATAGGTTTTGAAACACCTTTACTAAAACAATGGACGATTAAAAAAATAATTAATTTAACACACGTGCTCTTTAAAAGACCTTTCATTTGAAAACAAACACGATAGGTTTTGAAATACTTTCACTAAAACAATTGACTATCGAAAAGTATTACATTTTGTAAGCTAATACTTCAAAAGACCTTTCATTTCACACCAAACACGATAGGTTTTGAAGCACTTTCATTCAAACAATTACCGATCTAAAAGTATTTAATTTTGTACGCGAGTTCTTCAGAAGACCCTTCATTTGATATCAAACATGATTGGTTTTGAAGCATTTTCACTAAAGCAATTCTCGGTCGAAAAAAATACCAATTTTATATTTGAACCCTTCAAAAAACTAAAACAATTGACAAACGAAAATATTTCAATTTTTCATGCAAGCCCGTTAAGTGACCTTTCATTTCCTACCAAACACAATATGTTTTGAAGCACTTTCACTAAAACAATTGCGGATCGAAAAAGTCAATTTTGCATGCGAGCTCTTTAAAAAACCTTCTATTTGATATCAAATGCGATATGATTCGCGAAACTTTAAATTTGAAACAATTTATATCGTAAGTTCTTTCAAAACTCTTTCATATGACATTAAACACGGCAATATTCCGAATACATCAAATTTAAAACAATTGACGGTCGCAATGTTTAAATTTTTTTATTTCGTCTGAAAGTTCTTTTAAAGCCCTTTCATATGATATCAAACACGAAATGATTTGGAACACTTTAAGTTTAAAACAATGGACTGTCGTAAAATTTCAATAAAATATGTTTTTTATTTCCGAAAGCATTTTGCTAAACTAACTTTTTTTATATCATCTGAAAGTTCTTCTAAAGCCCTTTCATATGACAGCAAAGAAGGCATGATTCGGAATAATTTATGTTTGAAACAATTGAGGATCGTAAAATTTAACTTTTTTGTTTTATCGGAAAGGTCTTCTAAAGCCCTTTCATATGACACCCTACACAGTATGATTCAGAATACTTTATGTTAGAAACAATTAACTATTATAAAATTTCAACTCTTTTTATTTCATCTGAAAGTTTTCTAAAGCCATTTCATATGACACCAAATATGTTAATTTTAGGAATACTTTAAGTTTGAAACAAATGCCTGTCGTAAAATTTTAACTTTTTTTATTTCATCTGAAAGTTCTTTTAAGGCCCTTCAATATGACACCAAAGATGGTATGATTCGGAATAATTTATGTTTGAAACAATTGAGGATCGTAAAATTTCAACTTTTTTTATTTTATCTGAAAGTTCTTCTAAATCCCATTCATATATCACTAAACACGGTATGATTCGGAATACTTTATGTTTAAAATAATTGACGGTCGTAAATTATATATTTTTTATTTCATCTGAAAGTTCTTCTAAAGACCATACAAATGAGACCAAACAAGTTATGATTTGGAATACTTTAAATTTGAAACAATTGCCTGTCGTAAAAATTCAACTTTTTTAATTTCATCTGAATACATTTTACTATTTATTAAAAATCCTTCGGATGTCATTTAAGATGACATTCCACATTTATATTTATATATACATGAAATCAATTGAGAATTTTCTTTAAACTTTTTTGAAAAACTGTTGAAAGTCGCTGGAATATTATTTCCGACATCGTTTTTTCGAATTACCTTTGTATGCATTGTAGCATGCTGCGGTCAATTATTATTTTTTTTTACTGTATATTATTACTGCGAAAAAATTATTCTTTGTTTCACTATATACTTTTAAAAATTAAAAGACATTTTTTCTTCAAATAAAATCAGTTGAAAACAGTTTAAAACATGTATTCTCAAACATTTAATGCCAAAATCAATTTTCAAAATTTTTCTAACTTGTCTAGAAATTGAAATAATTCTATCAGAAAATTCCATGCGTACCAAACACAATTAGTTTTGCTGTACTTTCACTAAAACAATTATCTGTCGAAAAAAAACAATTTTTCACGCGAGCCCTTCAGAAGACCTTTCATTTGAACCAAACACAATATGTTTTGAAACACTTTCAATAATATAATAATAATAATAATAATAATAATAATAATAATATATATTTATTGCCCAACAGATAAATCCAATTACAGGACAAAATACAAAACAATTTTAAATTTAAATATTCAAAAAAATATAACTGACGATCAAAAAGAAACAATTTTTCACGCGAGCCCTTCAAAAAACCTTTCATTTAATATTTTTTAAGCTCTTTCACTAAAACAATTGACGATCGAAAATTATTATATTTTGTACGCAAGCCCTTCAAAAGACCTTTCATTTGATACCAAATACGATAAGTTTAGAATCACTTTCACTAAAACAATTGACAATCTAAAAGTGATAAATTTTATACGCGAGCCCTTTCAAAGACCTTTCATTTGATACCAAATACGATAGGTTTTTAATCATTTTCACTAAAACAGTTGCCGAACGAAAAAATTCCAATTCTGCACGTGAGCCCTTCAAAAAACCTTTTATATGATACCAAACACGATGGGTTTTAATGCACTCTCACTAAAACAGTTACCGATGGAAAAAAATCAATTTTGTACTCTAGCCCTTTAAATAACCTTTCATTTAATACCAAACACGATAGGCCTTTCACTAAAACTATTGCCGATCGAAAATATTTTAGTTTTGCACACGTACCCTTTAAAAGAACTTTCATAATATACCAAATATGACTGGTTTTGAAGCACTTTCAATTAAATTATCGATAGAAATTTTAGGAGTGCCCAAATGATTCTAATTAGAGTTATCTGGTTTTTCAAAATTGAACTTTGCCGTAGACAAAATTTGCTTGGTTTTATTGTATATTATTATCGAGATCAAATTTGGTTGAGGTCACCTATATAAATTATAAAACTTGACAATTTGACGTTTCGTTTCGAAACCAAATTCATTGTGGACCGTCAAAAATTTACTTTTTAAATACACGTATTTGAAATGCGTAATTATAATAAAAACGTCCCCTCATTTCCACAATATGCGTAAAGTATTTCAAAACTACGCACAAAAATTTAATATTCAAGTAATTTATAATTAAAAATGCGACATGTCCACTCACAAATGTCAAAATGACAGTAGATGTTTTTCTTTAAAATTTCAAAGCCTCCATATTCTTTATACTTTATAAAACTTGTCAATTTGACGTTTTGCTTTAAAACCAACTTCATAGTGGAGTGTCAAAAATTTACTTTTTAAATACACATATTTGAAATGTATAATTATAATAAAAACGTCACCTCATTTCCATAATATGCGTAAAGTATTTGAAAACTACTCACAAAAGTTTCAATTTTAAGTAATTTATAATTAAAAATGCGACATGTGCACTGACAAACGTCACAGTGACAGTAGATCTTCTTCTTAAAAATTTCAAAGCCTCCACACTCTTAGTTGATTTTGACCCAAAAACGCATGTTTTTTCAAGTTTTCTCGCACATCATGTGCACGAAAAATCTGAGACTATCAAAAGGCACTCCACGTGATTGACCTCTATTAAATAAAACAAGTTGCAAATAAATCGGATAAACCGTCTAGGCTGTAGCGATTTACAAATGGGCGTGATGAATCCATAGATATATATAAATATATAAATATACCTTGTCCAAATAGTATATTAGATTTTTGTGTCAAGTTGACAACACTCCGAGCTCACACACATACACATGCATCTAATCTCACACATAAACAACAGTAAAAAAATATATGACAGATATTTCTTAATATAGACTGAATCAATTTTAATTTGATGAATCCGTTGGTATATGTAAATTGTAATTTGTAGGCACAATAAACATTTATTCAAGATTGTCGATATTTTTGTATTCTATCCTGTTTCTACATGCTATCGCTCAACAGGTTATGGGCCCAGAACCAGATTTTGTAGTGGAAACAGGAATCATAAAAAAAGAATATTAAAATCGACAAGGGACGGTCACAGTCAGTCAAGTCACGAAGGAAGTTATTGACAGTCACAATTTATCACGTCAGAGAAACACGGAATTCTCGAAGCAAGTCAGCAACGATACTAGTTAACAGCGTAATATCAACAGTGAATTGAAATTTTAACACAAGTACATGAGACGTATTATTTAAAAAAATGGAGTCTGTGAAATCACACATAGAGATATTGCATGAAGATGCACAGGGATGTGTTAACTATGTTTCATGGAGGTTTAAAATAAATTTAACTATGAAAACAAAAGAAATATTTGATGTAGCCACTGGTCAGACGGTAAAGCCTGAAGGTGCAGCCACGGAAGAATCAGTAAAAGTCTGGAACAAGAAGGACATGGAGGCACAGGCTCTGGTAGGTCTAAACGTGCGCAGCAATATTGCATTGAAAATTGCAAACTGCAGGTCAGCAAAAGAAATGCTTGACAAATTGAACAATATGTATGGAAAGAAGTCGGAGATTTCAGTAGAGGGTCTGCAACGCAAGTTTTTCGGATATGTGTACAATACCACAATATCTGCTGTACAAAATTGTTTAGAAATTTTACAGATCATTGAAGATTTGGCAATGGTAGGAGACAAAATGAAGGACAGCTGGGTCATGACACGGATCCTTGGCATGCTGCCCCCAAAACTTCACCATTTCCAAACTGCGTGGGACAATCTGTCTGCAGCGTACAAAAGCATTGATACTCTGATTGAACGTCTGAGATTGGAGATTGTCGCTGGATACTACGTGAGAAGTCGGACTGAAGACTTAAGGCAAGACTAGTAGCTCGAGGCTTCGATCAGGAGAAGGGTATAGATTACTCCGAGACTTTCAGCTAGGTGGTGCGACATACTTCAATTAGATTGATCTTAAGTCACGCTGCTTCAGAGAACATGAAGCTGGTACCGTTCGACGTGACAACAGCTTTTTTTATACGGGGGTCTAGAAGAGGACATCTACATGCTTCAGCCTGAAGGATTCCACGACAGTACTAATAGAGTCTGTAAGCTGAGGAAGAGCCTGTATGGTTTGAAATAGGCTCCAAAGATGTGGAACGAAAAGGTGTTGGCGTTTCTAAAAACTATTGGTCTCTGTAATACCGATGACGACCCCTGTGCTTATTATAATGAGAAGGAGACAATCTTGATGACCTTGTTCGTCGACGACGGGCTTATTGTTGGACGGAACGAAACTGAAATCTATGGTTATCTGAAACAAATCAGTCGGCAGTTCGAGATAACCTACAACCGCAAGGTACAAAATCGAATCTCATATCTTGGTATGAACATTGAGATTTCGGAGAAAAGAATTTTCGTGAACCAGGCAGAGTATACCAAGAAAGTTCTAAATCTGTTCAACTGCAGTGATTGCAATCCCGTCTCGACAACAAACGAAAGAGGAATGATCACCGACGAAGACAACAAGGTACATGACAAGCCTGTCACATCTGAAATTCCTTATCACGAGGCGATAGGAAGCCTCCTATACTTATCTACGATTTCCCGACCGGACATCTGCTACGCCGTAAATCTTCTGAGTCGCCACTGCAACAATCCTATGTTGAGTCATTGGAAGATGGTGCGAAAAGTGATGCAGTACCTGAAGGGCACTATTACTTTCGGTTCAACGGGAACAGAACTTTTGTGGCATACTCAGACTCTGACTACGGGGCAGACATCATAACGGGACATTCCACAAGTGGAGTACTTCTGATCAGAGGGGGACCAGTGATATGGTATACGCAGAAGTAACGACTGGTTGCAACATCTACAGCGGAGGCAGAATACAGAGCAGCAGTGTCTACCATAGACGACGTTTGTTGGATTCAGAGATTAGGTTTTGAGTTGGGAATATTTGATAAGATTGAGGCTGCTCCTCTGTTCGTGGACAATCAGTCTACGATACATATGCTTTTCAACACTCACGAGGGCAAAACTTCAAGAGGAAAGAAACGTATTGAAATACCTCGAAAGTTCATAATGGAACATATAGGCAAAACAGTTGTACCAAAACATATACCCAGTGCAAGTCAGTTAGCAGATATACTGACCAAACCTCTGAATAGAAAATTATTCACGTCCTTGAGAAATAAAATAATTGAAGAGGAGAGTAGGGAATAAATTATTTTAGTTATTTATTTTTGTGTCAAGTTGACAACACTGTGAGCTCACACACATACACATGCTTCTAATCTCACACATAAACAACAGTAAAAAAATATATGACAGATATTTCTTAATATAGACTGAAACAATTTTAATTTGAAGAATCCGTTGTTATATGTAAATTGTAATTTGTAGGCACAATAAACATTTATTCAAGATTGTCGATATTTTTGTATTCTATCCTGTTTCTACATGCTATCGCTCAACAACTTGTCATTGTAGTAGATATTAAATTATGTTCATTTTTTAAATCATTACAAACTTCTGACGCATATAAATTTTTTTCTATATTGTCATTTTATAATTTAGAAGTCTGCTGCAAAATTTTCAATTCCTGGCTTGTGGACTACTGAAAACTCTAACTTAAAAATTTCTGTTGCCCATCTAGTCAACAACGCTGAAGTATCTTTAATTTTGTCTAACCACAATAATGCCCGATTGTCTACAATTAATTTAAAATGTTTCAATTCTAGATAAAACCTAAACTTTCTAATTGCCCATAATACTGCAAAACATTCTCGAGCTGTTGCGAGATATTGTTGTTGTGATTTCTTTAATTTACAACTAGCATACATAATTATATTTTTCTTTTCTTTATCTTCCTGATAAATTCCGCTTGCATCAGTTTGTAAAATGAATTCTTTCGTAAAATCTGGATGTGCTAGTTTATTCGCGCTCAATACCGCTTGTTTTACCGCGTTAAATGAATATCGCTCTTTGCTCCCCCATCCCCAGATTCGTTTGTTTTTCAATAAGTCTGACAATGGTACTGATAAATTAGCTAAGTTTTTTTACAAAACCTCCAAACCAGTTTACTGTACCTAAAAATTGTCCGACTTCTTTTTTATTAGTAGGCTCCTTAAAATTTTCTACAACTGTCAATTTCTGTATTTGTTGAGATATACCTTCACCTGTTATTGTATGACCTAAATAATTTACCTTGGATTGTGCAAATTTAGATTTGTTAATATTGATAGTTAAACCATGCTGTTGTAAACGAGTTAATACTTTTTGTAAATATAAAATATGAGATTCTAAATTCGTACTATATATAATTACATCATCTAGATATATATATTGCAAAATTCTCCAATATACCCTCTTAAAATTTCATTCGTTAAGCGCTGAAATGTTCTTGGTGCATTTTTTAAACCAAATGGCAAAACTTTAAATTGATATAAACCTATTGGAGTTCTAAAAGCAGTAAAAGCTCTAGATTCCTTTGACATTTCAACTTGCCAGTAATCACTTTTCAGGTCTAGCACAGTAAATATTTTACAATTTGCAAAATCGTATAAAGTTTTGTTAAAATTAACTATTTTTTCTAAGTTAGCGTTGTTTTGTTACTGCGACAACTTAATGTTTATGTTTATAGAAATGTCAAGTTGTATGTTTTGTATGTGTAACACACATGGTGTGTGTTCCACCAAGTATAGTTTCGCGGAAGAATGTTAGATTACATGCTGTGCGGTATCCAGCAAGATCTTAGACACTTTTGTAACGCTTTCAAAATCGCTTTTGTATTGTGTTAAAAGTTTAGAAGTATTTTTGGGTAATTGTCTTTTAAAGTTATGTGACGTTTTGCTGCAGTTTGGATTTGAAAAGTAAAGAGTGACTTATTTATGGTTGTTTGTTAAGAAGCGAAGGCGATTTCAGGCGAGGTCAGCGTTCGTTAGATTTCAAGGGTGGGCCTTTTCCAAGAACTAAAAATCCGTTGAAGATGCCCTTACGCAATTTCCGCACTCTTCAACACCCGAAGTAATCTAGCAATCGCTTGACCAATAATAGTGTGAAATTCAAATATTAACCAATGTAAAGTTAGTGTTAAGATGCTCAAGTGGGGGCTAGTGGGGGCGAATTCACCCATCGAGGGCTGATGTGTGAATTCAGTTCGACAGTCTAGTTACAGACATTGATCAAAACAGTTTTGCTAAGTTTGAGTTCGTCTTCAGCAGTCTTTAAAGTTGTGAGTTATAAAGTTGTACTAAGTCTTTATTGTTGGTCAGATCTAGTAAGATATTTTGAGTTTAGTTATTTGAGATTAGTAAGTTGAATTGAATTAAGAAGTTGAAGTATCAAGTTTGTTTGAGTTGAAGTCTAAACTGAGTCTTTATTTTAATTGTTGAGTAATACGAGTTAAGTTGCGGATTCTAAGTTCGATTAATTTATATTGCTTAATTTCTTTATTAAAGTATCAGTGTGTAAAGCAGTGTCTACGCAAATGACGAGTAAGTAATAATATTTGAATGTATTTCATTGAGACGAGAAAGTTAGTTCGAAACTATTATTATTAACTAATTGAGTTAGTTATTAGAGCAATCTGTTGTTGATCGTGTCCTTGAGAATAAGTAATTAGATTCATTTTGTAACCTATTAATTGGGATTTATTTTATTTTTATTTATTTGTATTAAAATTGTTATTGTGTTGAGAATCTTGCATGTCCTTTATTTTGTTAATTATCCTATCATTAAAGTTGTCTAAGCTGGTTGAGATACGGTTTTCAAATTAAACTCTTCAGAGCAGAGTCATAAAAGTTCTGTGGTGGCCGGCGGATTTACGCTACCCTTGGTCAATAATTGATTAATCATTTAATTTTTAGTTGATAATTTGGTCAAGTAAAATAAAAAATTTGTCAAAATCAGTTCTACTAATTCTGCCAAATCTCAAAAGAAATCAACAGGTTATGGGCCCAGATCATTCCGTGAGTTTGAGCTGATATTGAGGAAATTTTCTAGCAAGGAAGCACGAGATTGTCAGCCACGAAAGTTGTCGTCATTTTGTCTGCCACGTCAATTATCAAGAAGCAACGTCGAACGAAAGTAATTCAGTCAGCGACGAAGTTAAATAAGTAACGAACTGCAAAGTGCGAGCGATGAATTCTGTAAAATCGCATTTAGAACTTGTATCGAAAGATTCGGATGGCAACATAAATTATGATTCGTGGCGCTTCAAATTAAATTTGACTTTGAAAGCAAGAGATGTTTACGATGTTGCGATAGGTTTAAATGTCAAGCCCGTCGGTGGTCTAGCCGATGAGCAGGTAAAAGCTTGGATCAAAAAAGATTTTGAAGCTCAAACATTAATAGGACTGAATGTAAACAGCAATATTGCAAGAAAAATTCTGACTTGTACAACCGTGAAACAGATGCTTGATAAACTAAACAACTTATTCGGCAAAAGGTCGGATATTCCCATCAAAGGTTTACAGCGCAATTTTTTTAGTTATGTATACGACGTGAACAAGTCTCCAGTTCAGAATTGTATGGAAATAATGCAGATTTCCGATGATCTGTCAACTGGAGAAGAACCTCTGCGAGCTGGTTGGGTCATGACACGCATACTTGGGATGCTGCCTCCAAAACTCCATCATTTCGAACATCCTGGGACAATGTAAGCGGCAAAGACAAGACTCTCGAGATCTTAGTTGAGCGACTCAGGCTAGAAGAGGATCGACTAAACGACAGCGAACAAACGATTGTATCAACCTCTAATAACGCATTAGTAGTCAAGTCTGCAGGGAGCCATGGACATTGCAATGCGGCAGGACACCATAAAATAACAAAGCCAGAAAACTCTACCGTACATTGTTTTAAGTGCGGACAAAAGAGATACTGTCGCAACAAACCATGTGCGAAATATATTGAATACTGCAAGGAACACTACACTTGTAATACTTGTGGCGTAAAAGGTCATTTCGCGAAAGAATGTACCAGGAGAACCGAAGACAGGCAATGGTTCAGATGGACGGAGAGACTCTAGACAGACAAACAGAAGAGCTCTAATTACTGTCGGACTAGCAACTGTCAATCTACATAATCTCAACTCAAGACAAGATGCAAGGGAACATTGGTATCAAAACTGCGCTGCCACCCAGCACATGACTTCTCATCGACATTGGTTTTCCGATTTCACCAAAATTGACTGCCCTCTCGAGATAACTATTGGTGACTTCACCAGATTGGAAGCAGTCGGCATGGGAAATGTCGAACTAGAGGCGTACAATGGGGAAATATGGTACAAGGTCGTCCTCAAAAATGTGCTGTACGTTCCGAAATTGAACTTCAATTTATTCTCTGTGAGTCAGACGCTGGTCAGAAATTACGTGCAGACTGCAAATCGGAAAAAGTCAATTTTCAGGACGGCAGACCATGGAGAAATTGTAGCCATGGCGGAACGAGATGGAAATCTATTTCGGATGATACTACGTCGAGAAGAGACTGATAAATGCCTGCTTACTGAATCTGTCAGGACTTGGCATGAACGTCTAGCACACCAGAATATAAAATATGTCCAAGAGATACTTGAACAATGTCACATCAGGTACAAGAATGACTGGCACAACTACGTGTGTAAGGGTTGCACATATGGCAAGCAGCACCGCGTCTTCCATCCAGTCAACAAAAAGATCGCCGGTCAGCAGCTAGATCTAGTGCATGTTGACTTGTGTGAAATGAACGTGTCATCATTGGGAGGAGCAAAATATTTCCTGCTATTTAAAGAAGATTATTCGCACTACCGCACCGTGTATTTCTTGAAAACGAAGGACGAGGCACCTGGTAAACTAGAGTTGTTTTTTAAAATGGTTGAAAATCAGTTTGGAAGACAAATCAAATGTCTGAGATCAGACAACGGGAAGGAAATTAAAAATTCCAGTACGAGGAAAATACTGGAGGACCTAGGGATTTTTCACTCTTTTTCAAACGCCTACACACCCGAACAAAACGGAAGAATTGAGCGCGAGATGAGAACTGTCGTGGAGTCTGCCCGTTCTGTCATACATGCACGCAATTTGACAGAAAAATTGTGGGCCGAAGCAGTAAATTATGTTGTATTTACTCTGAACCAGACAGGAGTCAGCACACAGAAAGAGAAAAATCCAACTGAAATGTGGTTTGGACGTCATATGGATCTAAGCAAGCTGAAGACTTTTGGCCGTGACTGCTCCGAGAATGTCAGATTCAACGAGAAGGAAGAAGTCGAAACACAACGCTCCGAGATCGAGTCAGTCATGCAGGATGAAGCAATTACGGTACCAAATTTGGAATCCGACGAGTTAAATGCCAAGGACAGTAACGAACAGGATAACCGAGAGCAACATGAACAACCATCTGAATCCCTAAATATACCAGAGGATCTGCAACCAAGCACATATGATCTTCGTAGTCGTCAAGACATTCAGCCTCCAACTAGGTACTCTGATTACGTGATGAGTTTTATCAGGAGAGACAACAGTGTCAACGCAGCCATGTTGAGTGAAGTCGAGGACATATCTGTGTCTGCTGCACTCAAGGACAAGAACTGGTTTCCTGCAATGTCTGACGAGTTCGAGTCACTGAGAAAAATGAACACTTGGAAATTGGTGCAATGTTCTGACACGGTCAGACCACTCACATGTCGTTGGGTGTTGAAAGAAAAATCGAATGGAAAACTAATAGCAAGATTGGTAGCTCGAGGCTTTGAGCAAGAACAAGGACTGGACTATGCAGAAACGTTCAGCCCTGTGGCCCGCCACGCAACTATTAGATTATTTATAAGTCATGTCGCTTCATTAAAATTAAAACTCATACCATTTGATATAACTTCTGCTTTTTTGCATGGTGACCTGGAATAGAAATTATTCATGTTTCAACCCGAAGGCTTTGATGATGAGACAGGACGAGTTTGCAAGCTGCAAAAGAGCCTATATGGATTGAAATAAGCGCCTAGAAAAGTAACGAAAAAATTGCAAGCTTTCTAGAGAAAATTAGACTGTGTAACACCGACGACGAGCCATGCGTGTATTACAATGACAACAGAACCATATTTATGACACTGTTTGTCGACGATGGACTCATTGCAGGACAAGATGAGCAGGAGATCTTCAGAATTCTGGAGCAAATTAACAAGCGATTAAAGATCACCTACAGCCGCACAGTATCAAACAAATTCTCATACATTGGAATAGACATCGTAGTCAAGCAGCACGGAATCTCCGTAGGTCAGACGAAATACACGGAGAGAGTGCTAAAACGTTTTGGAAGTGACTCAAGTAATCCAATATCGACACCAATAGAGAAAGGGATGGTTACTGACGAGAAGAAACGAGTCAACGATAAGCTTGTATCAGCCACCACTCCATACCGTGAAGTCATAGGAAGTCTGTTGTATCTGGCCACAATCTCTCGTCCAGATATCAGCTTGTGGTCGGGTGTAGCTGAGAATGAACGTGCAAAGCATGGAGTAGGTGTGCTTGTTAGTGAAAGAATGAAACCGTTTGTAAGGGATTATGATTGTATTTCATCTAGAATTCTTTGGCTGAGATTAAAGGTAGGCTTTCATAGAATCTTCGTTGTGTCAGATTATGGCCCAACTGAATCTGAAAATGATCTCGAAAAAGATCGATTTTGGAATTTGTTAGATAGTGTGATTGATTTGTGTGATCCAGGTGAGAAAGTTATCGTATGTGGTGATTTAAATGGTTGGATGGGAGTAAAGAGAAGCATGTCTGGAAATGTTTTGGGTAAGTTTGGTGATGTGAAAGAGAATGAAAACGGATGGAAAATAGTATCTTTCTGTTTGGAGCGTAATCTCTTTGTTTCCAATTCTGTTTTTAAACATAAATTAGCTAATTTGTATACATGGGAGAATGTGCGTGAGAATAGACGAAGTGTAATTGATTTTATTTTGTACGATGAACGATTGAGAAGTTTAGTTATAGATACGCGTGTGAAGCGTGGTGCTGAATTGGGTACGAATGACCATTATTTGGTGGTATCGCGTATACGTCTGGATAAATGTTGGCGGATGAGGGTGAAAAGTACCGAAAAAATGTTTCGTGTGAAATCCAGTGTACTGCAGAATGAGGATGTTAGAGATAGGTTTGTTGAGAAAATTAATGAATCTTTGCCTGTATGTGAGCTTAATTTTGAATGCAGCATAAATGATGTTTGGTTGAAATTTAAGGATACAGTTCTTAATTGTGCAAAAGAAGTTTGTGGTGAATGTAGATTAGGCTCTTGTCCAAAGAATGCATGGTGAAATGATGAAGTAAAAGAAGCGATTGAGGAGAAAAAGAGAGCATATTTGCGTTTTCTAAATGTGAAAAATGTACCTGGAAGTTTACGAGATGAATGCTTACTAGAATACAAGAGGTTAAATAAATGTGTTAATAGAATTGTGAGTGAAAGTAAGGCACGTTTTGATGACTTGATGAGTGAAAGATTGACAAATGATTTTAGTATGAATAAAAGAATGTTTTGGTTGAGTGTGAAGAGATTGAGAGGTGGTAATTTAAGGGCAGTGAAAGCGATTAAAAGTGCTGATGGTGAGTTATTGTGGAATGAGTCAGATGTTAGGAATAGATGGTGTGAGTATTTTAGGGCTTTATATGGTAGCATAAATGGAGGGAATGGTAGTAGTGAAAATGTTAGAGAAAATGTTAGTGGTGATGAATGGGATATAGATGAGAGTGATGTTAGTTTTGCATTGATGCGTCTGAAGAATGGTAAGGCTCCTGGCTTGGCTGGTATATCGAATGAGATGTTGAAATATGGAGGAGAGAGGTTATTTGACTGGTTAGTTTATTTGTTTAGATTTTGTTTAAAACGGTGTGTGGCTCCTGATTATTGGAAACGTGCTGTCATTTGTCCTTTATTTAAAGGCAAAGGTAGTTCGAGTGAATGTACTAATTTCCATGCGATAAGTTTGCTGAGTGTGGTAGGGAAGTTGTACGGGAAGATTCTTATTCATAAGGTACGAACCTTAACCATTTCCAAGCTAAGCGATATGCAAGGTGGTTTTTTGCCTGAGAGAGGGTGTGTGGTAGAGATGCGCATTTTCTGTAAAAATGAAACCAGGCCCGAACGGTAACCATCAATGAACCAACCCAACCCGACCCGACCGGTATCTGTTCCGAACCGACCCGAACCCGACCCGACCCGACCGATATATGTTCCGAACCGACCCGAACCCAACCCGACATGAAATGAACAAGTCTGACCCGAACGGTACCTGGCCCGAACTGAACCAGCCCGAACTTGAACGGTACCGACCCGAAATGAACCAGCCCGAACTTGAACGGTACCGACCCGAAATGAACCAACCCGATCTGAACGGTTCCAACCCGACCTGAACGGTACCGACCCGAAATGAACTGTCTCGACCCGAACCCGACCCGAAGTGAAAAAATCTTTGTTTACCTAAACAAAAACTAATATCTATTTTAAATGGCACGAGAAATACACCTATGGCTATAGTCTCACCACGCCAGAAATGATTACTTACGTGTTGACGTCTGGTAAACACCCGCATGGTAACATATCATTAGTTTTTAAATTATAACTACGTATTTTAATGAACCTGTTTCAGTAAATATTATAATACAATAACTGTTTTTGAAACTAAAATGTTGCCTTCTATCAGTAAAAATGAGTTTAAAGGGTAAATGTACGGTCAACCTCGCAAGAAATTAAAGCAGGGACGTGTTTCAAGTATAGCAATTAAGCTTGAAGCCAAATCAGCATTACCATTTAAAATTTTATTTATTTGTATAATTCTTTTTAAATCCAGCGTTATTTTTATTTCTCTATTACATACTTTCTTATCTGTTTTTCACACAAACGCACTATACTTCGCTTCAAAATGGGCTGGAACTATAAATCAGTCCGTCAAACATAGTATTCCAGTGGCGCGTCAATAAATTGTTGTTTGTTGATGATTCTCAAAAGAACTGAATTCAATAGAGATCGACTGTTTCAGCTACCAAATTATTTTTTAGAGATCAGCTAAACTCACTTTATATTAAAATAAATATAAATTTTGCAAATTTGCAGATAATGTAAATACATAAACAAATCTCCATGAAAACTTCTCTCTACGGCTATGCAAGTCTTCAAAAGGGATTATTGAAAGTTTTAGTGAGGTCTTTCTATTGTTAGATATAGCTAGAGAAATAAATTTTGTTCAGATACAAAGTGAGTGGTGCCCTAGTAAAGTTATATCTAATATTTTTAGTGAGTTTACTTGCCGCATCCCTGACAAAAATCCAATAAAATTATTACAAATTTTGATATATTATACCAGCTCATCTCGAAACGAAGTACAATGAGAAATTATACAAAATTCAAATCAAAGAGAGAGATAAAAATTACCTGGGATTAGGTAAATTATATAATAAAACTGGAATATATCGAGTAAAGTAAACATGTAGGTCTGAATTTCAAACTCAACCGACTATAATTATTTCTTCGACAGCCAATGAAATATTTTGAACAAACATTCAATAAATATATATTCCTTATAATTTTAAATCGATATTCTTTTTCAAAGAACTCTTGATTTTACTTTTTCATTTTAGAGAGGTTTGAAATTTGAATGAACATCTGGTTGTCGTTTATTATCCCGTTATAGCCATTGTTATTATTTCAAGTATAATTCGCAATTCCGGCAATATACCTGGGAATGGGAAAATTCTCTGATAGAACATAGAAGGATACCTGGTACCAAAATTAGAAATTACACTTCCACCGTATTTGGTCATCTGGATAACATAAAATTTTATAATAATCTCTTCTTGTATGAATTGTGTCATATGAACTGCCGTCCGCACGATTATAGAAATGAACAGAGATGAACCAACCCGACCAGACACGAACCCGATCCGAACCCGAGCCGAACCCGGAGCTGAGAGAACTCGTACTGAACCAACCCGACGTGAACGGTACCTGACCCGAATTTGAACCAACCCGACGTGAACGGTACCTGACCCGAACTGAACTAACCCGGCTCGAATTGAACCAACCCGAGCTGAACGGTACCTGAACTGTACCGACCCGAACCCGACCCGACCCCGACCCGACCCGAACTTATCCAGCCCGACCCGAACTGAACCAACCCGACGTGAACGGTACCTGACCCGAACCCGACCCGAACTTTATATTTGGATATAAAATCGACCCGAAACCCGACGGTGGTTCGGGTCGGGTCGGGTCGGGTTTCGGGTTGAAATGCGCATCTCTAGTGTGTGGATCAATTATTTTCTCTTCGTATGATTGTTGAGAAGTCACTTGCTAAGAACAAAAAGGCTTTCTCGATCTTAAAAAATCATATGATAGTGTTCATCGCGAGACTTTGTGGGATGTACTTCTACAGTACGGTATAAACGGGAATTTGTTAGGGGCAATTCGTGCGTTGTATGAAGGTAGCGAGGCTGCGGTGAGAGTTGATGGTAGATTGAGTGATTGGTTTTGTATAGATGTTGGTGTGAAACAAGGTTGTGGGATGTCTCCGTGGCTGTTTAATTTGTATATGGATGTGTTTTTACGAACGGCGCTGAATGGGGTGGATGGTGTACATATTGGTAGTAGTGTAGTGCCTGCGTTAGCGTATG
The DNA here is from genome assembly GCA_911728475.2 of Pterostichus madidus. Lineage (NCBI taxonomy): Eukaryota > Metazoa > Arthropoda > Insecta > Coleoptera > Carabidae > Pterostichus > Pterostichus madidus. The sequence continues at coordinate 16,883,640 of OU452303.1, forward strand.
CGGATGATGATCTGAAGAGCAATTGAGAAGAATAATTCTAAGTATAAATTAAGTAGGAAAAGGTTTAAATCTGTTATTAAATGTTGATAAATGTAAAGTGTTAGTGTTTGAGAAGAGTGATTTGGTGACCGACTGCAATTTTTCGGTGAATGGTGTGAAATTGGGTCAAGTGAATGAGTTTTCATATTTGGGTAGTGTGTTTTGAAGGGATGGACGTATTGATTGTGAGATTGAAAGAAGAGTATCTGCGGGTTGTAAGGTATTGGGTGCTTTGGAAACCTTTGCTCGAAATGTGAATGTATCCAGAGTTGCTCGATTGAGTGTGTATAATGGTGTTTTAGTGCCTTCATTGATGTATGGTAGTGAATGTTGGGTGTGGATGAAGAAACATGAACGTCGTATAACTGCTGTGGAAATGAGGTATTTGCGTGTGTGTGGTTATACTAGAAGAGATCGTGTCCGGAATACATTGGTGTATGATGAGTATGAAATTGAGAAGAATGTAGTTAAAAAAGTAGGTATAAGTCAGTTGAGATGGTTTGGGCATTTAGAACGTATGTCGAATGAGAGATTGGTGAAACAGGTATATGTTGGTGAAATTGAGGGTGAACGATTGCGTGGGCGACCTATGAACGAATGGTTGAATATGATGCAAGGATTGTTGCGTGAACAAAAGTTTCCGAGTACGAGAAACAAACGTGCTTGTATGAAAGGAATTATGAATGTGGATGAAGCTAAAGTGCTGTGCGAAGATTAATTGCGGAATGAATCTGATGATTTAAGAAGTGCAGGAATTTTGATTTTAGTTTTGTTGTTTAGTAATTTCATTAGAGTGTTTATCTGCAATTGTGTGAAATTTACTTTCAAAAACAAGCGCAGAGACGACACTCCCTTCGTTTCTGATCTTTTTTATTCGTTTTCTGATCTTACATTGAGTGTTTAACTGCAATTGTGTGGAATTTACTTTCAAAAACAAGCGTAGAGCGACACTCCCTTCCTTTCTTATCTTTTAATTTGTTTTAAATTCTTACGTAGTGTTTAACTGCAATTGTGTGGAATTCACTTCCAAAAACAAGCGCAGGGCGACACTCCTTTCCTTTCTTCTCTTTTTGTTTCTTTTTCAGTTGTCTTTTCTTTCATATACAATTGCAGGCTATCACTTTTATCTTTTCTAATCTTTGTAGATTCGATGTTAGATTCGTTATTAGATTCGTTGTTAGGAGTAAGCGTGGATAATTTTAAATGTTTTATGCATGTGTTATGTACGTTGAAGAAAGAAGATAAATGAGAAGTAGGAGTGATTGGATGGATGTGATTGAGGGTGAAAGAATAATTTCGAGTGTGAATGATAATGTTTGACGGGGGCTGATTATTTGATTATGTTACGAGTGAATGTTTTATGAGTGATTGTAGGGTTCGTGCTACCCCATTTGATGGGATATAGCGTGAAGATATGTATGGATGTATGTATGTATAATAATAATCACGAATAGTACAAAATTGCGCATAAAAGTAAAATAATAAATAATAAGTTGTACGATTTTTACAATTGTCCAATTTTGAAAGTGGTGTAAGTCCATTTGCAGCCCGTAAATATACTTACATTATTTTAGTTAAATTTGCCTATAACAAATTTATATAATTAAATTACATATTGATAAATCAGTAGAAACATTGCCAGACTTATGCTGGGTTGCAAGAAAAAATAAAGAGTTCTTTAGTTAAAGAATTGTTTATCTAGCAACAGTATCAATAGCGATTTTCTGAAATTTATTGAACCGTTAGTTGCTAATGAACCGATAAAACTTCCATGCAACTCAGCATTAATATAATTAACCTATATTTTTTATTGACAAATATGCTAACCTTAAATTTTTTAGAAACAAGAGAAAATGGACTTTCACCACTTTCAAAATAAAAACGATCCATATATATACAGTAAAAAATATATTTTATTTTGTGTTAATTTTTTTTGGGTTAATGGAAATTAGTTAAAATAACTAATAATTTTTAGTAAATATAACAAATATACAAATTTTTAACTGATAAATTACACTCTATTTTGCTAAATTAACAAATAATAATTGTTGATTTTATTTTACCAATATATTTTGTTATTATTCTCTCGTGTTAGTGTTAATTTAACATATTTATTAGTTACTTTCGACAGTAACAAAATTTGTATGTTAAAATAACAAAATTATTAGTGAATTTAACATCGTTTTATGTTAAAAGAACACAGACTAGTTGCTAGTAGAATTGCTGGGATTCACATTTTTCTCTGTTCAGTCTTTCTTTCAGCTTGTACTCGTAGGGCTCTTATGTATTGCATAGTACATCGCAGTTTAGTGGTGTGAAGTGTAGTAGGTTGTCTTCGTATTTAGGTACGTTTTACGTGTTGTGCAAAGATCAGTTTTTGCTGTATTTTATATTAGAAGATTAAACCTTAAACGAATATGGATGATTTATATAACAGTGTTGTAGAACAAGTAAACACTGACAATAATATGCTTCATGCTCCACTTTATCTTTGAATAGCGATATTTCATCTTCGTTTTTGTCATCACCTCCGCTCCGTCTGAGTCAGATAACATCATTACTCCAGAGGTAAATTATCAAATACGTTGTAAATTAATTATTTTATTTTAAATATTATAGATTTTACGACAAATTATTGACGAAAATTCTGGAGGACGAGAAATATTATCTGAATACGAGAAAACACAAACAATTTCAGACACAAACAGAAAAAAATTAGTGAATATTGTCGTAGCTCATATGTTACAAAAATTTAAAACAAAAATACCAAAAGACGTAAAAATTCAGTATGCCACTGCTGTGGTAAATTTGTTTCTCAAACTTAAGGATCCTGATACACCGGACGGATATTTAAATATACATTCATTTAGTTTTTGTTTAATTGTATATATTTATAATTTTATAGGAAGGTTTTTGTTGATCCTATAAAAAACACAGGTTTCCTGTGTAATAATAGAATACGAACTGTGTTAAGAAGTTTTTCCAGCTCTAATTCCAAAAAACAAAAATTAGACGATAGTCGTAGCAATTTCAGTTCAGACGATGACGAAGTTTCTTTAAACGTACAAGAAGCGATAGATTTCTTTTCATGGCAGTCTAATATTTATGTATTGACCAATCCATGAAATACATTATCATTCGACGAATATGAATTGCATCAACCTTATGACCGTGATGAAAATTACATAGTGTTGAAATACCTTATTATTTTATAGTACACTTCTTTGTATAATACAGGTTAACTTTGTGTATATTATAATTTTTGTATTTTTTTAATAAAATAATTATTACTGCGAAGTTTATATAATTTGTAATTTTTTATTAGGAATTATTATTAAAAATTGAATTACTTAAAATTAACTTCATAGCATTGTTAAATCTAACACAACATTGTGTCAAATAATCAACAAATTTTATTTGTTAATTTAACTATACTAACGGTAGAAGTAACCGTAAGTTATTCGTTAAATATTAACAAAAAAATTGTGTTACTTTAACAATCAGTTATAGTCAATTGTGTGTTAATTAATTGACACTTTAAGTTAGTAAACATTTAACAATAACGAAAATTGTTAAATTAACAAAAAAATATTAGTGGACCTCCTGGAACCATCTATTTTGTTAAATCTGTGTTAATTTTTTTTACTATATATATATATATATATATATATATATATATATATATATATATATATATATATATATATAAAAGGCATAGAAAAAGACTTGATGACAAGGAATATAAAGTATAAAATCGATTTCAAACCTCGTCGACTCAATGCATGTATTAATTGGTATATACACGACATATATTTTACATACAGAGTTCATAATGTGACATATAGTATGAACAGTGGTAGTTGTGATGGCATCGATCTCTCGGCTCTGCTGATTAACTCCATTTCTCGACCACCTCGTCTCGGTCATACCTGCATGACAAAACACAACATGTCATTCCATTCTCGGTCAACGTTCACTAAGAGTTACATTTCAGTTAGTACAACAAAGTTACAATCGTAAGTGCGAAGCAGGTCCCCAACTTGAACATGTCCCAGACACACTATGAATCTCTCATTCATTCGAGGTCCCTGACCTCATTGTTGCGGGTATTTAGACCCGAGGTCCTTGACCTTATTGTTGCGGGTATTTAGACCCGATTGTTGCGAGAGTGTTTCATCTCAACCAGTGCTAGAAGGATAAGGTTCTAGGTACGATGCAGGTCCCTGACCTGAGAATGTCCCAGACATTCTGTGGATTACAGATCCACCCGAGGTCCCTGATCTCATTGTTGCGGGTATTTAGACCCGCAACGGCCGTGGATGTCCCAGATATCCGTGTGAATCCAATTCACACGAGGTCCCAGACCTCATCGGTGCGGGTATTTAGACCCGATCGCTGCGGGTATTTAGATCCGATAGTAGCAGGTCCCCGACCTGATCATTGGATCAGTACTGTCGTATGCGCTGAAGACCGCTAAACACAAAAGAGGAGGGACTCCAATTACAGACAGGTAAATTTACCCCTGTGGTCATTAGTAAGCAGCCAATGACGGATGCGCAGCTGGCTTCGCAGAGCCAGCGCGGAGAGCCCTCAATACGGCCCTGTATTTCACCACCACCTGTACAGTAATTGCAGTATGCTCTTAAATGTCGCCACCTGGCGGAGGGACTCCAGTACTGAGTTCGTAAGGAAGGCAAAGTGTGGAAACAGAACATAGCACATCGGTGCGGGTATTTAGACCCGATCGTGGCGGGTATTTAGACCCGATGGTAGCAGGTCTCTGACCTGATCATGGATCAGTACTTCCGTATGCGCTGAAGACCACTAAACACAAAAGAGGAGGGACTCCAATTACAGACACAGGTAAATTGCACACATACTGTGATTATCTAATAGCAGCCGTTGACGTATGCGCAGCTAGGTTCGCAGACTCAGCGCGGAGAGCCCTCAGTACGGCCCTGTATTTCATTACCAACTGAGTAGCAATTGAAGTATGCTCTTAAGTGCCGCATCCTAGCGGAGGGACTTCAGTACTGAGTTCTTAAGGAAAGCAGGGTGTGGAATACATAATATAACATATGGTGACACAACACACAATATTTGACCAAACACATATAACCATAAATACCACACCAAACATGAATATATCATCAATTAACATGCCATTTAATAAACAACAGCCATGCACCACATTACTGCAGATCTCTGCATACGCTGCACCTAGACATAGAATGACAGTGAGATAACTCACCTTTAATTACTGCTAATCCAATATTGTATCCAGATATCAATGAATGCACAGCTCTACACCACTTGTTCACTTCTACCCTGAGTTGTTCACAACCGCATACTGAGCGTCTTAGCGTTAACTCCCCCGCACGTCGCGTCACAACATCTCTCGTTGACAGATGTATGACCACCAGAGCTTCCAAATCAGTGGATCACGCTGTATTAAAACGTACATCTTACATATATATATATATATATATATATATATATATATATATATATATATATATATATATATATATATATATATATATATATATATATATATATATATATATGTCGACGAAGGCACCGAGTCCATTGTCGGGTTATCGTCTTCAAATTGTTCACTCATGTTTTTCACACAGAGACACTCAAACTTTCAATAATAAACACACTTTAATAATTCACAATGTTAATACAATTTAATAACTAATAAGTAACAAATAGATTATCTTATGTAAGATAAATGAATCGTAGGTGATCTCGGGTGACTGGTTCAGCTCTGTCTGCTGTCTCATGACCACCGGTACCGGCTGGTCTCCCTGTCTCCCCTGCTGATTTCACACAAACGCTGACAGATCAGAATAAACAAACACTGATAGGCAGAGTTTGACGCTTCATTATTTTACGCGCTGCGACACGGTCATTCTGACACCTCACACGTCCTCGTGTGGTGCACCTGTATCTAATTTACAACAATAATAATACGGTCGGCCACATCTGACAAATTTAACTTAATCGTGATTATAGAAACTGTTCCGATTGTACATATCTTTAGAGACAATCTACATTCATACAAAGGCTTAACCAGTCCAAGTCATAATCACTTACATCCAGCGACATATTGACTTCTATTGCTTCCTTCCAGCCATAAATAAAAGTATCACTTACATCCAGTGATATGATTCTTAGACACTTACATCCAGTATCATAAGAATATTTAACCCAAAACCATTATCACTTATATCCAGTGATAACATTCGTAGACACTTAAATCCAGTGTCACAAAAATATTCAAATCAAAATCATTATCACTGACATCCAGTGATAAGATTCAAAGACACTTATATCCAGTGTCACAAGAATATTCAACTCAAAATCATTATCACTTATATCCAGTGATAAGATTCATAAGTACTTAAATCCAGTGCCGTACCAAAACAAATACCACAAGAATCATACTCACTTTCACAAGTCACTCTTACCACTTACAATCGTGGAATAACAGATCAATCAGCTAAGTCACCATTAGAGCCATCTTGAGCAGACTGCTCAACAGAGGTTTGACTTTCAGGCATTATTCTCATTCTATCATGAGAATACTTTTAAGTACGATTAGAATTCAAAGCTTTTATAATGTATCTGTCATTTTCTAGAACTTCAATAACCTTATATAGTCCTTTATACTTTGAATCAAGTTTTGTCTGATTACGTTCTTCATTTTGCAATAGAACAAAATCACCTATTGAAAATTTATTTAATTTGGCTTTGGTACTATCAAATCTTTGTTTTTCATATTCTGCATTCTTATTAATATTGGTTACAGCTTGTTCTCTAACCTCAGTTATGTCTACTTCAGGTTCTGTCTCATGTGCCAACATTAAATTTAATGGTCTTGCAACCTTACCAATCATAAGTTCTAAAGGACTAGATTTAGTGGTGCGATTAATCGTACAATTTAGAGCCAATTATACTTCAGATAGTGCGTCCTGCCAGGAGCGATCGTTACTAGACTCTACTGCAGTTAACATACCTTTTAGAGTACTCATTACGCACTCTACCTGCCCGTTGGCGCGGGAACCTCCAGTAGCGATTAAATGCAAACTAATATTGTGTGAGTCACAAAATTCGCGAAATTCTTTGCTAGTAAAGCAACGACCTTGATCAGCAATTATACGCGTTGGAGTACCGAATAAGGATACTCCAGCTTTTAAAGCTTTAATACTACTTTCAGAGTTAATATGCACTGTATGATGTAATATAACAAATTTTGTAAAACCATCAACTAATACAAAAACGTATTCCTTTTTGTCGTTTCTACCGCTCAACTTTCCTGTAGCATCTATATGAACAGTATGCCATGGAACTGCTACTTTAGGTATTGGGTGTAATTCAGCTTGAATCTTACCAGAATGAGATTTCGACACTTTGCATGTAATACAATTATCCACAAATTTTCGTACATATTTCGACATATTTTCAAACCAATAAAATTCGAAAACTTTTTCCAGCGTCTTTTCCCAACCAAGATGATTCATGTGCGTTATTAATAACTGACCATCTAAATGATCTGGGTACTATAGGTAAACATCGCGTTCTACCGTTTCTTTGAATTTTCCGATACAAAACACCAGAACGCAATTCATATGTTTTAGCTATGTTTTTATTAAGTTCTTCATTATTAAAATCAACAATAAGTTTAGAAATTTCATCATCACGTTGTTGTTCTGCGAGTTCTGCGAGTTACTTGATAGGTTTGCCACGTTAACTTGTTTCTGTTGAACACGTTCAAACTTATGTTTATTAGATGAATGCGGTAATGGATTTCGCGAAAAGAAATCAGCATGACACATCCGTTTACCATCTCTATGAATAATGTCAAAATCAAATGCTTGCAAGAAAGCCCACCATCTATGCACTCTGGGAGTAAGATCTAGCTTTTTACGTGATGACTGTAACGAATTACAATCAGTGATAATAACAAACTTACGCCCATATAAATAATGACGGAAATGTTTAACAGAATTTACAACGGCAAGAGTTTCTAGTTCATAAGATAATATTTGGATTCTGGTGCTGTAGTACGTTTGCTAAAATAGGCAACTACATAAAGTTTCTTATTCTTTTTCTGCATTAGAATCGAGTCATATCCTAACGAACTTGCATCGGTATGCAATTCAATTGGATAATTTGGATCAAAGATCATTAAAACTGGTTCTTTTGTCAATATGAATATTATTTTCTGTCTTACATTTTCGTGGGACGGTTTCCAGTCAATATTACCTTTAGTAGATATTAAAAGGTAAAGTGGGGCCATAATTTGATAGAATTTAGGTACGAATTGACGAAAATACGAAGCTAAGCCTATGAACTGTCGTAACTGAGGTTTTAGGTGGTGGTAATGCAGTTAATGCCTCTATTTTTTTCGAATTGGGTCTTACTTCACCAACACTAACTTCAAACCCGAGATACTGTACATTTTGTTTCAAAAACGAGCACTTATCAATATTAAATGAAAATCCAGCTTTAGTAAGTGTTTCTAAAACAATAAGGAGTCTTTCTAGTGCTTCTTTGACATTACTAGCAACAATAATAATATCGTCCATGTAAACGACAACGAATGAATGTGCAAGTTCACCTAGTGATTTAGTAACTGCGCGTTTAAAAACTGATGGTGCGTTTCGTAAACCGAAAGGCATAGTTAAATACTCATATTGTCCGTCAAGTGTAACAAAAGCAGTTCGTTCAACAGATTCTGGGTGAACAGGAATCTGATGAAAACCACTGGCCATATCCAAAATAGTAAAATAGTGACTTCTATGTAATCTCGCAATTTGATCCGAAATATGAGGAAGGGGTACCTATCGGGTATGGTATTATCATTTAATTCGCGAAAATCTACGCACATACGATCTGTACCGTCTTTCTTTTTAACAAGTAATATAGGACATGCAAATGGTGAACTACTAGGACGAATGATATTAGCATTTATCAATTCATTAATTCTATTACGAACAACATTTCTTTCCTCTGGACTTAATCTATAAGGACGTCGACAGACTGTCTTATTAGGATCCATTAATCGTATCTGCATTGGATCGGTTTTGGCACGACTATTAGGTATGCCATGAATAAAATAATTTTTAAAATCATTTAATACGGAAAGTAATTTTGGTTTAAATTCTGATGATACATCAGTATTTACTTTATCAAAATCAACGATTATACTGTGACCCAGACCTTTATTTAAAGGAGGATTAACAAATAATTTATATGGGTTCTTGTCAGACCGGAGAAAGGACAAGTACTAGGATTGTTGTAAATGAGTTCGTACTTACAATTTGGTTTAACAAATAACAAATATTTATTCACACGTAATTTTAATACAATGTTTCTTCTGACTTTCAACTGTCTTCTTTGAACACACACTTCACTCACAAACGTGACTGTTTCTTGTGACTCTCTTGTAACTCTGCGACTGTGACCGTAACTCTTGTAACTGTTCTGTAACTGTTCTGTAACTCCCCCTTCTTACTTACTAACCTAACCTATTTATACATTACTCCAAAGTGCTAAGTCAGCAAAGAGTTAGCTAATACATAAACGGTATTATTTTGAATACTTGACCTCAATACAACATGCTCTACTTTACTTAATTGTATTCACTAAGAATGTGCTGACTTTGACTTGTTACATTCCTCCCTTCTTTGAGGAATTTGCTTCCTGGAAAGGAGTACAATTCCCAGAAGCATCATTCTTACTCTACACTTATTGTCTCTACATGACCACATTGAACTTCACAACATTGTCTGTATTGAGGCATACCAACGTATTGTCAACATTGTTTTCTTCTCTGATGTCACCTCCCTTCTTTGGAACTGATGGGCTGCCACGTCACACTGCTCTCCTCGCAACTCTGCACTTAGAGCTCACGTTGGTGACATTGTTTCCTCATCGCTTCTCTTTTGGGGGTAGTGACTTCTCGGGGTGTGGTTGGTTGCATCCTCACTACTTGTTGCGCTGGCTGGTGGTCTTTCCTTACTAATATAAACTAAACAAACAAACAAAATATTTTCTTATTCTAATCTAGCTATCCCTGCTGTGGTTCCACGACTGTTTGCTTAATTTCATTTGTCCTGGTTCTCTAGGGGGCGCACTAGGTGTTACAACCCCAGGATTTCCCATATCTTCATCGTGATTTATCGCAATTGATTCTAGCTCATGTTCTTGTTCCTGGTTACGGTGACGTGTTCTGCGGTGGTGATTATTCAGAACGAGATGTGTCAACGTGTTCCAGAGACAAGCCGCCATACTAAATGTGCATCCCATTGTATTATATAAATTAAAACCATTAATCAATGCATCCAAAATGTATTTAAAAATTTTGAAAATTGCGTAAACCCCAATAAAGCCTGACATAAACATACCTATACTGGAGAACCAGCCCCACATTTGCTTTGCAGTAGATTTCGCCAAGTTTCTGAGGTCGCCCTTGGAAAATAGGTCGAGAGTTGTCAGACCCTGGTCTGCAGTGTCCCGTCCTACTACCCTCCTGGTTATTATGTTGGCTATGGCTTGCCGCTCTAGTCCGAAGATCAACGCATCTTGAGCCGACTTAATCTCTTTCTTTGAATAAATACCAGCGTTTCCAATATCATACAATGGTTTGAACTTGAATTCTGGTTCCCGCTGTACCTCCAGTACTTCCGGCTCGACACCTTGCGTTAGATGCGGACTGTAGCCTAACCATTTGTTGTCCATGTAGTACAGGGCCGGCGCCAGGTGGCTGCAATCTATCTGCTCGGCTTTGTCTTGCAGAATATGAGTCATTGGAGTCAGGAATAATTCTTCCTCATCTGCAAGCACTGGTAGCTCGTTGTAGCATTCTTCTACCCTTCGTATCTTCACTACCCTCGGTGTGCATTGCATGATGTGAATTACTTCGCCCATGACTCGCCCTACATACCCTAATTTATTTTTAATTAACGTGCTTACTGCATTAGGAGCTAGAGGAGCGAGCAACAGTCGATTACGCAGCATGTCCCGCTCAAGTAAGCATTGTCTGTGAATTACATCACTGTACATGTCTCTCATTTCTCGTTTAAATGATTGTTCTACGTACAGAAATTTAGTGTTTAAATATGCTAATAAATTTACATTTTTTGGATCTGGAACTCCATTTACTAAATATTTAATTCCGAAATCTTTTTTAAATGCTACTAATAATTTTGGATGTTCTGTTAGCCAGATTTCATTATTACAAATATTTGTCCTCTCTAATAATTTAACAGCAAAAATTTTTTCCCCTTCCTCCACTACAACATATTGTTTACGATCTCCAAATTCAGATTTTTCTGTACTCACCAAGCCTACTTCACCCTCATAAATTAGCGACATGCTGCTGCCATCGCACTGTCCAGTTGAGACTCGTTCCCACACTGTCTCTCCAATCTCCGTGTCCATGCAGTAGCCTCCTAGAAACTTACAAACTACACCACCTCTTAAACTAATTTCGTCTACTTCTAATTTCACTGTAGCAGAATAGTCTTTCAGTGAAATTTTCACCGTAGCCTGTACCGCTACGCCTTCCCAGGACACTCCATTCTCGATGAATGATCCTCCAGTACACTTGCCCGAAATATCTAGACCGCCTGCTAGAGTCAGTGATGCAGAAATTGTCCCATTACTTACTAGTTTATTTATCACAGCATTTCCCAAGCCTCTGTACATCTTGGTACGATGCATTAGCCGACACTCTTCTGGTCCGACTTCGTGAATATAGGTCAACAACCCTTGCTGAACTGAAGATGTATGACTGTGCATCCCGCAATGTTGAATTAGACGTGTTACTTCTACTAGACAGGTGTAGACTTGAACATTGTGAAATTCGTTTTCTTGTAGAATTTGTACACTGGCACGGGACTCTGTGTAGCCCTTGTTCACGTCCGGACATTCGGCCACGTCTTTAAGAGAAATGGTCGTGATGTTGGTATTTGGCCCTCTGCAGTCAAATCCAATTAACGCATAAGAGACGCTAATCAGACTGCATGCTGTCAGTAAGATTTGGAGTGGCTGCATCTGGAAATATAAAAAGAAAATCTATCGTCCTGGTGTTTGTATCCACGGAAGCTCTGGTGCTGGGCCCTTGCTGCGTGTATGGTAAGGCGTTGTGGGAGTATGAGGTAGAATCGGTGGTGGATCCTGGCCCATATTAAATTCCTGAAGCATCAGATGGTGCGGCAGCTGAAAATTTAAATTTGAGTCTGTTCTCGACTCCTCCGTCGGCTCCTTGGTTACTGCTTCTGTCTTCGCTTTGCTGGTGTTCTCAGTATCTGCTTTAAAAGGCTTCAGACGATTAACATGCACTTTTAAAATTTTTCCTGCAACATCTTTAATTTTATAATTAACGGGACCCATTATTCCAATTATAAAGTACGGTCCTGTCCATGGTTTGTTTAGTTTACGCGACGTTCCTACTAGTACTGTCGGGTCATGCAAGTATACTGCGTCTCCAACTTGGAATTTTGTTGATTTTGCGTTTTTATTAAATTGTTTATGAGCAATTTCTGTTGACTGTGCCAGATTTTGTTTCACTTTAGCGAAAACTGTGTGGAGTCTCTGTTTTAATTCAGCTGCGTAATTGTCATCGTAATCGTATCGTAATCGTATCGTAATGTCTGAGGTCTGGTGATGTCGTCATATGGTAACTCCATATCTCGACCATGCATTAAATAGAATGGCGTCTCATTTGTACTGTTGTGTACACTGCTTCGGTACGCCATCAATACGTACGGCAACCATTCATCCCAATCTGTCTGATCACGACTTACAAAGTGCGACAGAATGTCTTTGAAAACTCGATGACTTCTTTCTAAGATTCCATTCGTTTGTGGTCGGTAGGCGGCAGTTTGAATTTTTTCTGTGCCAAAGATTTTGCATACTTCTTTGAAAATTTGAGAAGTAAAATTCGCTCCAAGATCTGTCAATAATTGTCTGGGTGCTCCGTGTCTAGGTATTATCTCTTGAGCCAAAATTCTTGCAATTGTACTTGCTTTTTGATCTTTTATCGCAAATGCTTCTGGATATTTTGTGAAGTGATCTTGAAACGTTAGTATATATTTGTTACCTCTCATACTAGTTGTTAACGGTCCTACAACATCCATTGATACTCTCTGTAGCGGGGCAGTAGTTTCTTGAAATTTTTGTAGTGGTGCTGGCTTATGATGCGGTGACGTTTTTCTCTCATTACATGAGTGACATTTGCTGCAAAATTCTTCGATGTCTTTGCTCATGTTTTTCCAATAAAATTTTTCTTTTATTCTTTTATTGGTCTTCTCATACCCTTGGTGTCCGGCATATGGCAGATTATGGTAGTCATGCATCACTTGAAATTTCATAGATACTGGCACTACGAGTTTGTGATGTCTTTCGTCACCCGTTTTTTCTTTAAACAGCAAGCCCTCGGTATCTGTGAAGAATTCGTCCTTGGTTTTCAGCTTTTTAATTTCTTCATCCACTTCTTGTTTCTTTAAAATCGTGTATCTGTCCCAAATCGGTTCGAAATGTTTTTCTTTTACCTCAACCGTATTTATTGGTATCCGAGATAATACGTCAGCATTAATGTGCTTCTTGCCTGGCCTGTGAATGATTTCAAAATCATGTTCACTCAGTGTTAGCGCCCATCTTGCTAAACGTGAATTGCTGCCTTTGAATGTCATCAACCACTTCAATGGTTTATGGTCTGTTATGACGGTGAACTTGCGACCATATAAATAGCAGCGATAGTGTTTTACTCCCCAGCATACGGCTAAACATTCCCATTCTGATGTGGTATAGTTCATCTCGGCTTTCTGTAATTGTCGGCTAGCGAATGCTATCGGTCTTTCGTACCCTCCAATTTTTGACTTAGAATAGCGCTGATTGCTTTTCCACTGCCATCCGTTGATAGAATAAATTCTTTTGAAAAATCTGGATGTGCTAAAACTGACTCAGAACATAGTGCATTTTTTAATGAATCAAAAGCATTTTGACATTCTTCTGTCCAGACAAAATCTGTATCTTTTTTCATCAATTCTGTTAGAGGCTTTGCGATTCCTGCAAAGTTACGAACAAAACGTCTGTAAAAGCCCACAAGCCCAGTAAAAGCTCTAATTTGTTTTACATTTTTAGGTTTTGGATAATTTTGAATAATAGAAATTTTATCGTCGTCTGGTTTTACTCCATCCCCCGTTATAATGTGACCTAAATATTTAGTTTCTGATTTTAAAAATTTACATTTACTTGGCTGTAATTTTAAATTTGCTTGTCTCAATCTGTAAAAAACATCTCTCAATCGCTTCAAATGCTCTTGTACTCCTCCACCGTTAAAAATAATAACATCATCCAAATATACAAGACATTTCTCACCCCGCAATCCTGCTAATATACTATTCATCAGCCTCTGGAATGTGCTAGGTGCGTTCGCTAGCCCAAATGCCATTTTAGTGAACTGGTAATGTCCTCCGTCTGTCGTGAATGCTGTTTTCTCTTTATCCTGTTCCTCCAACTGAACTTGATAATAACCTGATGCTAAATCTAGTGTTGTGAATAGATTTGCATCCCCTAACTGATCCAAAGTTTCTTGCATATTAGCAACAGGGAAATAGTCCCTTTTTGTTACTGCATTTAAGCCTCGAAAGTCTATGCACACTCTGATCTTCTTTTCTCCGCTCTCTGATTTCTTGGGTACCATGACAACAGGCGCTGACCATGGCGAATCAGATGGCTCTATCACCCCAGAATCAAGCATTTTCTTGATTTCTTTCTTTAAGGGCTCCTTCTGACTAAACGGCACCCTGTACGGTGCTTTCGCTATTGGTTGCACATCCCCTGTAATTATTCTATGTTTTACCTTGTGTGTGCACCCCAATTTGGTATCCTCCCAGAGAAACACATCCTCGTATTCTCTCAGTAGTACCAACAATTCCTGTTTCACCTCGTGAGACAGGTAATTTAACTGCAATTGCTCTTCCATTTTCCTTATGCCCAGTTCTCTCTGAACTGCATTTATTTGAACCTCATTTGACTTTATTTCCCTTAGTCCTTCTGGTTCCTCGTTATATATTTCTGATTTTCCTAGGATTGTATTTTTACTTACTATTATCTCCTTGTTGGTAATGTTGATCAACTTCACGGGTATCTCCTTTTTTGCTTTTGTGAGTACTCTTGCTACCATTAACCCGTGTATTTTTACTTCTACAGGCTCTACCAAGATATCATGTCCAGGGTTCATGACGTCCTGAACGGCTGTACACATAAATTCACAATTTGGTAAAATCCTCTCTGTACTCTTCAGTCTAACCAATCCACTGGTTTGTGTAACTGGTTTTTGTTGCTTTAGCGTACGGACCTCCATCTTGCAAATTTCTGCATCCATGTTTGATAACTTGCTATCAGCCTGCTTGTCTTCCGTGTTATCGCCCTGACCTACGTCAACTTCGTCACGCCTCCTCACTGCGTCACAGTGTTCTCGTGTTTCCAAACTCGCTGTCGTCAGCATTTCTGTCGCTACGCTGTCCGCCATCATTCTGATGCTTGTATTACGTAACACAACTTCCTCTGTACAATAATTGATACTTGCATTAAAAAATTTGAAAAAATCGCGACCCAAAATACCATCTGCTTCTAATTTTAAATTATCAGAACAAACAACACAATTGAAGTTAAGTTTCAACTCATTAAAATAAAATTTTACGTCAGTTACTCCAAAATAAACTAATTCGCAACCTGAAATTGAAGTTAACGTACCGACGTTTTTCGACTCTATTTGTTGCCCCTCAACAATATTTCTTTTTATTAATGAAACAGCCGAACCCGTATCTACTAAAAGTTTTACTGATTTATTATTTATAAAAGCTATAACAAAATTTGGAATATCTACAATTTCTGAATTTTTACTGATTTGAGTGATTATTATTGGTTTATTTTGACTTACTAATACCTCCCGCGGTGGGGCGCGTGCGAGAGGGATCGCTCGTTTAAATGCTGTGTGTTACGTGTATCTTGCGTATATCTGTTTTGGTTTTCAACTCTGTTGTTTCTGTGGTATCCATTACCTTGATCTGGCGGCGGGTTTCTGTATCTGCTTGTGTTGTAACTTCTATTATATCCATTGCCCTGGTATGACTGTGAATTTCTGTATCTTTCTGGATTTGTGTTGTAATTTCTGTAGTTACTTCTTGTTCTCTCTCGGCATCCGACAGCTATGTGACCTGGTTTTCCACACTTCCTGCATGTTTCTCTTCGTTTGCAGTCATTTTGAAAATGGTCAGTGGCTCCGCAAATAAAACATTTTCTTACCTCACTTGACTTTGCCGGTCTTCTGTCTACCGCGCCAATTTCTAAATTGCACATCTTTTGTCGTAGAACTTCCATTTCTTCTCTTTCTGCCATCGATACGGCATCTTCAAATGACAAATCTTCCTGTGTGTCCATTATTACTCTTATAAATTTCTTTATTTCTGACTTTAACCCATTTTTAAACTGGTACAAACATAAGTTATTTGCAAAATCTTTTTGTACGCCTTTTTCTTTTAACAATTCCTTTTTTAATTTTCTTAGCCTTTGTGCGAACTCTTGTACATTTTCGTTTATTTTCTGCGTGCAATCTGATAAGTCATGATAGATCTGTCCTGGGATTCGTTTTTTTGTGAAACGTTCTAAAAATGGTTGTGCGAATGCATCTAGTTCTAGTGTACCTCTATGTAGTTCTTGATTTTGCATGTATAGTTCGAAAGCTTCGCCCGTCAGTCGTAATCTAAGTATGTCCACTGTCTCTGTCTCGGTCCATCCTTCAATATCTTTCCGTATTCTGGCTTTAGCAAAAAATTCTTCTGGGTTTTTCCCGCAAAACGTCTCCATTGCATTCGCAGCATAACTATATTGACACTTACTGGCGTTAAACCTACTTTCCAGCTCTCTTACAACAGGCCTTCCATCTGACTTACTCACGATATTTACTTAGCAAAATAAATTTGAGAAAGAGAAAAAAAAATTCCTAATACTTGCTTTTCCGCGAGCGGACCAAAAACGATTGGCCCCCTCTGATCTGACAAAATATCCCTTTACCGCTGCCACCAATTTGTAACCCAGACCGGAGAAATAACAAGTACTAGGATTGTTGTAAATGAGTTCGTACTTACAATTTGGTTTAACAAAAAACAAATATTTATTCACACGTAATTTTAATACAATGTTTCTTCTGACTTTCAACTGTCTTCTTTGAACACACACTTCACTCACAAACGTGACTGTTTCTTGTGACTCTCTTGTAACTCTGCGACTGTGACCGTAACTCTTGTAACTGCTCTGTAACTGTTCTGTAACTCTTCTGTAACTGTTCTGTAACTCCCCCTTCTTACTTACCTATTTATACATTACTCCAAAGTGCTAAGTCAGCAAAGAGTTAGCTAATACATAAACGGTATTATTTTGAATACTTGACCTCATTACAACATGCTCTACTTTACTTAATTGTATTCACTAAGAATGTGCTGACTTTGACTTGTTACAATACGTTCACTTAAATTGCACACGTCAACAACGTTTACCTTAGACAGCTTTAATCTCTATCAAAGGTCATATGCACATCTAACCCTTGGCTCAAAATTTCACGACCAATCATGATATTATTTTTTAAACAATAGTCAGGTAAAACATGAAATAAAATATCAAACGTAATATCATCAATTTTAACAAGAGACAGAATCTGTAAAGAACTCTTTACATTTGTTTGACCAATACCAATTAAAGTAATTAAATTATTAAATCGTTTTCCACTAAAATTTAATGATACTATTTTTTTTGATAAGTGAGCATTCCGCTCCTGAATCATAATAAAATGGAAAGGCTTCACCAGAATGATGCAGTATGCCACAAGGTACTTTAATAAGGCATAGGTCTACACGCCGTTCGGTTGACGGTCCGGCGCCGCTACTGCTTCTTCCTTTGTTGCTCACACTAGAGCAATGTGATGCGTAGTGGCCAGCAGATCCACACTTGAAACATATGACATGTTTAAATGAGGAATCCTTCGAATGTTAACTCTTGTAGCTTGATTTTTCATCTTTCCGGGAATGGTGTTTCCTTTTCAAACGGCAGTCAATCGATGTGTGACCCAGCTTGCCACAGCGAAAACATTTAATAGCTGAAGAAGTAGATTTTATTCGTTTATCTTGAGTTCTATCATTTTCATTTTGAGTAGAAGATTTTAGTTTTAAAAATGAAAATGCTTTAAGTTCTTGTTGTAATTAATTTCTTGTTGAAATTTCAGAAGTAAAAGCAAGACGTTGGAGGCGACGTTCAAACTGTGAAACATGGGCTAACACCGTTGAAACAGCGATCTGCTCAATGTTTAAATCTTTCCATCGAGACATTAGTGACGTAATTAGGCGAGCTGCATACGCCGCGAGAGATTCGCCTTCTTTTGGTTTATCATTATGTAAATTAATTAAGCACGCCGCTGTTGTTGGACAGTCATATCTTGAGATAAAGATATGTTTAAAATAACTCCACGTCATTCCAGGCAATGACACTTGCGATAACCAAGCAGATGCTGAGCCTTTTAAAGCTTTACTGAGCGCTATCATCAATGCAGCGCCCTGCAGTGGTTGATTTAGCATGCACATACTTGCCGTAGTAATCCATGTACGTGCATCCACTTCTACCTTTTCCGGATCGAATTTTGGTAGAGTGATATCAGTACATTCTGTTGGCGTCTTCATTGCTTGTATCAGCGCCAAAAAGTTCTGATTTTGCTGTTCAAAAAGTGATCGCCATTTATCGTCACTATCACTTTCATTACACATTGCTTCTTGTGGTGGTGCGTATCCCACTTCTGATCTCGACGGAGGCACCGAAAAACAATAAAGTTGTTATTTTACTGCTTAAAATTAATCATGATTTTTTTTTAGTTTTTTGCAAATAACTTACCGTCTGTAAAAAATATCGAAAACTTTTTGGAAGATAAGTTATAGGAAATGAAATATTCTACAAAAAATGTTCCATGGAATTTTCTCATAAAGTTTTTGGTTGCGTCGGAAAATTAAAAAAATGTAAAAATTTAATATCAATCTAACTCTATCGTTAAATAACTTTTGAAAAAATAAATATATCAAAAAATTATAAGAGACCTTTTTTGTAGAGCGTTAAATTTTCTACAAGAGCGTGTTTTGATCATTTTAAAATAATTTCCCTAACGTGAGTTACAAAATTCCAAAGTCCAAGAGAACGTTGTTCTCATGTTATTTAAATGGGAAATTGAAATTGACGATGCGGCATCTCTTAATATTAATATTAAGAGCTCTAACTTTCACAGGATTTTTTTTATCATTTCTAATAACATTTTCGATATAATTATGAAAAAAAAATTTATCGATTTTGATGAGATTAAATAGTTGCAAATAATTTCCACACGGGATATACGAGAAATCAGTAATATATTTATTATATTCATGAAAAGAAAACAATACACAACGTAATTAACAAATCTTGAAACAACAGTAAGTATCGGTAAAACAGGGAGCGTTAGTTGATGTAAAATAATAAAAGAGGTGCTGCAATCGTGCGCGGTAAAAACAAACTACTCAACACTCCCGCTTTGTTTTTAAAGCGTTGATCTGACTCTTTCTCAAGCTCTCTGTTGATATTGATTCTTCATGTTGACTCCAAGTGCCTCGCGATGAAATTTGTGTTACTGTAGTGGCAGCGGCTTTGTCAAAATATCTGCGTGTTGCTCCTTCGATGATATATATTCCAGGACGAAATCTTTCTCAGCATACCTCTCACGTATGTAATGATGTTTTACATCAATGTGCTTCACCCTTTTGTGAAAAACAGGATTCTTTATCAAACTTATGGCACTCTGATTGTCCATAAAGAGTGTCGTCGGAATATCCTTCACATTAAGCAGCTCCTTGACGAGTCTCTTCATCCAAGCTATCTCCTTCGCGGTCTGACAAGCTGCCATGTACTCTGCATCCGTTGTCGATAGTGCAACACATTGTTGTCTTTGCGAATTCCATGATATTGTTCCACAAGCAAATTTAAGAACATATCCAGTTGTCGATCGACGACTCTGAAGATCTCCCGCAAAGTCTGAATCGCTGTATGCCATCAGCCTCCTCGTCTTGTCGCATTTGAAATGAATTCCGTGGTTAATTGTGCCCTTCAGGTACTTCAAAATTCTCTTGACAGCCTTCCAGTGCACGGTCGTCGAATTCTCAAGGAATTCTCGATACGGTGCTGTGGTGATGTCCTACGGGTCTCCCGCTTGCCCCGGTGAGTACAGTTCTTGGTTCGGATCTGCTGGAATTGTTAAAGGGTTAGCATCTTCTAGCTTAAATAGTTCTAAAACTCTTCTCGCATATGTTTCTTGGTGAATAAAAATTGATCCATCTTCATCTTTCTCTATTTGTATCCCCAGAAACAGGTTCACATCGTTGTGCGTAATTTAGAATTCAGTCTTGAGCTCCGCGAGAAGTTTGTCGATGAGAGATCGATCCTTCGCAATTATCAGTCCATCATCTACGAGTATATATAGCCAAAATCAGACTTTGACTGCTGTTTTGACTTATGAACACGCAAGTGTCGGCGTCTGTTGATTTCTGGCTGAATTTCTTGAGAAAATTTGTGAAACGACGGTTCCAACATCGAGAGGATTGTTTTAAGCCATACAGGCTTAGTCTCAGCTTGTATACCTTTCCAGTGGTGTCGCTGTAACCCTCCGGCTGCTGCATGTATATATCCTCATCGATGTCTCCGTATAAAAAAGCGGCCTTCACATCAAATTGCTTAATCTGCATATGCTCAGACGCGGCCACAGTAAGAATAGTGTGAATCGAGTCGAAACGAACGACAGGGCTATGTGTCTCTTGATAATCAATGCCCTCTCTTTGTCGAAAACCTCGTGCAATAAGCCTCGCTTTGTATCGATGAATGTTTCCATCTGCATCTCGCTTCAACTTGTATGTCCATTTGCAATCGATAACTCTCGCATTCATTGGCGCCTCAACAAGTTCCCAGACGCAATTCTTCGTGAGAGATTCGAACTCCTCGTTCATCGCTTGTTTCCACTGTGTCATCTGCTCACTCTGCACTGCTTCACGGTATGAGAGAGGCTCTTGTCTCTCAGCTAGGAACAGACTGCTGATGAAATCGCGATATTTGTTAGGTTGGCTCAATGTTCTCCTGTCTCGGAGTTTGTACGCTTCGTTCTGTGCCTGATCTCTCTCGTTGTTATCTTCTGCTTCTTTCACTGCTGCTGCTGGCGCCTCCTCGACTGCCGGCGCCTCTAGTTGGGGCTCTTCTTCGGCGTTTTCCTGCTGAACTTCCTGTTCCTCGACGTTTTCTATCGGTTTATCTTCAACGTTGGATTCTTCGTATTCGCTCAGAGAGCGTTCATCCCCAAGCCATACCTCGTCGTCATCGCGCTCACTCGACGCGATCATTTCGCCAAATTTAAACTGCATCACGTATATTTTTCCTTGACGAACACCTATAGCAATGTCTTGACCGTTCTTCACCAGTTCACACGCTGCGTCAGTCGAATGCATTTTTAGATTTTTCTCTAGAGCCGATCCGACAGAAAATAGGTTAAATTTCAATTTCGGAACATATAGTACGTCGACGAGATGATTTTCGTTCCATTCTTCTCCGTTAAACATGATAACGTTCATGTTTCCTTTCCCGTAAGCCTTGATGTATCCTCCATCGTCGATGCGTACTGGCATAGCTTCGTTGAATGGTTATACGTCACAAACCATTCTCTCCGGTTGGACATATGGTCGCTGAATCGAGGAACCAGCTTGAATTTTGAGCTGCTTGTTCGGTTTCTGCAGTGAGAGCTATGCTTAGTAAGCTTTCGCCGTGTAGCTTCTTCCTTGGAGCTTTGTTGAAGTTCGCTGATCCTTCGTGATCGTCACCTTTACGCTGCGAACATTCTCTGGAAAAGTGTCCAGCCTCACCGCATACGTAACACTTCCCAGGTTTCGAAAATGCTCTCGACGTTCCTCCTCGTTCGCCTCGACCACCTCGTCCTCGTCTTGATTTTCCTCGTTGCGCATACATTGACAATGCGTTCCCATTTTTATCTTCTTGCGATGTGTTTCTCGATTCTTCCGTCATGAGACGTGCTTTTAAATTATCGAGTTTGCGTTCTGCCACAGGAGCTGATTCCCACGCGCTGACAAAGTGACGATAGCTTGCAGGTAGAGTCATCAGAATTTTTGTAATGATCATCGAATCGGAGATCTCTTCATCCATGAGCTTGAGCCTGTGCGCAATGTCCTCCAGTTTGGCGATATGTGTTGCTATGTTGTCGGTTGATTTCTTCGTCGCATTGTACCAATTTTGTTGCAACATGTGCACACTCGCCTCTGATTTCTGCTCATAGATCGATGAGAGTTTCAGCCACATCTCCGCTGCTGTCATGCAATTAATGATGTGGAGTGTCGGCTGATCCCCAATCGTCGTGACGATTATCTTTTGTGCCACTGCATCGAACTTGTTCCATTTCTCGATCTCTTTCGCATGCGTAGCTTGTGCCACCTCATTCGCAGTTGCAGTGATATTCTCTGGTTTTACGTCCGTTACCAACGTAACGTTCAATGCTCCATGCGAATTCAGGAGTACTCTTACCTGGAATTTCCAGATGCTCCAATTGTCGATACTCTTGAGTTTCGTGACTCTCGATATTTCACTTTCCATTTTTTTCGGCTATATTTTCCACAATTGCACCAGAACGGGATAACCTCAAAATGTTCTGCTTTCCAAGTTTTGCAGTTCTCACTTTTATTTTTCTTTCCACTCAAAACTATTTCTCGCAATATTTGCCTGGGCCCATAACCTGATGAGATTAAATAGTTGCAAATAATTTCCACACGGGATATACGAGAAATCAGTAATATATTTATCGTATTATATTCATGAAAAGAAAACAATACACAACGAAATTAACAAATCTTGAAACAACAGTATCAGTAAAACAGGGAGCGTTAGTTGAAGTAAAATAGTAAAAGAGGCGCTGCAATCGTGCGCGGTCAAAACAAACTACTCAACAGATTTTTTTGAAACAGTCTAATATATATATATATATATACACATTTTTTTTTATTTAATTCTATTCTTTCTGATTATTTAGTTTCGTTAAAAATACTAAACTTTCTCAAGAAAGTTAACCCGCTGGCTTCCTGTACCTGAGGAAGGCTGGTGGCAACGGTGTGACAATATCCTGCCTTCTGGTAGTGATAGATGTTGCCGAACTCTATATGAGTTGATCCGCTGGTTTCCCTATACGTGGGGACGGCTAGTGGCAATGGCGCTACAATATCCTGTCGGTTAGACGGTGATAGGTGTAGCCAACCCATCGGTGTTCACTACAGTTGGTAGTGAGCTGTGTCGGTGAACCCAACGGCCTATCTGTTAGCCCGAGTTCCTATACTGCCTCTGGAGGAGGTATATCATTGATAATTCCAGTCTAATTAACCTGCAGCGCTCCAATGGTGGGGATTGATGTGCGTGACTCTGCGACGAGACTCTCACTGAGCTTTATGTCTCAAACTCACCTTTATTTACAGGAGACGGCTGATTAATTTACCTGAGTCACCTGACTCACCTGACGCGGCGTGTATACCTACATCTGGTTCACGCCATATCATCACACACCCTGACTATATATACAGTTTGTATAATTATTGTTTCACCCTCATTTTAATATCATTTAACTGTACACTCTAACCACGTTAATATATATATGTGTGTTAAAAAAGTTCCGGGACGGTGAAATATCTCGAGAAAAACACATCGAATCAAGAAACCAAAAAACACGTGTTTCATATTTTGCAAAAACCTACTAAGCACACTAAACACAAACCCCAATCCCCACCCCCAAGGGGTGGGGCGGAGGGCAACGTTGAAACCTTAAATGGGAACCCTCATTTTTTATTACAGATTCGTATCCTGCGAAAAAAATAAGTTAATTTTATCTGAAACCTTTTTTTCCAATTCGGAATAGATGGCGCTCTAAACGCAAAAATAAGTTTTGACATGATTCTGAAAGAAAAGTAAAAAACGGTCTAATATCACAAGAAATAAACATTGAATCAAATAAAGAAATCAACATAATCACAAATAGCCACAAGCCTTTTTTTGCAAAATATGAAACACATGTTTTTTGGTTTCTTGATTCGATGTGTTTTTCTCGAGATATTTCACCGTCCCGGAACTTTTTTAACAGCCTGTATATATATATATATATATATATATATATATATATATATATATATGTAATTCTGGGAGTTTAAGGATAATTATACGATTGCTATAATAATAGATTTATTAGTATTAATTAAATATATTACATATGACATATAAACAATCCTACCTATAATAATAGAATTGATTAAGAATCCCTTTATCCCTTTATACAAATTATATTTTATATAGCAGTCAAATACTTTTGACATGTGTTGTGTTAACAACTAATACTTTCAACTATCCTAACATCACAAACAAACTAGATAATAATATTATAATATTACACTTCCGTTGGTCGTAAACTCTTTTTTCAGATAAAAAAGAGTAATAAGGTACCAATTTATTGCTATGGAATAAATTTGCTTCTTTACTTTTTTTGTTCACTTCATAAATAGATTTGGAAAGTCTTTTCTTTATTTCAAATGGTCCACTTCTAATTTCATCCAATTTATTTCTATTCAATTTATTCCCATTTGATACATATACCAAATCACCTTCTCTGAATTCATATTCTTTTCTATTTTTATCGATACTTTTTTTATTTCTCTCAAAACTTTTTAGTGAATTTTTAAATGATTCTTTTCTATCTGTTTTTATATCATATTTTATCTCTAATTCCTTCGGTACGATCTCAAATGTCTTACCATATAACAGATAAGCAGGTGAAAATTTTGTTGTACTATGAACTGTATCATTATATTCTTTTACATAAATTTCAGCAATTTTAGTCCATGGTTTCTTATCCTTGTCATTATTTAATTTACATCGTATTCTATTGATCAAAGTTTGATTTAACCTTTCGTTTAATCCATTTGATTGTGGAGTATTTACTGAAGTAAAAATTAATTGAATTTTGTTTTCTTTCAAATATTCTTTAAATTTAGTAGAATTTAGTGCACTGTATTGGTCCACTAATAAGGTTTTTATATCATTTTCCTTTATAATTGGATCAATTAATTTAATATAATCGTCTGCAATTTGTCTTGTTGACGTTAAAATCCATGCGTACCTACTAAAATGATCCACAAGCAAATGTACGTATTTTTTTACAGATCTGTTCCCAACAAAACCACCAATTGTATCTATAGATACAATGTGAAATGGATATTCTGCTGGGCCTAATTTTGATAGTAAACCAATCGCTCTACTTGATCTAGATTTATTTTTTATGCATACTTCACAACCTTTACAAAATTGATCTATTATTTTATCCATATTCTTAAAATAATAAAATCTTCTTAATTTCTCAGCTATATGATTACTGCCTATATGTCCATAAAGTTGGTGTATTTTATTTATTTATTTTAAACCAAATGATTTTGAAACATAAATTCTTTTTCTGTTTTTTAATATTTTAAAACTAATATTATCCTCCTTTAGAATTCTCTTAGATTTTTCAATTTCCCCTTTAATAGATTGTTGATCATGAATTATTTCTTTTATTTGAATCATATTCACTACCTTCAAACATCTTTATTCACATGAACTTCTAAAACTGGATTTCTTGATAAAGAATCAGCTTCCACATTCTCTTTACCTTCTTTATAAATCACTTTAAAATTGTACTGAGACAAATACAACATCAAATCTCCCATTGCTTCATCCGTTCTTGATTTAGACTTTAAATTTATAAGTGGTTTATGATCTGTTATTACTGTAAACGTCTTATCTATCAAATAATATTGCCAATATAAAATTGCTTCTTTTATTGCAAGACCCTCCAAATACATTATTTCTTTCTTTTTTTGACTAGGCCTTAATTTCTTAGAAAAATATCCGACTGGATGAAGAATTCCATCCGATTGAGTTTGTTTCAAAACTGCACCTACTCCTGAACGACTTGCATCTACTTCTAGTACTATATCTTTCTTTTCATCATAAATTGCTAAAATTGGTGTAGTACATAAATATCGTTTAATTTCTTCAAAACACTCTTCACATTGTTCAGTCCATACAAATTTTTCATTTTTTTAAAATAAATTATGTGATGGTGCTAGTCTTTGAGTACAATGATCAATAAATTTATGATAAAAATTGATTTTTCCTAATAATTGACGAACCATCTTTTTTGTCGTGGACGTGGAAATTCTTTAATTAGATTATTTTTAATTGGATACACCTTACCATTTTCAATTACATGCTTAGCAAAACCACATTTAATTAATTTCAATTTAAATCCTTCCTTTTCAGTTGCTTCAAAAAATTGCTTAATGTGTTCTAAATGTTCTTCAAATGACTTTGAAAATATCATTATATCATTTATATAATTTACACAAAATTTACTTAGATTATACTTTCTAATCATATTTGCAACGTTCTTTGAAATATAGCCGGTGAATTCTTGAAACCAAATGAAAGTACTTTCCATTGCCAATGTCCTTTCTGTGTTATAAATGCTGTTTTCTTTCGATCTTTCAATCTTATTTGTATAGACCAAACAGCTGAATTTATGTCTAATACTGTAAACCACTTACAATCACCAACATTTACTACTAAATCTTCTATTCGAGGAAATGGTTGTGGTTCAGGTACTATTATTTTATTTAGTTCTCTAAAATCTATACATAATCGAGTTCTTCTTCCATCTTCTTTTTTATATGCTAATGTTACAGGAGATGCAAATGGTGAACATGATTCCTCAATTAGATCATTCTCCAATAACTCTGAAATTTGTGATTCTATTTCTTCTTGATCTGAGAATGAACATCTATATGATTTCTTTACAATATGTTTATCTTCTTTTAGTTTAATTTGTGCTTCACCACTGTTAAATGATCCAACATCAAATTTATTTTTGGCAAAACACAATTGATATCTTATATACTAAACGGCTTAATTCCCTATGTATATATAATTTCATCACGATCAGTCTGACAATTTTACAGCCTAGATGGTTTATTCGATTTATTTGCAACTTTTTTTATTTGATAGAAGTCAATCACGTGGAGTGCCTTTTGATAGTTTCAGATTTTTCGTGTACATGATGTGCGAGAAAACTTGAAAAAACATGCGTTTTTGGGGCAAAATCAACTAAGAGTGTGGAGGCTTTGAAATTTTTAAGAAGAACATCAAACGTCACTTTGACATTTCTCAGTGGACATGTCGCATTTTTAATTATAAATTATTTAAATATTAAATATTTTAGAGTAGTTTTGAAATATTTTACGAACATTGGGGGACTGAGGGGACGTTTTTATTATAATTACAAATTTGAAATATGTGTATTTAAAAAGAAATTTTTTTACAATCCACTATGAAGTTGGTTTTAATTGAAAACGTCAAATTGACAAGTTTTATAAAGTATACAAAAAGTATGGAGGCTTTGAAATTTTAAAAAGAACATCTACTCTAATTTTTACATTTGTATGTGGACATATCGCATTTTTGATTAAAAATTATTTAATTATTACATTTTTTGGAGAACTTTAGAAATATTTCACACATATTGGGGGAATGAGGGAACGTTTTAATTATAATTACGCATTTGAAATATGTGTATTTAAAAAGAAAATTTTTAACAGTCCACTAAAATAAAACGTCTAATTGACAAGTTATATAAGTATACAGGTAAATCCAACAAAATTTGTCTCCAGTACAGTAAAACCAAGCAAATTTTATCCACGGCAGAGTACAATTTAAAAAAAAAACCAGATAACTCGAATTGGAATCATTTGAGCACTTTTAAATTTTCTATCGGTAATACGAAAGTTATTTTAAAGGACATGTGGCAAAATTATAATATTTTCAATCGGCAATTATTTCAGTGAAATTGCTACAAAACCTATCGTGTTTGGCGTCATATTAAAGGGCTTTAGAAGAACTTTCAGATAAATGAAAAAAGTTGAAATTTTATAATAAGCAAATGTTACTTAAACTTAAAGTATTCCGAATCATACCGTGTTTAGTGTCATATTGAAGGGCTTTAAAAGAACTTTCAGATGAAATATAAAAAGTAGAAATTTTACGATATAGGTAATTGTTTCAAACTTAATAAATTCTATAAAAAAATGTGGAACTATCGAAAATTACATCCAACGGATTTTTAATAGATTAGCAAAATCTTTTCGGAAATAAAACACGTATTTAATTGAAATTTTAAGACTGTCAATTATTTCAAACTTAAAGTATTCCAAATTATGTTATGTTTGGTATCATATGAAAGGGCTTTAGACGAACCTTTATTTACATAAAATAATTAAAAAGTTAGTTTTTGAAAAAGCAATGAGCGTTCGCCGGAATTTGAACCCAGAACCTTTCACTCGCATGGTGACTGCAATTGAACTACAAACACTCGGCGAGTATTCATGCCTTTCGAGCAACGTTTAGTTGAAGAAATGCTAGAGCAGTCACCATGCGAGTGAAAGGTTCTGGGTTCAAACCCCGGCGAACGCTCATTGCTTTTTCAAAAATTATTTATAATATCTACAAATAAACAATTGTGTCAATAAACAAATTCTTATAACAAGTTAGTTTAGTTTTCGGAAATAACACACGTATTTGAAATTTTACGACCTTCAATTGTTTTAAACCTAAAGTGTTCCGTATCATATCGTGTTTTATATCATATGAAAGGGATTTAGAAGAACTTTCAGACGAAATAAAAAATATATATATTTCAACCGTCAATTGTTTTAAATTTAAAGTATTCGGAATCATGCCGTGTTTAATGTCATATAAAAAAGTTTTGAAAGAACTTGTAGATGGAATAAAGAAAAAAATTAAATATTACAACTGTTAATTGTTTCAAACTTAAAGTATTGGTGTCGTATAAAAAGGCTTTAGAAGAAAATTGTAATGAAATAAAAAAGTTGAAATTTGACCTATCGCGTTTGTATCAAAAAGAAAGATTTTTTAAAGGGTTCGCGTACAAAATAAATAATTTTAGATCCTCAATTGTTTTAGTGAAAATGCTTCAAAATTCTTCGTGTTTAGTATCAAATGAAAGGACTTTTGAAGAGCTCGCGTGTCAACTGTCCTACAAAAGTGAATTCTACTTCAGGGTCCGCGGAGCTAGCGTGAGGCCTGGCGAAGCCAGGGCGACCGCTAGTCTTATATACTAAACGGCTTAATTCCCTATATATAGTTTCATCACGATCAGTCTGACATTTTTACAGCCTAGACGGTTTATCCGATTTAATTGAAACTTTTTTTATTTGATAGGGATTACTTATGGGGAGTGCCTTTTGATAGTCTCAGATTTTTCGTGCACATGATGTGCGAGAAAACTTGAAAAAACATGCATTTTCAACTAAGAGTGTGGAGGCTTTGACATTTTTAAGAAGAACATCTACTGTAATTTTGACATTTGTCTGTGGACATGTCGCATATTTAATTATAAATTATTTAAATATTAAATGTTTTAGAGTAGTTTTGAAATATTTTACGCACATTGGGGGACTGAGGGGACATTTCTATTATAATTACAAATTTCAAATATGTATATTTAAAAAGAAAATTTTTTATGGTCCACTATGAAGTTGGTTTTAATTCAAAACGTCAAATTGACAAGTTTCATAAAATATACAGACAAAGAGTGTGGAGGCTTTGAAATTTTAAAAAAGAACACCTACTCTAATTTTGACATTTGTATGTGGACATATCGCATTTTTAATTAACAATTATTGAAGTATTTAATTTTTAGACAACTTTTGATATATTTTACACATATTGGGGGAATGAGGCAACGTTTTTATTATCATTAAGCATTTTATATATGTGTATTTAAAAAGAAAATTTTTGACAATTCACTAAAACAAAACGTCAAATTGACAAGTTATATAAAGTATACAGGTAAACCCAACCAAATTTGTCTCCAGTAATAATATACAGTAAAACCAAGCAAATTTTATCCACGGCCGAGTACAATTTTAAAAAACCAGATAACACGAATTGGAATCATTTGAGCACTCTTAAATTTTCTATCGGTAATACGAAAGTTATTTTAAAGGGCATGTGGGCAAAATTATAATATTTTCAATCGGCAATTATTTTAGTGAAATTGCAACAAAACCTATCGTGTTTGGTGTCATATTAAAGGGCTTTAGAAGAACTTTCATAAAAATGAAAATTGTTGAAATTTTACAATAAGCAATTATTTCTAACATAAAGTATTTCGAATCATATTGTGTTGAGTGTCATATGAAAGGACTTTAGAATAACTTTCATATGAAATTAAAAAAAAGTTGAAATTTTACGACTGTCACTACTTTCAAACTTAAAGTATTCCGAATCGTACCGTATTTAGTGTCATATTGAAGGGCTTCAAAAGCACTTTCAGATGAAATATAGAAAGTTGAAATTTTACGATAGGTAATTGTTTCAAACTTAATAAATACTATAAAAAAATTCACTCGCATGGTGACTGCTCTAACCAATTGAGCTACAAACACTCGGTGAATACTCATGCCTTTCGAGCAACTTTTAGTTGAAGAAATGCTAGAGCAGTCACCATGCGAGTGAAAGGTTCTGGATTCAAATCCCGGCGAACGCTCATTGCTTTTTAAAAAATTATTTATAATATCTACAAACAAACAATTGTGTCACTAAACAAATTCTTATAAAAAGTTAGTTTAGCAAAATGTTTTCGGAAATAACACACGTATTTGAAATTTTACGACCTTCAATTGTTTTAAACCTAAAGTGTTTCGTATCATATCGTGTTTGATATCATATGAAAGGGATTTAGACGAAATAAAAAATATATATATTTCAACCGTCAATTGTTTTAAATTTAAAGTATTCGGAATCATGCCGGGTTTAATGTCATATAAAAAGTTTTGAATGAACTTGTAGATGGAATAAAGAAAAAAATTCAATATTACAACTGTTAATTGTTTCAAACTGAAAGTATTCCGAGTCATGCCGAGTTTGGTGTGATATGAAAAAGTTTTGAAAGAAAGTTCAAATGAAATAAAAAAAAATTATTTTACAACCATCAACTGTTTCAAACTTAAAGTATTGGTGTATAAAAAAACTTTAGAAGAAAATTGTAATGAAATAAAAAAGTTGAAATTTGACCTATCGCGTTTGTATCAAAAAGAAAGATTTTTTAAAGGGTTCGCGTACAAAATTTCATAATTTTAGATCCTCAATTGTTTTAGTGAAAATATTTCAAAATTCTTCGTGTTTAGTATAAAATGAAAGGTCTTTTGAAGAGCTCGCGTGTCAATTGTCCTACAAAAGTGAATCCTACTTCAGGGTCCGCGGAGCTAGCGTGAGACCTGGCGAAGCCAGGGCGACCGCTAGTCTTATATACTAAACGGCTTAATTCCCTATATATAGTTTCATCACGATCAGTCTGACATTTTTACAGCATAGACGGTTTATCCGATTTAATTGAAACTTTTTTTATTTGATAGGGATTACTTATGGGGAGTGCCTTTTGATAGTCTCAGATTTTTCGTGCACATGATGTGCGAGAAAATTTGAAAAAACATGCATTTTCAACTAAGAGTGTGGAGGCTTTGACATTTTTAAGAAGAACATCAAACGTCATTATGACATTTCTCAGTGGACATGTCGCATTTTTAATTATAA
This sequence comes from Pterostichus madidus, assembly GCA_911728475.2. NCBI lineage: Eukaryota > Metazoa > Arthropoda > Insecta > Coleoptera > Carabidae > Pterostichus > Pterostichus madidus. The sequence goes on from OU452303.1 coordinate 16,915,497, forward strand.
ATTATTTAAATATTAAATGTTTTAGAGTAGTTTTGAAATATTTTACGAACATTGGGGGACTGAGGGGACGTTTTTATTATAATTACAAATTTCAAATATGTGTATTTAAAAAGAAAATTTTTTACTATCCACTATGAAGTTGGTTTTAATTGTAAACGTCAAATTGACAAGTTTTATAAAGTATACAAAAAGTATGGAGGCTTTGAAATTTTAAAAAGAACATCTACTCTAATTTTTACATTTGTATGTGGACATATCGCATTTTTTATTAAAAATTATTTAATTATTACATTTTTTGGAGAACTTTAGAAATATTTTACACATATTGGGGGAATGAGGGAACGTTTTAATTATAATTACGCATTTGAAATATGTGTATTTAAAAAGAAAATTTTTAACAATCCACTAAAATAAAACGTCTAATTGACAAGTTATATAAGTATACAGGTAAATCCAACCAAATTTTTCTCCAGTAATAATATACAGTAAAACCAAGCACATTTTATCCACGGCAGAGTACAATTTAAAAAAAAACCAGATAACTCGAATTGGAATCATTTGAGCACTTTTAAATTTTCTATCGGTAATACGAAAGTTATTTTAAAGGGCATGTGGGCAAAATTATAATATTTTCAATCGGCAATTATTTCAGTGAAATTACTACAAAACCTATCGTGTTTGGCGTCATATTAAAGGGCTTTAGAAGAACTTTCAGATAAATGGAAAAAGTTAAAATTTTATAATAAGCAAATGTTACTTAAACTTAAAGTATTCCGAATCATACCGTGTTTAGTGTCATATTGAAGGGCTTTAAAAGAACTTTCAGATGAAATATAAAAAGTTGAAATTTTACGATATAGGTAATTGTTTCAAACTTAATAAATTCTATAAAAAAATGTGGAACTATCGAAAATTACATCCAACGGATTTTTAATAGATTAGCAAAATCTTTTCGGAAATAAAACACGTATTTGATTGAAATTTTGCGACTGTCAATTATTTCAAACTTAAAGTATTCCGAATTATGCCATGTTTGGTATCATATGAAAGGGCTTTGGACGAATCTTTAGATAAAATAATTAAAAAGTTAGTTTTTGAAAAAGCAATGAGCGTTCGCCGGAATTTTAACCCAGAACCTTTCACTCGCATGGTGACTGCTCTAACCAATTGAGCTACAAACACTCGGCGAATACTCATGTCTTTCGTACAACGTTTAGTTGAAGAAATGCTAGAACAGTCACCATGCGAGTAAAAGGTTCTGGATTCAAATCCCGGCGAACGCTCATTGCTTTTTCAAAAATTATTTATAATATCTACAAACAAACAATTGTGTCAATAAACAAATTCTTATAAAAAGTTAGTTTAGCAAAATATTTTCGGAAATAACACACGTATTTGAAATTTTACGACCTTCAATTGTTTTAAACCTAAAGTGTTCCGTATCATATCGTGTTTGATATCATATGAAAGGGATTTAGAAGAACTTTCAGACGAAATAAAAAATATATATATTTCGACCGTCGATTGTTTTAAATTTAAAGTATTCGGAATCATACGGGGTTTAATGTCATATAAAAAAGTTTTGACAGAACTTGTAGATGGAATAAAGAAAAAAATTCAATATTACAACTGTTAATTGTTTCAAACTGAAAGTATTCCGAGTCATGCCGAGTTTGGTGTGATATGAAAGAGTTTTGAAAGAAAGTTCAAATTGTAAGATGCCCGTGCTCTCACAAATTATTAAGTTACTTAGATTGAAAGAAAATCACTGTTTGTTAACTGATTTATTAATAACAAGAAAAGAAATAATATTACATCGTAGTACAAAGAACAAAACACAGAATCTAATAATGTCTCTTCACTGTAGCGTGGCTACCGCTCGACTGACGGCGAGTGCCGAGTCACTGCTTCACGGGCAGCGACGGTCAGGGTCGGCTTGGCCCGTCTAGTGTTACAGGCTCCCCCTCAGGATTGCAGGTACGTCCTCGTGTGCAATACTGGTAGGTAACAGAGGGCTTCTTATGTCTTCCCTTTCTTCCGGCGACGGTGGCTGGCGGCCCGGCTACTCTCTTCCGGGGTCGTCCACGTTTCCGTAACGGACGCACGGGCGCAGGAATAACTGTTTCGTTAGAGGAGTGGAAGGGAGTTAGAGCTGATACGTGGTAAACACCAGCAGGGATCTCGGGTGTTTCCGGGAAAGCGACTTGGTAACTGGTGGATGAAACCTGTTTGCATATCATATAGGGACCATCCCTTCGGGGCGCAAATTTAGAAGTATAACCTTTTTGGACGTTACTAAGGGCATGTACCGTGACCATGACCTTGTCCCCAACCTTATATTCTGGTCCTATACGTCGTGCCTTATCAGCATATTGCTTTGAGTGGTCCTGTTGACGTTCATGTTCGTCTTTGGCTTCTTTTAAAGCTGTAGCAAACGTCTGTAAGTAAGGAGTGATTTGACATACGAAAGGCGAATTTTCGATGATGGCTCGTAAGTCTCGTTCCACATCAGCAGGAGTGCGTAATTCTCGAGCGAAACAAAGGTACGCAGGAGAGTGCCCTGTCGCTTGACATCTTGTGGAATTCATCGCGAATCGGATGCTTGGCACATGATCCATCCATTGTTCGTGGTGTTTTGATGCTAACATAGCTAACTGCGTCTTTAATTCTCGATTTTTTCTTTCGACGGGATTTGATTCGGGATGATACGCGGGTATAAGGGATTGCTTGAACCCTAGACAATGGGCAACCTTTTGCATGATTTGACTAATGAACTGCGGTCCATTGTCACTGATCACTCTTCGTGGTGTACCATATCTCAGGACTATTTCCTCTATTAATACTTTTGCACAATTTTCCGCGGTGGCATCTTTTAAAGGGAAAAGTTCTACCCAACGTGTAGTCGTATCTTCTATGATGAATATCCATTTATGTCCATTTACTGTAACCGGTAAGGGACCAAACAGATCAATAGAGAGAACTTCAAATCGTCTGTGATATATAGGAGTTTGGAGCAATCCAGCGGGTTTCAAGTTCGTGGGTTTATATCGTTGACAAGGTAAACAAGATTTTACATGTTTTCCTATGGAGCGACGCATACCCACCCAGTAGTAACGGGAGCTAATCTTCTGTATGGTTTTCTCCATTCCGTAATGTCCGGCGGTTGGTGAATCATGAAACTCATGCAGAATTTTTGGTATGAGCGATTGGGGTATCACAAGAACGGCTTCTTCATCATCGTTATCGTCCTTATACTTATGTAGGATCCCATTAAGTAATAAATATCCACGTTCTGTCCAGCGAGTAAATTCTTCTGGATCTTCACCGCTTTCAAAACAATCAACAATTTTCTTGATTTCCGGATCGGACAATTGTTGTTCCCTAAGTTCTTCCGCTGAAACTGTCGGTAAATCTATGGTAACATTAGATATTGTAATTTCATCAGTGTCTTGTGGTGGACGCGAGAGGGTGTCTGCTACCACGTTTGCTCGACCGGGGGTGTAGTCAATGTTCAACTCATAAGTTTGCAATGCTAAAGCCCAACGTGCGAGTCGTCCACTCGGTGATTTCAGTTTCATGAGCCAACGGAGAGCTTGGTGATCCGATATCACAGTTACGGTAGTTCCTTCGACGTAACCGCGGAACTTCTCCATTGCCCAAAGAACTGCCAGAGCCTCGCGCTCGGTGGTGCTATAATTTCTTTCGGATGCAGTGAGCAGTCTACTCGCATATTCCACGGGGTGTTGTTCTGGGAGCTCCCCCTGGAGGAGAACTGCCCCTAACGCGTATGCACTGGCATCGGTTCTCAGCACATACGGTTTTGCGGGATCTGCTTGTTGTAGAACTGGTGCCGTCGTCAGCAATTTCTTCAGAGTACTAAATGCTTCTTCTTGCTCAGAAGTCCAAATCCACTTTGCCTGCTTCTTAGTGAGGTCGCTAAGAGGGCGTGCAATGCTTGAGTAACCTGGCACAAATCTTCGGAACCATGATCCAGTTTGTAGAAATGTCAATAATTGTTTGACATTTTGTGGTCTTCTCATGGCAGCGATAGCCGTAATCTTTTCAGAATCGGGTTTAATACCTTGTGGTGTTATTAGATGGCCCAAGTATTTAATCTCAGATGCAATGAAGCGACATTTGGTACGGTTGGCGTGAAGATCGAATAACTGCAATCTTTGGAACACACGTCGTAAATCTTCAAGATGTTCCTCAAAACTGGAGGAGAGAACCACTATGTCATCCAAGTATGCTAGAATGAACATGTCCTTTAAACCCGAGCGAAATCGATCGATCAGTCGTTGGAAGGTTGACGGCGCATTTCTCAACCCAAAAGGCATTCGTTTCCATCTAAAATTCCCGAAGGGTGTGGTAAATGCTGTTTTGTCTCGGTCTTCCAGCTTCACGGGGACTTGCCAATATCCGGCTTTTAAATCTAAAGTTGACATATATTCAGATTTCTTTGTTGCGTGCAATAATTCGTCAATCCTAGGTAGAGGGTATCGATCTGGGATGGTTATAGTATTTAACCGTCGATAATCGACACAAATGCGGTATGAGCCATCCTTTTTGGGAATTAAAACGACAGGTGCAGCGTACGGAGACTCGCATTCTTCAATAATGTCGTTTGATAACATTTCGTCTAATTCCCGTTGTAAAAATTCTTTCTTTACGGGAGATAATCTATACGGCGGGACAGCGGTAGGTGTATCATCGGAAAGGGATATTCTATGTTCTGCAAAAGACGTAGGTTTTTTGTTAGGTGCAAATACAGATTCGAATTCAGAAAGAAGCTGCGACATCTTGACTGTTTGTTCCCTACTAAGATGCTGACCTTCATCGGTGCGAAGGAGATTTTTGACTTCTTGTATTTCAAGTACGGGGACAACGTTGTCACGTTCACCGAAAAACTTGTGTCGTTTTTCAGGATTGTCTGTGAAATACCAGTCGTTGTTGCCTACATCCAAGGTGATTTTTGCATCTTGAATGAAATCTACTCCGAGAAGCATTCTACTTTCAGTGAATTCGGGTATCGCAATTACGTCAGTTGGCACAAGACGATTATTTATTAGAATGTCGATCGAGAAGGTTTTTGTGACCACCTTACGACTCTTACCGTCTGCTAACTTGATATCCATTTTATCTTCAATATATTGATGTCCTCGTGCCATGAGGATATTATATAATTGAACCCCTGCAATTGTTCTTTTCGAGCCTGTATCTAAACATGCTACCCCGTTTAGTCCTAGGATCTCAATTTGTACCATAGGTCGACAGGTTGTTTTGTTATCAGTCAGTAAATTGGTAGAAAAGAAATCTAATGAGGAAGAGGAATCAGGAGTGGCGGTAACATTAGTACAAGTAGGACAGTTACTCCGTACGTACCCAGGTGCTCCGCATCCAAAACAGGTGAGCTGTGGTTTATTGACTTCCTTCTTCAACTCGGCTGCTGGTTGCTTACTACTCGGCTCCTGGTCGGCTCTGCTGTTCTTCTTTCGGCAGACATCCTCGGTGTGCCCGAAGAATTTGCAATTGGCACACTTGGGACGAAGTTTCTTCTCTGACTTGAAATTTTTCTGTTTGTCGGCCTGATGGGTTTGTGCAATTGTTTGTTTCACTTCGCGTTGCGCGTATTCAATGTCTTTAGCGCGTTTCAACAGAACTTGAAACGATTCAATATCTGGTGTTAATCTTTTGCGTATGTTATGATTCATTAGTCCATACACAATATCAATTTGTGCGCGTTCCGATAATTTATATGGCAATTGTGCCAGCAACGATCGTACGTAACACACAAAAAGTTCACTTGATTCATTATGATATTGTTCGCGGCGAAATATTTCTCGGAAAATTAAGTGCGGCGGTAATTTTCGCGAAAACGCATCTCGTAGTGCTCCGATTGCAGCATCAAAGTTTTGAATCGTGTCTTTTATGCCTCGCCACCACGTCGCGGCGGTACCCTCAAGTAACATTGATATGCCACGTAGGGCGTTATCTTCATTAACGGAAACACAATCTTTGAATGTTGTCACGGCATCAATAAATGCATCAACGTCCGATTTTTCACTACCGTCAAACCGCGCGGTACACTTAGAGAAGTTCCCGGAAAACTGGTTCACGGTTACCGGACTGATTGTTGCTCTACTTAATGTTTCGGTATTTATTCTCGCGGATGCTGTAACTTGTGACAATAATTCGACAAACTGTTCGTTTGTAAGAGTTACAGCTGGAGTTGCACTGGATTCCTCTTTCTTTGGCGGCATTGTTATCGCTATGTAAATACAACCGAAATTGCGCGTATCACATTCACATAGAAACAATGTATCACAGTGTTCGTGCTGAGTCAGCGACTAACCATGTAAACACAAGAGTTGCTGCGTCATAGTCTGAAACGCGTTGTCTTGAACTGAACTATTATTGTTCTTACGTGTCCGTTATTGTACTCCTTTGTTTAATATTTTCGTGTTCAGTAGCACATTACAATGATTTAATTCGGCTCTATGTTGGACGCCACTGTAAGATGCCCGTGCTCTCACAAATTATTAAGTTACTTAGATTGAAAGAAAATCACTGTTTGTTAACTGATTTATTAATAACAAGAAAAGAAATAATATTACATCGTAGTACAAAGAACAAAACACAGAATCTAATAATGTCTCTTCACTGTAGCGTGGCTACCGCTCGACTGACGGCGAGTGCCGAGTCACTGCTTCACGGGCAGCGACGGTCAGGGTCGGCTTGGCCCGTCTAGTGTTACAAAATGAAATAAAAAAAAAATATTTTACAACCGTCAACTGTTTCAAACTTAAAGTATTGGTGTATAAAAAGGCTTTAGAAGAAAATTGTAATGAAATAAAAAAGTTGAAATTTGACCTATCGCGTTGTATCAAAAAGAAAGATTTTTTAAAGGGTTCGCGTACAAAATTTAATAATTTTAGATCCTCAATTGTTTTAGTGAAAATGCTTCAAAATTCTTCGTGTTTAGTATCAAATGAAAGGTCTTTAGAAGAGCTCGCGTGTCAACTGTCCTACAAAAGTGAATTCTACTTCAGGGTCCGCGGAACTAGCGTGAGGCCTGGCGAAGCCAGGGCGACCGCTAGTCTTATATACTAAACGGCTTAATTCCCTATGTATATATAGATTCATCACAATCAGTCTGACAATTTTACAGTCTAAACGGTTTATCCGATTTATTTGCAACTTTTTTTATTTGATAGAGGTCAATCACGGGGAGTGCCTTTTGATAGTCTCAGATTTTTCGTGCACATGATGTGCGAGAAAACTTTAAAAAACATGCGTTTTTGGGGCAAAATCAACTAAGAGTGTGGAGGCTTTGAAATTTTTAAGAAGAACATTTCTCAGTATTCCGAATCGTACCGTATTTAGTGTCATATTGAAGGGCTTCAAAAGAACTTTCAGATGAAATATAAAAAGTTGAAATTTTACGATAGGTAATTATTTCAAACTTAATAAATTCTATAAAAAAATGTGGAACTATCAAAAATTACATCCAACGGATTTTTAATAGATTAGCAAAATCTTTTCGGAAATAAAACACGTATTTGATTGAAATTTTACTACTGTCAATTATTTTAAACTTAAAGTATTCCGAATTATGCCATGTTTGGTATCATATGAAAGGGCTTTAGACGAACCTTTAGATAAATTAATTAAAAAGTTAGTTTTTGAAAAAGCAATGAGCGTTTGCCGGAATTTGAACCCAGAACCTTTCACTTGCATGGTGACTGCTCTAACCAATTGAGCTACAAACACTCGGCGAATACTCATGCCTTTCGTGCAACCTTTAGTTGAAGAAATGCTAGAGCATATGAAATAGAGTTAGAAGAACTTTCAGATGAAATAAAAAAGAGTTATTTTAGCAAAAAAATTTCGGATATAAAACACTTATTTGATTGAAATTTTACGACCGTCAATTGTTCTAAGCTTAAAGTATTCCGAATCAAATCGTGTTTGATATCATATGACAGGGCTTTAGAAGAACTTTCAGACGAAATAAAAAAATTAAGACTTTACGATTGTCAATTGTTTCAAATTTCAAATATTCGGATTAATGCCGTATTTAATGTCATATGAAAATTTGGAAGAAATTTTATATGAAATAAAAAAAAAATGAAGAATGTCAATTGTTTTAAACATAAAATATTTTTTGGTATCAAATAAAAAGACCTCTAAAGGGATCGCGTGCAAATTATTTTTTTCGTTTCGCATTTGTTTTTGTGATCTTGCTTTTAAACCTATCGTGTTTGATATCGAATGAAATGTCTTTTGAAGTATTTTTGTGCAGCATTTAATTTAATTTTGATCGGCAATTGTTTCAGTGAAAGTGCTGAACAATCTATCGTGTTTGGTATCTAATGAAAAGTCTTTTGAAGAGATCGCGTACAAAATTAAATATTTTACGATTGGCAATTGTTTTAGTGAAAGTGCTTCTAAACTTATCGTGTTTGGTATTAAATGAAATGTATTTTGAAGGACTTGCGTACAAACTTTATTATTTTTCGATCGTCAATTGTTTTAGTGAAAGTGCTTAAAAACATATCGTGTATGGTATCAAATGGAAGGTCTTTTGAAGGGCTAGCGTAAAAATTTTGAAGACAAAACGTCAACTTGACAAATAATTTTTAAAAGTATGTAATAAAACAAAGCAAAATTTGTGTGCGGTAATAATATACATTTAAAAAAAAAAGAAAATTGACAGCAGCATTCTACAATGCAAAAAGTATATTTCAGCGATTTCCAACAGTTTTTTAAAAAAGAGAAAAATTTCAATTGATTTCATGTACATATAAAATATAAATGTAGAACATTATAAAAAATGACGGCCAAAAGATTTTTAATAGTTTAGCAAAATGTACAATTGTTTTCGTGAAAGTCTTTAAAACCTATCGCGTTTGTATCAAAAACAAAGATTTTTTGAAGGGTTCGCGTACAAAATTTAATACTTATAGATACTCAATTATTTTAGTGAAAATACATCAAAATTCTTCGTGATTAGTATCAAATGAAAGGTCTTTTGAAGACATCACGTACATAATTGGAGTTTTTTCAATCGTCAGTTGTTTTAGTGAAAGATCTTCGAAACCTATTGTGTTTAGTATCAAATAAAATGTCTTTGGATGGAATGATACGCAGAAATGTTTTAGATTTGTAATAATTGCATTTATATTGTGTCAACTGTCTTACAAAAGTGAGTTCTTCTTCAGGGTCCGCGGAGCTAGCGTGAGGCCTGGCGAAGCCAGGGCGACCGCTAGTCCTATATACTATTTGGACAAGGTATATATATTTGTTTATATATATATATATATATATATATGGATTCATCACGCCCATTTGTAAATCGCTACAGCCTAGACGGTTTATCCGATTTATTTGCAACTTTTTTTATTTGATAGAGGTCAATACAGGGGAGTGCCTTTTGATAGTCTCAAATTTTTCGTACACATGATGTGCGAGAAAACTTGAAAAAATATGCGTTTTTGGGGCAAAATCAACTAAGAGTGTGGAGGCTTTGAAATTTTTAAGAAGAAGATCTACTGTCACTTTGACGTTTGTCAGTGCACATGTCGCATTTTTAATTATAAATTACTTAAAAATGAAACTTTTGTGAGTAGTTTTAAAATACTTTACGCATATTGTGGAAATGAGGGGACGTTTTTATTATAATTATACATTTCAAATATGTGTATTTAAAAAGTAAATTTTTGACACTCCACTATGAAGTTGGTTTTAAAGCAAAACGTCAAGTTGACAAGTTTTATAAAGTATAAAGAATATGGTGGCTTTGGAATTTTTAAGAACAACATCTACTGTCATTTTGACATTTGTCAGTGGACATGTCGCATTTTTAATTATAAATTACTTAAATACTAAATTTTTGTGAGTATTTTTGAAATACTTTACGCATATTGTGGAAATGAGAGGACGCTTTTATTATAATTACACATTTCAAATACGTGTATTTAAAAAGTAAATAAATAATAAGTTTTATAATTTATACAGGTGAACTCAACCAAATTTGATCTCGATAATAATATACAGTAAAACCAAGCAAATTTTAGTATACGGCAAAGTTCAATTAAAAAAAACCAGATAACTCGAATTAGAATCATTTGAGCACTCCTAAATTTTCTATCGATAATTGTTTAATTAAAAGTGCTTCAAAACGAATCGTATTTGGTATATTATGAAAGTTCTTTTAAAGGGTACGTGGGCAAAACTAAAATATTTTCGATCGGCAATAGTTTTAGTGAAAGTACTTTAAGGCCTATCGTGTTTGGTATCAAATGAAAGGTTATTTAAAGGGCTCGAGTACAAAATTGATTATTTTTTTCATCGGTAACTGTTTTAGTGATAGTGCATCAAAACCCATCGTGTTTGGTATCATATAAAAGGTCTTTTGAAGGGCTCACGTGCAGAATTGGAATATTTTTCTTCGGCAATTGTTCTAGTGAAAATAATTTAAAACCTATCGTATTTGGTATCAAACGAAAGGTCTTTGAAAGGGCTCGCATATAAAATTTATCACTTTTAGATCGTCAATTGTTTTAGTGAAAGTAATTCTAAACTTATCGTATTTGGTATCAAATGAAAGGTCTTTTGAAGGGCTTGCGTACAAAATTTAATAATTTTCGATCGTCAATTGTTTTAGTGAAAGAGCTTAAAAAATATCGTGTTTGGTATTAAATGAAAGGTTTTTTGAAGGGCTCGAATGTAAAATTGATTCTTTTCGATCGTCAGTTGTTTTATTGAAAGTGTTTCAAAACATATTGTGTTTGGTATCAAATGAAAGGTCTTCTGAAGGGCTTGCGTGAAAAATTGTTTTTTTTTACAGATAATTGTTTTAGTTAAAGTGCATCAAAACTAATTCAGTTTAGTACGCATATAATTTTCTGATAGAATTATTTCAATTTCTAGACAAGTTAGAGAAATTTTGAAAATTGATTTAGGCATTAAATGATTGAGAATACATGTTTTAAACTGTTTTCAACTGATATCATGCTCATATAAAAATTTGAAAACAAAATGTCAGTTAATTTTCAAAAGTATATAGTGAAACAAAGCATAATTTGTCTGCAGTAATAATATACAGTAAAAACAAAATAAAAAATTGACCGTAGCATTCTACAATGCAAACAAAGGTAACTCGAAAGAACGATGTCAGAAATAATATTCCAGCGATTTCCAACAGTTTTTCAAAAAAGTTTAAAGAAAATTTTCAATTGATTTCATGTATATATAAAATATAAATGTGGAATGTCATCAGAAATTACGTCCGAAGGATTTTTAATATATAGCAAAATGTATTCGGAAATAAAACATGGTAGGTGTCATTTGAAAAGGCGTTAGAATAAGTTTCAGATGAAATTTAAAAAGTTGAAATTTTACGATAGGCAATTGTTTAAATTTAAAGTATTCCAAATCATAACTTGTTTGGTCTCATTTGTAAGGTCTTTAGAAGAACTTTCATATGAAATAAAAAATATATATTTTACGACCGCCAATTATTTTAAAAATAAAATATTCCGAATAATACTGTGTAGGGTATCATATGAAAGGATTTTAGAAGAACTTTCCGATGAAATAAAAAAGTTAAATTTTACGATCTTCAATTGTTTCAAACAGAAATTATTCCGAATATGAAAGGGCATTAGAAGAACTTTTAGATGAAATAAAAAAAAGTTAGTTTAGCAAAATGTTTACGGAAATAAAACACATATTTTATTGAAATTTTACGACAGTCAATTGTTTTAAACTTAAAGTATTCCGAATCATATCGTGTTTGATATCATATGAAAGGACTTTAAAAGAACTTTCAGACGAAATACAAAAATTTAAACATTGCGACCGTCAATGTTTTAAATTTCAAGTATTCGGAATAATGCCGTTTTTAATATCATATGAAAAAGTTTTGAAAGAACTTACGGTGTCAATTGTTTCAAATTTAAAGTTTGGCAATTCATACCGTGTTTGATATCAAATAGTAGGTCTTTTAAAGGGCTCGCATGCAAAATTGACTTTTTCGATCCGCAATTGTTTTAGTAAAACTGCTTCAAACCATATTGTGTTTGGTATGAAATGAAAGGTCTCTTAACGCGCTTGCATGAAAAATTTAAATATTGTAAAGGTGTTTCAAAACCTATCATATTTGGTATTAAATTACAGGCCTTTGAAGGGTTCGAATATAAAATTGGTATTTTTTCGACCGAGAATTGTTTTAGTGAAAGTGCTTTAAAACCAATCATGTTTGATATAGAATGAAAGATCTTTTGTAGAGCTCGCGTACAAAATTAAATCTTCAATTGTTTTCGTGAAAGTGTTTTAAAACTTATTGTGTTTGGTATCAAATGAAATGTCATTTAAAGGGCACTCGAATTAAATTGATTTTTTTGAGCGGCAATTGTTTTAGTGATACAGATTTAAAACCTGTTGGGTTTGGCATCAATTAATAGGTCTTTGCATGAATAAACGTACAGAATTGAAAAGTTTTAGATTGGAATTAATTCAGTTTATATTTTGTCAAATGTCATACAGAAGTGTACCTTACTTCAGTATCCGCGGAGCCTAGCGTGAGGCCTGGCAAAGCCAGGCCGACCGCTAGTCCATATACTAAAAGAGTAAGAGGTATATTTGTATATTTGTATATTTGTATGGATTCATCACGGTCAATTGCTCACCTCTACAGCCTAGACGGTTTGTCCGATTAATTTGAAACTTTTTTTATTTGATAGAGGCCAACTTGAAATGTGACCTTTTTATAAATTCATAATTTTATTACGCATGATGTGCGAGAAAACTTGAAAAAACCTGCGTTTTTGGGGCAAAATCAACTAAGAGTGTGGAGGCTTTGAAATTTTTAAGAAGAAGATCAAACGTCACTTTGACGTTTGTCAGTGGACATGTCGCATTTTTAATTATAAATTACGTAAATATGAAATATCTGTGAGTAGTTTTGAAATATTTTACACATATTGGGGATATGAGGGGACGTTTTTATTATAATTACACATTTCAAATATGTATATTTAAAAAGTAAATTTTTAACAGTTCACTGTGAAGTTGGTTTAAACGTCAAATTGACAAGTTATATAAAGTATACAGGTAAACCAAACCAAAATTGTCCTCGGTAATAATATATAGTAAAACTAAGCAAATATTGTTCACGGCAATGTACATTAAATACAATTTTATTATTATTTATTTAAATTTATTATCAAAATTCTAAATTTATCGTATATGGTTTAATACCAAAGTTTTGAAGGTCACGCATGTAGAAATGAGATTTTTTCAATCAGTAATTGTTTTAGTAAAAGTAATTCAAAACCTATCGTGTTTGGTATCAAATGAAAGGTCTTTTGAAGGGCTCGCGTAAAAAATTAAATATTATTAGATCTTCAATTGTTTTAGTAAAAAGGCATCAAAACCTATCTTGTTTGGTATCAAATGAAAGGTCTTTTGAAGGGCTCGCGTACAAAATTAAATATTATTCGATCGGCAATTGTTTTAGTAAGAGTGCATCAAAACCTATCGTGTTTGGTATCAAATGAAAGGTCTATTGAAGAGCTCGCGTAGAAAACTAAATATTATTCGATCGGCAGTTGTTTTAGTAAAAATGTATCAAAATCTATCGTGTTTGGTATCAAATGAAAGGTCTATTGAAGGGCTTGCGTAGAAAATTAAATATTATTCGATTGGCAATTGTTTTAGTAAAAGTGCATAAAAACCTATCGTGTTTGGTATCACATGAAAGGTCTTTGAAGGGCACGCGTACAAAATTGAATATTATTCGATCGGCAATTGTTTAAGTAAAAATGCATCAAAACCGATCGTGTTTGGTATCAAATGAAAGGTCTATTGATGGGCTGGCGTGCAGAAGTCGAATTTTTTCGATCGGAAATTGTTTTAGTGAAACTGCTTCAAAACATATCGAGTTTGGTATCAAATGAAAGGTCGTTTAAAGAGTTCGTGTGCTGAATTGGATTTTTTTATTGTCAATTTTTTAGTGCCAGAGCTTCGTAACCTATTGTGCTTGGTATCATTTAAATGTTTTTTAAAAGACAGACGTGCTGAATTGAAAACTTTTACTTCGGAAATAATTTGATTTATATAGTGTCAATTATCTTACAGAAGTGAATCCTATTTCAGTGTCCGCGGAGCATAGCGTGAAGGCCTGGCATAGCCAGGCCAACCGCTAGTTTATTAACTAATTCTATTATTCTCTTCTTCTTGTTTTCATCTAAATAATTTAAATTTGTTTTAAAATTTTCAATATTTAATGATGTAATTATTTCTTCTTACTTCGATAAATCTTTTTCTTCTTTTAAATTATTTTCTTCTGTTCTTTTTTTTTTCTATTATCTCATCTACATAAAATATTTTATTATTTATTTTCTGTTTTATTCTCAAATTTTCATCTTGTATCAATTTGAATTTTTTTATTGCATCTAAACCAAGTAGCAAATCAAAATTAAAGTTACTCTTCTTTACTACTATTAGATTTAAAGTATCTTCTATTTTCCCTATTTTCAAATGTAGGTTTGCCCGGCGTTTACAAAAATTCACACCACTTATAGTCTTTAAAATACTTTTATTAACACTTAATTTTGATTTTAACAAGTGTACTAATTTCTCATTAATTAACGAACATGTAGATCCATTGTCATAAATAGAATTTACTAATTTATTTTTATCTATGATCACTTGAATTTTAATTAATGAACATGGTGTGGATTTTTCCGGGCCAATTAGTATTTATATATATAATAGTTCGATCTACGCAAGTTGATTTTTTTAAAAGATATTTATTCGAACACTAGCAACGATGTTGCTTGGTACAAGCTTGATTCTAGACTAACTTAAAACTATGTTACATCTTACAAAGAATAAAGCAACTAATCAACGTAATATAATACCTTAAGATAAACAATATACTACTAAGCATTATTATAGGGGAGCTACGGCAAGATAACTCCTTCCTTCTTAAAATTGAGCCCCTTCTGGTAGGCGAATATCTTTGTTTGGGGATGAGACGTTGGTTCTGTGCTGGATCTTCTTCTGTCTAACATATTGAAGTACATAGTATGTTATTATAAATAAAAGTCTAACATAAAGTATAATTGTCCAAATACTAGGCCTATGCCAATTGAGAGGTTGATTATTAATCGAACAACACTTCACAATTATTTTCTTTAATGAGACACACCACTTAGAACTTTCACGTCTGCACTTTGTGGGTAGTTAAACTGAAATTTTTCTTCTTGGGGAAATGCTGCGAGGTACTGGTTGATTTCTGGAACGATCTCGATGTAGTTTCTTTTGGTATTCAGCTTTATGTGCTGACATTGACGAGAGTTGTCTTCTAGGAGAATTTGGCGTTCGCATACTGGGTTATAGTGGGTTTGAAATTTATTGGAACACTGATATGTTGTTCCTTTAGTAAAAATATCGTTTAGAGGTTTATTTTCATTATTCTCAGATTTTAGCAAGTGTTTTATTTCTAGGATGATTGTTATTAATTCTGATTCCAGTTTTATAAGTATTGAATGCGAATAATAAAGTTCAAATCGCTTTTCGAAATTTATTAATAATGATATAAAGTAATTTATTTGAGATTATAATATTTTACAATTAATTATTATTACTAATTAGTTATATTAAATATTTTGAATTATACTATTAAATTTATATTATTTTAGGGTTTACACTATATGCCATATTTAATTAATTTTGTAAATTTTGTTCATTATTCTACATATGTTCCAAAATTGTGTTAAATCTTTTCCATTTTTAAATTACCAGTGATAGATTTAAATATCGTTCCTAGGTCATCTATTAGTCCTCTTTTATTTAAATTAAATTAAATCGAATGTGTTTAAATGTAATCAATTTTGTTATTAATGTTAGATTGGAGAACTTAATTATTTTATTGTAATTTTCTAATTTTTGTTAATCGTTACCTACTTCAACTATTAAAGATTCAGAGTCGTCGGGTGTATTGTTATCGTTAGGATCTATTAATTTTTCGTTAAAGTCGTCTATGTATTTTTGAAAAGCAGTTGTGTCTGTTTCGTTTACGTTAAATTTTTCTCGTGGCAATAATTCTAAGTCCGGTCCAGTATACGCGGATATTGTTACGTCCGTATCTAGAAAAATGTACTGAATCATCATTTTTATATCTCTCCAGTTTTTCTCGTCTTTACCGCATGCAAGTCTGGGAATGCTTAAATTTTTAATATTATTTTTTAAACAAAAGTCTTTTAAATTTAACAGGGTGTAAAATATATCTTGAAGAGATGGTTTATCGAAGTAGCGGTTTTTTGTTATGAGATAGATGATAAATTTATTTTTATCTTGTAAATAAACTAAGTTGTGTAATTCTGGGTTTTGATTTTTTAAGATTTCGACATTTTTGAATTTATGTTTAAATTTCTGTGCTATTCCTTGGTACATACCAAGATCTTTGCTCACGCAATGTGCTAGGCTATTATTGAGGGGTGCATTAAATAAATCATCGTTAATTTCTACTACATGTCGCATTTTTAATTATAAATTACTTAAATACTAAATTTTTGTGAGTATTTTTGAAATACTTTACGCATATTGTGGAAATGAGAGGACGCTTTTATTATAATTACACATTTCAAATACGTGTATTTAAAAAGTAAATAAATAATAAGTTTTATAATTTATACAGGTGAACTCAACCAAATTTGATCTCGATAATAATATACAGTAAAACCAAGCAAATTTTAGTATACGGCAAAGTTCAATTAAAAAAAACCAGATAACTCGAATTAGAATCATTTGAGCACTCCTAAATTTTCTATCGATAATTGTTTAATTAAAAGTGCTTCAAAACGAATCGTATTTGGTATATTATGAAAGTTCTTTTAAAGGGTACGTGGGCAAAACTAAAATATTTTCGATCGGCAATAGTTTTAGTGAAAGTACTTTAAGGCCTATCGTGTTTGGTATCAAATGAAAGGTTATTTAAAGGGCTCGAGTACAAAATTGATTATTTTTTTCATCGGTAACTGTTTTAGTGATAGTGCATCAAAACCCATCGTGTTTGGTATCATATAAAAGGTCTTTTGAAGGGCTCACGTGCAGAATTGGAATATTTTTCTTCGGCAATTGTTCTAGTGAAAATAATTTAAAACCTATCGTATTTGGTATCAAACGAAAGGTCTTTGAAAGGGCTCGCATATAAAATTTATCACTTTTAGATCGTCAATTGTTTTAGTGAAAGTAATTCTAAACTTATCGTATTTGGTATCAAATGAAAGGTCTTTTGAAGGGCTTGCGTACAAAATTTAATAATTTTCGATCGTCAATTGTTTTAGTGAAAGAGCTTAAAAAATATCGTGTTTGGTATTAAATGAAAGGTTTTTTGAAGGGCTCGAATGTAAAATTGATTCTTTTCGATCGTCAGTTGTTTTATTGAAAGTGTTTCAAAACATATTGTGTTTGGTATCAAATGAAAGGTCTTCTGAAGGGCTTGCGTGAAAAATTGTTTTTTTTGACAGATAATTGTTTTAGTTAAAGTGCATCAAAACTAATTCAGTTTAGTACGCATATAATTTTCTGATAGAATTATTTCAATTTCTAGACAAGTTAGAGAAATTTTGAAAATTGATTTAGGCATTAAATGATTGAGAATACATGTTTTAAACTGTTTTCAACTGATATCATGCTCATATAAAAATTTGAAAACAAAATGTCAGTTAATTTTCAAAAGTATATAGTGAAACAAAGCATAATTTGTCTGCAGTAATAATATACAGTAAAAACAAAATAAAAAATTGACCGTAGCATTCTACAATGCAAACAAAGGTAACTCGAAAGAACGATGTCAGAAATAATATTCCAGCGATTTCCAACAGTTTTTCAAAAAAGTTTAAAGAAAATTTTCAATTGATTTCATGTATATATAAAATATAAATGTGGAATGTCATCAGAAATTACGTCCGAAGGATTTTTAATATATAGCAAAATGTATTCGGAAATAAAACATGGTAGGTGTCATTTGAAAAGGCGTTAGAATAAGTTTCAGATGAAATTTAAAAAGTTGAAATTTTACGATAGGCAATTGTTTAAATTTAAAGTATTCCAAATCATAACTTGTTTGGTCTCATTTGTAAGGTCTTTAGAAGAACTTTCATATGAAATAAAAAATATATATTTTACGACCGCCAATTATTTTAAAAATAAAATATTCCGAATAATACTGTGTAGGGTATCATATGAAAGGATTTTAGAAGAACTTTCCGATGAAATAAAAAAGTTAAATTTTACGATCTTCAATTGTTTCAAACAGAAATTATTCCGAATATGAAAGGGCATTAGAAGAACTTTTAGATGAAATAAAAAAAAGTTAGTTTAGCAAAATGTTTACGGAAATAAAACACATATTTTATTGAAATTTTACGACAGTCAATTGTTTTAAACTTAAAGTATTCCGAATCATATCGTGTTTGATATCATATGAAAGGACTTTAAAAGAACTTTCAGACGAAATACAAAAATTTAAACATTGCGACCGTCAATGTTTTAAATTTCAAGTATTCGGAATAATGCCGTTTTTAATATCATATGAAAAAGTTTTGAAAGAACTTACGGTGTCAATTGTTTCAAATTTAAAGTTTGGCAATTCATACCGTGTTTGATATCAAATAGTAGGTCTTTTAAAGGGCTCGCATGCAAAATTGACTTTTTCGATCCGCAATTGTTTTAGTAAAACTGCTTCAAACCATATTGTGTTTGGTATGAAATGAAAGGTCTCTTAACGCGCTTGCATGAAAAATTTAAATATTGTAAAGGTGTTTCAAAACCTATCATATTTGGTATTAAATTACAGGCCTTTGAAGGGTTCGAATATAAAATTGGTATTTTTTCGACCGAGAATTGTTTTAGTGAAAGTGCTTTAAAACCAATCATGTTTGATATAGAATGAAAGATCTTTTGTAGAGCTCGCGTACAAAATTAAATCTTCAATTGTTTTCGTGAAAGTGTTTTAAAACTTATTGTGTTTGGTATCAAATGAAATGTCATTTAAAGGGCACTCGAATTAAATTGATTTTTTTGAGCGGCAATTGTTTTAGTGATACAGATTTAAAACCTGTTGGGTTTGGCATCAATTAATAGGTCTTTGCATGAATAAACGTACAGAATTGAAAAGTTTTAGATTGGAATTAATTCAGTTTATATTTTGTCAAATGTCATACAGAAGTGTACCTTACTTCAGTATCCGCGGAGCCTAGCGTGAGGCCTGGCAAAGCCAGGCCGACCGCTAGTCCATATACTAAAAGAGTAAGAGGTATATTTGTATATTTGTATATTTGTATGGATTCATCACGGTCAATTGCTCACCTCTACAGCCTAGACGGTTTGTCCGATTAATTTGAAACTTTTTTTATTTGATAGAGGCCAACTTGAAATGTGACCTTTTTATAAATTCATAATTTTATTACGCATGATGTGCGAGAAAACTTGAAAAAACCTGCGTTTTTGGGGCAAAATCAACTAAGAGTGTGGAGGCTTTGAAATTTTTAAGAAGAAGATCAAACGTCACTTTGACGTTTGTCAGTGGACATGTCGCATTTTTAATTATAAATTACGTAAATATGAAATATCTGTGAGTAGTTTTGAAATATTTTACACATATTGGGGATATGAGGGGACGTTTTTATTATAATTACACATTTCAAATATGTATATTTAAAAAGTAAATTTTTAACAGTTCACTGTGAAGTTGGTTTAAACGTCAAATTGACAAGTTATATAAAGTATACAGGTAAACCAAACCAAAATTGTCCTCGGTAATAATATATAGTAAAACTAAGCAAATATTGTTCACGGCAATGTACATTAAATACAATTTTATTATTATTTATTTAAATTTATTATCAAAATTCTAAATTTATCGTATATGGTTTAATACCAAAGTTTTGAAGGTCACGCATGTAGAAATGAGATTTTTTCAATCAGTAATTGTTTTAGTAAAAGTAATTCAAAACCTATCGTGTTTGGTATCAAATGAAAGGTCTTTTGAAGGGCTCGCGTACAAAATTAAATATTATTAGATCGTCAATTGTTTTAGTAAAAAGGCATCAAAACCTATCTTGTTTGGTATCAAATGAAAGGTCTTTTGAAGGGCTCGCGTACAAAATTAAATATTATTCGATCGGCAATTGTTTTAGTAAGAGTGCATCAAAACCTATCGTGTTTGGTATCAAATGAAAGGTCTATTGAAGAGCTCGCGTAGAAAACTAAATATTATTCGATCGGCAGTTGTTTTAGTAAAAATGTATCAAAATCTATCGTGTTTGGTATCAAATGAAAGGTCTATTGAAGGGCTTGCGTAGAAAATTAAATATTATTCGATTGGCAATTGTTTTAGTAAAAGTGCATAAAAACCTATCGTGTTTGGTATCACATGAAAGGTCTTTGAAGGGCACGCGTACAAAATTGAATATTATTCGATCGGCAATTGTTTAAGTAAAAATGCATCAAAACCGATCGTGTTTGGTATCAAATGAAAGGTCTATTGATGGGCTGGCGTGCAGAAGTCGAATTTTTTCGATCGGAAATTGTTTTAGTGAAACTGCTTCAAAACATATCGAGTTTGGTATCAAATGAAAGGTCGTTTAAAGAGTTCGTGTGCTGAATTGGATTTTTTTATTGTCAATTTTTTAGTGCCAGAGCTTCGTAACCTATTGTGCTTGGTATCATTTAAATGTTTTTTTAAAAGACAGACGTGCTGAATTGAAAACTTTTACTTCGGAAATAATTTGATTTATATAGTGTCAATTATCTTACAGAAGTGAATCCTATTTCAGTGTCCGCGGAGCATAGCGTGAAGGCCTGGCATAGCCAGGCCAACCGCTAGTTTATTAACTAATTCTATTATTCTCTTCTTCTTGTTTTCATCTAAATAATTTAAATTTGTTTTAAAATTTTCAATATTTAATGATGTAATTATTTCTTCTTACTTCGATAAATCTTTTTCTTCTTTTAAATTATTTTCTTCTGTTCTTTTTTTTTTCTATTATCTCATCTACATAAAATATTTTATTATTTATTTTCTGTTTTATTCTCAAATTTTCATCTTGTATCAATTTGAATTTTTTTATTGCATCTAAACCAAGTAGCAAATCAAAATTAAAGTTACTCTTCTTTACTACTATTAGATTTAAAGTATCTTCTATTTTCCCTATTTTCAAATGTAGGTTTGCCCGGCGTTTACAAAAATTCACACCACTTATAGTCTTTAAAATACTTTTATTAACACTTAATTTTGATTTTAACAAGTGTACTAATTTCTCATTAATTAACGAACATGTAGATCCATTGTCATAAATAGAATTTACTAATTTATTTTTATCTATGATCACTTGAATTTTAATTAATGAACATGGTGTGGATTTTTCCGGGCCAATTAGTATTTATATATATAATAGTTCGATCTACGCAAGTTGATTTTTTTAAAAGATATTTATTCGAACACTAGCAACGATGTTGCTTGGTACAAGCTTGATTCTAGACTAACTTAAAACTATGTTACATCTTACAAAGAATAAAGCAACTAATCAACGTAATATAATACCTTAAGATAAACAATATACTACTAAGCATTATTATAGGGGAGCTACGGCAAGATAACTCCTTCCTTCTTAAAATTGAGCCCCTTCTGGTAGGCGAATATCTTTGTTTGGGGATGAGACGTTGGTTCTGTGCTGGATCTTCTTCTGTCTAACATATTGAAGTACATAGTATGTTATTATAAATAAAAGTCTAACATAAAGTATAATTGTCCAAATACTAGGCCTATGCCAATTGAGAGGTTGATTATTAATCGAACAACACTTCACAATTATTTTCTTTAATGAGACACACCACTTAGAACTTTCACGTCTGCACTTTGTGGGTAGTTAAACTGAAATTTTTCTTCTTGGGGAAATGCTGCGAGGTACTGGTTGATTTCTGGAACGATCTCGATGTAGTTTCTTTTGGTATTCAGCTTTATGTGCTGACATTGACGAGAGTTGTCTTCTAGGAGAATTTGGCGTTCGCATACTGGGTTATAGTGGGTTTGAAATTTATTGGAACACTGATATGTTGTTCCTTTAGTAAAAATATCGTTTAGAGGTTTATTTTCATTATTCTCAGATTTTAGCAAGTGTTTTATTTCTAGGATGATTGTTATTAATTCTGATTCCAGTTTTATAAGTATTGAATGCGAATAATAAAGTTCAAATCGCTTTTCGAAATTTATTAATAATGATATAAAGTAATTTATTTGAGATTATAATATTTTACAATTAATTATTATTACTAATTAGTTATATTAAATATTTTGAATTATACTATTAAATTTATATTATTTTAGGGTTTACACTATATGCCATATTTAATTAATTTTGTAAATTTTGTTCATTATTCTACATATGTTCCAAAATTGTGTTAAATCTTTTCCATTTTTAAATTACCAGTGATAGATTTAAATATCGTTCCTAGGTCATCTATTAGTCCTCTTTTATTTAAATTAAATTAAATCGAATGTGTTTAAATGTAATCAATTTTGTTATTAATGTTAGATTGGAGAACTTAATTATTTTATTGTAATTTTCTAATTTTTGTTAATCGTTACCTACTTCAACTATTAAAGATTCAGAGTCGTCGGGTGTATTGTTATCGTTAGGATCTATTAATTTTTCGTTAAAGTCGTCTATGTATTTTTGAAAAGCAGTTGTGTCTGTTTCGTTTACGTTAAATTTTTCTCGTGGCAATAATTCTAAGTCCGGTCCAGTATACGCGGATATTGTTACGTCCGTATCTAGAAAAATGTACTGAATCATCATTTTTATATCTCTCCAGTTTTTCTCGTCTTTACCGCATGCAAGTCTGGGAATGCTTAAATTTTTAATATTATTTTTTAAACAAAAGTCTTTTAAATTTAACAGGGTGTAAAATATATCTTGAAGAGATGGTTTATCGAAGTAGCGGTTTTTTGTTATGAGATAGATGATAAATTTATTTTTATCTTGTAAATAAACTAAGTTGTGTAATTCTGGGTTTTGATTTTTTAAGATTTCGACATTTTTGAATTTATGTTTAAATTTCTGTGCTATTCCTTGGTACATACCAAGATCTTTGCTCACGCAATGTGCTAGGCTATTATTGAGGGGTGCATTAAATAAATCATCGTTAATTTCTACTACATTTTTTTTAGCATTGGTTTTTGTTTATTTAAAATTTAAATAATTTTGATACTCACATAAATAATTATCTTCTAATTTAGATGGAGTTAAATTTTGAGGGTCGTGTGGAATTCTGCTAAGTGCGTCAGCGTTTGTATTTAGTTTTCCTTTTTTATAGACAATTTCGTAATTGAATTCTTCTAATTTTAGACGCCATCTTATAAGTTTTTGGCTACATTGTTTTAATGAGTGCAACCATTGCAGGGAACTATGATCAGTTATTATAGTAAATTTTCGTCCGAAAAGATATGGTCTAAAGTATTGCGTTGCCCAGATAATTGCTAATAACTCTTTTTCGATTGTCGAGTAGTTTGTCTCGGAGGAGTTCAGTGTTCTGCTAGCGTAAGCAACTGGCTTATCGCTGCCGACAAGGCCTTGTGATAGCACTGCGCCTATGGCTACATTACTTGCATCTGTTGTTATATTAAAGGGTTTCGAAAAATCAGGATATTGAAGTAATGGTTCATTTGTTAATAAATTTTTACATAGTTGGAAGCATTGTACGTATTCAGGGTCATTTATGTCGATAGTCGCGTCCTTCTTTAAACCCTTTGTCAGTGGTTTAGTAATTTTTGCGAAATTTTGTATGAAACGTCTGTAGTAGCCTAGTAAACCGAGAAATCCTTTGATTTGCTTTGTATTTTTTGGGATAGGGTAGTCCAAAACGGCTTTTATTTTGTCAGGGTTCGGTTTTACGCCTTCTTTAGTTACTACATGTCCTAAATAAGCGACTTCCTTTTTTAGAAACTCAGATTTGTCAATTTGGATTTTGAAATTTGATATCGAAAACTAGTTTTAAATTTTGAATATGTTCTTGTAAACTTGTGCTAAAAATAATAATGTCGTCAAGATAGACTAAACATTTTTCATTGGTTAAGCCTCGAAGGATATTATCCATTACACGTTGGAAGGTCGCTGGGGCATTTTTCAGGCCAAAGGGCATACGCAGAAACTCGTAGTGCCCGTCCTCAGTGTTAAACGCGGTTTTCTGTATATCGTCTTTGTTCATTTCAATCTGGTGAAAACCAGATGCCAAGTCTAATGTCGTGAAATACTGACAACGTCCGAGTTTGTCTAGTAAGTCGGTAATGTTGGGTAGTGGGTACTTATCGTCAATAGTTTTGTCATTGAGTTTGCGATAGTCGATTACAATACGCCATTTACGTTTGCCGGAAGCGTCAAGCTTCTTTTGAACGATCCAAATAGGGGATGACCACGGTGAATATGATGGTTTTATTATATTCTGATCTAGCATTTTTGTAATTTGCGTACGTACTTCCTGTTTATGAATTTCTGGATACCTATATGTTTTTGTATAAATAGGTAGTTCATCTTTCGTTCTAATTTCATGTTTAATTTGATTCGTAAATGTTAATTCATTATTTTCTAAATAAAAAAGGTCCGAATATTCGTTTAATAATTTAGTTATAGCTAATTTTTCCTCATGATTCATATGATCTGTACGAAATTTTAATATGTCAAGTCTATTTTTCTCTATTTGTAATAAATTTAGGTTAGGGGTAGGACTAGAGTATGATACGTAATTATCGAATAACTCAACGTTCAGTGGTTTCAGTATGTTTAGTGTGATTTTTAGGCCTGTAGGGTTCATTACTGTACATAGTGCTTCATGATTTTCAGCCTTCGTGACACATTCTGGAATTTTTAAATTGTTTGTTTTAATTTCTGGAATAACAACGTTTCCTGATTTTATGTTTACTTTTACTTTAATAATTTTTTCGGATTGGGGTTCTAGAACTATTTTATTCATGGCAGAAATGTTATTTGAATTTACTTTGTTGTTATTTGGTTGAAGGTAATAAATTTTGATTTTTGAATTTGAAGTTATTAATAAATCGTTATTTACGTCAATAATAATTTTTAATAATTTTAGGTTATCTATTCCTAACAGTAAGTCAAACTTATCATGGAAATTAAATAAGTGATACTTTAGGCAAGAATTATTAATGTGTTTCGTATTAAAAATTTTTGAAGTAGGTATTAGAGTGCTAAATTGTTCTAAAGAAGTGCCATGTGCTGTAGAAATTTGGAATGGATCTTTAAAGATAGATTTTTTGAAATATTTATTTGCAATATCAGGTTTCACGAATGATTTTGTACTGCCTGTATCTATTAAAACTTTAAGATTATTTTCTGGCAATATTATATACGGTAATGCATTTTGATTATTCGTTAAATTTAGTAGTTCTATTGTTGAAATGTTTCCGAGGCGGTTTCGCATAAAAAATCGTCCGGTTCAGTGTTTGTGTCTGTGGGGAATTCGATGCCATGTTGAACTTGTTCGTGTGTGTTATCTGTGTGCGTGTCATGTTCATACTCTATTGTTTCACTGTCTATGTTGTATAATTGTTCGGAGATTACATTTTGTTTTGGTCTAAAATTTTGGTAACCGTGAGATGGTCCTGGTCGTGGTTGATGTGTGTTATTTGTGGATATACTCATGGGTGTTGGATTTGAAAATCGTTGACCGAAATTTTGATTTTGTGTCATTTTACTTCTATTAGGTTGAAAGTTTTGATTGAAATTTCTATTGAAAGGTTTATTTACGTGTGGTACGTAATTTGTCTGGTATAATGGTTTAGTCTGGTTAAATTGTTGTGGTTGATTAAATTTTGGAGTTATTTTCTGTGAATTATTTTGTGGTTTGGGATTTTTAGTAGTTGGGATGTCAAACTGAAAATCGTTCGTTAACATGCTTAATGCGGAATTTAAATCTGCGGGGTTTTTAGCTCTCATAAGTTGTCCTATTGGTTCTCTAAGTCCTCGTAATAATATGCGTAACGCATAATTTTGAAAATAGCGCGATAAAAGAGCAGCTTCGTTGGATTCACTAGGATCCGAATGAGTTTTAATATAAGAGATCTGAAGATTTAACAAATGTTGTAACTTGTTATAAAAGTCAGAAGGTGTTTCATTATATGACTGTTTTAATTCAGTCATTTCTATGGCTAGTGTATATGTATCGCGTTTTTCAGCGTACGTATTCGTTAGAGCAGTTTTTAATTCTTTAAAATTTGAAATGGTACAGTTCGCAATATTAACTGCGGCGTCACCTTTTATCTTTGACAATATTGTGGACATTAGATATTCGTTTTGAAAATCTGTTATATCCGTTGTGTTATAAAATTTAGTTACCAATTTCTGACATATTTCAAGAAATCGGGGTAAAAGTTCGCGTTCCCCATGGAAATCGGGAATCATATCGAGATATTCTCGTTTTAAAGCTGGCATTGCCATTTTTGCTTGATTAAAATTAAATATTGAATTTTTAATTAATGATTTTAAGACTATTTTATTAGTCAAAATATTTGGAGACAGTTCACTTTCGGAACTGGAGTCAGAATCAGAACTTGAGTCAGTATTAATTATTATTTTAGAACCTCTAAAAGACATAAGGTACTTACAGCAGAATCAGCGTCTTCATGTACGTTGAAGATTTTGACCCGTGCGAAGTTGAGACGTTCCGATGTTCCCTCGGACTGCTCGAGATGCCTTCGAAGTTGACGTGGGTGTCGTGTGTCCGATGTTCTCTCGGCCACAGTAGACGGTGCTGCGATGCTTGATTTGTGTTCGACGACAGGAGTCACTTTTACTTATCACTTGTTGATCGATTTAAATTCGTAATTTGCCTCAAATCGTTAAAAACGAACCAGTACTACTTATCGATAGTGCTGTATGGCAAATCCTACCAAGACTGCGCCAATAATAGTTTGATCTACGCAAGTTGATTTTTTAAAAAGATATTTATTCGAACACTAGCAACGATGTTGCTTGGTACAAGCTTGATTCTAGACTAACTTAAAACTATGTTTATCTGATTATATATATATATATATATATATATATATATATATATATATATATATATATATATATATATATATATATATATATATATACATCTTACAAGGAATAAAGCGACTAATCAGCATAATATAATACCTTAAGATAAACAATATACTACTAAGCATTATTATAGGGGAGCTACGGCAAGATAACTTATATATATATATAAATAAATAAATAAATATATCATCACGCCTTCTACCCATTACTGGGTGTGGCACTCTGCTGAAGCAGATCTCGGTAAGTGATATATTTTGCGCGTGAAGTGCGGTTACCAGTCGTCAAATCACGGCCCCCAAACATGTTAGTGGTGGAGGAGCCACAGGGATAGCTTTTTCAAATTATGAAAATTTGTCGCCTGTGGGAATCGAACCAGGGACCTCAGGATCCACAGGCCGACTTCATACCACTGAGCTAGCCATCCCATATATATATATATATATATATATATATATATATATATATAGGGGAGAAGGGGGTACTTTCGTCAGACGGTTACTTTCGCCCACCGTGTTTATTTCGTGTATATTTCATATTTAGCGCCTATTATTTTGTATGCAGGTTGGCATGACTCTCTGACTCATGTGTGAAAAATATTCACAAGAAATGTCAGTTGTGTTGGCTTTAACAATAAATTAAAAAAAAGTGCTATTTACGGTAAGTTTTTTGTATTTTTTTATTCTATAAACTTTCTAAATATTTCTGAATTAGTACTATTAACTACTGTTACTACGTTTTAATAACTGATTGAAATTATTGAATCGCATATGATTTTAACCTGAACCTTTCATGTTTTTGAAAAATTCTACCATCATTGCGAAATTGGTAAGAGGGGTATATTCGCCACAGTAAACAGGGTTACATTCGCCAGTGGGTGATTGTATCCCACGTTTAATATTTTATTATAATTATTTATATTTTTATTATAGATGCCTAGAAAGTACATCCCCAAAACGAATAGAATGAATATTAGTGAGAATGATATGCGAAAACCAAAATTAATATAACCCCCGTAGATGTTAGACCATTCCCGAAAGCAATCCCAAAAACTAATAAGAGATCCAATAAACGAACAGGTAAATCAAGAATTTATACAAGCACTCCTGAGAAGGAAAGATTAAAATTTTTAGAGAATGAAAAAATTAATAAACAAAAATTGATAGAGCTTAGAAAAAGAAAAAATGAAATGCAGTCATTGTGCAGTTTTGCGTCTGAGAAAAAGGAATCAACAAAAATAATACAATCGAGCTCAAGTGATTCTGATGTTGAATTAGAACTAGATGACAGTAGCAATAGCGAAGTTTGGGAAGAATTTCCAGAAAATGATGTAGACACACAAATTCATAAAGATGATTTTGTACTTGTGAAATTTACTACTAAAAAAACACTTGTGCATTATATTGGTCGAGTAATAAATGAACTGAACGCGGAAGAATTCGAAATAAGTTTTTTGAGAAGACTTGAATCAAGCTCAACATTCACATTTCC
Source organism: Pterostichus madidus (assembly GCA_911728475.2). Classification (NCBI taxonomy): domain Eukaryota; kingdom Metazoa; phylum Arthropoda; class Insecta; order Coleoptera; family Carabidae; genus Pterostichus; species Pterostichus madidus. The sequence goes on from OU452303.1 coordinate 16,944,125, forward strand.
TCAAGTAGAAGACATTTCGACTGTAAATAAGTCCGACATTGTTTCGAAAATGCAGCCACTTGATTACGAAACAAAAAGAACTGCAAGAACATCTTCCGTCTACAAATTTAATTTGAATTTTGATTTTATTAATATGAAATAAAATATATACTTCTTTTTTATATTGTTTTACTTAAAGAAGCTATTTTTGTTTTTATTTTGTATAAGACATATATTTTATATCCTTTATACCCTTTATACCAATAAATTATAAAAGAATCGTCACATATGTACATATTTTATCACTGGCCGAAAGTACCCCACCCAATGGACGAAAGTACCTCACCTGAGGGGCACATTCGTCCATTTACAGGACTTTTTAAAAATAATCATAACTATAATCATATAGTTTTAGTCTTTGTTTTTGAAATATAAATCGATAGTATAGAGTCTAAACTAAGTATTTGTGCTTTAAAACTTTGAAAAATATCTAACAAATTTAAGATGTTGACATTAAAGCAAAAAGTGGGTGAATGTACCCCCTTCTCCCCTATATATATATATATATATATATATATATATATATATATATATATATATATATATATATATATGAAAGTGAACAACAGTTACTTTAAAAAATGGGCCTATTGAAAGGATAAAGAGAAATGATAAACATCAGTAGGTAATAAAAAAAAAACTAAAATTCCTTTAAAATAAGATATGATAATGAAATCGGATCTAGTGCATTTAATAAGAGAACAAAAAAATCACTTTTAAGGGAAATAATGAATGAAGAATACTTCGTCAGTGGAAATATGAACATCCAGCGTTCGCTTAGAGCTTAGGAAAACCACGGAAAACCCTAAACAGAGGTTTCGACCAAAAACTGAATATAATACAAATAATTTTTATAAATTAATTAAAACATGAATAGAAGTTGTAATATTAAATATATAAACTTTGACGAACACCATGGCCTAGTTCAGAATTCTTGTGGAGAGATTTATCAATATAAAAATGCTAAAAATAAACAACAAAACATGTCCTAAAATAATACAGAATTCATAAACTAAGTAATTATTGTTCTTTTGTAATAACTAGAGACTTAATAATTGATGCAAACCGAGCGATCAGTTACTAGGAGGTTCCACGATTTATTTGATTTTTTCATATGTTAATCTTTTTATAAAAATATTCGACCCTAGTATCAGCTGTAGGCTTCAAGTCATTACAATACAAATTAGGCGAAGCGTGCGAGGTTGTTGACACAGCGGTGCAGTTAGTGGGCGTTTCCTTTTTCTTCCCTTGTTGACTTATTTATGTGTCCCGTGCCGTACAGGTTCCCGATTCCAGGCAGTTGACCATAAAACAAAATATATCGCTTACACAAAATGTATATTTAAATATAATAAATACTAAAAATAATTGATAATAAGCAGTATTGCATATGAATAAATTATAAATTTTTTAAAATATTTAATTTTCTTAGACATTTTTTTTATTTGTAATTATACAACGGGAATCCCACTGAATCGATTTTATTAATTCGACTTTTATGAATTTATTTATAATAAACATTTTATGATCGAAACATTTATCTAATTCAAGTAACCAGTCCTGGTGTTTTATACGAATATTATTTAAAATACTTTGCTTTATTTGATTAGTAATATTAGATTCATGTTTTTTAAATTCATAAATGTTTTGAAATATGTCAAGTAATTCCATCAATATAATTATTAAGGATTCACTTGGCCTTTTAAGATATTCAATTTCATTTGGCTTGTCATAATCTTTTAAAACTAACGACATTTCATTTTTGTTAAATAATAATTCATTATTTTTTTGTAAATCATTTTCACATATTTTACAATCATAATGTTTTAAACATTGATGCACTAAATAGCCAGTGAAATAAATGAATGAACATTCTTCTAAAGATGAAAGATACATATTTTGTACATTTTCCTCATTCATATTTTGATTATTTTCTGTATGCTTAACATTTTCACAATTAATTTTTATTCCCGTATTTATATTATTTAAATTGACATCGTTATCGCATTTTTTAAGATTATTATAATTCTGAGACTCTTTTGGTATTGAAACACATAATAAATGATTTTCGTCAGGTTCACAGTTCCCTGTTTTGACGGTATCTAATATTCTAACATGCATTCATTGTAATGCTTGACGAAACTGTTTAGCTGTGGGGTTAGGATTATACCCACCGCGACTCCTTATTACCGAAAATTGATTCTCTTATGCATCTTGTTGCAATCTATTTGTTAGTAAAAATAAATAATTGTTCTTTTTTATATCTTCAAATAAATTTAATAAAGCCGTGATAGTTTGGACTATACCGTCAAAACAGAAAATATTATGCCTTTCCTTACCGTCTTTATTATATAGTTTACAAAAAAATATGATTGCCTCTTTTAAAGTATTTTGAACAATTAAGTTTTTGTCCGATAAACCATATCGATATGGATTACTATCATTTAATACACGACTATTTAAACAGTCGAATATATCATTTATTTTTCTGATAAAGACAGCGGTATTTTTAGCAGTATTTGACTTTAAATCATTAGTTAAAACACCGGTTTCTATTGCAGATGCCACGGTTCGACTAAAAACTTGAGTAGCTAATTTTACGGTCATTTTTTCAAATTTATTCGGAGATATATGTTTATCTGTTATTTTTAAAAGAATGCGTGATTTAAAAGATTTTGTATCTTTTTTATAAATGTCGCGTATATCATTCCACGATACCTGATTTCTCTCCATAAAAAAATCACTTGATAGTAATGTATTTCGTATGCTTTTAATCAAATGCTGCGTGTCATACATAGCATATATTTTTTTGGAATTTAGCTCAAAAAATGGCCCTAATGTTTGAACACTGATCACAAACTATACATCTAATATTTATCCCAATATCCAAACATTTCTTAATATTCTCTTGAACGAGTTTTGATAAATTATCAGCTTTAACATTATCATGACTGTAATAATAAGAAATGGGGGATTCAAGTGGTAGAGCTTTTTAATATATGTTTATTAAAATAAATTCTTGACCGTACATCATATTTAATACAATATAAAATCATACCATAAATTATATCTTTATTGCTGAAATATGAAATTGAAAGTTGAATCATTTAAAACGTTCGCACTGCCATATTGCAATGACGTAGTTGCATTAAACCAATCACAGAGCTTTGTCTGAAACGTTTGTCGGTGCTCAAGAAGACGAAGAAGAAATAAGCATTCAGCATTCTACGATTCTACCAATGATGTATAATACTAGACGAATTATGCCGTATTCAAGTCAATGCAGTGTTGTGAAGCAGAGTGGAATGGAATAACTTTTGGGTCCGCCGGATGCGCGGCAAGGAGCGAGTACACTTTGATGTTATGCAAGTTGCTCCTTGCCGCGCACTCGCCTCGCCAACCAGTTATTCTATCCCTTTCTGACTCACAACATACGCCGATGTTATCCGTCTAGTTATGTTTTGTCTGAGGATTCTACTGACAACGACAAGTTACGTGTTATTTATCTCTGTCTTATCTGTCTCTCTTTAAGCTAAGATGCAACTACGTCATATTCATTTGGTTCGAATGTTTAAATATTTTTTATCATGCTTAATACAAGTTTTTTTAAAAATAAAAAATTTGGGTATAATTATTTTATTACGTAGATTAATATAAAAAAAATCAAAAAAGTCTTGAAAGGCCCATTGGTATTTTCCAACTACGCATCAAATCGCGTGTCATAAAAACTGTAGCATGGTTGGCAATTTTATTTGTTCTTCCGATATTTCCCAAATCTTCAAACCCCTCTACTAAATCTTGAACCGAATCGAGCTGTAGAAATTGTTTAATACTCATTTCATAAAAAAATAAAACACATTCGCGTTTCGCTGGTTCCATTACTTTAACTTTGGACAGTAAATTGGTAAATAACGAAGTTTCAATACCAGTAGGAAGGTGGAAAAATGACAGCCAATATTTAATTGTTCTTGGAGATGGTAATGCCATGTTAGATGTATTTCTCATATATTTATATAAAGCAGGAGATTTGTAATAATAAGAAAGTGCCAACTGTTTCTCGATTTCTGTCCATTGCGTCCGTGATTTATGTTTTAGTTGCATATTTATAAATGTTTTAGCATCGCGTGATTTATTTTGCATAATATTATTTACTTCGTTATTATTAATACGTAGTTTTGATCTTAATCGAAAATTAGCTACTTTTCTAGCTTTAATTATGCGGGACTGATTTTTTAACTGTAAGCGCAGTTTTAGATTTGTAAAAGATTCAGTTGTTGACGGCGATGGGAATACAAGAACTCGATTTGTTTTAAAGGTTACAGGGGAACACGAATCATCAGGACGCTTTTTTGTTGGTGTTAAATAATGAATTTCATCGACAGTGGGTTCGTTTTCTTCTTGCGTTATTTTACTTGGATTTGAATAAGTTCTTTTTACTGGATGTTTTATGTGAAATTCCGGTGGAGATACAGGCACAGGTACGAAATGAAATGGAATCGCGTATTTTACAAGCGTTTTTCTATTAAAATTAGAATTAGAATTAGAATAAAGTTCCGAATAAAATGAAGTTCGCAAATTTTTCTTTTTGACAACTCTTCCTTACTGAAAACAATTAAATCGGTATTACCACAATATTTTAGCCATCTTTCACAAATTATTTCATTAGATACTGGGAATCGGAAAAAACTTAAATCTCTATTTATTCTTTCTTTCATATCACAATTTATATATACACAACAATATGTAGCTACCGTAGTTTTCATGATTGAAAGCTTGGATCTGAAAAAATATACATTCGAATTAATAGACTTTGGTTTTAATTGATTTAATAATTAACACAATTAACTCAAAAGTTACATAAACATGCTTGAGAATTTCTACGGGTGCGTTTTTTAACAGGTAAATATTTTAATATTTCATCAAATGGCATAAAAATTATTTTTATAACTATAAATATTTAGTTAAAATTCATTATTGACGTCTTCGGGGACCATAATTTGACGGCTGGTAACCGCACTTCACGCGTATAAATATATTACTTATCTAGATCTGCTAAGGCAGAATACCACACTCAGTAATGGGTGAAAGGTGTGATGATATATTTATTTTTATATTTATATAAACATACTATAAATCACCTTAATTTAACAGTTGAAATAATTTTATATTAAAGTTCATATCTACTAACAAAAGAATTTTTTTCAAAAACAAAATCATCGTTATTTTTGCACGTTTTGTTTAATTTAATCCAACTCATATTACTCATAATTATTGAGATCCTAATAATTGAGAAAAATATTCTTTATATTCGAATTTCCGAACTAGATTTTTGTTTCATTTTCTACAAATTTCAGTGTACTGAAAATGTAGTTTAACAGAAAATTTTAAAATGTTTGTGAGAATGTCGAAGACTGCGTGGGTACGAAATAAATCAAACTCAAGTATGACAGGGTTTGGACTAAAGCGGGCAAAAAAATCACGAGTCGCATTTCCTACTAGAGTTAGAGAGAGAACAAACCAGCATAAATCAGAAATAGAAGCGAGATAGGTATACAAAAGTGTAAAACATTTTAAAAATCTTTTAAAAATTAATAAACATCTATATAGTAGTAATTACAAACTTGATTACCAATTTTAAAAATGACTAGTTATTATATTATTTTTCTTGTTATTATAGGTAAAAAAATAAAATATATATTAAAAAATACTTCTATACATTGAAAGATATTAAATTTAATCGCCTAATATTTATAAAATTTAGCTAAATCAATACACAAATTTGAATGAACAATATAAAACACATATTTGGCGTTTTATCTGTAAAAACTGTCAAAAGTAAGATAATAATATAAGGAAATTTAAAAAATAATAACATTGTTTTTTAAATTCGAAAATATATTAGAATATAGAATATGCACACAATTATTATAAAAAGAGTGAATAACTGAAAAACTAAATCTTACTCTACGTGCTGAGTGATACTTAAGCCCCTGGCACATATAGCGTCAAAACTCCGAGTCTGCTACAAACTGCTGAAAAACTGAGAGTCACGTCCAAAACGGGTGTCACATATAGAGTCAGTGTTTCTGACAGTCAGAAATAAATATTTGTTAATTTTAACGTGTTATTTGTTAATTTGTATTATTTAAAATATTTATCGACTATTAAGAAATATAAAAACTATAAACTACGAAATATAAAACAAAAAATTAAATTAAAAAAAAATTACATGAACTATAAATGAAATATAAAAACTTAAATGTATTATTTAAAATGTTTGTCGATTATTAAGAAATATAAAAACTATAAACTAGGATATATAAAACAAATAAATTAATTTTAAAAAAATGACTTGAATTATAAATGAAATATGAAAACTTAAAAGTTTCTAACTATGTATAAAGTAAATGAATTTAACTATAAAAATGTACAAAAATCAAACAAGAACATAAACAATAATAATTCATACGTCAAACAACAAAGGAAGATAGCGAAAAAACCAGCATCATAATGAAGTTGGTTTTCGGCAGTCGTGACTGCTGAAAATAGAGGCGTTTCTATTTTTGGCAGTCAAATGGTAGACTCGGAGTCTTGACGCTATATGTGCCAGGGGCTTTAGATTAATAATAAATATAGTAAATAAGTCATATCGTAATAAACATGCACTTTCTTAAGATTTATTTCAAATTTAAATACAATGATTAAATATTCACATATGCAGGAAAATCTATTTGCGAATTTTTCACGTGCACTTTTTCTCGCTACAGCAACAATGCTAAATGTTAAATGCTAGAACGCTAGAAGAATAGACCATATTACTTTCTATAGCGCCTCTGTCGGCAGATTTATGAAATGAAAAAAGCGTGCCAGGGTGACAAACTTTTTTTCTATTTTTGCCAATTATGTTGGCAATACTAATGTTTGTGACGCCATGTGACTCGAACGGTGATGCATATGCGCATGTGCGCATAAATTGTGACAGTTTTATTGTCGCCAGTTTGAAGTTGACATGAAATCTTTAATTTTAAATGTTGGTCTGTTTACTACTCTTGGGCAAGAAATGAAAAGATATTCCCTTATTAATTAATGAATTGGCTTAAATGCAGTATACGGCCTTGTTTGTTACGCCCACTTGGTCTGCTTTGTTGCGCATGCGCTAAATTTCATGAATCAGTGATTCTAAAACAAGTTTAATTCTACGTTTTGAAATGAAACGACAGGTTGGTTCCTCAAAACGGAAAACGTATTTTCTGTTGGGTGTGAGTTTTACGGACTTAGGGTTTGTTTGTTTAAAATGCCAGCGAAGTGAGCTAACCTAAAAAATGAGTTCCATTAAGATAAAATATAATGGCTTGTTTTTGTTGGGCTTAGGGTTTGTTTATTAAAAGTGCGAGCGAAACGAGCTAACCTAAAAAATGAAATCCACCAAGATCGAATATAATGGCTTGGTTCTGTTGGGCGTGAGTTCTACGGATTTAGGGTTTGTTTGTTAAAAGTGCGAGCGAAGCGAGCTAATCTAAAAAATGAGTTTCACCAAGATCGAATATAATGGCTTGTTTCTATTGGGTGTGAGTTCTACGGGCTTAGGGTTTGTTTGTTAAAAGTGCGAGCGAAGCGAGCTAACCTAAAAAATGAGTTTCACCAAGATCGAATATAATGGCTTGTTTCTATTGGGTGTGAGTTCTACGGGTGTTAAAAGTGCGAGCGAAGCGAGTTAATCTAAAAAAATAATGATCAGAATTGAGTTATTTAAAATAAAATGATACTAGGTCAGGCTTTAGAAGTGATAAAAATAGAGAAAATTGTCTAGAGAGATATCCTTCAATATTCGTGAATAATTTATTTACTTATACCATTGTTTTGGAGCCACTGTAAATCTATCATTTTGTTATTACAGACCACCATACTGCCATCTATCAACAAAATAACAAACTGGACAAGGCCGTATACTGCACTTTTACCAATGAATTCAAATTACAAGCCGGGACGCAACAATTGTAATCAGGCATTTTTCAAACAAATTTCACACTTCGCAAAACAATCACAACAAAACGTAAGTTTGAGGTTATCGGCCAGTGACAGATGACAGAAGAGCAAATTGGCGCTTAAAATTTTCAAATTTTAATATATATTTTAATATTAATGTATTGATTATTTATATATTATAAGGACAGAATCCGATAGTAAAAAATGAAATATTACTTGCATAAAAAAATTATCATTCATTTACGTTTAGATAAAATGATATTTTACTTTAAAAATACAATTTTTTCCATAAGAATACATTGGTTTCATTTTAGCTGTACTTCCAAGCATATGATTGGTGCATTATGAGCATGCGTATTGAGATAGTAATATGGTCTATTGTTATTGACAGTGAATAACAAATAAAAAAGTAATCATTCCAATGCAATTATATTTATAAATATAAATAAAAGATATGTAATACTTACACGAAAATATAAATATATAAGTAAATCACTCTCACAGAATAATAGCATCTCACAAACAAAAAATAAGTAGAAAATACGAAACATCAACTTCAACAATCATATGTCGAATGCACTTCAAATATGTAAAATATTTCCCAAAGTCTACAAGAATACGCAATTCTTAAGTTTTCTAGTCCAGCTCCTTTTTTGAGCATGAATAAGTACTTGGTTTCCATTACTAAATCTGGGAAAGGAGAAAAATTGCCGGCAGTAAAATGTTCAAATATCTGCCTTCAAATCGAAATAGTTCTTGGTACACAGATCCAGATGGCTCTGTCAAATCCGATACCAAAACAGCGTTACATAAAAGAGCATAAGGTTGCCTATCTTATTATTAGTCAATCAATGATATTACGCACAAATTAAAAAATTAGACAAAAACTGCATAGCGGCGAATGCGTAATTGCTTTTTAATTCGAATTTTATTCTATACTTTTGCAATGTTCGCACTCATTCCCATAAAATATAAAATTAATGTTTCATTATTTACATAATTTCATAACGTAATATTAATATCAAAATATTAAAAAGCGTGGATCCAGCGGGAGATATAGAGGGCAACCTTTGTGAATTTGCGAAGTAGTTATTTTATAATCAGCTCTTTGTAATAAAATATTAATTAATAAATTAAGTATAAATTTGTTTCAAATTATTTACACATATTTCCTAAGGTGGTTCTATCATGACAGTCTCATACAAAAGTATACGTGACCTAAAAAATTTACAAAAATAATTATTACATTTTTGTATGGTATAGGTTATTAACAGAATTAATATTTCGCTGCAAATATCGTATAATTAATAATAACATTGAATATATTAAATAAAACTATTTAACTAGTTTATGAAATTCAGTAACATACCAAAATTTTTGGAAGTGAATGTTTCATGCCAACCAATAGCAGTGTAATATTTTACACAGCAGAAGCTATGACAACAAGGTTAGAACCACAAGCGGCCAGTCGGTACGAAATGTAACTGTATTATCGATACATCCTGTTGACAGTTCATAAGAAAAATGAGAAAAATGCACCAAAACAATTATTATCAACTGTAACAACAAATAAATAAATATAAAATGCTGTAATATTTTTTTTTGTATTAAAATTAATATATTTTACTGATCGAAATAGTAACATTCATAGTTCTTGCTTTGTTATTCGTGCGGCCATCTCTGTCTAGTGTCTACCTGTGCTGTGCAACGTTGCCAAGCATTTCTGACAGTTCTATTGATTATCATAGAATATCCAACTTTCATCGCCCATTTCTGTGAAACTAATCCGGTAAGGCATGGATTTCTTAATTCTCATACCTTTATCTTTACATGTTGTACTGTGTGTTAGTTTTTTGTTAAAAAATAACTACAATATATGAATTTATTATGCAGTAAGCTGCCTCGCGAGGTACAGTTCCTATAACGCCAATGCATTTTTGATCGACTTTGGTCGACTTTATCTTTACATTACTAAGCACAATAACGGCAAACTTTAAAAAAAAATTGCATACTAGTGTAGAAACACATGAAAAATAACATATTCACATTTCATTACAATCCGTGCAATGTCTCATATTCGTAGGATGCGAGCAACGCCTGAAGCAATTGTAGGCAATGTAGAACAAACTTTGTTATACTTTAATTTTATTTTTTATTTCAAAAACAAGCATAGAGCGTAATTCTTTTCCTTTCTTATCTTTTAATTCGTTTTCAGTTCTTACGTAGAGTTTTAACTGCAATTGTGCGGATTCACTTTCAAACTAGCGCAGGGAATCACTCTCTTCCTTTCTTATCTTTTTGTTTCATTTTCAGTTACTGCATTGTGTAGACGTTTCTTTCATACAGGCTATCGCTTTCATCATTTCTAATCTTTGTAGATTCGTTGTTAGTTTCGTTATTAAATTCATTGTTAGGAATAAGCGTGAATAATTTGAGATGTTTTATGCATATGTTATGTACGTCGAAGGAAGAAGATGAATGATAAGTGCATATAAATGATTGGATAGATGTGATTGAAGGTTTGTTGTATGATAAATGATTTCGAGTGTAATAAATGATTATTTTATTAATGTAATGAGTGAATAGTTTATGAGTGATTTTAAGGTTCGTGCTACCCCATTTGATGGGATGTATGTATATATGTAATTTTATTTTTGGTTTTCCAATTTAAGTAAGACCCTCGTAATACGAGGGTCGTTCAATAAGTCCTTAGAAAAAAGTAGAAAAAACACTCTATACACTTCTCTAATCGTTTTCCCAAATTTTTTAAGCCGTCCAAAAAGTAGGATTTCGGATGCTCCTCAAAATATGCATCCGTTTGGGCGATGACCTCCTCATTGGTCGTAAACCTTCGTCCGCCAAGCCATTTCTTTAAGTTTGGAAATAAGAAAAAGTCACGGAAAAGCGCCAAAACAGCCTCAGAGTCCACCACACGATTGCGTTTATTCTCCACTGTGAGCAAACGCGGCACCCATCTTGCCGAGATTTTTTTCACACCTAATTTTTCGTGCAAAATTAAAGCGACTGTGCCTTGTGATATGCCTGTAGCCTCAACTATTTCGCGCACTTTGATTCGTCGGTCACTTAAAACCATATCGTGGATTTGGTCAATCATTTCGGGGGTAGACACTTCTACAGGGCGTCCGGAACGATGTTCATCTTTTGTGGATGTACGGCCACGTTTAAACTCATTCACCCAATTGTAAACAGTTGCAAACACAGGAGCAGATGTGCCATGAACTTCATCCAACTCAGCTTTAATTTCTTTCGGCGTTAAGCCTTTTAAATACAAATGTTTAATCACCGCTCGAAACTCACTTTTATCCATTATTATAAACTATCAAAAGTTTTTTACTACAATTGACAACAACAATGAAACTAAAGCTAAAACTCTAACAGTTGACTAGTTAGGAGTGCTGCTTACTGGAAAAAATTCATTTTCGATACTAAGAGCACCATCTCTTGGATTTTCTAAGGCCTTATTGAACGACCCTCGTATATGACCCATAAAATACAGTAAATTTGTATATTTCAGTTCGTAATACTTAATGTATCGTCTGAAAAAATTCTGGCTCCGCCATGGTACGATACAAATACTGTAATGAATTTTGACACAAACAAACAATGAAATCTAGATATTATTGAAAATTGAATCAACCCATGCCTCAAATAAGACAAAAAAGAAAATTATCAAATTAAAAACATTTAAATATTGTAATAATTTTTCTCATATCATGAGATTAGGTAAACCATTGTACGATATACTTATTGTAATGTGTTGTACAATACAATACTTATATCGTAAATAATTAGGTAAACATTGTACTATCATACATACTGTGTAAAGCTTCTCCTTACGCACGATTATGCGTAAAATCGGACGATCGCACGGCACAAGAAAATTGTGTAATACAATAGTTTACGAGTGTAAGATGACTTTAAATCCATAGCAGAAATGATATTTTTCAAATGATGCGTCAGATGTTGGTAATAAGAAAGTGAAACGTATTTCGTTAGTTCTCTGTTATTAACAAGAGGAAGAGAATTGTTATTGTTAAATTTGCAATTAAGTGATTTTAATGTGTTAAATTTCTTGTTTTCTAGGTTGAATGACAAAGTAGAATTGAAGTTATACAGTAATGTCATTTATAAACTGAAATGTAGAGACTGCAGTTCTATTTACATTAGTAAAAACTAAACAATGCTTATAGACTCGTTAAAACAACATCAATATCATCTATTTAAAGGTAATATCAACCATAGTGCCCTGTAGAATATAGTTACTCGTTCAATCATAATTTTGAATTTGAGAAAGTAACTGTCTTTCACAAAGAATCCAACCGAAGAAAACGGCTGGTTATTCATCAACAATGATGAAAAATCTATAAATAAACTAACGGACTTTAATAACAGTAAGATTTTAGGTTAGTTCCATCTGTTATCTTATTTGCAAATTTATATTGGTAATTATTTATAATTTATGTTTCTACAACCATTAAAAAAAAGTTGACGTTTTTCAACTGATTTTTATTATGAAAGTAGCAGTTTTTTGCACTAGTGCCAAAACTAATTTAATACTCGTATATCTATATAGTAAACTTTTTTTTAACGAATTATTTACAATCATTTACTACATAAAAATTAATAGATTTTTCGTTTTTGGGTCTGGAAGAGTGACTACTAAAATTGATCCTGTATCTTGAATATCATCCACTGACATTTTATGTAATTCATCACGTCTACAGGCACAAGCAATTCCCATTATTAAATACATAAAATCTTTCATAAGCAACCATAATATTCCAATCTCACCTTTAACATTAACTAATTATCGTATATATATATATATATATATATATATATATATATATATATATATATATATATATATATATATGTGTAATGAAACAATTAAAGCTAAAGTAAACTATATACATATATACATTAGACTGCTCAGGATTAAACCGAAGTATTGAAATGTTATGGTGCTCTTCGCTAAAAAGTATCCATTTGATGTACTGAGAGACCCCTGAAATTTTAAGCCAAAAATATTAACCCTTACAGGTCGCTAGTAAACGTTTTTTGAATGTGCAAATATTTTTTTGATGGCGTATTATTAAAAGCTACCACAAAACTGCATGTGACTCTATGTCTAATATTTTAGCTCTTATTATATAGTTTTCTTCTCCCTGAACACAATCCTGTGGGTATTTTTGCTCTACGGTCGACGTATCCCTAGATATTGAAGAAATAAAATTAAAAAACTGTTTAAAAAGTGCTAGTTTGGTGATAAAGACGTAATTATTTTAAAAGATATATTTTTTTTATTTTTTCTATCAAAGCCATCTTATAGCCTTGTAAATGACGAAGGAAACCTGCTAAGCCCTATTTCTCTAAGTTCTATAGTTTTCGAGATATGGACCGAATACTCTTGGCAAATTTAGGTAAACCGAAAAAAATGAATATAAATAATAAATATAAATAATAAATATAAATAATAAATATAAATAATAAATATAAATAATAAATATAAATAATAAATATAAATAATAAATATAAATAATAAATATAAATAATAAATATAAATAATAAATATAAATAATAAATATAAATAATAAATATAAATAATAAATATAAATAATAAATATAAATAATAAATATAAATAATAAATATAAATAATAAATATAAATAATAAATATAAATAATAAATATAAATAATAAATATAAATAATAAATATAAATAATAAATATAAATAATAAATATAAATAATAAATATAAATAATAAATATAAATAATATTTATATAAATATATAAATATATAAATTATATGACATTACATGACATTGTATGACTATATGACAAATCATAACATTATATGACTTTATATGACATGATACTATTTTCTATGACATTGCAAAACATTATATGACTTTATATGGCATTACATGACCTTATATGACGTTATATAACATTATATGACTTTATAAAAAATTATATGACATTATGTGACTTTATATGAGTTTAGGTGGCACAGTGGTATCGTGTCGACCTGTGGATCCTGAGAACCCTGGTTCGATTCCCCCTACCGACAAACATTTTCACCTCATTAATACTATTCCTGTGGCTCCACCTCCACTAACATCTTTGGGGGGCATGATTTAACGGCTGGTAACCGCACAACGCGCAAAAATATATCTCTTACCGAGATCTCCTTCGGCAGAGTGCCACACCCAGTAATTGGTAGAAGGCGTGATGATATATTTATTTTTTTATTTTACATGACTTTTTATGATATTACATTTTTTTTTAAGCAGATTCAAATGTTCCGAGTTTCTTCGAAAAGATTTTTTTTCGGTATTCCTAAATTTGACACGAGTATTCGGTCCATATCTCGAAAACTATAGAACTTCGAGAAATAGGGTTAGCAGGTTTCCTTCGTCATTTACAAGGCTATAAGATGGCTTTTATAGAAAAAATAAAAAAAATATATCTTTTAAAATAATTACGTCTTTATCGTCAATGTAGAACTTTTTAAACAATTTTTTAATTTTATTTTTTCAATATCTAGGGATACGTCGACCGTTGAGCAAAAATACCGACGGGATAGTGTTCAGGGAGAACAAACCTATAAAATAAGAGCTAAAAATATTAGACATAGAGTCACATGCAGTTTTGTGGTAGCTTTGAATAATACGCCATCAAAAAAATATTTTCACATTCAAAAAACGTTTACTAGCGACCTGTAAGGGTTAATATTTTTGGCTCAAAATTTCAGGGGTCTCTCAGTACATCAAATGGATACTTTTTAGCGAAGAGCACCATAACATTTCAATACTTCGGTTTAATCCTGGGCAGTCTAATATATATATATATATATATATATATATATATATATATATATATATATATATATATATATATATATATATATATATATATATATATATATATATATATATATATATATATATATATATATATATATATATATATAAATAATAGTTCGATCTACGCAAGTTGATTTTTTAAAAAGATAGTTATTCGAACACTAGCAACGATGTTGCTTGGTACAAGCTTGATTCTAGACTAACTTACAACTATGTTACATCTTACAAGGCATAAAGCAACTAATCAGCATAACATAATACCTTATGACAATATTATACTACTAAGCATTATTATAGGGGAGCTACGGCAATATAACTCATCCCTTCTTAAAATTAATCCCCTTCTGGTAGGCGAATATCTTCGTTTGGGGATGAGACGTTGATTCTGCGGTGAATCTTCTTCTGTCTAACATACTGGAGTACATACTAGGCCTATGCCAATTGAGAGATTGATTATTAATCTTTGAACAACACTTCACAATTATTTTCTTTAATGAGATACACACCACATAGAACTTTCAGTTCTGGACCTTGCGGGCGTTAAACTTAAATTTTTCTTCTTGGGGAAATACTGCGAGGTACTGGTTGATTTCTGGAACGATCTCGTTGTGGTTTCTTTTGATATTCAGCTCTGTGTGCTGACATTGACTAGTCTTCTAGGAGAATTTGGCGTTCGCATACTGGGTTATAGTGGGTTTGAAATTTATTGGAACACTGATATGTTCCTTTAGTACAAATGTCGTCTAGAGGTTTATTTTCGTTATCCTCAGATTTTAGCAAGTATTTTACTTCTGAGATAATTGTTACAAATTCTGATTCCAGTTTTGTGGGTATTGAATGCAAATAATAAAGTTCGAATTGCTTTTTGAAATTTATTGGTAATGATATAAAATAATTGATTTGTGATTGTGATATTTTACAATTAATTGTTATTACTGATTCGAAATCCAGAATATTTTCATATTTCAGTTCAAACGGTAATTGATCTTTATAATGGAATGAAATCTGCATAGTTTTCAATTTACAGAAAGTTACTGAATTCTCGATATCTTGAAATATATTCAAAATAGCATTATATAAAATTATCAATTGATTATACAAATTTTTAACCGTTAATATATTATCAAGATCAATTTTGTTCTTTATCATATGATGTATATTTAGAATTTTCAATTTAAATAATGCTTCATTGTGTTGAATATCTTGAATTGTACCATTAAATTTTTGTATTATTTGGTGATTCACACTGTATGTTTATTTGTATTATAAGATGTTGATGATTTGTGTGTATTAGAGATGAATAAGTGTGCGCTAAAATAATTATCTAGAGTTTTCTGAAAATGAATTGTTTATTACATTACCTAATCCTAATACAATCAATTATATAATCTCAATGTCCTGTTACTAGCCAAGTTGTCTAAGGGTTATCAATAAATGGGTTGTAAAGAAAGAAATTCGTATGAGTAAAACGTACTCAGTGAGAAATCCATGTAGTATCAACATTTAGTAGCAATTATCATATTTAATTAAGTTCAGTGACAATTGATCATTCACACACACCAGCAGCATAGACGCACAATCGGGATGTCTCAATAAACATACTTAGAATCGATAGCCCTCACTCTACAATGTCCTACCCGACAATCTGCAGTCGTGAGGGCTCCGCCACGCACACTATCCACCTGGACTTATGGCGCGTGGTCGGACAAGAAACTCGCCATTGCGAACTTGTCATCTTCCTCAGAGTGGATCTACAAGCCGAGTCTGAAACCACGATCTCGGCCAACATCAACACTCGAAGATGCAAGCGAAAGTTGGGCACCTCCTGAATTTAACACTATAGATGGCTGACTAAGGGCACCGGTGGTACGAGGCTAGCAGGTCGTACTTCGATGGATTGCATAACTCGGCTGGTCCTCCCGCCGAAGCAGGTCACAGGTGACAGCGGATCATAATAGGATAGGACAGGATAACACATCGTCCATACAACCACAATATTCACATCCAATCTCACAACAATCTCATTCTCCAACAATAGTTCAAACTCATCAATAAATAATCATGGATAACTCACCACAGTAGAATAACTGGATTCTCAATTACTAATATATTCACAAATAGCACAATACACAAACTAGACAAGCCTACCTTTCTCTTCAAACTATCAAATCAAACTGAAAGTAATAATGATAAAATAAATCAGGCGACAGGGTTGTTATGTGATTATGGGCCTGATTATCTAGCTAGTTTTATAAATATAAATTAAGATTATTCAATACTACCTCATTACAAAAAAATATCCGTAACATTTGATTTTGTAAATTTTGTTCGTTACTTTGCATGTGTTCCAAAATTGTGTTAAATCTTTTTCCATCTTCAGAGTCCAAATTACCAGTGATAGATTTAAATATCGTTCCAAGACCATCGATTAGTCCTCTTTTGTTTCTTATGTTAGTAGAATGTATTTTAATATGATTAATTTTGTCATTAATACTAGATTGGAGGAACTTATTATTTTATTGTAATTATCTAATTCATTATTATAAATTGTTGTATTTGTGGTGGTTGCGTTAAGATTGTTGTATTATTTGTTTAAGTCGTCATATTCCTTATATAAAGGTGTCAAGTTATAATAGTGTATGAAAGTGTGTTTTGCTCTTTCTAATTTCGCTGGTCCTAAATTTATCGGTAAAATTCCTAGATTTTCGATTACATTTTTGATGTCCGCTCCTCGTGCGATTGCGAACAACCTGGAATATTTTTAAAAGAATAAGTTGTTTTCCTGGGACGTTTGACATTTGACAAATGGATATTTTCGGAAGTGTTACCGTGTTTAGTTTTTATTTTGGTTGTTTTAAATTTTTTATTAATATGTAATGACTTCTGGTTTAAATTTATTTTTAGTTTTTTGTTGTTTCTGTTTTAACTAAAATTTGATCTGGGATCTCAGGTAATTCTTCTCTTGTTTCATTAAGTTTATTAATAATTTTATTTTGATTATGGTCAATTTTTTCATTAATTTTGTGGTAAAGTATTTTCATTTTATTTTGGTGTTCTGTGATATAGTTATTTACTAATTGTTTATTTATCTCTATGTTAAATGGAGAGTTAGAATCTATGTGTCTGGAAATGATTTCTGTGGGTTTTAATTTTGTAACCGAGTGTATTGTATTATTATATGCCAATAATGCGTAATTTACTTTAATTTCAATAGGTTCTTGTTTATATAATTCTTGATTGTTAAAAAGTCTTCGATTAAAGTCGAATGAAAGCGCTCTACAATACCATTAGAGTCGGGGTGTTGGGAACTAATAAAGTGAATTTTTATCTTGTGTACTTCTAAGAGTTCTTGCAAAATTGAATTTTTAAACTCTAGACCGTTATCTGATATTATTTGGTCTGGGATAGGATGGTGAGTAAAGAATTTAACTAATTTGTTCACAACTTCTATTCCTTGTCCTGCATTTACTTTATATGCCTGTGCATATTTGGAAAATGAATCTACTATAGTTAAGAATTTGGAATTTTCTAATGTAATGCTATCAATGTGGATTATCTGAAAGGGTTTTATTGCGGTTGGAGTGATATTAAATTTTAATTTCAGGGGGTTTCTTTCATACTTTGTTATTTGACAGATCTTCTTTGTTTAGGCCAATAATACCGTTGTTTTATCCGAGTTTCGGTTTCATCAATTCCTCTGTGGTTAGTTTTACTTTCATGAAAAGATTGAATAATTTGAATGATTTCGTCTTCATCTATTACATCTAAAAGTTTTTTTGTACACTTAATCATTTTTATTTCCGAATTTTTTAAATATTTTTGTAGGGTAGTGCTAAATTTTTCATAAAGGAGGTTTTCAAAATAAAGATAGTATTTAACGCGAGGGACTACACATTCTTTAATAAATTTTATCATATCTCTTTCAAAATCATTTTTTGAAAATTGTACTAGAATTCTTTGTTTATTTTTATGAAGTTTTAATATAGTGGGATTCGCAGGATTGTATTCGATTTCGGATATTATGATTTGATTTTTACCGTAGTTTACGGGGCATTCAACTATCGGAATACCGATTACAGGATTTTCTACATTGGAGTGTATTGTTTCATCACTATCGTCAGATGCGTTTTCATTAAAATTTTGTTTATCGTTGCCTACTTCAACTATTAAAGATTCAGAGTCGTCGGGAGTATTATTATCGTTAGGATCTAATAATTTTTCGTTAAAGTCGTCTATGTATTTTTGAAATGCAGTTATGTCTGTTTCGTTGATGATAAGGTCTACTCGTGGTAACAATTCTAAGTCCGGTCCCAGTATACGCGGTTATTGTTACGTCCGTATCTTGAAAAATGTACTGAATCATCGTTTTTATATCTGTCCAGTCTTTCTCGTCTTTACCATATGCAAGGCTGGGAATTCTTAAATTTTTAATGTTATGTTTTAAACAAAAGACTTTGAAACTTGACAGGGTGTAAAATATATCTTTAAGAGACCGCTTATCGAAGTAATAATTTTTTATTATAAGATTTAAATAATTTTGATATTAAAATATATCATTATCTTTTAATTTAGATTGAGTTGAATTTTGAAGGTCGTGTGGAATTTTATTAAGTTCGTCTGCGTTTGTGATTAATTTTTCTTTTTTATAAACAATTTCATGATTGGATTCTTCGTTATTCACGTAATCTGTGCGAGATTTAGATATGTCGTGTTTATGTTTTTCTATTTCTCATAGATTTAATTTAGGGATAAGTCTAGAATATGATACATAATTATCGAATAACTTGACATTCAGTGGTTTTAGTATGTTTAGTGTGATTTTTAAGTCTGTTGGGTTCATTACTGTACATAGTGCTTCATGATTTTCGGCCTTAGTGACACATTCTGGTATTTTTAAATTGTTTGTTTTAATTTCTGGAATAACAACGTTTCCTGATTTTATATTTACTTTTACTTTAATTACCTTTTCGGATTGAGGTTCTAGAGCTATTTTATTCATGGCAGAAATGTTATTTGAATTTACTTTGTTATTATTTGGTTGAAGGTAATGAATTTTAATTTTTGAATTTAAAGTTATTAATAAATCGTTATTTACGTCAATAATAATTTTTAATAATTTTAGGTTATCTATTCCTAACAGTAAGTCAAACTTATTTAATTATTATTAATATATATTATACAATTTTTTTTATTTATTTATTTATGTTACTCTAGGCACAACAGGAATTTAATTCGAATCACGGTACAGGATATATTGGTGACATAATGGTGTACGGTGAGTGTGAGGTTCGACCAATAGGCCCTTCAAGACTTTTTTGAACTTTTTATATATTAATCTACGTAATAAAATTATTAAACTCAATTTTTTTTAAACTTGTATTATGCATGATAAAAATATTAAAACTTTCGAAACAAACGAATATGACGTAGTTGCATCTTGGGTTAAAGAGAGACAGATAAGACAGAGATAAATAACTCGTAACTTCACGTAACGTGTGTCGTTGTAGAATTCAGAATGCTTGTTTCTTCTTCGTCTTTTTCTCAGTAAAGTTAAGCAACGACAAACGTTTAAGACAAAGCTCTGTCATTGGCGTAATGCAACTACTTAATTGCAGTATGGTAGTGCAAAATTTAAATGAGCGTTTTGATTTATTCAACATTTACTTTCATATTTCAACAATAAAGATATCATTTATGGTATGGTTTTATATTGTATTAAATTTGATGTTCGGTCAAGAATTTATTGTAATAAATATATATTAAAAAGCTCTACCAATTGAACCCTCCATTGTTAAACTTTTACTCTCGAAGCGCTAAGCAGGCATTTCATGCACTAGCTTAATAATAACTATTTTTAATTAAATTTCAAAAGATAAATAATATAGGTAACTATTAATAAAAATCCGGTTTAAAAATACCCAAAATTAATGGATATATAATTTTTAAAGTACAATATCTGTTTATGACGTCATTAGATAGTGGCACTCGAACATTTTATTTTGATGAGCTTTCTATTTGCTTTTTGTTTTTTATCTATAAAAAAATTTAAGTACATACTATATTTTAAAGTTATTCAATATTTACATCCAGTAAAGCTAACAAAAAAATTATTAATAAAAAGAGAAAGTGTCGTGTAAATCATATTTGATACTTATTATATATATTTTTTAATGACTTATCAGCGTTACAAAATAAATTGTAATATTTAAATTATTATTAAATTATAACTTTTTCGCAATGGGCCTTTCAAGATTTTTTTGAATTTTTTATATATTAATCTACGTAATAAAATAATTATACCCAACTTTTTTATTTTAAAAAAAAACTTATATTAAGCATGATAAAAATATTTAAACTTTCGAAACAAATGAAGAAGACGTAGTTACATCTTAGCTTAAAGAGAGACAGATAAGGCAGAGATAAATAACACGTAACTTGTCGTTGTCAGTAGAATCCTCAGACAAAACATAACTAGACGGATAACATCGGCGTTTGTTGTGAGTCAGAAAGGGATAGAATAACTGGTCGGTGAGGCGGGTGCGCGGCAAGGAGCAACTTGCATAACATCAAAGTGTACTCGCTCCTTGCCGCGCATCCGGCGGACCCTCAAGTTATTCCATTCCTCTCTGCTTCACAACACTGCATTGACTTGAATACGGCATAATTCGTCTGGTATTATACGTCATTGGTAGAATCGTAGAATGCTGAATGCTTATTTCTTCTTCGTCTTCTTGAGCACCGACAAACGTTTCAGACAAAGCTCTGTGATTGGCTTAATGCAACTACATCATTGCAATATGGCAGTGCGAACGTTTTAAATTACTCAACTTCAACTTTCATATTTCAGCAATAAAGATATAATTTATTGTATGATTTTATATTGTATTAAATATGATGTACAGTCAAGAATTTATTTTAATAAATATATATTAAAAAGCTCTTCCACTTGAATCCCCCATTATAACGATTTGTTGTTTTATTTTATTCTCTCCAATTTACTAAACTCAGAGTGAAGTGGTTCCAAATACGAATGCTTTCCTAACGAATATTACCGAATAAATCCGAGTAGTCAAACCTTAACGTAAACGCCTAAATTTTTAAGGGATGCAACCAAATTAACATTCATACATCGGAACTTGGGATTCAATTTAGTTGCCTATCTATTAAACTATATAATCAAGGGTAATATGCTTCCTACAACTTTTGTTATGTAATATTCTATTATGCATTAAAATATCTTCTTATTGCCAAATAGTAATTTAATATGTAGATATACTGATTATATATTGGGAACTATTAATGAAATTATATTATTTTGTAATACAAAGGTGTACTGCAATATAAAATTAAATATAACTTATTAGAAAAATCTAATATTTTATTGAATTAATTTAAAATAACAAATCAACAATACTTTACATTAAAATATTCTACATTATCGACAATAATATTTTAGCTCATTACGGCACCACGAAAGTATCTCGGTAACAATATTTTGTTATTATTTTATTAGTTACTTGTTCTGTGCGCCACTGTGATGAATTTACATGGAAACCACTTTTCTGACATATTTGACGTTTGACTATTTTCAAAATTAATGTGTATTTATCCAATATAATTAAAATAAAAGTTATAATGGCTTCAAAATTTATTCGACGATTTTGTTCCAAAGCTACAAAACTTAAAGGTATATTTAATTCATATAAGTTCTAAAAATTCATTTTTTAATTGGTATTTATTTTAGATGAAGCAGTGAAAAAAATCGAAAAAGAAGAAGCAAAATCAAAAGAAGGAAAACCAAAAGAAGCTGCTGCCTCAGCACATCCAGAAAAGCCAGTTAAAAGAGTAAATGTCACTCTTCAAGGAGCAAATACCAGAGCTGGTTATGCAGCTGCACTACTATTAAAACAGCATCCGTTAATTAAAAAAATATATCTCTATGACACTAAACTGAATTGTGGAATAGCCGGCGACTTGAATTCTATTGATTCCAGTGCTAGAGTCGAAGCTTTTTGTGGTGATGCCATTGCATATTCTATGAGGGTAAATTTTTATTATGAGCGTACTGCTTTTAAAATTAAATGGTATCACTTAAATATTTATATTTACTTATTATACACAGCAAGAACACAAAATAGACTATTTTCAGTTGTAATGCAGAAGATCAACTTTATAGACACTGAATCAATATGCGCGAAATTAGCGAGCACTTAGAGGCACGATCGACGAAACTAATTGCAATCGATTGTGATTTGTTTGCGTCTGTTTGTGCTTTATAAATTAAATCAGCGGGTCCAATCATCTTCGAGTTATAACCGCTAAGTAGCCTACGGACTGCGTTTTTACTGGACTGAAAAACAACACAAAACTAACGTGTGTACTGGCAAACTGTCGTTTTTCGTCGTATACAAAACTGATACAAATAATCAGGTTGAAGCTGCTAATGTCCGTCGAATTTGTTCGATAAACTAGTCAGTTCATGCAAATCGGAAGTGTGTGCGGTAAACAGTTTTAAAAAAGACAGTTTGTGCAATGGCGTAGTTATTAAAAAGGTTTTGCGCAGTTTGTATGGTTTCAATATGACGAATCTTCGCCAGATTAGTAGAAAGTTTTTATTGGAATTTATAGAACAGTATCGTAGTCTTCCGTGTTTATGGAAAATTAAATCTCGCAAGTACGGTGAAAATGATACAATAAGTATTATAATCATACATACATACATATACATATCATCAAGCTATATGAAGTAGCAGGAACCTTAAAATCGTTCATAAAATATTCACTTATAAAATTCATCAAATAATCAGTCCACGTCACACACCAACATCACTTTAACAAAATTCATAGATCACTCCATATAAGCCCACTTATGTATTATACTCGAAATCATTTATAACACAACAAATCTTCAATTACATTTATTCAATCATTCCTATTCATTTATCAAACATTTCAAATAACTCACGCTTACTCTTAACAACGAGTCTCTAATAACGAATCTAACAACGAATCAACAAAGCTTAGAAAAGACGAAAGCGATACCTGCACTTGTATATGAAAGAAAAGTCCACACAATGCAGTAACTGAAAATGAAACAATAATTAAATAATATTAAATTAATTCTTATATAATTAAACCTATCTCCAAGTTTCAGTTTAAGTTCATTTTACAGGTTAATATGAGAAAACTGGCTTCGCTCCAAAAGCCATTCCTTTGCCCATTTTGTCCGTTTCTTTTTCGTTTTAGATTTTATGGCAAATTTCGCCGCCACAAATATATTGTCTTTATAGTTATTCAGTTGCTAAAAAAAAAATTAAAATCGTCGTCTTTATTCGACGGACGTCGAACAAAACAGTCCAGCAAAAACGCAGCCTCTGGGCATACAAAAAGAGCGCGGTAACTTCAGACTTCATTGAAAGCACAAACAGGAAAATTAAGTCCATTCGTTTGTGCTTCGTTTGTGCTTCACAAACAAAATTTTAGGATGCATTTATATTTCTTGATTAGTAGTCCTGAACTTGCTAATTTCCGCTTATGAATCTAACTATATTTGCTTCATAATCTAGCTCTTTAATTTAATTGTATTAAATAGCTGAGAACATAAGTAAAAATTTGCCTAGATTTGAAAACGATTTACTGTCAACTAATCATTATATAGCATAATAGCTCAGCACATCAAAACTGTAGACCTATTCTAATTGACATAGCCACTGTGGCAACTGTAGCCACATTGCTAAACAATATGGAGCCACCTGGCGATATAAATTAAAAAGTATATATGACGTCACTGATGACGTCACCGTTTGGCTACATCGCAATTCTATAGAGTAAGACCAGCTATAGTCGTAACCACACTGACATTCTATGTTTAATTTTTTTCTTATATGTTTATTCTAAAGGATGTTGTGCTACTGTTAAGAATGTAACAGGCTAAGATTTTTTTACTTCTAAATACAACCATGGTTCCTTGAATTGAATAATATTATCATGAAAGTTTACAAGTTCAAGCTCCACCATTTTCAATTTATATAACGATCCATTAATTAGTACCTATGTATAGTATACTATGTATTTCGGGACTTCCATTGAACTGAGCAAGAAATATAAATTGCGTTCTTTTCGAACCTGTCAACTCAGATACATTTAAAAATCTTTATTGCAAACTGAGAACAACTGAGTGAAAAGAATACTCGTACGTCGTGTCAACGATTTAAAAACAAACAATTTTCATTTTAAAATTACTATTATATAAATATTATAATTTTTTTTTTGCTTATTATGACTAAAATCAAGATGCGATACATTCACTTTTTTAAGTCGTAGGGTAAAAAAATCACCGTTACACTATCGATTCTACGTTCATATAACAATATCTTTAAATATCAATTGACTCTATTGGGTACTAGCTTAGTGGAATATCAACAGCCTGTGAATTTATAAACGCGAGTTCGACACAGTCGACTATATATATATATATATATATATATATATATATATATATATATATATATATATATATACAGGCGACAAACAATTTTCATAATTTCAAAAGCTACCCCTGTGGCTCCTCCACCACTAACATGTTTGGGGGCCGTGATTTGACGACTGGTAACCACACTTAACGCGAAAAAATATATCACTTACCGAGATCTGCTTCGGCAGAGTGCCACACCCAGTAATGGGTAGAAGGCATGATGATATATTTATATATTTATATATATATATATTTATAACCGCAGACGATCTCTACTTCAAGCATTTAATTCAGTGAATTTAAAAGTGTGGGTCGTGACTTCATGACAATTCCAGGGGTCGCAAAAACATTGGCGAGAGCCCGCCAGTTGCTACATAAAAGTTTTTTTAAAAAAAGCATATATTCAAAGAATCAAAAAAAATTATTAGCAGTTTAAAAGTAAAAATACAATTAATTCTACAAATGATTATACCAAAATTCGTAAGAAACTGTACTAAAGGTTTTAATGAAAAGTTTTCCTTTACTAAATCATGGTTTTATTTTTGTAACGCACATTATTAAATCAGCCTCTTACAAATTTCAATTTTTATTAAATGAAAGTAAGAGTCAAGAAAAAAATTATTTGTGATTCTTGTCTCCAAGAGGGTAATGACCAAAAAGTTTGAAAACCACTAATTTAATTTATAAGGAATCATATAAACTAAACTGTACAGGTACATCACGCTATATCCCATCAAATGGGGTAGCACGAACACTTATCAATCTCGGAATCATTCATCACACAACAAACTTTCAATCACAATTATCGAATCACCACTATACATTATCATTAATCTTTTTTCGACGTACGTTTCATATGCTCAATACATCTCAAATTACTCATGTTCACTCCTCTAACATCAAATAATGCGCTTGTATTTGAAAGAAAATTCCACACAATTGCAGTTAATCACTTTATTGTAAGAACTGAAAATGAATCAAAAAGATAAGAATGGAAGAGTGTATTTCTGCGCTTGTTTTTGAAAGTGAATTCCACGCAATTGCAAGAGGCTCTTCAAAACTTTTTTGAAATTTTTATATATTAATCTACTTAATAAAATTATTAAACCCAGTTTTTTTATTTTTTTTTTAACTTGTATTATGCATGATAAAAATATTAAAACTTTCGAAACAAACGAATATGACGTAGTTGCATCTTGGATTAAAGAGAGACAGATAAGACAAAGATAAATAACATGTGACTTCACGTAACGTGTGTCGGTTCCGCTGTCTTCCGTATGTGTAAACCTTAGATCATATTGTAACAAAACGGCTAATTCAGAATTTGGTTTTGTTTATAAATTATGATATTTCACTATCAACTCTGCTTCAAAAGATACAGACTAATTAAGAGTTATCTTAAGTATCTTTCTAAAGTTGACTTGACAGAGTTTATTTTGTTTATCAAATTTATTAGTGCATATGTTATAACTTCAGTATTCCGTAGATCATTATTTATCAATTTTATAGTTGTTCTGAGTTGTCGTGTCTGGTTACACGGGATGTGATGACATATCTGGGTAAATTATAGCTAAGCGTGGGGTCGGATAGATTTAACCCCGTTTGGGTTTTTTTTATGTAAACACATATGTGGGAACGCTATCTCGACCAAAGCGACGATACCACCCTCTTACCCTTGTCAGAACATCCCATGGAATACAACAACGGTTAGTGAGTGGTAGTTTGGCTTCTGACGAGACGAGTTGTCTCGTCTGTGCAAGATGTAGGTCTTGCCATGTATTTAAGTATTTAGTTACTTAAAATTAGTTTGATCATACGTTGTCGTTGCTGTTGTGTTGTTATTTCCATTGCCGGATAACTTGCTTAATTAAAATATTACTTTATAACTTTTGTATTCTTATAATTTATACTTCATTTTTATGTTATTAAATATATATTTTTACAAGAAGTTAGTCTTATTTCGCGTTTTTTTTAATCGTGTATTAAATCGCATTATATTTCGTGTTGATTTTAATTTAGTTCGTCTCACTACCAATTGTTTTATATGCGTAACAGTCGGCTCTCGCAGCCCTGTTAGAATATAAACTACTGGATGTAGGATTTCCTACGCGATACGCAAAATATTCAAACCGTAGGATAAAAAGAAACTGAAATACGTAACTACGAAAACGGAAAAAAGATAGATATGTTTGTACCAAAATTAGTCTGCGCAGTTTCCATAAACTGACAGCCCGCATGTGACCCGCATCATTTCGCGCTGCTAACTAGGTGTGTGAGGTTAGAATTATTAAATTTAGTCTTCTGTTTTCTAGTCTCTTATAAAAAATATGTTCTATATTATTTATTTATTTAATTTTTTATTCAAAACAATAATATAATTATTTTTTCAATTTTAAGTTAGCTCGCTAAAACATGCAGTTTCGCCCAGCGCATGCGTGTGATAATTTTGGTACAAAGCTACCTATCGCTCTCTATCCAAGAGTTTGAGAAAATCTTGCATCTAGTAGTTTATATCAGGAGTGGCCAACAAGTCGATCGCGACGACACTTAAATATAAAAAGAAATTAATCAAAACATATATTTTTTATTATTACCGTAAAAACTTATTATTATTATTTTAACTTATTTTTGTATAATATTGTACATAATTAGTTTACAATGTTGTACCATAACGACAGCTCATTCGCATAGTGTTACAGGACACGTACGCAGTTACGTTGTAGTTGTGGCAGAGTACTGTGTGTGACGAATTTGTATCTTGTTAATATTTTGACAGTGCTTTGATTTAAAATAAATACAACGAAAAAAAATCAAACTTATAATTTTCATCAAGAATGGGAAATAGATTATTTTTCATAATGTTGCTGTTTAATTTGCAATACTTCAGTCGAAAACCTAAAAAAATAATTCAGAAAGGCATTTCAAAACAGTGCATGGTAAATATCAAACAAATTTGCCACCTAATAGCTGACATAAGAAAAAATAAATTAAAAATACAAAAAATCTAATTATCTGCACAACAAGATTTATTCATAAAACCTAATTTACAAGCTAAAGCGGTAACTGTAGCATCATTTAAAGTGTGTCACCTTCTTCCAAAAAAATTTAAACCATTTTCTGATGGCCAATTCATCAAAGATATATTTTTAGAAATAAAATATTCCCTCTTTGAAAATTTAAAAAACTAAAATTAAATTAAAATTGCTCTTCAAGATCTGCAATTATCTCTAAATACTGTGATGCGATGCATCGAAAATATGAATAAAAATGTGAACTAAAATACATACCTAGTTACAAACTCAAATCACTGATTGTGTTTCCTTTTCTTTACAAATGGATGTTTGTGATACAGCTCAATTGCTCGTTTTTATTCGTATGATTTTCGACGATAATGCCACTAGAGAAGAAATTTTGTGTATGATTTCATTAAAAAAAGGAACTAGAGTGTCAAAGTTTTTATTATAAAAATTAAATTACCACTGTTTAAACTCGTATCAATAACAAATGGAGCAAAATCAATGACGGGGCATCATAATGGATTTATCTCATTGTACCGAAACGATTATGAATTCCTAGATCTTTTGAGTTACCACTGTATTATTCAAATTATTCATTAGGTGTTAGCCAGCAAAGCATTAAATACTAATAGCTTTCAAAATTACAATGTGAGGTGGCTGAGCAGAAGTAAATTCCTATAGAAATTTGGAAATTTATTGAATGAAATTTAAAAAATTGTTGAACAAAAGGGAGATGATTGTCAACAGATACGGAGTGGTTGTGTGATCTGGCTTTTTTAGCATATTTTACGGGTAAATTAAGTAATCTGAATTTGGAATCACAAGGAAAAAATAAAAATGTGGATGACATGATTAGTAGTATTTCCGCATAAAAATATAAATTTTTGGCAATGATTGAGGAGAAAGAAGAAAGTAGATCACTTTGTAAATTTGCAAGACCATTCGCAAAAATATCCTGTTTTTGTATTTGATAGCGCGAAATATGTTTCTGAAATTGAGAATGTTGTGAATGGTTTATAAAAGAGATTCAGTGATTTAAAACAAAAATTCAGATATTTTTCAACACATTCCTTATCCATTTAACCCATTTGGTCCCACGACAATTTTTTAAACATTTATTTATTAAAAGTTATATTTTTGGATTTATTTACACTTTAGAATTATGAAAAAATAATAAAATTTTCAAATTTTATTATACCGGAAGAGAAAAATAGGTGTACTCAAATGAGTACAACGGTATCATATAGGGTAAACAGCAATGCTTTTAAATGTAATGCAAAATATCTTAATTTTATTTATAAAAGTATATAACCTAAGAAAAAATATATTCATATATATTTTGATAAGTATATGAATTAAATATTATCTAATTTGTGTGAAACTTTTTGAAACATGGGCGTTCTAAACAAAGGGGCACATAGCATTTTGTACAATTTAACCTATTCTCACGTGACATATACGGTATCGTAGTTGGTTTTCAATTTTCTCTGGAAAATGTACACCTTCACCTTGGTGGGTGCTTTGTGGTACAGATCCGGACGGTCTATTCTTCTCAAATGTTGATTTAGGAAAAACATTAAGGTAGTTCCTCACAATACAGCGCTGAAAATTCAGTAAGTCCAATTTTTCATTGGAAAACTTTACGTGAAGTTTCCTAGCATTTACTAGGCACATGTTCAACATATGTGTCCATAGAGACCACTATCATTTTTTTCCCTGTATACGATAATTATTAACGCACTGATCAAATAAATGAACCCCTTCCATGCTAGAATTTTAACTCGTAAAACTTTTTTTAGTGCTGCTAACGGTATTTCATCATCAGAATCTGTTCCATCTTGAAAGTAAATTTTGACTGGACTGGGAATATTCATTGATAGCTTTGAATTTTTAATATCATCGTCGTCAATGTCATCTTCGTCGGTTTCACTGTCTATATCTGGCGGTATTATAATAATATCAGGTGTGCGGGATTCATGTTCTAAATCCTGAATAACAGTTTTTAGTCTAACATATCTTTTACCATAGAAGTTGGAACAAGGAATACCTTCCGAAACCATGGTTTTATATAAAATTCTGAGAAATAATTTTTCAATATTCACCCTAGGTTTGTTCCCATTGTACTCAAATGAGTACAGTAACAAAATAATCATGTAACAATTGGCTAAGTTATTAAATTATTTATTTTTACAATAAAATCAATAGAGTACTTAACAATGAAGCAAAATATATAGAGAAACTAGTAACACTACGAATAAAAGTAAAACTACGCCTTAGTATAAATGAATAAGTTCAGACAAGAAAAATCCAGCAACAAAAGTCAAAATAAAATGTTACTAAATATTTCTAAAAACGAATACTTACCAAAATAGCTTCCTTGCATACAAGGAAGATAATTTATGTTAACAAATAAAGTTTTACACCAATAATATTTAAAAAAAAAAATTCTAAAGTATCTGTACTCATATGAGTACAACGGGGCAAAATGGGTTAATGCCGAGTTAAATTCGAAGCAAATTAAAAGTAAAATCGCTGAAATTTTTCACATGGAAAAGATATTACTTGAAAATGTAATTATTACATTGCGAAATTATCTCTTTCTAGAAGCCAGATTACTAGGAAAAGACTTTTGAAAATATGTTAGTCCAGAAAAGTATCCAAAAGTAAATAAAATCACAAACTTCTAAATTCTTGTTTCGGTTCCACATATCAGTGTTCGTATTTAAAACAAACAATAACAAAACAGTGTTCTACTCGTATTGACTTGCATAGAGAAGATTCTTTACGCTTGGCATCATCACAGTATGTTCCCGATATTGAAAGCTTGGTAGATATCATGAAGGCACAAATTTCACATTGTTTCAAATTTGTATTTTATATAAATGCAAAAAAAATTATGCGTTGCTTCACTTTTTTAACAATATGCAATTAAATTTAGGGAATGGTAGATCGCGGAACATTTTCAAGAAAAAACGTCGATCGCATACCAAATTAAGTTGGCCATCCCTGGTTTATATGATCTAAGGTGTAAACATACGTCAATTCAATAGAATCGTAGAATGCTGAATGCTTCTTTCTTCTTCGTCTTCTTCTCAATAAAGTTGAGCACCGACAAACGTTTCATACAAAGCTCTGTGATTGGCTTAATTCAACTACGTAATTGCAATATGGCAGTGCGAAATTTAAATGAGCGTTTTGAATTATTCAACTTTAACTTTCATATTTCAGCAATAAAGATATAATTTATGGTATGGTTTTATATTGTATTAAGTATGATGTTCGGTCAAGAATTTATTGTAATCAATATATATTAAAAAGCTTTACAAATTGAACACCCCTCCCCTCCATTACACACTCTAAATAAGAACTGAAAACGAATCAAATAGATAACTCTAAAGGTGTATTCACAAATTTCAATTAAGGTTTAAATTAACTTTATAATTTAAATTTAAGTTTAATAAGGTATTCACATATCAAACTTTTGTATAGTTTAATATGTTATGACATCTACAGGGTATTTTAAGCACTATGATACATGTCGCTAATGCACTGTACTGTTTGAAGTTTAAGTGATTGAGCATCTGTCAAATCAATACATACGTTATTAAATACTCAAATTCTATAATAATAACGTACTTATGAGATCCATTTACAACGTATTGTAACATTCATAATCTGTAGCCATCTACTTTGCTGTTCTTGACAACTGTCGTTCGTCTTTCACAAGGACATTATTCTTTTCACATTCAGTCACTCAGTCGTCTCTCGATCAACTACACCTGTATTAATATTGTAATTTAATTTAACTGGAATGTTATTAGGGTATGTACAATTTTGTTTCCTTTCCACCATTAACGTACTGCTGTTCAATTGTTAATATAATAAAAATCGTTTTCATCTTCTAGTTCTGAAGATGGTTGAAAATCAACAATATATCATGTCTTTGTGATTATTTTTTGTCCGAATCTTTTCCTTATTCATAATCTATGTTCGTTGACCTTCCCTTTTGCTCATTTGCAACGGATATATTTCCTACATCATTTCAAAATTATTTTCATTGGTCAACTTTAGGTTACGCTAAATTCTAAGCTAAAGTATGCAATGTTTAACTTTATGTTTCGGATTTACCAAAACTAAATTTTTAAGTGTGAATGGTATCATAAGAGAATATGAAAACTGAAGTGTAAACCTTATAAACCTAAACTTAATTTTAATTTTTGTTTGTACCTTTGCTTTAATATAAAAAAAAGCAAATGAAACTCAAATTACGTCATAGATGGAAAGTTCAGGTCGAAATTCTTACCTCATTTTTAACAGAATATTTAAACTAATTGCATCAGATAAGACGGAAATGTTAAGTGAAGATTGAAAACTTATTCCTTGTTTCTAAAATAATTTTTTTCGTGACGTAACAAATCATAGAATATGGCCAAATTTTATTTCATTGCGGTTTCATTCAATATGTAATCGATTATGTACGAATGCATTCATGAATCATCGTTAATATTTTATTAATGCAGTTAATTCACTTACCGAAAGAACATAGAATAGTTGTTAAAAATAAAATCTAACAATTTCTTTCAGCTTAATAAAATAATTTTTATAAAATTAAGCAGATTTGCGTTGTAAATGTATCCAGAGCATTTTATGTACTCGTAATCGTTTTTTTTTCTTTTTCTCTAGCTTTATTGCTATTAGCGTACATAATTATGTACTACGATAATAACAGATATAATATGCTGTGTATCCATAATAATTTTTATATAACAAATGGCAAAATAGAACGGAATATATGAGCAACACAAAAACATGAAGTTAGTATCTACGTGTACATAATTTGAACTATGAAACATGCGATAAGATATGTTATATTATTTTATGCTATGATATATTATGTTATGTTGGGCAAATTCTGAATCCAGCTTTAGTGTCATAATTCTTACTCATGTTCGTGAATTAAAAACAGAATTAAAATTAGATCTGACCGTAAATTGTAACACGGTGGGGAATAGTATATTACATAACAAGCATCGAAAGTGTAAGATAACGTCAAGTGTAAAAATTGTAAAACGAGGCGCGCAGCGCCAAGTTATTTAAGTACACGAGCACAGTTATATCACTTTCGAGCGAGTTATGTACACTATTTTTCAGATGACCACAAAATATTTATAAAAAAAGTTTACAAGAACAATGTTGTTATACTTTGACAGCTGATGCATTTTTTAAGGTTAGCGTTGGCGTTTGACGTTTGACGTTTGAGGTTAGGTGTGGTGATACCTACTGTACCACATATCACAATATACTACTATAGATAAGAAACTGCCATGTTACACACTGGGACTGTATTTTGTGCCATCTGAGTAGTGGAAGTCTAACTAAAGTCATGTATATAGGCAACCCGGTATGCGTATTTAGGCAACTTGTAATTTTTATTATTATTTTATATTTATTTAAACTACATAAAAAAATTCATAAATCCAATATAAACATTTATTAAAATATCCTCGTGTATACAATTTATTTATAATTTGAACTGTTTCAAACGTAGTTTTATCCAATCCTTGTGAACTTGAAAATATATTAGGACTTCCTCATATTATTTATTATATGATCACTTGCCAGTAGCAGTGCAACTTTTACATAACAATTGATATTAGTTGATTACATTATTTATATGAAATTATTTTACAAATAAAAATTAATTAGATATTTGACAGATTAAAAAATCTGAAATACATACAAATGACAACTACAGGAACAATCTAGTAACCTATGATTGCCGATATTGCAGTTACCTAAAATGGATGTCTTCACATAAAGACTATTAGCGCCATTCCTTAGGTGGAAGTCTAACTATAAACACAGTCCCATGGTTACCCATATAACTTTATGCTGCCTGTACTGTACTAACAGTAATGTCAAAATATTAAATAATGCTAAAATATCAGTAAATAAGTAAAGATTAATTTTTTTTAAATAAGATTTATTTGTGCAAATGTGTTGAAAAATATGCCAAAACTTCGATTTAAATAATAATACAAATTCTTTTCATTTATTTTATTATTTTCTTTCATCGTAACGCCATCTGTTGCCAATCAGTGGAACTTCACCTGATATGTCAGAAGTGTGCGTTATGCTAACATATCAGTGTATGATATTTTCAACTTTCCGTAGTAATTTATGATGTTGTTATAGTTACTTTCATACGTGGTCGTCTGAAAATGTCATTTCATCATTACTCACCGATCACTTCTGAAGATGGTACTAACCAGTACCGAAATATTAAAAGACCAAAAAATATTAACGTCAACAATTCTTTTTCTCGTTTCTTTCTCGTCTTACGTTAAAATTCACCGAAAATAGTATATTGTGCAACAAATGTGTGCAGCAGCCATTTTTACTCATATGTGGAGTTTGCAACCGTAAGCGAGGGGCACCACACACGAGTAAAAAAGGCTTCACACATGTGTTACACACTACACTTTTTCTACGGCCTTATATTGTAAAAATGAATTAATGAAAAATAGTTTCACAGTACTTTCAAAATTAACAATTCGTTGTTTTTCACTTACCAAAAGAACAATCAAACAAAAACTAAGCACAGCAACCTATTAAAAATTTGTATCTGTGCCAAAAAGTAAATACAAGAGCTCTTATAGACCATGGGCGTGTGATGTCATGATTTTAGATGTGTTCCGTAACTGTGAAACGAGTGCCTGTCACATCATTTGCCGATAGTTTCTCTCCCATTAATTTTATTACAAAACTGTAAATACAAAACTTGTTGAAAATTAAAAGACGTATTCAACGAGCTACAATTGTTAGCAAGCACAAAATCAGTAAATAAAAATTTACCAAATACTCAAACTAAATTTTCAAATTATTCTCAAAATAATTTTCCAAAACTTCAATAAAATTCAATAAAATTTGAAAAATTCACAACAACAAACTTACCATAACCCTATAAAACAATGCAGCATAAATACAACTCATTCATATGCGAATTCTTACCTTCTATCAAAGTGAGCTAAGCGAATGCTGTTTTTATACTACATTGATCATTGCTTAAATATGAATCGTTACTTACTGGAGCTGAGTTAGAGATTGCTGAATTTGATGGGCATGAATCAATTAAATTACACAAACACTAATTTAAGAATTATTATTTAAAAAAAATTGCAAATGAAGAAAACGTTAAAAACTAAATGGAATGGAAATAGAAACACTCTAAAACTGAAATTGAAACTTATTAACATATATGTTACATTAATGGTTACTTATGATTGCTTATTGTTTCGCACATAAACGAAAAACCGAAGATCTGCATAGTAACACTGTTCAAGACTTTATTTAATTAAGTATCTAAAATAATTACGTGCACATTGCGTAATCAGAAGATCACACATCTTACCGCGCGAAAAAGTTGGCTTAAAACTTTAAACTTAACTGCTGCTGCTGCTTAACGGCTGGTTACCGCACTTAACAAAATATATCACTTACCGAGATCTACTATGGTTGAGTTCGGTGTTGCTGATCGCCTAAATTGGCCTAATGCTTAAACCGTGCTTGCAAACATGTCCTGAGGATCGAGGATGAACCAGATGCTGATGTATTTGGCTGTCTAATCTGACGTCATAGTATCACAGATAACGCAAATATGAAAATTTGTTGGATTTCTAAAGATATTATACTAAAAATGTCATTATGTTAATTTAATACACTATACTTGAGACTAATAGATCTTACACCTGCTTTTAACCGCATTAGTGGTCAAGAATGTCAAATTATACGAAAAAAGAATATATATATATATATATATATATATATATATATATATATATATATATATATATATATATATATATATATATATATATATATTTATATATATATATATTTATATATATATATATATATATATATATATATATATATATATATATATATATATATATATATATATATATATATATATATATATATATATATATATATATATATATATATTTATATATATATATATTTATATATATATATATATATATATATATATATATATATATTTATATATATATATATATATATATATATATATATATATATATATATATATATATATATATATATATATACAGGATGGTGAACGCAACTCTCGAACATAGGGATTTAACATGTAAAATAACAATTTTGTAATTTCCTGCTTCCCTAATTATTTTAAACAAAAAAGCTTCGAATAAAAGTTTTAGGGCATAAAATTCTGCATCTAAGTCAATAAATAAAATTAACTTTGCATGCTTCGTAACGGCACAAATTAGATCTGAAAATGACAAAAATAGCCTCAAAACTATCGATAGCCATGGAGTTGAAACAAAATTAAGCAAATGTTTGACGTTTAATCTGTCAAAATAATTTCTTTATTTATTATGTCATTTATTTTGACAGATAAAACGACAAACATTTGTTTAATTTTGTTTCAATTCCATGGCTATCAATAGTTTTCAGGTTATTTTCGTTATTTTCAGATCAAATTTTGTTTATTGGCTTAGATGCAGAATTTTATGCCCTAAAACTCATATTTGAAGCTTTTTTTTCTTAAAATAATTAGGGAAGCAGGAAATTACAAAATTGTGATTTTACATATTAAATCCCTATGTTCGAGAATTGCGTTCACCATCCTGTAATATATATATATTCTTTTTTCGTATAATTTGACATTCTTGACCACTAATGCGGTTAAAAGCAGGTGTAAGATCTATTAGTCTCAAGTATAGTGTATTAAATTAAAATAATGACATATATATATTTAAAATAATACTAAAAACGCAGGTATCTGACATTTCCTAAATTCTACAGTTAATTTTCAACATTTTAACTAAATTTAACATTAAATATAAAAGTTACTTATTATTTAAAACAAACTTTATTATTATACAGTTTTTGAATAAAACCAAAAAGTTTTAGTTAATATAGAAATATTTACTTCCTGTTCCAATGGCTGTCATTCCAGGATGTATGTATGGATTGACTTGAAATTTTATCTGTGTATTAACAACACACTAGTATATGTCTCATTAAAACATTTAATTCTCTTGCATAGTACACGAGAAATAAAACTGCAAAATAAAGCATCAAACAAAAAAATAAGATCAACTGATGTGAGGCAGGGCTCGTATATAGTTCATATTGTTACAAACTAAAGATGTCATTTCGTGACTAGTTTATTCATTTTTCGAATTTACTATATTAGAATCATAAACATATAACACCGAACACAGCTTTAATAAATACGAATAAGGTTTTTATTTGCTTCAAATCGTTTCTGTTTGAAATTTTGTTTTAATTTTAAATCATTAAATAATGTTTTTCAATTGTTTATTGTAATAGAAAATGTTTGTTTACAGGCAGCCGATATTGCTGTTCTAATAGATACAGACGGCAAAGAACGAAGTATTCAGAAAAAATTTGAATCATCTTATTTTCGAGTGAAAAAATTTGCTAAAACATGCAATTTGCATTGTCCCAAGGCGATCCACATCGTGTGCGTTGAACCCATTTGCTGCATGACGTCTCTGGTGCAATCAGTTCTGGAAGATACTCCGTTCTATCATCCCTCGCGATTATTGGGAAGTGTCACCTGTTTACAAGTAAGTCAATTCTGATCCATCTCATTTGCACACTATTACTAAGTTTTATATTTGAAGCGTTATAGTAGAGTAAAGTAGTATTGTGTCAACTATTTTAATGGCGTTATAAATTATAAACATTTAAACATTTAATTATTGACTTATAAATAATTCTTGACTCTGGTAGTTTACGAAAAGTATCATTAATTTTAAAAATAAAAATATAACCAAATTTTACTATTGTTTATTTACCTAATATTATTTTGTATCAACCATAGTTTAAAAACAGCGTCATTCGAAACAAACATTTCCAATTCAAAATAATGCCATGAATCCAAACATTAGGAACTCACTTTTCATTTTTCATTCCTATTAATTAAATACAGTTGGAAAAAATAAACATAATATAACTTTGGAAAATGCTTATTATCTAAGAATTTATGAAAACGAGTTTACTTTTTTTCGAAATTTCCAAAAAATTATTAAAAATTAATAAAAATATGCCTGTAAATATAAGTGGCATATGCATAATGATAAACAAAAATATTATTTTTGAAACATATCAAAAGGCCTGTCTATTCGTATTTATTACTGTCACTGTCACTGTCAACATTATATCTCTTCATGAATTTCTTAGGTTAAAGTTTTCCGAATTTGGTGTTATTGTAAATAACCATTTTTATAAATAAAGGTGAAATAAAGTTTGATAATGACAGATAATCAAATTACAATTATATTTCATTTGACATATTTGAATTTGACATAAATAAAGGTGAAATAAAGTTTAACAGTGACAGGTAAGCAAATTACAATTATGTCTTATTTGACATATTTCAATTTAACAATCAGATATACCAACATAACACTTCAAATTTATCACTTAAGAAACAATGTCAATCATTTATAGTCATCCGGTATAATATTTGATTTAATTGCAAAGTGTTAGAAATTTATGTATTCAGAGTTCTATATTTTTACGTATGTGTGATTTTGCTTTTTAGTCCCAAATAAATACAATAGTTGGAAATAATTTAAACTTGGATCCAACATCAGTTCACGTCCCACTCTTGGGTGGTCCAGATATAGAAACTGTAGTTCCTTTAATTTCGTTGATGACTCCCGATCCGGGTTTGAGTCCGCGAGACCAAATTACATTCTATGACTTGGTGAAAAAAGAGATCACTAAAGCAACAACCGATTCGGCAAACACCAAATCAATGATGCATGAAGGCTATGCCATTGGGAAGATAGTCATCACTGTGGCCAAAGGAATGAACGGTCATCCAGACGCTCTTGCAAGTGTTTTAGCTAGAACTA
This sequence comes from Pterostichus madidus, assembly GCA_911728475.2. Taxonomy (NCBI): domain Eukaryota; kingdom Metazoa; phylum Arthropoda; class Insecta; order Coleoptera; family Carabidae; genus Pterostichus; species Pterostichus madidus. The sequence continues at coordinate 16,983,470 of OU452303.1, forward strand.
CTCAAGCCTATCCCTTAAAGTAAGTACAATTATTAATATTATTTTATCATAAAAAATATGGGATTGCTAGCTCAGTGGTATCAAGTCGGCCTGTGGATCCTGAACAATTTTCAACTTCTTCCCCCACCACTAACATCTTTGGGGGCCGTGATTTGACGGCTGGTAGCGCACTTCACGCGCAAAATATATATCACTTACCGAGATCTGCTTCGGCAGAGTGCCACACCCAGTAGTGGGTAGAAGGCGTGATGATATATTGATATTTTTATTTTAAAAAATTCGAAATTCATTTATAATGCATGCAGTAACGAGATAGAATGAGACAACTATATATCTAGAAAGTGATGCTATTATTTATACTTACTTGATGTGAAGCGCGGTTTCAGAAGAGGGAGGTGTAATTTAATATTCTTGTTTTGATTATAAACAACTTACGAGTACAATTCTCCAATAAGAGCCCATAACTATTAAGAAATGTAATGTACAAGTAATGTCTCAAAATTATTATTTTTTCTAACATGCTGGATGCTAAATCATCAGACCTTTAAATGCACACATAACTATATAATAACTACACAGTGTTAAATTAAAAAGCAGGCCATAGAAGTTTAATATGAGAAATAATTACAGTTCTAGTCATTCGTTACTACTTTCAAATAAAATTGTAGAAAATTGTGGAAAACATGTATCATTGTTTATTTTCAATACAGAAAACGGAACAAAATAAATGTTTGTGTTGTTTGAAATATAATAACCAAATAATAGGTATAATTAGTAAAAACTTGATCGTAAGAAAAGTACTACAACTCGTGTTAAAAGTGTTTTTATTGCAATCATGTAATAAAGTAACACTTTAAATACTTGTTACATAGATAACTATTTTAATTATACGTATAAATTGATATACATTATTTTAACTATGTGGTAGGTGGCTCCGTGGTATCGAGTCAGCCTATGAATTTGAGAACGTGAGTTCGATTCCCACAGCCGACAAACAATTTTCACCACATTAAAACTACTCCTGTGGCTCCCTCTCCATTAATATTTTTGAGGCCGTGATTTGACGGCTGGTAATCGCACTTAACGCGCAAAATATAGCACATACCGAGATCTGCTACGTCCGAGTCCCACACCCAGTGATGGGTAGAAGGCGTGATGATATATTTATTTTATTTATTTATTTAATAAAATAAGCAGACTCACATAATTTGTTAGACGCTAATACTATTCTATCATACAGAGCGAATGAAAAAGTTTTAACACAATGGGAGAAAATTATTATTTCGGACAAAAAATGTATAGAACAGAAATTTTTACATCTCTTGAAACCCATCAGTCATGAAATCATATTTATCAGATCACTTGTTCAATAATAACATGCTTTCTTGACTGTTTTGGTAAAAATATATTTTCAATTCTAAAATTGGTCAAAAAAATACACATTTTTTAGCCAGTTGAAGAAAAAATATTTTCCACACTTTCGAGAGTAAATAACTCACTTATATTCTTCCTTTTTGAGAACTAAAGCGTCATTTTTATCCCGGAGGGATTAAATTTCCAATTTAATATATATATATATATATATATATGGGGTGGCTAGCTCAGTGGTATGAAGTCGGCCTGTGGATCCTAAGAACTCTGGTTCGATTCCCCTGTGGCTCCTCCACCACTAACATCTTTGGAGGCCGTAATTTGACGACTGGTAACCCCACTTCACGCGCAAAATATATCACTTACCGAGATCTGCTGAGATAACGAGAAATCTGAACTACAATTGTACTCCCATGCCCTGAAATTCATTCAAGTATTGTACAACATTACATACATGCGCATTATTTTTCTCCATTTTACTACAACTTGAGTGAACATAGGGCGAAACCATTGCGACTTGTATTATTTGTTTTTCTATTAAAATTGCATTTAAATATTATAATAATTGTTAAAATTTAGAATTTTTGGACGAAAATTATTCACCATTCTTTTGTTTAAAAACAGTTTTTTTTTTTATTTCTGTGTTATATAAGTTATAACTTTAAGCGAAGAATGAAATAAAATGTCGGTAATAATTAAAAAGTGACATTAGATAAAGTTGTAAGCAAACTTAAACTCTTGGAAAATATTTTTGTTGCTTCGAAAATTGTAAGTGAATTTAAAGATCTTACAAATAACCATTGTTAGATCAATAATAAACTTTTTTCTGTATGTAAGAATTTTCCTAATCAATTCAGAACACAATAGAAACCGTTAAAGTTTTACTTTTCTGAAAAAAACTTCTACTGGCGCTCATTAATATCAAGGAGTTTCATTGGTTAACCAGTGGCAGAAAAATGATATGACAAATAAATGTTTAATTGGGTATATATTCATAAATTTGAAAGGAGCGAAGGTGACCCTTTGTATCCTCATCTGTAATTGTCGGTTTTACTGCGCTCGTTCGTCAATACCTATAGATTCGTCACAAAAAATATCACTTTTTCTCCATATAAATTAATACACTATTACGTATTGTATTTTTCAGCTAAATCAATCCGCTTTGTGAATCTACTTGTTAAATAAATATATCATCACGCCTTCTACCCATTTCAGAAAGTGGTACTGAGCCGTAATACTTATGGGATTCTGAGTATACGCTATCGTAGTATATGCTAACTTTCCCTTACTTCTTCACACCCCTTACGGTTTTTTGGTACTTTCGTCACACGCTATTTCGCTAGACACTACAATATTATAGCGTAAATAAAAAGTCCGTGCTGAATCATCTGTCAGCATTTTTATTTAATAAAAATATCGATCGGGGTCCAATGTATATTTTATTTAAATTTTGTTTATATAAAATTACTTATCGTAATTACCACGGAAGTTAGAAATTAATATTTACATACTTTTTATTGATGTATTGTCATTATTTATCTTATTAAAATACTAACTTCTTTGGCGTACATACATACATCACGCTATAATAATAGATTTCTTTTGTAGCTTTACTAACTGATTGCTGACTCGTTGATAATATGCTTGTTCAGTAGATCTCTTGTAGTTCCAAGTAGGGTAGAAATCCAGATCTGCAAAAACTCTTAATTGCGGTGCAACAACAGTCTTTTTTAGAGCTTCTCATGAGCGGCATCATTTTCTCAAAAAGATACCTCACCATTTCTTTGTTTAAATGAAATATTTCTATAATCCGAATGCCTTGTAAGATCTAAAATGGAATACGGATCTATTATATGGAACCCACTCACAAAAACTGCTATAAATAATATATAGAAAGTGCAAAAGAAATTTTTAAAAGCATTACACTGTAAAATGCATAAAGTATATCCATTTAAAATTACTTATAAGGATCAGTTGAAAGAAAATGATATGTTGATTTTTGAGGACAGCATATGTGAGATACTCTTCATTTACAACCTTATACATAACAATTTAGATTTACTCCAGGAAATTCCATTTCGAGTAGCCAACCGGCAACTAAAGAAACGAAGTGATTTGTTGTGTCAACAATAGTAGCGTTCGATTTGCAAACAATCTCACCTCAGTTCATTTCAACTGAGTTGAGATTGTCTGAAATGAGATGATATTTTTTCGATGACAAATCGAACGGGTTTTGACAGGTCTGAACTGAGTCGGTTACGTGACGAACGTTGTAGTATCATTTCGCGGACAACACATGATTTGCTTGATGTTTTTGTTGGCAGTTAGCTGTGAAACATGATTTATAATAACATGTACAATTTAAAAAAAATATTAAATAACTTCCAAATATTCAAACTACAAACAAAACATAACGAATTCTACCCCCACTCTAACTGAGTAGAAAATCTCAGTACGCACCAGTGAAATAGGTAGTGCAGCATCGGCAAGGGGGGAAGTGAGTGTCTCACTTGATCTCAGTTATGTCTGTGCAAATAGAACAGCACAAAAAAGCTGTCAAACTGAGGTGAGGTGAGATTAACTGAGATTTGGTGCAAATCGAACGCTACTAATAATACGTATTCGCTGTTAAATATATGCTACCGAACACTAAATAGATATATTTCTTTACATAAGGATTTAGATGTACATAATGTAAAAAGGAATGCACTTGCAAATTGCCTAGACAATATATGTAAATCATAAATAATTAAATGTAATAATTTTGTAACTGGAATTATGTGAAAGGGTCTTAACCTGTTTTGTTTTTAGTTTAAATAAACTTAATAATAATAATAAGAATAATATCAAGTGGTGAAAAGAGATTCCTAAGTATCTTATTTTATATGTTTAATGCCCTACTTCGACGAATTCTTTCCCATACATATATTTGCCAATGAGTAGGTAACATCTACATTATAAAAATATACTACCAAATTTATATTAATATACTCGTATGGAATATTTGTTGAATAGAAAATTATCACTTTCTGTTAATTATTTATACACATTTTTTTTAGTTTTCCGCTAATCACTACCGCTACGTTGTAGCGTAACATATGTGATTTATGCTAGGTTGCAAGAATAGTACTCGTATATTACGTACCACGAATTGTAAGTGACACTTTTTAGAACAAGAATGTAGTTTGGAAAATCGAGGCTCGAAGAGTTGAGATTTCCTAAAAATTCGCATAGTTAGCTATTTTTTACAATACTTGCACAAATAGACGGAAAAGAAAAGTGGGTTTTAAAATTAACAGCTGCCAAATTGTTATTAAAATAAACAGGACCTTGATCTATAATATTTATTGCTGCCCCTGGTGAATGGTCAGTAATTATACTTATTGTTCACGGTGGATGATAAGTAAATATTAAAGTCCTGATGTAACCATGGAAATCACTGTGCAATAAAAGTTCCACTTACTACGTTTAAATTTTGTCATTAATAGAAAACTTACAGTACAAGTATTGTAAAAAAAAAGCTCTTTAACTAAAGAATTGTTTATTTAGCAACAGTATAAACAGAGACTTTCTGAAATTTTGTTAGTTGCTAATGAACCCATAAAACTTTAATGCAATGCAGCATTAGAGTACGAATTAATAATAGCGTAGGAATGCTACGCTACTAACGTAACATACGAGTACTTATGGTTTCACTACTAATCTCAGTACCTAGTGATATATTTTGCGCGTGAAGTGCGGTTATACTAAAAACGTTATAAAGATCGACTGATGGCATCCATCCCGATAAAACTTAATAAAATCATTAAAAAACTGGTGCAATATTTAAATGACAATTTAAAAAAAAAATAGCATTGAAATACAAATCTTATATAAGAATATTGAATAATAACGATTTTACTATCGATTCATGTATTGAAAATAATTCTATTTCATTTAGGGCCGAGATATCCACCTCCTAATAAAGTTCCTAATAAATTAATTTAACTAATAAATATTATTTTTTGCAGATATCCAGTACCTTATAAATTTTATTTAGCTAATAAACATATTTATTAGTATTTAATGTATTTGAGAACCTGGATTCGACTCTCACAACCAACAAACAATTTTCACAACATTAAAATTACCCCTGTGCCTCCTGCACCACTACTAAATTTTGGGGGCGTGTTTAGACGGTTGAAAAACCCCACTTTACATTCATTTACTGAGATCTGCTATGGCCACATTCAGTAATGGGTATAAGGCGTGATGATATATTTATTTTTATTCAATTTATAAAATTGAGAATTTGGAAATAATTAATATTAGACGCCCTCACAATGTTCTTCTTGTTAATATAGCATTTAACACAATCATATCTCAGACGCAAGGTTTTTGAAGCACGATGAATTGTACAAAACCGTGCATTAAATCTTATCACTATTTTTCCCTATATTCGCTTTTTTGCGTTTAATTCACTGGATCTGAATATTTTCAATTACATTTTTTAATTCTATAGCTATTTCAACTAATAATCTGACTTCATTTATAGTAAAAATTACAGATCTTGCACATTTTTCTGACATTTTGACAGTTATAACCAAATCAAGGAGGTAGAAACAAAACTACAATTATATATTTATTAAACGTCATAAACAAGTTTTGTATTTCTTTCTAAGTAATGATTTTCATAACATTCTCTCTCTCTAAAAGATGAACAGTGTTGCAATTTTGGTTTATTTATTTATTAGGTACCTAATAACAAGTAGACGAATAAATTGAACTGGATATCTAAAAAATAAATATCTTCCTAATAAATAATTTATTTTGCTAATAACTATTTGCTACTTTATTAGAAGATGGATATCTCGGCCCTTATAATAATTATTTATTTTATATTTTGCAAGTTCACAAGACACAATTTCTGTCCATATCGCGTTGTCATTGATCTATCAGATTTATGATCAAAATATAACAGTAGTTTTTAAAAGCTATTTTATAACAATTCCAATTCAGAGGGAAAGAAATTTGTCAAAGGAATGTGAATTGTTGATTTCTTATTTAATAATTAATTTTGGACAAGAATTCGCAACAATGGAATGCTTTTACCATTAACGAGAGGTAATTTATTATATATATCATTAATTTTCATTATTAATTTAAAATTTATTAGATAAACCGAAAAAAAATTAAATCTTCTCATCTCCAATAAAGCAACGCGCAATAACATTTAAACCCGATTACATATATACTATGTAAATATAGCACAACCCTATGTCATTTATATATATATATATATATATATATATTGATGACATCAGTCGATTTTTATGTTTTCAGTTTACCTGCAATCAAATCATGGCCGCCAAGGATATTCTTAGAGGGGAAGCCATAGGGTAATTTGGTGAAAATAATTTGTCGGCTGTGGAAATCGAACCTGGGTTCTCAAATCCAAAGGCCAACTCGATACCACTGAGCCACCTACCCCATAAATACTTCTTAAATATATTAAATTGAATAAATACGTAGTTAAAACAAAAAAAGATTTAGTTTCATTGATTTAGATGAATAATTTATTGTTAAAGAAATTAGTATTCTTGAACGAACTTTTGCGCATATTATCTACTTTTTAATCAAAACTTTCTATACAAATAACACCAAACTATATCGCGCTAAATGTGGGGTAGTACGAATATTTATAACAACCACTTAACCTTTCAAATTATGTATTTCAGTCTCCGTCATATATTTCTATTCTAATTATTTTAGAAAATAAAATAAATATATCAACATGCCTTCTATCCATTACTGGGTGTGGAAATCTAACATAGCAAATATTAATAAGTGATATATCAAATCACGCCTCCCACAGATTTTAGTGAAGGGGGAGTCACATGGGTAATTTGATTGTGGTGAAAATTGTTTATTGACTGTGGGAATCAAATCCGGGGTCTCAAATACACAGGCCGACTCGATACTACTGAGCCACTTACCCTCTAAATTAATTATTTTCATTCATCTTTATTTATAAAGGTACATTTTCACGTCTTAACATAGTCTCTGTTTTAGTCTTTGGAATTTTGTTTCAGTTTTTTTTTTCGAAAAAAATTAGGCATTTCCACCTCTTAACATAAACCTTATTAATTTTTTTTATTGTTTGTTCACTGCAATGAGAAAATAATTGTATAAAAATGTCTGTAATGCTATAAAAATTATATAATTATTTCTAACGACTAGTAATTACTAGTAAAATTAATTATTTGTTTAGTTAATTTGTACAATTTCAGAATAAGTTTTTCAAATTGAGAAATTATTGTGGTGAACAAACCCAAATTTAGCAATTTAAATTTCAAAATGGATTTTTATATTGATAAAATATAGGATTGCAGTTGTATTCATAAAATCAAAGAAAAGAGATGAATTTAAAAATAACAGCGACTAAATAATTTCTTGTTGACATGTTGGCTGTGTTATTGCTACTAATCCAGTAATTTTTCTATACTTACAATTGAACTTATTACTAATTTTGTTCTATATATCGTATTCCCCACACAATAGGGCATAGAATTGACTGCATATTGCAGCATAATAAGAGCATTACCGCAGCTAACCTCTCATATTGAACAACGACGAAAGACTGTCGAAACTATGAAGTTTGCATACTTTGCGTTTATGTTTATGACCAGGACAACCATTAATTTATATTTTTGATATTTTTAAGGTATATAGTGTCTACTGTAAGATTTGGTTTCGGTGGAATTTATCATAATTATGGTATTCCAAAATTATCAACATTTGAGCTAGAAGAATTAGAAAAGTCCATGTTGTTACTGGAACAACGTGAATGTTATATGAAAGAAACACATAAGAATATCAACAAAGTTTTTTTGAAATGTTGCTGTAACTAATAATAACTCCGAATATAGTTTGTATTATTAAACAATTATTTGTATACTATACAATACAATAAAATAATTTAAAATGATAAAGACAATAATGAAGCGTATGGTGATCACCTCCATGGGCATCGTGCTATCCATTCATCCATCCACCTGAAATTTCGTTGATCGAAGGGTATAGTATCAACTGGTTCTATCATACTCGTGTCCATAAGATCCACGTCCGGCTGCCCTTCAAATGCTGGACGCACGTCATACTGAGGTACATCATCTGCATACATGTTAAACTCATCAGGCTCATAATCAAAGTCTCCAAACATTGAAACCACATCCAAATCGTCATCTGCCAAAGGCGGCGACTCTCCCAGTATATCTCTCGCAAGAGGTCCTGTTGGACTTGCAGCAGAAAGATGGGCTTCTAATTCTTCTATCATTTCCCTTTCGAATTCCTTCTCTTCTTCTTCAAATTGAAGTGTTCTTTGTGCTGTTCTTCCAATTGGCTGTCTTCGTTTTTTCCATGGTCTTTCTCCAGGAGGAATCGGAGTCTCATAATAAGTCGTCGATGGTGGAGTAAATGCCACAGATCTTCTTGGTCCTGGACGTGTTTGTTCGAATCGTATTGGTTCAACCTCTGGTTGATAATTTGTCACTGCTGATTGCGGAGTATCGGCATAGAGAACGTTTGGATCCAAGGGGGCTCGTCGTCTCGGAATTCGCCTAGGCTGCGCATAATACGGCTCTGGAGTACGTGGCATTGGTGGCGGGGCTGGTGGTGAGGGTTCCCTATAGTCGTATAGTTCTGGCGACTCATCAGTAAGTAGATCGTAATCCGCTGGAGCAACCTGTGCCATTTCTAACGCATCCAGAGGTCTATCTTGTAAAGCCTGTAAGACAGGTCGACCACCAGGCGATCGTAATGGAGACGTTACTTGAGGTTTATTATATACAATCATTGATAAAGACTCTTCTGTTGGTGTTTTTGACAAAGCTATTTTTCTAAAGGTTGGAGAAAATATTTCAGGAGGAGTTTCTGGAGAGTACACTAAAGGAGGACTCTCAGTGTATAAACCTCGACGTGTTATTGGAGACGGAGTTTTCCAACTCCAGTTCTCTGGAGGAACTGTCACCTGGGGAAGGGGTGCATCTCGTGGGAATTCAGGAGGTGGCCGAGGTTTTAATGGAGGTGTAAGTGGTGACCATTCGTAATATTTTTCTTCTACAGCTGTTAAATTTGGTAGTTTTGACTTTCTTACTCGGTATGATTTTCCTGGTTTAGGTTTCACAACAAAAGTTTTGTTTCGATATGGAACATTCTCACGTAACGAAAGATCTTGCATCCAAGCTCTCCTTATAGGTTCTGGAGTTGTAGGGCTTATAGCGCTTGCAGCAGCAGGTGGTGTTCTTGTTGGTGACATAACTTGTCTACCCTTTTTCGGACTTCCCCCAAACACTTCTTTTTCTAGATTAGCTAATTCTTCATCTAAGAATTCTTCTATGGTTGAAGGAACAGGTTCATTGTATTCTGGTGATGAGTATAATTCAGGGGAACCTTCTTCATCGAATGCATCATATTCAGGAGGATAATATGGTGCAACATCAAAGTCATCCGCTGCGTGTGCAATTGTTGGGGCTATAGGTCGACCGCCTGGAGATCTGATAGGGGAAGGTGTGCGTAGAGGAGATAGCGTTGGTGGTGATAACTCAGGTAGAGGAGACGGCGGACTTTCATAAAATAATGTTCCTAGTGGAGGTAGTTTCACTGGACTTATTCCAGTTGGTGTTGTTAGTTTACGTTGGGCTGGTGGACGATACTTCATTTGTGGAGGCGTCTTATATGACCAACCACTAGGAGGTATCAGTGCGGGAAGCTGATCTACAGGAGATTGGGGACTTATAGCTGCTTCAGGAGGACTTGCTGGCCAATCAATTTTAGGTTTTAACATTGCTCTACCGTAAGATGACGTTATACTGTACTTATCATCAATGCTATCTCTCATTTTAATATATTTCTGATAATCCACTGGTATTGCTTTAATTTTTCCCTTATCGGCCTCCACTTCTACTTTAGCCCTATGCTTCATTAAACGAAGTTGATCTTGTCTCTGTTGCTCTCCATATTCACGAGTTCGTGGAGAATGAATTGTCTGTAATGGTGGCGCTAGTGAAGGTCGTTTCATTGGTTTACCATAGGGTACAGGATCATGTAATTTCAGAGATTCTTGCCATATTCTTCTTTCATAATCTGGACTTTCAACAGGTGCTTGTTGACGTGGCTTTCTAACGGGTGTTTCTCCAAATAATTCAGATTCTAATGCAGCAATTTCAGCTTGTAATTCAGCTTCTACTATTGACGGCGGTTGTTTTCTTTCAACCGGAGATGTTTCATCCAATGTTGAAAGTTTCGGCTTCTTTGATCGTGTAACTTTGTATGATCGACCTGGTTTCGGGCGAATTACAAACGATTTTTTTCTGAATGGAGTTCTTTCATGTGCACCTACTCTATCTCTCCAAGCTTCTCTTTCTGGACTGAGCCCTTCCGGAGATTGGTATAATTCAGGTGAATAGAATTCATCATCATCGGTAGGATACATTGCTTCCATATCTATTTCGTCATATTGAGGTATTGGTCTTCCTCCAGGTGATCTTACCGGAGAAGGTTCTTTTCCAAAACCTTCTGGGGGTGAAAACATTAAGGAGTCCACTGCCATTGATGGAGAAAATGCTTCTTCTGGAGGACTTTCGTAAAACATGGATATGTCTTGCGAAACTGGCCTGATTGGGCTAATTCCTGTTGGTGTTACTTTCAGTTTAGGAACGTATGGTTGTCTTCGGTAATTAGGTGGAGTTTTCCAGTCCCAACCAGCCGGTGGAAAACCTTGAGGTACTGGCGCAGGTGGTCGTTCAGGACTGACAGCTGCTTCAGGAGGACTTGCTGGCCAATCAATTTTTGGTTTCAACATCGCTCTACCATAGGATGATGTTATTCTGTACGGATTGTCCAAACTATCTCTAAATTTATTATATTGCCGATAATCCACTGATATTGCTCTAATTTTTTCCTTATCAGCCTCTACTTCTGCTTTAGCCCTATGCCGCATTAGATGAAGTTGATCTTGTCTCTGCTGTTCTCCAAATTCACGAGTACGTGGAGAATGAATTGTCTGTAGTTGTGGCCCTTGTGAACGTAATTTTATTGGTTTTCTATATGGTACAGGATCGTGTAATTTCAGAGACTCTTGCCACATTCTTCTTTCATAATCTGGACTTATTTCATCAGGCGCTGGTTGGCGTGGTTCTCTAGCAGGTGTTCTTGGAAACAATTCAGCTTCCAGTGCAGCAATTTCAGCTTCCAATTCGTCTTGTACAATGTCTGGTGCAGGTGGCCTTTGTGGTTCTACATATCAGAACATTAAAAATTACTTTATCTTATTAGTTTTCATGTATCAGCGTTTAGAACTCGTAATTTACAGTTATTTGTCTACAATTTTGCGTGAAATAATTTGTATCTAAATTCTCCAATGTACAAACTTTAAAATATTTATCAGAATGAATTAGATATTTCATGAATTTGAAATTGATTCATTTAGCATTATGTAATTTATAATCTATCTAGTTATGTATCTATTCTTCATAGATGCATATTTTGTAAAATTTTATTATAACACACTTTAAACTACTATTTATTTATTGTCTTACTAGCATATTATTGTTTGTTAATACTTTGGATACCAGGTATGTATATACTATACAAATATTTTAGGGCCATCATAAGCTGCTATGATAATATTAACAACTAACCTATAAAAAAATATTGTGTATTCCCTGAAAAATGCCTATAGTCTGTCTCACCGTAACTTCATAGTAGGCCGATTTACACAGCGAAAAATTATAATAAAAATTTGTAAATCTTGGAACTATCATCACAAAATTCAATGAAACCTTGAAAACGTGCATTGATACTGAGAGTGATCTGACAGAAACAGAGAAATACAAATCAATATTACATGTGGTAGTCACTATTGTTCTTTTTGTTATATTATACTCGTAAATCTGCTACAGCAATCAGCCAATCACCGATGCAGACATTTATTCCCTATGCTGTGCAACAATATGAAGTTACGGTGAGATAGAATACATATATACTGCATTCAAAGACTATTTTGCAAAATTTATTAAAATTTGTTGATGCATTAATTTAGTAATAGCTGTAAGACAAAATATTATTTGCACAAAGGGAATTCCTCATCTTTACAGTGCCCTTGGTAAATTAATAACTATTAACTTCCACTTTAATTGGAATGTATTTTCTTTCTGCTTAGGAATAATAGTATATTAAAATGCAAGTTACAGAAGGTAACGTAGCACGAATGTTTTATAATATTTTATCTATTTCGGCTTATTTAAAAATAATTTCTTAATAAAAATAGTTGACATTTTCCATTACGAGAAATTTTTGGTAGAATAGTTAAGTTGGTGAAAGTGATTTATGACTGATTTTGCCGGTGCCTAGATATTTTGTGTACTTATTCCAGGTGTATTCCATTTGCCATTTGGATAAGATCTAACTTACATTTACTGAACCAAATCACTTATTAATTTCACTGGATTACTTCGCTGACTTTATTTTCAGTACTAGAATTATTGATTCTAAGTTAAATTGAAGTCGTTTTCTAATTTATCTGAACTGATTTAAGTAAACAAAGTGACAAATGGAATACAGCTTCCATTTGCCATTTGGTTCACTTAAATCAGTTCAGATAAATTAGATAACATGACTAAATGAACTGAATTAAGCAAACTAATATACTTATTAGGGTGAATTACTAAGGCTAGTTTTTCAATCACCGATTAATGTTAATCATGATTAAATAATAATGGAAACTATTGTTACCATTATTATTTAATCATGGCCCTCAAAAGTAAATTAGAATCAGTAATTCTAGAACTGGAAATAAAGTCAGCGAAGTAATCCAGCAAAATAAATAAGTGACCTGGTTCAGCAATTGCATGTTAGATCTGATCCAAATGGCAAATGGAATATGCCTAATGCAGTTATACAAATCTATGATATGTCACCAAAAATCGTTTACGAATGAAGCACATTCTAGATCAATATGCATACGAGACTATGTTATTCTAATACCGAAACAGAGAAATATGATTATTACTAAGCAGATTTCTCAACACCAAGTCTCGAATGATATATTATACATTATATGTGTACATATATTTCATATATTTCATATTCATTTATATTTACTTTAATGACTCTAATTGTAAAATTGTAGATTGCCATACGATAAATAAATAATAATAACACCAAGTTTTAATTTAACGAATTAAAATGGCTTATCATAAACGAAGTTCTCTCACATTTTTCAACAGTTTTAATTATGACAACTATGAAATATTTACGCAATAATTACTTTTTAAGTTTTGTTCCTGTTTTTAAGCCAAAATATGCTATTTCTAGTTTAAAGCTTAGGTTTTAATTTTGAGTTAAATGTTTTTATAACGATTCCCTGTTTTTTACCTATAGTATTAAAGATTTTAGTTTTTAATTTCATTCTATATGATGCAGATTTTTTTACTAACAGACAGATAATTAATAAAAAAAATGTGCAGATATACCTCGCGGTGATGTTTCAGCCAGAGTTCCTAATGAGGGTTGTCTCGATCTTGTCACTCTGTACGACCTGCCTGGTTTCGGACGAACCACAAAAGATTTTCTTCTGAATGGAGTTTTTTCATGTGCACCTACTCTATCTCTCCAAGCTTCTCTTTCTGGACTGAGCCCTTCCGGAGATTGGTATAATTCAGGTGAATAGAATTCATCATCATCGGTAGGATACATTGCTTCCATATCTATTTCGTCATATTGAGGTATTGGTCTTCCTCCAGGTGATCTTACCGGAGAAGGTTCTTTTCCAAAACCTTCTGGTGGTGAAAACATTAACGATTCCACCGCCATTGATGGAGAAAATGCTTCTTCTGGAGGACTTTCAAAGAACATAGATATTTCTTGTGATACTGGCCTAATTGGGCTAATTCCTGTTGGTGTCACTTTTGGCTTAGGTACATATGGTTGCCTTTGGTAATTAGGTGGGGTTTTCCAGTCCCAACCTTCTGGAGGAACACCTTCAGGTACAGGTGCAGGTGGTCGTTCAGGACTCATAGCTGCTTCAGGAGGACTTACTGGCCAATTAATTGTTGGTTTCAACATCGCTCTACCGTACGATGATGTTATGCTGTACGGATCATCAATGCTAGCTCTCATTTTATTGTATTTCTGATAATCTACTGGTATTGCTTTAATTTTTTCCTTATCGGCCTCTACTTCTACTTTGGCTCTATGCCTCAATAGATGAAGTTGGTCTTGTCTCTGCTGTTCTCCAAATTCACGAGTTCTTGGAGAATAAATTGTTTGTAATTGTGGTGCTTGTGAACGTTGTTTAATTGGTTTTCTATATGGTACACGATCGTGTAATTTCAGAGACTCTTGCCACATCCTTCTTTCATACTCTGGACTTATGTCATCAGGCGCTGGTTGGCGTGGTTCTCTAGCAGGTGTTTCTGGAAACAATTCAGCTTCCAGTGCAGCAATTTCAGCTTCCAATTCGTCTTGTACAATGTCTGGTGCAGGTAGCCTTTGTGGTTCTACATATCAGAACATTAAAAATTACTTTATCTTATTAGCTTTCATGTATCTATTATTATTTTGTCTACAATTTTGCGTGAAATAATTTATATCTAAATTCTCCAATGTACAATCTTTAAAATATTTATCACAATAAATTAGATATTCGTCTTGTACAATATCTGGCGCAGGAGGTTTTTCTTGTTCTGTATTTTAAAATAAAACCTTTTTTAAAGATATTTTACTTTAATATTGAAGTAGTATATTGTACAACAAATGTTACATGATATTCATTTCGTACAAGTATACTGAAAACGTAATAAGGATAGACTGACGTCATTCATCGTGAAAAAACTAAATAAAATCATAAATAGTTTATGTAATATTTAAAAGATAATTTAAAAAATGCCGCTGAAGCACAAATCTTATATAAGAATATTGAATAATAGTTATATTTACTATCAATTCATATATTAAAAATAATTATAT
Organism: Pterostichus madidus; assembly: GCA_911728475.2. Lineage (NCBI taxonomy): Eukaryota > Metazoa > Arthropoda > Insecta > Coleoptera > Carabidae > Pterostichus > Pterostichus madidus. The sequence goes on from OU452303.1 coordinate 16,998,848, forward strand.
TTCAATTTAATAATTATTTAAATTTTGCACGTTTACATGACATATAATGTCTATATCGCGTTTCATAATTTATTTTGTACAAGAATATGCAAATAATGGATCGGTTTTACTATTAAGTGCTATACGAGAAGTAAATTAGTAAATATGTCATTAATTTTTATTATGAAGTTAAAATTTATTAGAGTCGCGGACACGCTAAAAGTTAGTAGATCCACGGTCCATGAAATATGGCGCATAGTTAAAGAAAAATGAAATCTTGTCATATCCAAAGAAGCAACCCGTAATACAATTTCAAACCGGTTACATATATACCATTTAAACGTAGCAGCACCCTATGTCATTAATTTAGTTATATTTTCAGAATAATGAAAGTTGATTGCATGCACCGGGGCGAATACAGCAAATAGTAAGAATGAATATCAGTGGCGGCACTAACGGGGTGTCCAGGGGGCACTTGCCCCCCTAAAATTTTCAGTAGCCCCCTGGTTCTCGAACCCCCCCCGGACTTTTAGTGTCAATCTCAAAATTTTTGCTAGTAATTTTGCCTTTAACATCTTAACATTTAAAAAGACAGAAACACTGAAAGAAATCCAAAAAACAAACATTGTTATACAGCATATTTTTTTTTGCATCAATGCACATGTGTCTAAAAATCTCTATCTGCATTTAACCATGATTATTATTGGTGTTGTAATAAACGCGCTGCAGAACTTGTCCAAACTTGTCAAATTAATTGTGCGAGTCCGATAGCGACGCAATGCACTTGTAATTACTTGTTAAGATTGTTCTATACTTTACTTACTCGTCCACGTGCATAGTTTAGCAAGTTCAAACATGTTTTACAAATTTTGGTATTTATACGAGTGATGAAAATCTCAATGCTCATTCGTTATTTTGTGGTCAAAGAGTAAAGTAAAAATAAGTATGAAGCGCACAAATAATATTAAAAATTATTTTTTATCAGAATCAGATAAAAAAAAAATTGATACTTTCCTGCCTTCGACCAGTACCGGCAGTATAAGCAGTAATTTAGAAAATATATTAAAAACGAATGAAATGGTGACATCTTGTAACTTAGTGCTAGGTACTGAAGAAAGTGATAGTGAGTCTAGTTCTTGTGAAAATAAAACTAGTGAGGATGATATAAGTGATGATAATGAAACTGGCGTACATACCCCAAAAGTGAGACCTGAATCAGAACAAACAATTATTACTGTTTGTGGACCTAGCGACTTGTCACAGACTCCTGAAGAAGGACCACGTCAGCCGATACTATCGCAGTATCCAAAAGTTAAACAAGGTGAAATAATGAGAAGCTTTAAATCAACGTGGTTTCAAAAATGTATATGGTTGGAGTATAGTGTTTTAAAGGACAGTGTTTTTTGTTTAAATTGCCGATTTTTCCATGATGTAAATCAAGCAAACATTTTTGTGAACGAAGGGTTTCGCAACTGGAAGAATGCACTTGATTCAAATAAAGGACTAGTAAAACATGATAAATATGAACAACATAAAATGTGTGTTATAAAATATATAAACTATATGAAATTAAAGAAACAGAAAACAACTATTGAACGTGAATGTGAGTGTTTATTATTTACATGTACGCAAGATATTGTTCAACGTGGTCATGATGACAGTGTTTTAAGTTTAAATAAAGGTAATTTAAGAGAATTAATGTTATTGATAAGTAAACATGACACCATTGTACAAAAAAAGTTACAGGATAGTTCAAATAATGCTAAATACCTCCATCATGATATCCAAAATTTATTAATTTCAATTATGCGACCATTGTACGTAAAAAAAATTCAGACGATGTAAAGGAATCAACAATTTTTGCAATAATGTCTGATGAAACAAAAGACTTGAGTAAAGATGAACAAATAACTGTTATAGTCCGGTTATTGCATCAAAATGCAATTCAGGAGAGGTTTTAGGGTTTAAAGTGCAAACGGTATGCTAGATGCTGCTAGTTTTGCAAATTATATAAAAACAATATTAGATGAAAATAATATTTCATTAAGCAATTGTATAGCACAAGGACACGATGGCGCTGCTGTAATGAGTGGTCATTTAGGTGGCGTGCAAAATTATATTAAAAGTATTGTTCCGCAAGCAGTATATATTCATTGTTTTAACTATAAATTAAATTTAGTTGTTGTTGATTGTTGCAAACATTTGAAAAAGTCGGCTATTTTTTTTCTAATCTTGAAAAATTATATACATTTATGTCAAACTCTACAATTCATCCTCTATTTTTAAATACGCAAAAACAAATTTATCCTACAAAACAGGCTCGAGAATTAAAAAGGATATGTGATACGCGATGGACTGTTCAATTGAATCTATTTTTTTAACATTAAACAATCTTATTTCGAAAACTGATGTAAAAAGGATAGAAGATGTGAAGCAAAAGGTTTACTTTTACAAATTGATAAAGAATTTATTGTTCTACTGCTTATTTTTATAAAAAAATTTAAAATTAGTTACAACTGTATCTAATTATCTCCAATCCCCTGATATGAATTATGTAAAAGATTTAAATTTAGTTCAAGAAACAATTAATGAATTTCAAAACTTACGAATCAATGATAATAATATTTTTTTGTCTCTTGGTTTAGATAAAACAGACTTTTTTGACAAACCAAAAAGAATGAAATTTATTCCAAAAAGGTTACAAGAGTTTATAGTAGATTGTGAAATAGATGATTCTGTAGACATAGAAGTAAAAAATGAGAAAGATGTTGTCAAACTTAAGTTATTCATCCCGATACCAGATAAAATTATAATTGAATTAAAAGAAAGATTTACAAAAAATGATACTACTTTAAAATCATTAAAAGCATTTGACCGCACAGATGATTTATTCCTCAATAAAATTCATTTAACTAAATTAGCAGAACATTATATCATACGAGCCCGTTCCCACTTCAGTTGGCCCGAATTTAATTTTATCGTTTAAAATTTAAATAATACTAAAAATCCAGGTATCTTATATTTACTATATTCTACAATTAATTTTCAACATTTTTAACTAAATTTAATATTAAATATACGTTAAACACAAAATGTGCAGCAGTATAACTTTAATTTTTTTTTTATTCACATGAACTAAATCCATACACAAATGAACTATCATGATTATTATCTTGTGGGCAGTTTGACGGATGAAATTGAAGTTAATTATTATTTAAAACAAACTTTATTATTATACAGTTTTTCAATAAAATATTTTTTTTTTAGTTAAAACAGAAATGTTTACTTCCACTTTCAATGGCTGTCATTTCTAGATGTATGTATCGATTGACTTAAAATTTTATCTGTGTATTAACAACATACTAGTATATGTCTTATTAAAATTTCATTTTATTTTCTTGTATAGGTACTACACGAGAAATAAATCTATTTAAATATAACTTCAAACGAAAAAATAAAATTGGGCCAACTGAAGTGGGGCCGGGCTCGTAAATTTCGATTGTTTAGACTCCGAAATAACGCTAGTTAAGAAACTTTTGTGTAGGGAGGAAAATAAAAATATTAAATCACTCATGGAGTTTCTGTCATTCGTTGAACAATATAAGCAAGCATTTGAATGCATTTATAATTTGGTAAAAATTTGTATTTTAATGCCTGTATCAACAGCTTCATGTGAAAGATTATTTTCCTCTTTAAAAAGAATTAAAAGTTATTTAAGAACCAAGAATGACAAATAAAAGATTAAACAACATTAGTATATTAAGTGTAGAAAAAGACGTAAATTAATAGACCGTAATGAAGTTGTAGACAAATTTTCAAGTTTATATAAAAACCGAAGGATTAAATTAGTATAACTAAATCACTGCTGTGTTTTGTATTTATCATATTTTCTTTTAATTATATTAGAGAACATTTTTTGTTTTATTTTTAAAGAATATACTTGTTTTTGTTTATTATTTATACAGTAGAATCTCCTACAGCACGCGCTAACTCGTTTCGTGTTGTAAAGGATTCGTGCAGTAGGAGACGCTCGACTGTATTATAGCACGTTACAGTAAAAAGCGCCAATTTTGTGTTATTTCACGTGTTGTAATAGACTGATGTGAGTCATAAATTTAGTTGGGGTGTTGTAGGAGAGCATGCTATAAGAGATTCTACTCTATATTATATTTATATTTGTTTGGTACCAAATAAATTTAATATTGACAACATTGTTAATTATTATTAAAATGATAAAAAATGTATGCCCCCCCTAATTTTCTTCCTGGTCCCTACTAGCCCCCCTAGATTTCAAAGCCAAGCGCCGCCACTGTAATAATGATTATATATAATAATAGCTACGTACCTATATAAGTAAATAAAATGCATGAACATAACTTAATAATGCCAAGGAAAATTATGATGGTAGCAGAATAATTGTGATATTTTGAAAGTAATCATGAAAAAAAAGTTGTCATTATCTTATCGATCATAATTGTATGTATGTATGTATGTCACACTGCGTTCAGTGGATCAAGTCGTACGATAAATATGACAAATATTATTGTATCGCTAACTTAAAATTGTCTCTATTTAACAAGGAATAACTAAGAAAGCCTTTCTCAACCTCATATACGTCAAAATAAATATAAATCACAAATTTACATGTGATAAGACATCGAAAGCTGTTAACCGATTTTTAAAAAATTCAATCATGTTTGTTATATCAAATCATTCGGTAGTCATTGATGCAAGCAGTGTGACCATTGGCATAAGCTTGTGTTAATCTGATTTTTACTCGATCAATCAATCGATCTCAATTGTCCAATGTGACCGCTACCTAACGGTGGAACAGACTGTTTTTTTTTTAATTTAAATTGATACTTTTATTTAATTACTCCTAAATCTTACAAACAACTTTCATCTGTCATTTTTTCTTTAATACTGACTGATCCAAACAAAAATAAACTAGGTAATAATTCAACAATCTTTTCCAGGAGGTTCTAATTGCCATAGTCAATCTGACAACGATCAAGGGTGCTCTTAGGCAATTGGCTGCCTTTCTGCAATAGGAGAATGGCTGCCCCCTGATTATAATAATAAAAAAAATATATATATATATATATATATATATATATATATATATATATATATATATATATATATATATATATAATTGTTGGTATATTATTGTTTAATTGCAAAGGTTAATAAAATTTAAATTAAAGATTAGATATATTATTTATATTAGTAAAATACAACAAATTAAAATCTTCACTATATAAAATGTGTTTTATTATTATTATAATATAATAGAAATGCTTAACGTAAATTAAATCTGAATAAAATAAATATAATATTTATACATACAACAAATTATCATTAATTGTTGAGCCTTTTTCTGCTGCGAACTTTTTTATTGGTTTATTATGCATTTAATTCGCTAGCTAACTCATGTTCTATTGATATTATAGGAATATTCCTGTTTTAGATTGATTAGCACAATTTTTATTTTTTTCAAATAGTTTTAAAACGGCAATATCAGATTCTGCAATATGACTATTAGTTAATTTAAAGATGCAGCTCCTTGCATTTCTTAATTAATTCAGTTTTAAGTTTATTTTTCTTTGCTTCATGTACTCTGCACAAGATAGTCGTTTAATTTTTCCTTCGGATATTGTAATGTTTAGATAATATTAATAATAATACTTAAATATCACAAGAGTACTCTAATGAAAAGAATATATTGTAATTATAATAAATTAGTTACATAACCCAAAAAGTTATAATATTTACGAAATTATATACAGTGTGATTCATAATGTCTTTTTCTTTATAAAATTTTGACAAAAACTCAATACTTAAAAAGTTACCGCAAATTAAAATTAAGTCAATTAATATGTAGTCGTTACAAACTGTAGCAGTTAATTAGGTTTTAAATAGAAATTGGGAATACTTGAAAATTGGTTGAACAATGTTTAGTTCAAAAAATTAATAATAATGTATTATCATATAAGTTGCGGCTATATATTTTTCATTTTATTGCTCAAAAATTGTTGTCCACATGATTGAGAGCCACATAATAACAAAAACAACAAGAATACAAGTTGCCGTTGATATTTATTTAAATGTTAAGTGCAAAATTGTTAATACTTATAAGGATTAAATAGACATGATTATGGTTTATGGAACAGCTGTATAAATTGTAGCATGTGCAAGATGAATATATTTCGAATGCTTTTTCCATTATTTTTTATTGGATGTATAAATTAAAAACAAATTTACAGTAAATTATCAGATTTTCTAAAAAATATGTTTCTATGAAAAAGAGAATTAATTCCTCACTATTATTTTCAGCGCTTTTCAATAAGTGGGTCTTAATTTAAAAGAACTTTAATTTGCTGTACTTTTTTGGGTATTGAGTTTTTGTCAAAAGTTTATTAAGGAAAAGAAAATATTTTCGGGCCCCCTAGCTACACTTTTAATCTTTTCCGTATGTTTTGAATCACCCTGTATATTAACCTTTTTATACTTCATAAAGTAGATAAGTAATAGTTGTATCAATATAAAATTGTCTAATAACCTCTATATGAAATCAAAATGAGCTAGAGAAATTTCATTTTTATTTACACTTTACACATGAGGTCGAAAATTACTCGGCATAATAGTACGCATCCGAAGAGCTAAGAAAATAAATCTAAGATCGCCATTTCTATATGAACCATTGGCTTTAAATTTAAATTTCATTTCATTTCATGAAATTAAATTGAGCATTAAAAAGTGTTCAAATTTTGAGCATTCTTGTTATTATAACTTATTTATTTATAACGGTCGCTTTTTAGTTTTGGCCGTCTTTTATTTTGGCCGCCTGTGTTCGGGGCACAACTCGCACACCTTGTCAGGGCGCCCCTTACAACGGTAACCACATTGCTCAACAACAATAGGCGTATTCCATTTGCCATTTGGATCAGATCTAACTTACATTTACTGAACCAAATCATTTATTTATTTCGCTGCATTACTTCGCTCACTTTATTTTCAGTACTAGAATTACAGATTCAAATTTACTTTGAAGTAATTTATCCTAATAAGTGCATCAGTTTGCCTAATTCAGTTCATTTAGTAATGTGTCAAATTTATCTGAACTGATTTAAGTCAACCAAGTGGCAATTGGAATACGCCTATGGATTCACCCTGGTGACCAGTGGTTCTCAAAATACTGGGTGCAACTTTCTTATTTTAAATGGGAACCTATTTTTTTTTTACTTGCTTATTGGATTCAGTATTTTTTCTGAATTTAACGAATACAAAGTATATTGACATTAATTTAATTAAAATCGCATAGAATCAGCGTGCTATGACTGAAACAAATGAACAAATCATAATATTTTTGTTTGTATGATTCATTATAATACGTCAATACAATTATTTTGAGAAAAAATAATAGTTATTTATTATACAAGTATTTTATTAGGTACATTAAACACACAAGAAAAGTTTAAAGACGAAACCGAAGGTCGAGTTTTTAATTTTTCTTAAGTGTTTTATATACCAATAAAACACAAGTGTAATACAAAATTTTATCCACAACTCATAATTATAGGTATCGAAGAAGATGGGTCGTAACGTTTAACGTTGACTCAGTTATATATAGTTTCTCAAAATACGGTAGATCATGAAGTGCTTGCTAAGTAACAAGTTGTTTATAGTCTTTTATGGAATATAATTCAACTGGAATCAGTATAATGGGGGATTCAAGTGGTAGAGGTTTTTAATATATATTTATTAAAATAAGTTCTTGACCGTACATCATATTTAATACAATATAAAATCATACCATAAATGATATCTTTATTGCTGAAATATGAAAGTTAAAGTTGAATAATTTAAAACGCTAATTGCAATTACGTAGTTGCATTAAGCCAATCACAGAGCTTTGTCTGAAACGTTTGTCAGTGCTCAATTTTACTGAGAGGAAGACGAAGAAGAAATAAGCATTCCGCATTCTAGGATTCTACCAAAGACGTATAATACTAGACGAATTATGCCGTATTCCAGTCAATGCAAACGCCGTTGTTATCCGTCTAGTTATGTTTTGTCTGAGGATTCTACTGACAACGACACACGTTACGTGGAGTTACGTGTTATTTATCTCTGTCTTATCTGTCTCTCTTTAAGCTAAGATGCAACTACGTCACATTCGTTTGTTTCGAAAGTTTAAATATTTTTATCATGCTTAATTACAAGTTTAAAAAAAATTAAAAAATTTGGGTATAATAATTTTATTACTTAGATTAATATATAAAAAATTCAAAAAAGTCTTGAAAGGCCCATTATGTCTTTGTGGATAAATATGGATAAATAATAGTTATTTATTATACAAATGTTTCATTACGTATATGAATCACGCAAGAAAAGTTTAAACACGAGACCGAAGATCGAGTTTATATACCAATAAAACACAAGTATAATACAACATTTTATCCACAACTCGTAATTATAGGTAAAAGAAGATAGGTCGTAACGTTTAACGTTGATTCAGTTATATATAGTTTCTCAAAATATGGTAGATCATGAAGTGGTTGCTAAGTAACTAGTTTTTTATAATGTTTTATGGAATATAAAACACTAGTGTTTTATAAGTTATATAATTCAACTGAAATCAGTGTAATTATGTTTTTATAATATATGAGTTGAGGATAAATAATTTTATCCACAACTCATATATAATAAAGACATTGGCCGTATTTGTTTGGGAAATTTTGATCCAACCCTGAACTGACCTAGAACTAACTCGTGTTACTTCCAAATAAATGATGCATCTCAAGTGTCAGTTGTAAATATTAGCGGTAAATTTAAAATCTGAATGCATGTTCGAAGCGACATCTGCTTAGTTTTGTTTGTGTGTTAAATTGCGCTTTTAATTGGATGTTTTGAGTCATCTTTATATTTTTTATATGTAGTCAAAAAGCAAATAACGTCAGGGTCTGTTTTTTTTTTATAATTTTGTCATCAGCACTATCAAAATAATTTCGGAGTCGTAATAATGTGTCGTAATATTATCCTCTGTGACTTATATTGCAAGAAGCACATAATGCATATTGCTTTTCCATCATCTGCATAAATAATAGTTTAGTATATTTTTTCAAAATATTATTATAAAATTACTTACGTTTTTCATAAAAATAACTCCTAACCTCTCTATACTATTACAAATCGCGATGCCGAGACGAATAACAAGGAACACAAGTTGATTAGATAGAGATAGTAAATGGGTTGAATCTACCAACCCGCTAAAATAGCTGGGGCAGTAGGGTCAGTTTAAGGTTAGTTCCAGGTTACTTAAAGTGTGCCAAGTAACCTGCAGGTTACTTTAAAAATCCCAAATAAATACGGTCATTATTACACTGTTTTCAGTTGAATTATATGGCTCATAAAACACTAGTGTTTTATATTCTATAAAACACTGTAAACAAGTTGTTATTTAGCAACTACTTCATGATCTACCGTATTTTGAGAAACTATAACTGTATTCCATTTACCATTTAAATCAGATCAGATAAATTAGACAACGTGACAATTTAACTAGATTAAGCAAAATTATACGCTGATTGGAGTGAATTATTTTAAAGTAAATTAGAATCAGTCATTTTAGTACTGAAAATAATGTCAGCGAAGTAATCCAGCGAAATAAATAAGTGATCTGGTTCAGTAAATGTAAGTTAGATCTGATCCAAATGGCAAATGGAATACGCCTAACATATAACTGACTCAACGTTAAACGTTACGACCAATCTTCTTCGATACCTATAATTATAAGTTGTGGATAAAATTTTGTATTACACTTGTGTTTTATTAGTATATAAAACACTAAAGAATATTAAACATTCGACCTTCGGTCTCGTGTTTAAACTTTTGTTGCGTGTTTTATAACTATTATATGCAATTTCGATTTTGTTAATTTTCTAAATTATTAGAAATATGAGTTGCAAGTATAAAAATATATTTTTGCTTATTTTAATTAAAATTTTTCTTAATTATTTTTTCCTTTGAAAAAATCTATAGTTTTTATCTCTACCATTTTCCATAATATATAAATTGTAAAAACATTACAGCCCATTAAAAATGTTTAGTAATAAGTATTGCCCAAGCCCGGTTAATAGTAAAAGGTTGGATATCAGTGGATTATAGTAAATTGCCAATAATTTTATTATTATTAATTTGAACTTAAATATCTTATATACTAAACGGCTTAATTCCCTATGTATATATAGTTTCATCACGTTCATTCTAACAATTTTACAGCCTAGACGGTTTATTCGATTTATTTGCAACTTTTTTTATTTGATCGGGGTCATTCATGGGGAGTGCCTTTTGATAGTCTTAGATTTTTCGTGCACATGATGTGCGAGAAAACTTGAAAAAACATGCGTTTTTGGGGCAAAATCAACTAAGAGTGTGGAGGCTTTGAAATTTTTAAGAAGAACATCAAACGTCATTATGACATTTCTCAGTGGACATGTCGCATTTTTAATTATAAATTATTTAAATATTAAATGTTTTAGAGTAGTTTTGAAATATTTTACGCACATTGGTGGACTGAGGGGACGTTTTTATTATAATTACAAATTTCAAATATGTGTATTTAAAAAGAAAATTTTTTACAGTCCACTATGAAGTTGGTTTTAAAGCAAAACGTCAAATTGACAAGTTTTATAAAGTATAAAGAATATGGTGGCTTTGAAATTTTGAAAAAGAACATCTACTGTCATTTTGACATTTGTATGTGGACATGTCGCATTTTTAATTATAAATTATTTAAATATTAAATGTTTTAGAGTAGTTTTGAAATATTTTACGCTCATTGGGGGACTGAGGGGACGTTTCTATTATAATTACAAATTTCAAATATGTATATTTAAAAAGAAAATTTTTAACAGTCCACTATGAAGTTGGTTTTAATTCAAAACGTCAAATTGACAAGTTTTATAAAATATACAAAGAGTGTGGAGGCTTTGAAATTTTAAAAAGAACACCTACTCGAATTTTGACATTTGTATGTGGACATATCGCATTTTTAATTAACAATTATTGAAGTATTTAATTTTTTAGATAACTTTTGATATATTTTACACATATTGGGGGAATGAGGGAACGTTTTTAAAATCATTAAGCATTTTATATATGTGTATTTAAAAAGAAAATTTTTGACAATCCACTAAAACAAAACGTAAAAATTGACAAGTTATATAAAGTATACAGGCAAACCCAACCAAATTTGTCTCCAGTAATAATATACAGTAAAACCAAGCAAATTTTATTCACGGCAGAGTACAATTTAAAAAAACCAGATAACTCGAATTGGAAACACTTGAGCACTTAAATTTTCTATCGATAATACGAAAGTTATTTTAAAGGGCATGTGGAAAAATTATAATATATTCAATCGGCAATCATTTTAGTGAAATTGCAACAAAACCTATCGTGTTTGGTGTCATATTAAAGGGCTTCAGATAAATGAAAAAAGTTGAAATTTTATAATAAGCAAATGGTTCTAACATAAAGTATTTCTAATCATATTGTGTTGAGAAATAAAAAAAAAGTAGAAATTTTACGACTGTCAATAGTTTCAAACTTAAAGTATTCCGAATCGTACCGTGTTTAGTGTCATATGGAAGGGCTTTAAAAAACTTTCAAATAAAATATAAAAAGTTGAAATTTTACGATAGGTAATTGTTTCAAACTTAATAAATTCTATAAAAAATGTGGAACTATCAAAAATTACATCCAACGGATTTTTAATAGATTAGCAAAATCTTTTCGGAAATAAAACACGTATTTGATTGAAATTTTACGACTGTCAATTATTTCAAACTTAAAGTATTCTGAATTATGCCATGTTTGGTATCATATGAAAGGGCTTTAGACGAACCTTTAGATAAAATAATTAAAAAGTTAGTTTTTGAAAAAGCAATGAGCGTTTGCCGGTTTTTGAACCAAGAACCTTTCACTCGCATGGTGACTGCTCTAACCAATTGAGCTACAAACACTCGGCGAATACTCATGCCTTTCGTGCAACCTTTAGTTGAAGAAATGCTAGAGCATATGAAATAGCGTTAGAAGAACTTTCAGAAGAAATAAATAAAAGTTAATTTAGCAAAATGTTTTCGGAAATAAAAGACGTATTTGATTGAAATTTTACGACCATCAATTGTTCTAAGCTTAAAGTGTTCCGAATCAAATCGTGTTTGATATCACATGAAAGGGCTTTAGAAGAACTTTCAGACGAAATAAAAAAATTAAGACTTTACGAATGTCAATTGTTTCAAATTTCAAATATTCGGATTAATGCCGTATTTAATGTCATATGAAAATTTGGAAGAAATGTTATATGAAATAAAAAAAAATGAAGAATGTCAATTGTTTTAAACATAAAATATTTTTTGGTATCAAATAAAAAGTCTTTTAAAGGGATCGCGTGAAATATTTTTTTTTCGATTCACAATTGTTTTAGTGATATTGCTTTGAAACCTATCGTGTTTGATATCTAATGAAAGGTCTTTTGGAAAGATCGCGTACAAAATTAAATATTTTACGATTGGCAATTGTTTTAGTGAAAGTCCTTCTAAACTTATCGTGTTTGGTATTAAATGAAAGGTATTTTGAAGGACTTGCGTACAAAATTTATTACTTTTCGATCGTCAATTGTTTTAGTGAAAGTGCTTAAAAACATATCGTGTTTGGTATCAAATGGAAGGTTTTTTGAAGGGCTAGCGTAAAAATTTTTAAGACAAAACGTCAATTTGACAAATAATTTTAACAAAGCAAAATTTGTGTGCGGTAATAATATACATTTAAAAAAAAAATAAAATTGACAGCAGCATTCTACAATGCAAAAAAAGTTTATTTCAGCGATTTCCAACAATTTTTCAAAAAAGTTTAGAGAAAAATTTCAATTGATTTCATGTACATATAAAATATAAATGTAAAACATTATAAAAAATGACGTCCAAAAGATTTTTAATAGTTTAGCAAAATGTACAATTGTTTTCGTGAAAGTATTTAAAACCTATCGCGTTTGTATCATAAAGAAAGATTTTTTGAAGGGTTCGCGTACACAATTTAATACTTATAGATCCTCAATTGTTTTAGTGAAAATGCATCAAAATTCTTCGTGATTAGTATCAAATGAAAGGTCTTTTGAAGAGCTCACGTGCATAATTGGATTTTTTTCAATCGTCAGTTGTTTTAGTGAAAGATCTTCGAAACCTATTGTGTTTAGTATCAATTAAAAGGTCTTTGGATGGAATGATACGCAGAAATGTTTTAGATTTGTAATAATTGCATTTATATTGTGTCAACTGTCTTACAAAAGTGAGTTCTTCTTCAGGGTCCGCGGAGCTAGCGTGAGGCCTGGCGAAGCCAGGGCGACCGCTAGTCTTATATACTAAACGGCTTAATTCCCTATGTATATATAGTTTCATCACGTTCATTCTAACAATTTTACAGCCTAGACGGTTTATTCGATTTATTTACAACTTTTTTTATTTGATCGGGGTCATTCATGGGGAGTGCCTTTTGATAGTCTCAGATTTTTCGTGCACATGATGTGCGAGAAAACTTGAAAAAACATGCGTTTTTGGGGCAAAGTCAACTAAGAGTGTGGAGGCTTTGAAATTTTTAAGAAGAACATCAAACGTCACTTTGACATTTGTCAGTGGACATGTCGCATTTTTAATTAAAAATTATTTAAATATTAAATGTTTTAGAGTAGTTTTGAAATATTTTAAGCACATTAGGGAACTGAGGGGACGTTTTTATTATAATTACAAATTTCAAATATGTGTATTTAAAAAGAAAATTTTTAACAGTCCACTATGAAGTTGGTCTTAATTCCAAACGTCAAATTGACAAGTTTTATAAAATATACAGACAAAGAGTGTGGAGGCTTTGAAATATTAAAAAAGAACACCTACTCTAATTTTGACATTTGTATGTGGACATATCGCATTTTTAATTAACAATTATTGAAGTATTAAATTTTTTAGAGAACTTTTGATATATTTTACACATATTGGGGGAATGAGGGATAGTTTTTATTATCATTACGTATTTTAAATATGTGTATTTAAAAAGAAAATTTTTGACAATCCACTAAAACAAAACGTCAAATTGACAAGTTATACATGTAAACCAAACCAAATTTGTCTCCAGTAATAATATACAGTAAAACCAAGCAAATTTTATCCACGTCAGAGTACAATTTAGAAAAAGCAGATAATTCGAATTGGAATCATTTGATCAGTCTTAAATTTTCTATCGGTAATAAGAAAGTTATTTTAAAGGGCATGTGGGCAAAATTATAATATTTTCAATTGGTAATTATTTTAGTGAAATTGCAACAAAACCTATCGTGTTTGGTGTCTTATTGAAGGGCTTTAAAAGAAATTTCGGATGAAATATTAAAAGATGAAATTTTACGATAGGTAATTGTTTCAAACTTAATAAATTCTATAAAAAAATGTGGAACTCAAAAATTACATCCAACGGATTTTTAATAGCTTAGCAAAATCTTTTCGGAAATAAAACACGTATTTGATTGAAATTTTACGACTGTCAATTATTTCAAACTTAAAGTATTCCGAATTATGCCATGTTTGGTATCAGATGAAAGGGCTTTGGACGAAACTTTAGATAAAATAATTAAAAAGTTAGTTTTTGAAAAAGCAATGAGCGTTTGCCGGAATTTGAACCCAGAACCTTTCACTCGCATGGTGACTGCTCTAACCAATTGAGCTACAAACACTCGGCGAATACTCATGTCTTTCGTGCAACGTTTAGTTGAAGAAATGCTAGAACTGTCACCATGCGAGTGAAAGGTTCTGGATTCAAATCCCGGCGAACGCTCATTGTTTTTTCAAAAATTATTTATAATATCTACAAACAAACAATTGTGTCAATAAACAAATTCTTATAAAAAGTTAGTTTACCAAAATGTTTTCGGAAATAACACACGTATTTGAAATATTACGACCTTCAATTGTTTTAAACCTAAAGTCTCCGTATCATATCGTGTTTGATATCATATGAAAGGGATTTAGAAGAACTTCCAGACGAAATAAAAAATATATATATTACGACCGTCAATTGTTTTAAATTTAAAGTATTCGGAATCATGCCGGGTTTAATGTCATATAAAAAAGTTTTGAAAGAACTTGTAAATGGAATAAAGAAAAAAATTCAATATTACAACTGTTAATTGTTTGAAACTGAAAGTATTCCGAGTCATGCCGAGTTTGGTGTGATATGAAAGAGTTTTGAAAGAAAGTTGAAATGAAATAAAAAAAAATTATTTTACAACCGTCAACTGTTTCAAACTTAAAGTATTGGTGTATAAAAAGGCTTTAGAAGAAAATTGTAATGAAATAAAAAAGTTGAAATTTGACCTATCGCGTTTGTATCAAAAAGAAAGATTTTTTAAAGGGTTCGCGTACAAAATTTAATAATTTTAGATCCTCAATTGTTTTAGTGAAAATGCTTCAAAATTCTTCGTGTTTAGTATCAAATGAAAGGTCTTTTGAAGAGCTCGCGAGGCAACTGTCCTACAAAGGTGAATTCTACTTCAGGGTCCGCGGAGCTAGCGTGAGGCCTGGCGAAGCCAGGGCGACCGCTAGTCTTATATACTAAACGGCTTAATTCCCTATATATAGTTTCATCACGATCAGTCTGACAATTTTACAGCCTAGACGGTTTATCCGATTTAATTGAAACTTTTTTTATTTGATAGGGATTACTTATGCGGAGTGCCTTTTGATAGTCTCAGATTTTTCGTGCACATGATGTGCGAGAAAACTTGAAAAAACATGCATTTTCAACTAAGAGTGTGGAGGCTTTGAAATTTTTAAGAAGAACATCTACTGTCACTTTGACGTTTGTCAGTGGACATGTCGCATTTTTAATTATAAATTATTTAAATATTAAATGTTTTAGAGTAGTTTTGAAATATTTTACGCACATTAGGGGACTGAGGGGACGTTTTTATTATAATTATACATTTCAAATGTGTATATTTAAAAAGTAAATTTTTGACACTTCACTATGAAGTTGGTTTTAAAGCAAAACGTCAAATTGACAAGTTTTATAAAATATACAGACAAAGAGTGTGGAGGCTTTGAAATTTTAAAAAGAACACCTACTCTAATTTTGACATTTGTATGTGGACATGTCGCATTTTTAATTAAAAATTATTTAAGTATTAAATATTTTAGACAACTTTTGAAATATTTTACACATATTGGGGGAATGAGGGAACGTTTTAATTATAATTACGCATTTGAAATATGTGTATTTAAAAAGAAAAATTTTGACAGTCCACTAAAACAAAACGTCGAATTGACAAGTTATATAAGTATACAGGTATATCCAACAAAATTTGACTCCAGTAATAATATACAGTAACACCAAGCAAATTTTATCCACGACCGAGTACAATTAAAAAAAAAATAGAAAACTCGAATTGGAATCATTTGAGCACTTAAATTTTCTATCGGTAATACGAAAGTTATTTTAAAGGGCATGTGGGCAAAATTATAATATTTTCAATCGGCAATTATTTCAGTGAAATTGCTACAAAACCTATCGTGTTTGGCGTCATATTAAAGGGCTTTAGAAGAACTTTCAGATAAATGAAAAAAGTTGAAATTTTATAATAAGCAAATGTTTCTAACATAAAGTATTTCGAATCATATTGTGTTGGGTGTCATATGAAAGGGCTTTAGAAGAACTTTCATATGAAATAAAGAAAAAGTTGAAATTTTACGACTGTCAATAGTTTCAAACTTAAAGTATTCTGAATCGTACCGTGTTTAGTGTCATATTGAAGGGCTTTAAAAGAACTTTCAGATGAAATATAAAAAGATGAAATTTTACGATAGGTAATTGTTTCAAACTTAATAAATTCTATAAAAAAATGTGGAACTTTCAAAAATTACATCCAACGGATTTTTAATAGATTAGCAAAATCTTTTCGGAAATAAAACACGTATTTGATTGAAATTTTACGACTGTCAATTATTTCAAACTTAAAGTATTCCGAATTATGCCATGTTTGGTATCATATGAAAGGGCTTTGGACGAACCTTTAGATAAAATAATTAAAAAGTTAGTTTTTGAAAAAGCAATGAGCGTTCGCCGGAATTTGAACCCAGACCCTTTCACTTGCATGGTGACTGCACTAACCAATTGAGCTACAAACACTCGGCGAATACTCATGTCTTTCGTGCAACGTTTAGTTGAAGAAATGCTAGAACAGTCACCATGCGAGTGAAAGGTTCTGGATTCAAATCCCGGCGAACGCTCATTGCTTTTTCAAAAATTATTTATAATATCTACAAACAAACAATTGTGTCAATAAACAAATTCTTATAAAAAGTTAATTTAGCAAATGAAATAAAAAAAAATATTTTACAACCGTCAACTGTTTCAAACTTAAAGTATTGGTGTATAAAAAGGCTTTAGAAGATAATTGTAATGAAATAAAAAAGTTGAAATTTGACCTATAACGTTTGTATCAAAAAGAAAGATTGTTTAAAGGGTTCGCGTACAAAATTTAATAATTTTAGATCCTCAATTGTTTTAGTGAAAATGCTTCAAAATTCTTCGTGTTTAGTATCAAATGAAAGGTCTTTTGAAGAGCTCGCGTGTCAACTGTCCTACAAAAGTGAATTCTACTTCAGGGTCCGCGGAGCTAGCGTGAGGCCTGGCGAAGCCAGGGCGACCGCTAGTCTTATATACTAAACGGCTTAATTCCCTATGTATAGATTCATCACGATCATTCTAACAATTTTACAGCCTAGACGGTTTATCCGATTTAATTGAAACTTTTTTTATTTGATAGGGATTACTTATGCGGAGTGCCTTTTGATAGTCTCAGATTTTTCGTGCACATGATGTGCGAGAAAACTTGAAAAAACATGCATTTTCAACTAAGAGTGTGGAGGCTTTGAAATTTTTAAGAAGAACATCTACTGTAATTTTGACATTTGTCTGTGGACATGTCGCATATTTAATTATAAATTATTTAAATATTAAAGGTTTTAGAGTAGTTTTGAAATATTTTACGCACATTAGGGGACTGAGGGGACGTTTTTATTATAATTACAAATTTCAAATATGTGTATTTAAAAAGAAAATTTTTAACAGTCCACTATGAAGTTGGTTTTAATTCAAAACGTCAAATTGACAAGTTTTATAAAATATGCAGACAAAGAGTGTGGAGGCTTTGAAATTTTAAAAAAGAACACCTACTCTAATTTTGACATTTGTATGTGGACATATCGCATTTTTAATTAACAATTATTGAAGTATTAAATTTTTTAGATAACTTTTGATATATTTTACACATATTGGGGGAATGAGGCAATGTTTTTATTATCATTACGCATTTTATATATGTGTATTTAAAAAGAAAATTTTTGACAATCCACTAAAACAAAACGTCAAATTGACAAGTTATATAAAGTATACAGGTAAACCCAACCAAATTTGTCTCCAGTAATAATATACAGTAAAACCAAGCAAATTTTATCCACGGCAGAGTACAATTTAGAAAAACCAGATAACTCGAATTGGAATCATTTGATCACTCTTAAATTTTCTTTCGGTAATACGAAAGTTATTTTAAAGGGCATGTGGGCAAAATTATAATATTTTCCATCGGCAATTATTTTAGTGAAATTGCAACAAAACCTATCGTGTTTGGTGTCATATTAAAGGGCTTTAGAAGAACTTTCAGAAAAATGAAAATTGTTGAAATCTCTTTCAGACGAAATAAAAAAATTAAGACTTTACGGTTGTTAATTGTTTCAAATTTCAAATATTCGGATTAATGCCGTATTTAATGTCATATGAAAATTTGGAAGAAATTTTATATGAAATAAAAAAAAAATTAAGAATGTCAATTGTTTTAAACATAAAATATTTTTTGGTATCAAATAAAAAGTCTTTTAAAGGGATCGCGTGAATTTCTTTTTTCGATTCGCAATTGTTTCAGTGATATTGCTTTGAAACCTATCGTGTTTGATATTGAATGAAATGTCTTTTGAAGTGTTTTCGTGCAGCATTTAATTTAATTTTGATCGGCAATTGTTTCAGTGAAAGTGCTTAACAATCTATCGTGTTTGGTATCTAATGAAAGGTCTTTTGAAGAGATCGCGTACAAAAATAAATATTTTACGATTGGCAATTGTTTTAGTGAAAGTACATCTGAACTTATCGTGTTTGGTATTAAATGAAAGGTATTTTGAAGGACTTGCGTACAAAATTTATTACTTTTCGATCGTCAATTGTTTTAGTGAAAGTGCTTAAAAACATATCGTGTTTGGTATCAAATGGAAGGTTTTTTGAAGGGCTAGCGTAAAAATTTTTAAGACAAAACGTCAACTTGACAAATAATTTTTAAAAGTATGTAATAAAACAAAGCAAAATTTGTGTGCGGTAATAATATACATTTAAAAAAAAAATAAAATTGACAGCAGCATTCTACAATGCAAAAATGTATATTTCAGCGATTTCCAACAATTTTTCAAAAAAGTTTAGAGAAAAATTTCAATTGATTTCATGTACATATAAAATATAAATGTAAAACATTATAAAAAATGACGTCCAAAAGATTTTTAATAGTTTAGCAAAATGTACAATTTTTTTCGTGAAAGTGTTTAAAACCTATCGCGTTTGTATCAAAAAGAAAGATTTTTTGAAGGGTTCGCTTACAAAATTTAGTACTTATAGATCCTCAATTGTTTTAGTGAAAATGCATTAAAATTCTTCGTGATTAGTATCAAATGAAAGGTCTTTTGAAGAGCTCACGTGCATAATTGGATTTTTTTCAATCGTCAGTTGTTTTAGTGAAAGATCTTCGAAACCTATTGTGTTTAGTATCAATTAAAAGGTCTTTGGATGGAATGATACGCAGAAATGATTTAGATTTGTAATAATTGCATTTCTATTGTGTCAACTGTCTTACAAAAGTGAATTCTACTTCAGGGTCCGCGGAGCTAGCGTGAGGCCTGGCGAAGCCAGGGCGACCGCTAGTCTTATATACTAAACGGCATAAATCCCTATATATATATATTTCATCACGATCAGTCTGACAATTTTACAGCCTAGACGGTTTATTCGATTTATTTGCAACTTTTTTTATTTGATAGGGATTCATCACGGGGAGTGCCTTTTGATAGTCTCAGATTTTTCGTGCACATGATGTGCGAAAAAACTTGAAAAAACATGCGTTTTTGGGGCAAAATCAACTAAGAGTGTGGAGGCTTTGAAATTTTTAAGAAGAACATCAAACGTCACTTTGACATTTGTCAGTGGACATGTCGCATTTTTAATTATAAATTATTTAAATATTAAATGGTTTAGAGTAGTTTTGAAATATTTTACGCACATTGGTGGACTGAGGGGACGTTTTTATTATAATTATACATTTCAAATGTGTATATTTAAAAAGTAAATTTTTTACAATCCACTATGAAGTTGGTTTTAATTGAAAACGTCAAATTGACAAGTTTTATAAAGTATACAAAAAGTATGGAGGCTTTGAAATTTTAAAAAGAACATCTACTCAAATTTTTACATTTGTATGTGGACATATCGCATTTTTTATTAAAAATTATTTAATTATTACATTTTTTGGAGAACTTTAGAAATATTTTACACATATTGGGGGAATGAGGGAAGGTTTTAATTAAAATTTTTAACAGTCCACTAAAATAAAACGTCTAATTGACAAGTTATATAAGTATACAGGTAAATCCAACAAAATTTGTCTCCAGTAATAATATACAGTAAAACCAAGCAAATTTTATCCACGGCAGAGTACAATTTTAAAAAAAAACCAGATAACTCGAATTGGAATCATTTGAGCACTTTTAAATTTTCTATCGGTAATACGAAAGTTATTTTAAAGGGCATGTGGGCAAAATTATAATATTTTCAATCGGCAATTATTTCAGTGAAATTGCTACAAAACCTATCGTGTTTGGCGTCATATTAAAGGGCTTTAGAAGAACTTTCAGATAAATGAAAAAAGTTGAAATTTTATAATAAGCAAATGTTACTTAAACTTAAAGTATTCCGAATCATACCGTGTTTAGTGTCATATTGAAGGGCTTTAAAAGAACTTTCAGATGAAATATAAAAAGTAGAAATTTTACGATATAGGTAATTGTTTCAAACTTAATAAATTCTATAAAAAAATGTGGAACTATCGAAAATTACATGCAACGGATTTTTAATAGATTAGCAAAATCTTTTCGGAAATAAAACACGTATTTAATTGAAATTTTAAGACTGTCAATTATTTCAAACTTAAAGTATTCCAAATTATGTTATGTTTGGTATCATATGAAAGGGCTTTAGACGAACCTTTACATAAAATAATTAAAAAGTTAGTTTTTGAAAAAGCAATGAGCGTTCGCCGGAATTTGAACCCAGAACCTTTCACTCGCATGGTGACTGCAATTCAACTACAAACACTCGGCGAGTATTCATGCCTTTCGAGCAACGTTTAGTTGAAGAAATGCTAGAGCAGTCACCATGCGAGTGAAAGGTTCTGGGTTCAAATCCCGGCGAACGCTCATTGCTTTTTCAAAAATTATTTATAATATCTACAAATAAACAATTGTGTCAATAAACAAATTCTTATAACAAGTTAGTTTAGTTTTCGGAAATAACACACGTATTTGAAATTTTACGACCTTCATAATAAAAAAGTTGAAATTTGACCTATCGCGTTTGTATCAAAAAGAAAGATTTTTTAAAGGGTTCGCGTACAAAATTTAATAATTTTAGATCCTCAATTGTTTTAGTGAAAATGCTTCAAAATTCTTCGTGTTTAGTATCAAATGAAAGGACTTTTGAAGAGCTCGCGTGTCAACTGTCCTACAAAAGTGAATTCTACTTCAGGGTCCGCGGAGCTAGCGTGAGGCCTGGCGAAGCCAGGGCGACCGCTAGTCTTATATACTAAACGGCATAAATCCCTATATATATATATTTCATCACGATCAGTCTGACAATTTTACAGCCTAGACGGTTTATTCGATTTATTTGCAACTTTTTTTATTTGATAGGGTTCAATCCAGGGGAGTGCCTTTTGATAGTCTCAGATTTTTCGTGCACATGATGTGCGAGAAAACTTGAAAAAACATGCGTTTTTGGGGCAAAATCAACTAAGAGTGTGGAGGCTTTGAAATTTTTAAGACGAACATCAAACGTCACTTTGACGTTTGTAAGTGGACATGTCGCATTTTTAATTATAAATTATTTAAATATGAAATGTTTTAGAGTAGTTTTGAAATATTTTACGCACATTGGGGGACTGAGGGGACGTTTTTATTATAATTATACATTTCAAATGTGTATATTTAAAAAGTAAATTTTTGACACTTCACTATGAAGTTGGTTTTAAAGCAAAACGTCAAATTGACAAGTTTTATAAAGTATAAAGAATATGGTGGCTTTGAAATTTTGAAGAAGAACATCTACTGTCATTTTGACATTTGTCAGTGGACATGTCGTATTTTTAATTATAAATTATTTAAATATTAAATGTTTTAGAGTAGTTTTGAAATATTTTACGCACATTGGGGGACTGAGGTGACGTTTCTATTATAATTACAAGTTTCAAATATGTGTATTTAAAATTTTATCCACGGCAGAGTACAATTTAGAAAAACCAGATAACTCGAATTGGAATCATTTGATCACTCTTAAATTTTCTTTCGGTAATACGAAAGTTATTTTAAAGGGCATGTGGGCAAAATTATAATATTTTCAATCGTCAATTATTTCAGTGAAATTGCAACAAAATCTATCGTGTTTGGTGTCATATTAAAGGGCTTTAGAAGAACTTTCAGATAAATGAAAAAAGTTGAAATTTTACAATAAGCAATTGTTTCTAACATAAAGTATTTCGAATCATATTGTGTTGGGTGTCATATGAAAGGGCTTTAGAAGAACTTTCAGATGAAATATAAAAAGATTAAATGTTACGATAGGTAATTGTTTCAAACTTAATAAATTCTATAAAAAAATGTGGAACTTTCAAAAATTACATCCAACGGATTTTTAATAGATTAGCAAAATCTTTTCGGAAATAAAACACGTATTTGATTGAAATTTTACGACTGTCAATTATTTCAAACTTAAAGTATTCCGAATTATGCCATGTTTGGTATCATATGAAAGGCCCTTGGACGAACCTTTAGATAAAATAATTAAAAAGTTAGTTTTTGAAAAAGCAATGAGCGTTCGCCGGAATTTGAACCCAGAACCTTTCACTCGCATGGTGACTGCTCTAACCAATTGAGCTACAAACACTCGGCGAATACTCATGTCTTTCGTGCAACGTTTAGTTGAAGAAATGCTAGAACAGTCACCATGCGAGTGAAAGGTTCTGGATTCAAATCCCGGCGAACGCTCATTGCTTTTTCAAAAATTATTTATAATATCTACAAACAAACAATTGCGTCAATAAACAAATTCTTATAAAAAGTTAATTTAGCAAAATGTTTTCGGAAATAACACACGTATTTGAAATTTTATGACCTTCAATTGTTTTAAACCTAAAGTATTCCGTATCATATCGTGTTTGATATCATATGAAAGGGATTTAGAAGAACTTTCAGATGAAATAAAAAATATATATATTTCGACCGTCAATTGTTTTAAATTTAAAGTATTCGGAATCATGCCGGGTTTAATATCATATAAAAAAGTTTTGAAAGAACTTGTAGATGGAATAAAGAAAAAAATTCAATATTAAAACTGTTAATTGTTTCAAACTGAAAGTATTCCGAGTCATGCCGAGTTTGGTGTGATATGAAAGTTTTGAAAGAAAGGTCAAATGAAATAAAAAAATAATATTTTACAAATTTGACCTATAACGTTTGTATCAAAAAGAAAGATTTTTTAAAGGGTTCGCGTACAAAATTTAATAATTTTAGATCCTCAATTGTTTTAGTAAAAATGATTCAAAATTCTGTGTTTAGTATCAAATGAAAGGTCTTTTGAAGAGCTCGCGTGTCAACTGTCCTACAAAAGTGAATTCTACTTCAGGGTCCGCGGAGCTAGCGTGAGGCCTGGCGAAGCCAGGGCGACCGCTAGTCTTATATACTAAACGGCTTAATTCCCTATGTATATATAATTTCATCACAATCAGTCTGACATTTTTACAGCCTAGACGGTTTATCCGATTTATTTGCAACTTTTTTTATTTGATCGGGGTCATTCATGGGGAGTGCCTTTTGATAGTCTCAGATTTTTCGTGCACATGATGTGCGAGAAAACTTGAAAAAACATGCGTTTTTCGGGCAAAATCAACTAAGAGTGTGGAGGCTTTGAAATTTTTAAGAAGAACATCAAACGTCACTTTGATGTTTGTCAGTGGACATGTCGCATTTTTAATTATAAATTATTTAAATATTAAATGGTTTAGAGTAGTTTTGAAATATTTTACGCACATTAGGGGACTGAGGGGACGTTTTTATTATAATTAAGTATTTTAAATATGTGTATTTAAAAAGAAAAATTTTTATAGTCCACTATGAAGTTGGTTTTAATTCAAAACGTCAAATTGACAAGTTTTATCAAATATACAGACAAAGAGTATGGAGGCTTTGAAATTTTAAAAAGAACACCTACTCTAATTTTTACATTTGTATGTGGACATTACGCATTTTTAATTAAAAATTATTCAAGTATTAAATATTGCAGACAACTTTTGAAATATTTTACACATATTTGGGGAATGAGGGAACGTTTTTATTATAATTACGCATTTTAAATATGTGTATTGAAAACAGTCCACTAAAACAAAACGTCAAATTGACAAGTTATATAAAGTATACAGGTAAAACCAACCAAATTTGTCTGCAGTATAATACAGTAAAACCAAGCAAATTTTATTCACGGCAGAGTACAATAAAAAAAAAATCAGATAACTCGAATTGGAATCATTTGAGCACTTAAATTTTCTATCGGTAATACGAAAGTTGTTTTAAAGGGCATGTGGGCAAAATTATAATATTTTCAATCGGCAATTATTTTAGTGAAATTGCAACAAAACCTATCGTGTTTGGTGTCATATTAAAGGGCTTTAGAAGAACTTTCAGGTAAATGAAAAAAGTTGGAATTTTACAATAAGCAATTTTTTCTAACATAAAGTATTTCGAATCATATTGTTTTGGGTGTCATATGAAAGGGCTTTAGAAGAACTTTCATATGAAATTAAAAACAGTTGAAATTTTACGACTGTCAATAGTTTCAAACTTAAAGTATTCCGAATCATACTGTGTTTAGTGTCATATGGAAGGGCTTTAAAAAACTTTCAGATAAAATATAAAAATTTTACGATAGGTAATTGTTTCAAACTTAATAAATTCTATAAAAAAATGTGGAACTATCAGAAAATTACATCCAACGGATTTTTAATAGATTAGCAAAATCTTTTCGGAAATAAAACACGTATTTGATTGAAATTTTACGACTGTCAATTATTTCAAACTTAAAGTATTCCGAACTATGCCATGTTTGGTATCATATGAAAGGGCTTTAGACGAACCTTTAGATAAAATAATTAAAAAGTTAGTTTTTGAAAAAGCAATGAGCGTCCGCCGGAATTTGAACCCAGAACCTTTCACTCGCATGGTGACTGCTCTAACCAATTGAGCTACAAACATTCGGCGAATACTCATGCCTTTCGTGCAACCTTTAGTTGAAGAAATGCTAGAGCATATGAAATAGAGTTAGAAGAACTTTTAGATGAAATAAAAAAAAGTTATTTTAACAAAATGTTTTCGGAAATAAAACACGTATTTGATTGAAATTTTACAACCGTCAATTGTTCTAAGCTTAAAGTGGTCCGAATCAAATCGTGTTTGATATCATATGACAGGGCTTTAGAAGAACTTTCAGACGAAATAAAAAAATTAAGACTTTACGGTTGTCAATTGTTTCAAATATCAAATATTCGGATTAATGCCGTATTCAATGTCATATGAAAATTTGGAAGAAATGTTATATGAAATTTAAAAAAATGAAGAATGTCAATTGTTTTAAACATAAAATATTTTTTGGTATCAAATAAAAAGTCTTTTAAAGGGATCGCGTGAAATATTTTTTTTTCGATTCGCAATTGTTTTAGTGATATTGCTTTGAAACCTATCGTGTTTGATATCGAATGAAATGTCTTTTGAAGTGTTTTCGTGCAGCATTTAATTTAATTTTGATCGGCAATTGTTACAGTGAAAGTATTAACAATCTATCGTGTTTGGTATCTAATGAAAGGTCTTTTGAAGAGATCGCGTACAAAATTAAATATTTTACGATTGGCAATTGTTTTAGTGAAAGTCCTTCTAAAATTATCGTGTTTGGTATTAAATGAAAGGTATTTTGAAGGACTTGCGTACAAAATTTATTACTTTTCGATCGTCAATTGTTTTAATGTAAGTGCTTAAAAACATATCGTGTTTGGTATCAAATGGAAGGTTTTTTGAAGGGCTAGCGTAAAAATTTTTTAGACAAAACGTCAACTTGACAAATAATTTTTAAAAGTATGTAATAAAACAAAGCAAAATTTGTGTGCGGTAATAATATACATTTAAAAAAAAATAATTGACAGCAGCATTCTACAATGCAAAAAAGTATATTTCAGCGATTTCCAACAATTTTTCAAAAAAGTTTAGAGAAAAATTTCAATTGATTTCATGTACATATAAAATATAAATGTAAAACATTATAAAAAATGACGTCCAAAAGATTTTTAATAGTTTAGCAAAATGTACAATTTTTTTCGTGAAAGTATTTAAAACCTATCGCGTTTGTATCAAAAAGAAAGATGTTTTGAAGGGTTCGCGTACAAAATTTAGTACTTATAGATCCTCAATTGTTTTAGTGAAAATGCATTAAAATTCTTCGTGATTAGTATCAAATGAAAGGTCTTTTGAAGAGATCACGTGCATAATTGAATTTTTTTCAATCGTCAGTTGTTTTAGTGAAAGATCTTCGAAACCTATTGTGTTTAGTATCAATTAAAAGGTCCTTGGATGGAATGATACGCAGAAATGATTTAGATTTGTAATAATTGCATTATATTGCGTTAACTGTCTTACAAAAGTGAATTCTTCTTCAGGGTCCGCGGAGCTAGCGTGAGGCCTGGCGAAGCCAGGGCGACCGCTAGTCTTATATACTAAACGGCTTAATTCCCTATATATAGTTTCATCACGATCAGTCTGACATTTTTACAGCCTAGACGGTTTATCCGATTTCATTGAAACTTTTTTTATTTGATAGGGATTACTTATGGGGAGTGCCTTTTGATAGTCTCAGATTTTTCGTGCACATGATGTGCAAGAAAACTTGAAAAAACATGCATTTTCAACTAAGAGTGTGGAGGCTTTGACATTTTTAAGAAGAACATCTACTGTAATTTTGACATTTGTCTGTGGACATGTCGCATATTTAATTATAAATTATTTAAATATTAAATGTTTTAGAGTAGTTTTGAAATATTTTACGCACATTGGGGGACTGAGGGGACGTTTCTATTATAATTACAAATTTCAAATATGTGTATTTAAAAAGAAAATTTTTTACAGTCCACTATGAAGTTGGTTTTAATTCAAAACGTCAAATTGACAAGTTTTATAAAATATACAGACAAAGAGTGTGGAGGCTTTGAAATTTTAAAAAAGAACACCTACTCTAATTTTGACATTTGTATGTGGACATATCGCATTTTTAATTAACAATTATTGAAGTATTTAATTTTTTAGATAACTTTTGATATATTTTACACATATTGGGGGAATGAGGCAACGTTTTTATTATCATTAAGCATTTTATACATGTGTATTTAAAAAGAAAATTTTTGACAGTCCACTAAAACAAAACGTTATCAAATTTGTCTCCAGTAATAATATACAGTAAAACCAAGCAAATTTTATCCACGTCAGAGTACAATTTAGAAAAACCAGATAACTCGAATTGGAATCATTTGATCACTCTTAAATTTTCTATCGGTAATACGAAAGTTATTTTAAAGGGCATGTGGACAAAATTATAATATTTTCAATCGGCAATTATTTTAGTGAAATTGCAACAAAACCTATCGTGTTCGGTGTCATATTAAAAGGCTTTAGAAGAACTTTCAGAAAAATGAAAATAGTTGAAATTTTACAGTAAGCAATTGTTTCTAACATAAAGTATTTCGAATCATATTGTGTTGGGTGTCATATGAAAGGGCTTTAGAAGAATTTTCATATGAAATAAAAAAAAAAGTTGAAATTTTACGACTGTCAATAATTTCAAACTTAAAGTATTCCGTATCGTACCGTATTTAGTGTCATATTGAAGGGCTTCAAAAGAACTTTCAGTGAAATATAGAAAGTTGAAATTTTACGATAGGTAATTGTTTCAAACTTAATAAATTCTATAAAAAAATTCACTCGCATGGTGACTGCTCTAACCAATTGAGCTACAAACACTCGGCGAATACTCATGCCTTTCGAGCAACTTTTAGTTGAAGAAATGCTAGAGCAGTCACCATGCGAGTGAAAGGTTCTGGATTCAAATCCCGGCGAACGCTCATTGCTTTTTCAAAAATTATTTATAATATCTACAAACAAACAATTGTGTCAATAAACAAATTCTTATAAAAAGTTTGTTTAGCAAAATGTTTTCGGAAATAACACACGTATTTGAAATTTTACGACCTTCAATTGTTTTAAACCGAAAGTGTTCCGTATCATATCGTGTTTGATATCATATGAAAGGGATTTAGAAGAACTTTCAGACGAAATAAAAAATATATATATTTCGACCGTCAATTGTTTTAAATTTAAAGTATTCGGAATCATGCCGGGTTTAATGTCATATAAAAAAGTTTTGAATGAACTTGTAGATGGAATAAAGAAAAAAATTCAATATTACAACTGTTAATTGTTTCAAACTGAAAGTATTCCGAGTCATGCCGATTTTGGTGTGATATGAAAGAGTTATGAAAGAAAGTTCAAATGAAATAAAAAAAAAATATTTTACAACCATCAACTGTTTCAAACTTAAAGTATTGGTGTATAAAAAGGCTTTAGAAGAAAATTGTAATGAAATAAAAAAGTTGAAATTTGACCTATCGCGTTTGTATCAAAAAGAAAGATTTTTTAAGGGGTTCGCGTACAACATTTAATAATTTTAGATCCTCAATTGTTTTAGTGAAAATGTTTCAAAATTCTTCGTGTTTAGTATCAAATGAAAGGTCTTTTGAAGAGCTCGCGTGTCAATTGTCCTACAAAAGTGAATCCTACTTCAAGGTCCGCGGAGCTAGCGTGAGGCCTGGCGAAGCCAGGGCGACCGCTAGTCTTATATACTAAACGGCTTAATTCCCTATGTATATATAGATTCATCACGATCAGTCTGACAATTTTACAGCCTAGACGGTTTATTCGATTTATTTACAACTTTTTTTATTTGATAGAGGTCAATCACGGGGAGTGCCTTTTGATAGTCTCAGATTTTTCGTGTACATGATGTGCGAGAAAACTTGAAAAAACATGCGTTTTTGGGGCAAAATCAACTAAGAGTGTGGAGGCTTTGAAATTTTTAAGAAGAACATCAAACGTCATTATGACATTTGTCAGTGGACATGTCGCATTTTTAATTATAAATTATTTAAATATTAAATGTTTTACAGTAGTTTTGAAATATTTTACGCACATTAGGGGACTGAGGGGACGTTTTTATTATAATTATACATTTCAAATGTGTATATTTAAAAAGTAAATTTTTGACACTTCACTATGAAGTTGGTTTTAAAGCATAACGTCAAATTGACAAGTTTTATAAAGTATAAAGAATATGGTGGCTTTGAAATTTTGAAAAAGAACATCTACTGTCATTTTGACATTTGTCAGTGGACATGTCGTATTTTTAATTATAAATTATTTAAATATTAAATGTTTTAGAGTAGTTTTGAAATATTTTACGCACATTGGGGGACTGAGGTGACGTTTCTATTATAATTACAAATTTCAAATATGTGTATTTAACATTTTATCCACGGCAGAGTACAATTTAGAAAAACCAGATAACTCGAATTGGAATCATTTGATCACTCTTAAATTTTCTTTCGGTAAAACGAAAGTTATTTTAAAGGGCATGTGGGCAAAATTATAATATTTTCAATCGTCAATTATTTCACTGAAATTGCAACAAAACCTATCGTGTTTGGTGTCATATTAAAGGGCTTTAGAAGAACTTTCAGATAAATGAAAAAAGTTGAAATTTTACAATAAGCAATTGTTTCTAACATAAAGTATTTCGAATCATATTGTGTTAGGTGTCATATAAAAGGGCTTTAGAAGAACTTTCATATAAAATAAAAAAAAAGTTGAAATTTTACGATTGTCAATAGTTTCAAACTTAAAGTATTCCGAATCGTACCGTATTTAGTGTCATATTGAAGGGCTTCAAAAGAACTTTCAGATGAAATATAAAAAGTTGAAATTTTACGATAGGTAATTATTTCAAATTTAATAAATTCTATAAAAAAATGTGTAACTATCAAAAATTACATCCAACGGATTTTTAATAGATTAGCAAAATCTTTTCGGAAATAAAACACGCATTTGATTGAAATTTTACGACTGTCAATTATTTAAAACTTAAAGTATTCCGAATTATGCCATGTTTGGTATCATATGAAAGGGCTTTAGACGAACCTTTAGATAAATTAATTAAAAAGTTAGTTTTTGAAAAAGCAATGAGCGTTTGCCGGAATTTGAACCCAGAACCTTTCACTCGCATGGTGATTGCTCTAACACTACAAACACTCGGCGAATACTCATGCCTTTCGTGCAACCTTTAGTTGAAGAAATGCTAGAGCATATGAAATAGAGTTAGAAGAACTTTCAGATGAAATAAAAAAGAGTTATTTTAGCAAAATATTTTCGGAAATAAAACACTTATTTGATTGAAATTTTACGACCGTCAATTGTTCTAACCTTATAGTATTCCGAATCAAATCGTGTTTGATATCATATGACAGGGCTTTAGAAGAACTTTCAGACGAAATAAAAAAATTAAGACTTTACGATTGTCAATTGTTTCAAATTTCAAATATTCGGATTAATGCCGTATTTAATGTCATATGAAAATTTGGAAGAAATTTTATATGAAATAAAAAAAAAATGAAGAATGTCAATTGTTTTAAACATAAAATATTTTTTGGTATCAAATAAAAAGACTTTTAAAGGGATCGCGTGCAAAATTTTTTTTTCGTTTCGCAATTGTTTTTGTGATCTTGCTTTTAAACCTATCGTATTTGATATCGAATGAAATGTCTTTTGAAGTATTTTTGTGCAGCATTTAATTTAATTTTGATCGGCAATTGTTTCAGTGAAAGTGCTTAACAATCTATCGTGTGGTATCTAATGAAAAGTCTTTTGAAGAGATCGCGTAAAAAATTAAATATTTAACGATTGGCAATTGTTTTAGTGAAAGTGCTTCTAAACTTATCGTGTTTGGTAACAAATGGAAGGTTTTTTGAAGGGCTAGCGTAAAAAATTTTAAGACAAAACGTCAACTTGACAAATAATTTTTAAAAGTATGTAATAAAACAAAGCAAAATTTGTGTGCGGTAATAATATACATTTAAAAAAAAAATAAAATTGACAGCAGCATTCTACAATGCAAAAAAGTATATTTCAGCGATTTCCAACAGTTTTTCAAAAAAGTTTAGAGAAAAATTTCAATTGATTTCATGTACATATAAAATATGAATGTAAAACATTATAAGAAATGACGTCCAAAAGATTTTTAATAGTTTAGCAAAATGTACAATTATTTTCGTGAAAGTGTTTAAAACCTATCGCGTTTGTATCAAAAAGAAAGATTTTTTGAAGGGTTCGCGTACAAAATTTAATACTTATAGATCCTCAATTGTTTTAGTGAAAATGCATCAAAATTCTTCGTGATTAGTATCAAATGAAAGGTCTTTTGAAGAGCTCACATGCATAATTGGATTTTTTTCAATCGTCAGTTGTTTTAGTGAAAGATCTTCGAAATCTATTGTGATTAGTATCAATTAAAAGGTCTTTGGATGGAATGATACGCAGAAATGTTTTAGATTTGTAATAATTGCATTTATATTGGGTCTACTGTCTTACAAAAGTGAATTCTACTTCAGGGTCCGCGGAGCTAGCGTGAGGCCTGGCGAAGCCAGGGCGACCGCTAGTCCTATATACTATTTTGACAAGGTATATATATATATTTATATATATGGATTCATCACGCCCATTTGTAAATCGCTACAGCCTAGACGGTTTATCCGATTTATTTGCAACTTTTTTTATTTGATAGAGGTCAATCACGGGGAGTGCCTTTTGATAGTCTCAGATTTTTCGTACACATGATGTGCGAGAAAACTTGAAAAAACATGTGTTTTTGGGGCAAAATCAACTAAGAGTGTGGAGGCTTTGAAAGTTTTAAGAAGAAGATCTACTGTCACTTTGACGTTTGTCAGTGCACATCTCGCATTTTTAATTATAAATTATTAAAATAATACATGTTTTAGAGTACTTTTGAATTATTTTACATATATTGGGGAAATGAGTGGACGTTTTTATTATAATTACGCATTTTATATACGTGTATTTAAAAAGAAAATTTTTGACACTCCACTATGAAGTTGGTTTTAAAGCAAAACGTCAAATTGACAAGTTTTATAAAGTATAAAGAATATGGTGGCTTTGGAATTTTTAAGAACAACATCTAACGTCATTTTGACATTTGTCAGGGGACATGTCGCATTTTTAATTATAAATTACTTAAAAATTCAATTTTTGTGAGTAGTTTTGAAATTCTTTACGCATATTGTGGAAATGAGGAGACGTTTTTATTATAATTACACATTTCAAATACGTGTATTTAAAAAATTAATTTTTGACAGTCCACAATGCAGTTGGTTTCGAAACAAAACGTCAAATTGACAAGTTTTATAATTTATACAGGTGAACTCAACCAAATTTGATCTCTATAATAATATACAGTAAAACCAAGCAAATTTTGTCTACGGCAAAGTTCAATTTATAAAAACCAGATAACTCGAATTAGAATCATTTGGGCACTCCTAAATTTTCTATGGATAATTGTTTAATTAAAAGTGCTTCAAAACCAGTCGTATTTGGTATATTAGGAAAGTTCTTTTAAAGGTTACGTGTGCAAAACTAAAATATTTTCGATCGGCAATAGTTTTAGTGAAAGTACTTTAAGGCCTATTGTGTTTGGTACCAATGAAAGGTTATTTAAAGGGCTCGAGTACAAAATTTATTTTTTTTCCATCCGTAACTGTTTCAGTGAGAGTGCATCAAAACCGATCGTGTTTGGTTTCATATAAAAGGTCTTTTGAAGGGCTCACGTGCAGAATTGGAATCTTTTCGTTCGGCAATTGTTTTAGCGAAAATAATGAAAGGGCTCGCGTATAAAATTTATTACTTTTAGATCGTCAATTGTTTTAGTGAAAGAGCTTAAAAAATATCGTGTTTGGTATTAAATGAAAGGTTTTTGAAGGGCTCGCGTAAAAATTGATTCTTTTCGATCGTCAGTTGTTTTATTGAAAGTGTTTCAAAACATATTGTGTTTGGTATCAAATGAAAGGTGTTCTGAAAGGCTCGCGTGAAAAATTGTTTATTTATTTCGACAGATAATTGTTTTAGTGAAAGTGCATCAAAACTAATTATGTTTGGTACGCATGGAATTTTCTGATAGAATTATTTCAATTTCTAGACAAGTTAGAAAAATTTTGAAAATTGATTTAGGCATTAAATAATTGAGAATACATGTTTTAAACTGTTTTCAACTGATTTCATGCTCATATAAAAATTTGAAGACAAAATGTCCGTTAATTTTTAAAAGTATATAGTGAAACAGAGCATAATTTGTCCACAGTAATAATATACAGTAAAAAAAAATTATAAAAAAATTACCGCAGCATTCTGCAATGCAAACAAAGATAACTCGAAAAAACAATGTCAGAAATAATATTCCAGCGATTTCCAACAGTTTTTCAAAAAAGTTTAAAGAAAATTTCCAATTGATTTTATGTCATCAGAAATGACGTCCGAAGGATTTTTAATATATAGCAAAATGTATACGGAAATAAAAGATGGTAGATGTTATTTGAAAGGGCTTTAGAATAAGTTTCAGATGAAATTAAAAAAGTTGAAATTTTACGATCCTTAATTGTTTCAAACATAAATTATTCCGAATCATACCGTCTTTGGTGTCATATTAAAGGGCGTTTAAAGAACTTTCAGATGAAATAAAAAAAGTTAAAATTTTACGATCCTCAATTGTTTCAAACATAAATTATTCCGAATCATGCCTTCTTTGCTCTCATATAAAAGGGCTTTAGAAGAACTTTCAGATGAAATAAAAAAAAGTTAGTTTAGCAAAATGTTTTCGGAAATAAAATACATATTTTATTGAAATTTTACGACAGTCAATTGTTTTAAACTTAAAGTATTCCGAATCATATCGTGTTCGATATCATATAGAAGGGCTTTAAAAGAACTTTCAGGCAAAATAAAAAAAATTAAACATTGCGACCGTCAATTGTTTTAAATTTGAAGTATTCGGAATAATGCCGTGTTTAATGTCATATGAAAGAGTTTTTAAAGAACTTACGATGTCAATTATTTCAAATTTAAAGTTTCGCGAATCATACCGCGTTTGGTATCAAATAGAAGGTCTTTTAAAGGGCTCGCATACAAAATTGACTTTTTCGATCAGCAATTGTTTTAGTAAAAGTACTTCAAAACATATTGTGTTTGGTATCAAATGAAAGGTCTTTTGAAGGACTCGCTTACAAAATGTAATACTTTTCGATAGTCAATTGTTTTAGTGAAAGTATTTCAAAGCCTATCGTGTTTGTTTTCAAATGAAAAGTCTTTTAAAGAGTACGCGTGTTAAATTAATTTTTTTTTGATCGTCCATTGTTTTAGTAAAGGTGTTTCAAAACCTATCATATTTGGTATTAAATTACAGGCCTTTGAAGGGCTCG
Organism: Pterostichus madidus; assembly: GCA_911728475.2. NCBI lineage: Eukaryota > Metazoa > Arthropoda > Insecta > Coleoptera > Carabidae > Pterostichus > Pterostichus madidus. The sequence continues at coordinate 17,033,919 of OU452303.1, forward strand.
AATTTAAAATTGGTATTTTTTTCGACCGAGAATTGTTTTAGTGAAAGTGCTTTAAAACCAATCATGTTTGATATAAAATGAAAGGTCTTTTGAAGAGCTCGCGTACAAAATTAAACACTTTCAGATCTTCAATTGTGTTCGTGAAAGTGTTTTACAATTTATCGTGTTTGGTATCAAATGAAATGTCTTTTAAAGGGCACGCGAATTAAATTGATTTTTTTGAGCAGCATTTGTTTTAGTGATACAGATTTAAAACCTATTGTGTTTGACATCCATTAATAGGTCTTTGCATGAATAAACGTACAGAATTGAAAAGTTTTAGATTGTAATTAATTCAGTTTATATTTTGTCAATTGTCATACAGAAGTGAACCTTACTTCAGTGTCCGTGGAGCCTAGCGTGAGGCCTGGCAAAGCCAGGCCGACCGCTAGTCCTATATACTATTTTGATAAGCGGTATATATATTTATATATATATTTATATGGATTCATCACGCCCATTTGTAAATCGCTACAGCCTAGATGGTTTATCCGACTTATTTCAAACTTTTTTTATTCGATAGAGGTCAATCACGCGGAGTGCCTTTGGATAGTCTCAGATTTTTCGTGCACATGATGTGCGAGAAAACTTGAAAAAACATGCGTTTTTGGGGCAAAATCAACTAAGAGTGTGGAGGCTTTGAAATTTTTAAGAAGAAGATCTACTGTCACTTTGACGTTTGTCAGTGGACATGTCGCATTTTTAATTATAAATTATTAAAATAATAAATGTTTTAGAGTACTTTTGAATTATTTTACATATATTGTAGGAATGAGTGGACGTTTTGATTATAATAACGCATTTTAAATATGTGTATTTAAAAAGAAAATTTTTGACACTCCACTATGAAGTTGGTTTTAAAGCAAAACGTCAAATTGACAAGTTTTATAAAGTATAAAGAATATGGAGGCTTTGAATTTTTGAAGAAGAACATCTAACGTCATTTTGACATTTGTCAGGGGACATGTCGCATTTTTAATTGTAAATTACTTAAAAATTAAATTTTTGTGAGTAGTTTTGAAATACTTTACGCATATTGTGGAAATGAGGAGACGTTTTTATTATAATTACACATTTCAAATACGTGTATTTAAAAAGTAAATTTTTGACAGTCCACAATGCAGTTGGTTTCGAAACGAAACGTCAAATTGACAAGTTTTATAATTTATACAGGTGAACTCAACCAAATTTGATCTCTATAACAATATACAGTAAAACCAAGCAAATTTTGTCTACGGCAAAGTTCAATTTATAAAAACCAGATAACTCGAATTAGAATCATTTGGGCACTCCTAAATTTTCTATGGATAATTGTTTAATTAAAAGTGCTTCAAAACCAGACGTATTTGGTATATTATGAAAGTTCTTTTAAAGGGTACGTGTGCAAAACTAAAATATTTTCGATCGGCAATAGTTTTAGTACAAAATTTATTTTTTTCCATCGGTAACTGTTTTAATGAGAGTGCATCAAAACCCATCGTGTTTGGTATCATATAAAAGGTCTTTTGAAGGGCTCACGTGCAGAATTGGAATCTTTTCCTTCGGCAATTGTTTTAGCGAAAATAATGAAAGGGCTCGCGTATAAAATTTATTACTTTTAGATCGTTAATTGTTTTATTGAAAGAGCTTAAAAAATATCGTGTTTGGTATTAAATGAAAGGTTTTTGAAGGGCTCGCGTGAAAAATTGATTCTTTTCGATCGTCAGTTGTTTTATTGAAATTGTTTCAAAACATATTGTGTTTGGTATCAAATGAAAGGTCTTCTGAAAGGCTCGCGTGAAAAATTGTTTATTTATTTCGACAGATAATTTTTTTAGTGAAAGTGCATCAAAACTAATTCTGTTTGGTACGCATGGAATTTTCTTATAGAATTATTTCAATTTCTAGACAAGTTAGAAAAATTTTGAAAATTGATTTAGGCATTAAATAATTGAGAATACATGTTTTAAACTGTTTTCAACTGATTTCATGCTCATATAAAAATTTGAAGACAAAATGTCCGTTAATTTTTAAAAGTATATAGTGAAACAGAGCATAATTTGTCCGCAGTAATAATATACAGTAAAAAAAAAAATAATAATAAAATGACCGCAGCATTCTACAATGCAAACAAAGATAACTCGAAAAAACAATGTCAGAAATAATATTTCAGCGATTTCCAACAGTTTTTCAAAAAAGTTTAAAGAAAATTTCCAATTGATTTTATGTACATATAAAATATAAATGTGGAATGTCATCAGAAATGACGTCCGAAGGATTTTTAATATATAGCAAAATGTATACGGAAATAAAACATGGTAGATGTTATTTGAAGGGGCTTTAGAATAAGTTTCAGATGAAATTTAAAAAGTTAAAATTTTTTGATAGGCAATTGTTTCAAATTTAATGTATTCCAAATCATAACTTTAGAAGAACTTTCAGATGAAATAAAAAATATATATTTTACGACGGTCAATTATTTTAAACATAAAGTATTCCGAATTATACCGTGTATAGTGCTATAGGAATGGGATTTAGAAGAACTTCAGATAAAATAAAAAAAGTTGAAATTTCACGATCCTTAATTGTTTCAAACATAAATTATTCCGAATCATACCATCTTTGGTGTCATATTGAAGGGCGTTTAAAGAACTTTCAGATGAAATAAAAAAAGTTAAAATTTTACGATCCTCAATTGTTACAAACATAAATTATTCCGAATCATGCCTTCTTTGCTCTCATATGAAAGGGCTTTAGAAGAACTTTCAGATGAAATAAAAAAAAGTTAGTTTAGCAAAATGTTTTCGGAAATAAAATACATATTTTATTGAAATTTTACGACAGTCAATTGTTTTAAACTTAAAGTATTCCGAATCATATCGTGTTTGATATCATATAGAAGGGCTTTAAAAGAACTTTCAGGCGAAATAAAAAAAATTAAACATTGCGACCGTCAATTGTTTTAAATTTGAAGTATTCGGAATAATGCCGTGTTTAATGTCATATGAAAGAGTTTTTAAAGAACTTACGATGTCAATTGTTTCAAATTTAAAGTTTCGCGAATCATACCGCGTTTGATATCAAATAGAAGGTCTTTTAAAGGGCTCGCATGCAAAATTGACTTTTTCGATCAGCAATTGTTTTAGTGAAAGTGCTTAAAAACCTATTGTGTTTGGTATCAAATGAAAGATCTTTTGAAGGACTCACTCACAAAATGTAATACTTTTCAATAGTCAATTGTTTTAGTGAAAATGTTTCAAAACCTATCGTGTTTGTTTTCAAATGAAAGGTCTTTTAAAGAGCACGCATGTTTAATTAATTTTTTTTTGATCGTCTATTGTTTTAATAAAGGTGTTTCAAAACGTACCATATTTGGTATTAAATTACAGGCCTTTGAAGGGCTCGAATATAAAATTGGTAATTTTTTCGACCGAGAATTGTTTCACTGAAAGTACTTTAAAACCAATCATGTTTGATATAAAATGAAAGGACTTTTGAAGAGCTCGCGTACAAAATTAAATACTTTCAGATCTTCAATTGTTTTCGTGAAAGTGTTTTAAAACTTATCGTGTTTGGTATCAAATGGAATGTCTTTTAAAGGGTACGCGAATTAAATTGATTTTTTTGAGCGGCAATTATTTTAGTGGTACAGATTTAAAACCTATTGTGTTTGGCATCAAATAATAGGTCTTTGCATGAATAAACGTACAGAACTGAAATGTTTTAGATTGGAATTAATTCAGTTTATATTTTGTCAATTGTCATATAGAAGTGAACCTTACTTCAGTGTCCGCGGAGCCTAGCGTGAGGCCTGGCAAAGCCAGGCCGACCGCTAGTCCTATATACTATTTGGATAAGGTATATTTATATGTATATTTATATGGATTCATCATGCCCATTTGTAAATCGCTACAGCCTAGACGGTTTATCCGATTTATTTGCAACTTTTTTTATTTGACAGAGGTCAATCATGGGGAGTGCCTTTTGATAGTCTCAAATTTTTCGTGCACATGATGTGCGAGAAAACTTGAAAAAACATGCGTTTTTGGGTCAAAATCAACTAAGAGTGTGGAGGCTTTGAAATTTTTAAGAAGAAGATCTACTGTCACTTTGACGTTTGTCAGTGCACATGTCGCATTTTTAATTATAAATTACTTAAAAATGAAACTTTTGTGAGAAGTTTTGAAATACTTTACGCATATTGTGGAAATGAGGGGACGTTTTTATTATAATTATACATTTCAAATATGTGTATTTAAAAAGTAAATTTTTGACACTTCACTATGAAGTTGGTTTTAAAGCAAAACGTCAAATTGACAAGTTTTATAAAGTATAAAGAATATGGAGGCTTTGAATTTTTGAAGAAGAACATCTAACGTCATTTTGACATTTGTCAGTGGACCCGTTACATATTTAATTATAAATTACTTAAATATTAAATGTTTGTGAATAGTTTTGAAATACTTTACGCATATTGTGGAAATGAGGGGACGTTTTTATTATAATTACACATTTCAAATACGTGTATTTAAAAAGTAAATTTTTGATGGTCCACAATGAATTTGGTTTCGAAACAAAACGTCGAATTGACAAGTTTTATCATTTATACAGGCGAACTCAACCATATTTGATCTCGATAATAATATACAGTAAAACCAAGCAAATTTTGTCTACGGCAAAGTTCAATTTAGAAAAACCAGATAACTCGAATTAGAATCATTTGGGCACTTTTAAATTTTCTATCGATAATTTAAACCTTCAAAACCAGTCATATTTGGTATATTATGAAAGTTCTTTTAAAGGGTACGTCTGCAAAACTAAAATATTTTCGATCGGCAATAGTTTTAGTGAAAGGCCTATCGTGTTTGGTATCAAATGAAAGGTTATTTAAAGGGCTCGAGTACAAAATTGATTTTTTTCCATCGGTAACTGTTTTTGTGAGAGTGCATTAAAACCCATCGTGTTTGGTATCATATAAAAGGTTTTTTGAAGGGCTCACGTGCAGAATTGGAATTTTTTCGTTCGGCAATTGTTTTAGTGAAAATGATTAAAAACCTATCGTATTTGATATCAAATGAAAGGTCTTTTGAACGGCTTGCGTACAAAATTTAATAATTTTCGATCGTTAATTGTTTTAGTGAAAGAGCTTAAAAAATATAATATTTGGTATTAAATGAAAAGTTTTTTGAAGGGCTCGAGTGAAAAATTGATTCTTTTCGATCGTCAGTTGTTTTATTGAAAGTGTTTCAAAACATATTGTGTTTGGTATCAAATGAAAAGTCTTCTGAAGGGCTCGCGTGAAAAATAGTTTTTTTTTTCGACAGATAATTGTTTTAGTGAAAGTGCATCAAAACGAATTCTGTTTGGTACGCATGGAATTTTCTGATAGAATTATTTCAATTTCTAGACAAGTTAGAGAAATTTTGAAAATTGATTTAGGCATTAAATAATTGAGAATACATGTTTTAAACTGATTTCAACTGATTTTATTTGAAGAAAAAATGTCAGTTAATTTTTAAAAGTATATAGTGAAACAAAGCATAATTTGTCCGCAGTAATAATATACAGTAAAAAATAAATAAAAAATTTACCGCAGCATGCTACAATGCAAACAAAGGTAACTCGAAAAAACGATGTCGGAAATAATATTCCAGCGATTTCCAACAGTTTTCCAAAATACTTTAAAGAAAATATTCAATTGATTTCATGTATATATAAATATAAATGTGGAATGTCATCAGAAATGACGTCCGAAGGATTTTAAATAAATAGCAAAATGTATTCAGATGAAATTAAAAAAGTTGAAATTTTACGATAGGCAATTGTTTCAAATTTAAAGTATTCCAAATCATAACTTGTTTGGTCTCATTTGTATGGTCTTTAGAAGAACTTTCAGATGAAATAAAAAATATATATTTTACGACCGTCAATTATTTTAAACATAAAGTATTTTGAATAATACCGTGTTTAGTGATATACTAGCGGTCGCCCTGGCTTCGCCAGGCCTCACGCTAGCTCCGCGGACCCTGAAGAAGAACTCACTTTTGTAAGACAGTTGACACAATATAAATGCAATTATTACAAATCTAAAACATTTCTGCGTATCATTCCATCCAAAGACCTTTTATTTGATACTAAACACAATAGGTTTCGAAGATCTTTCACTAAAACAACTGACGATTGAAAAAAATCCAATTATGCACGTGATGTCTTCAAAAGACCTTTCATTTGATACTAATCACGAAGAATTTTGATGTATTTTCACTAAAATAATTGAGGATCTATAAGTATTAAATTTTGTACGCGAACCCTTCAAAAAATCTTTGTTTTTGATACAAACGCGATAGGTTTTAAATACTTTCACGAAAACAATTGTACGCAAGTCCTTCAAAATACCTTTCATTTAATACCAAACACGATAAGTTTAGAAGCACTTTCACTAAAACAATTGCCAATCGTAAAATATTTAATTTTGTACGCGATCTCTTCAAAAGACTTTTCATTAGATACCAAACACGATAGATTGTTAATCACTTTCACTGAAACAATTGCCGATCAAAATTAAATTAAATGCTGCACAAAAATACTTCAAAAGACATTTCATACGATATCAAACACGATAGGTTTCAAAGCAATATCACTAAAACAATTGCGAAACGAAAAAAAAATTTGCACGCGATCCCTTTAAAAGTCTTTTTATTTGATACCAAAAAATATTTTATGTTTAAAACAATTGACATTCTTCATTTTTTTTTTATTTCATATAAAATTTCTTCCAAATTTTCATATGACATTAATCCGAATATTTGAAATTTGAAACAATTGACAATCGTAAAGTCTTAATTTTTTTATTTCGTCTGAAAGTTCTTCTAAAGCCCTGTCATATGATATCAAACACGATTTGATTCGGAATACTTTATGCTTAGAACAATTGACGGTCGTAAAATTTCAATCAAATAAGTGTTTTATTTCCGAAAATATTGTGCTAAAATAACTCTTTTTTATTTCATCTGAAAGTTCTTCTAACTCTATTTCATATGCTCTAGCATTTCTTCAACTAAAGGTTGCACGAAAGGCATGAGTATTCGCCGAGTGTTTGTAGCTCAATTGGTTAGAGCAGTCACCATGCGAGTGAAAGGTTCTGGGTTCAAATTCCGGCAAACGCTCATTGCTTTTTCAAAAACTAACTTTTTAATTAATTTATCTAAAGGTTCGTCTAAAGCCCTTTCATATGATACCAAACATGGCATAATTCGGAATACTTTAAGTTTGAAATAATTGACAGTCGTAAAATTTCAATCAAATACGTGTTTTATTTCCGAAAAGATTTTGCTAATCTATTAAAAATCCGTTGGATGTAATTTTTGAAAGTTCCACATTTTTTTATAGAATTTATTAAGTTTGAAACAATTACGTATCGTAAAATTTCATCTTTTTATATTTCATCTGAAAGTTCTTTTAAAGCCCTTCAATATGACACTAAACACGGTACGATTCGAAATACTTTAAGTTTGAAACTATTGACAGTCGTAAAATTTCATTTTTTTCTTTATTTCATATGAAAGTTCTTCTAAAGCCCTTTCATATGACACCCAACACAATATGATTCGAAATACTTTATGTTAGAAACATTTGCTTATTATAAAATTTCAACTTTTTTCATTTATCTGAAAGTTCTTCTAAAGCCCTTTAATATGACGCGAAACACGATAGCTTTTGTAGCAATTTCACTGAAATAATTGCCGATTGAAAATATTATAATTTTGCCCACATACCCTTTAAAATAACTTTCGTATTACCGAAAGAAAATTTAAGAGTGATCAAATGATTCCAATTCGAGTTATCTGGTTTTTCTAAATTGTACTCTGCCGTGGATAAAATGTTAAATACACATATTTGAAATTTGTAATTATAATAGAAACGTCACCTCAGTCCCCCAATGTGCGTAAAATATTTCAAAACTACTCTAAAACATTAAATATTTAAATAATTTATAATTAAAAATACGACATGTCCACTGACAAATGTCAAAATGACAGTAGATGTTCTTCTTCAAAATTTCAAAGCCACCATATTCTTTATACTTTATAAAACTTGTCAATTTGACATTTTGCTTTAAAACCAACTTCATAGTGAAGTGTCAAAAATTTACTTTTTAAATATAGACATTTGAAATGTATAATTATAATAAAATCGTCCCCTCAGTCCCCTAATGTGCGTTAAATAATTCAAAACTACTCTAAAACATTTAATATTTAAATAATTTATAATTAAAAATGCGACATGTCCACTGACAAATGTCAAAGTGACGTTTGATGTTCTTCTTAAAAATTTCAAAGCCTCCACACTCTTAGTTGATTTTGCCCCAAAAACGCATGTTTTTTCAAGTTTTCTCGCACATCATGTGCACGAAAAATTTGAGACTATCAAAAGGCACTCCCCATGAATAACCCCGATCAAATAAAAAAAGTTTCAAAAAAATCTAATAAACCGTCTAGGCTGTAAAATTGTTAGAATGAACGTGATGAATCTATATATATATAGGGATTTATGCCGTTTAGTATATAAGACTAGCGGTCGCCCTGGCTTCGCCAGGCCTCACGCTATGCTCCGCGGACCCTGAAGTAGAATTCACTTTTGTACGACAGTTGTCACAATATAAATTCAATTATTACAAATCTAAAACATTTCTGCATATCTTTCCATCCAAAGACCTTTTAATTAATACTAAACACAATCGGTTTCGAAGATATTTCATTAAAACAACTGACGATTGAAAAAAATCCAATTCTGCTCGCGAGCTCTTCAAAAGATCTTTTATTAGATACCAAACACAATAGGTTTTGAAGAACTTTCATTAAAACGATTGATGACAAGAAAAATACAATTATGCACGCGAGCTCTTGAAAAGACCTTTCATTTAATACTAAACACGAAGAATTTTGAAGTATTTTCACTAAAACAATTGAGGATCTAAAAGTATTAAATTTTGTATGCGAACCCTTCAAAAAAACTTTCTTTTTGATATAAACGCGATAGGTCAAATTTGAACTTTTTTATTTCATTACAATCTTCTTCTAAAGCCTTTTTATACGACACCAAACACGGCATGAATCGGAATACTTTAAGTTTGAAACAGTTGACTCTTTCATATCACACCAAACTCGGCATGACTCGGAATACTTTGAATTTGAAACAATTAACAGTTGTAATATTTAATTTTTTTCTTTATTCCATCTACAAGTTCTTTCAAAACTTTTTTATATGACATTAAACACGGCATGATTTCGAATACTTTAAATTTAAAACAATTGACGGTCGAAATATATATATTTTTTATTTCGTCTGAAAGTTCTTCTAAAGCCCTTTCATATGATATCAAACACGATATGATACGGAACACTTTAGGTTTAAAACAATTGAAGGTCGTAAAATTTCAAATACGTGTGCAATTTCACTAAAATAATTGCCGATTGAAAATATTATAATTTTGCCCACATGCCCTTTAAAATATCTTTCGTATTACCGATAGAAAATTTAAGAGTGATCAAATGATTCCAATTCGAGTTATCTGGTTTTTCTAAATTGTACTCTGCAGTGGATAAAATTTGCTTGGTTTTACTGTATATTATTACTGGAGACAAATTTTGTTGGGTTTACCTGTATACTTTATATAACTTGTCAATATGACGTTTTGTTTTAGTGGATTGTCAAAAATTTTCTTTTTAAATACACATATATAAAATGCTTAATGATTTTAAAAACGTTCCCTCATTCCCCCAATATGTGTAAAATATATCAAAAGTTATCTAAAAAATTTAATACTTTAATAATTGTTAATTAAAAATGCGATATGTCCACATACAAATGTCAAAATTAGAGTAGGTGTTCTTTTTTAAAATTTCAAAGCCTCCACACTCTTTGTCTGTATATTTTATAAAACTTGTCAATTTGACGTTTTGAATTAAAACCAACTTCATAGTGGACTGTTAAAAATTTTCTTTTTAAATACACATATTTGAAATTTTTAATTATAATAAAAACGTCCCCTCAGTCCCCTAATGTGCGTAAAATATTTCAAAACTACTCTAAAACATTTAATATTTAAATAATTTATAATTAAATATGCGACATGTCCACAGACAAATGTCAAAATTACAGTAGATGTTCTTCTTAAAAATTTCAAAGCCTCCACACTCTTAGTTGAAAATGCATGTTTTTTCAAGTTTTCTCGCACATCATGTGCACGAAAAATCTGAGACTATCAAAAGGCACTCCGCATAAGTAATCCCTATCAAATAAAAAAAGTTTCAAATAAATCGGATAAACCGTCTAGGCTGTAAAATTGTTAGACTGATCGTGATGAATCTATACATAGGGAATTAAGCCGTTTAGTATATAAGATGAATGGGGTTTAGTAGAACTTTCAGATAAAATTAAAAAAGTTGAAATTTTACGACCCTCAATTGTTTCAAACATAAATTATTCCGAATCATACCATCTTTGGTGTCATATTGAAGAGCATTAAAAGAACTTTCAGATGGAATAAAAAAAGTTAAAATTTTACGACAGGCATTTGTTTCAAACTTAAAGTATTCCGAAAATTAACATATTTGGTGTCATATGAAAGAGCTTTAGAAGACCTTTCCGATGAAACAAAAAAGTGAAATTTTACGATCCTCAATTGTTTCAAACATAAATTATTCCGCATCATGCCTTCTTTGCTGTCATATGAAAGGGCTTTAGAAGAACTTTCAGATGAAATAAAAAAAAGTTAGTTTAGCAAAATGTTTTCGGAAATAAAAAACATATTTTATTGAAATCTTACGACAGTAAATTGTTTTAAACTTAAAGTCTTTCGAATCATATCGTGTTTGATATCATATGAAAGGGCTTTAAAAGAACTTTCAGACGAAATAAAAAAATTTGAACATTGCGACCGTCAATTGTTTTAAGTTTGAAGTATTCGGAATAATGCCGTGTTTAATGTCATATGAAAGAGTTTTGAAAGAACTTACGATGTCAATTGTTTCAAATTTAAAGTTTCGCGAATCATATCGCGTTTGATATCAAATAGAAGGTTTTTTAAAGGGCTCGCATGCAAAATTGACTATTTCGATCCGCAATTGTTTTAGTGAAAGTGATTCAAAACATATTGTGTTTGGTATGAAATGAAAGGTCACTTAACGGACTTGCATGAAAAATTGAAATATTTTCGTTTGTCAATTGTTTTAGTGTTTGATATCAAATGGAAAGTCTTTTGAAGAACTCGCGTGCAGCATTAAATTTTATTAGATCGACAATTGTTTTAATGAAATTGCTTCAAAACCTATCGTGTTTACTATCAAATGAAAGGTCTTTTGAAGGGCTTGCGTACAAAACTTAATACATTTCAATCGTCAATTATTTTACTAAAAGTGTTTCAAATCCCATCGTGTTTGGTTTCAAATGAAAGGTATTTTATAGGGCACGCGTATTAAATGAATTATTATTTTATGATCGTCTACTGTTTTAGTAATGGTCTCAAAAGCTATCATATTTGATATTAAATGACATGCCTTTTAAAGGGTTCAAATATAAAATTGGTATTTTTTTCGACCGAGAATTGTTTTAGTGAAAATGCTTCAAAATCAATCATGTTTGATATTAAATGAAGGGTCTTTTGAAGAACTCGCGTACAAAATTAAATACTTTTAGATCGGTAATTGTTTGAGTGAAAGTGCTTCAAAACCTATTGTGTTTGGTGTGATATGAAAGGTCTTTTGAAGTATTAGCTTACAAAATGTAATACTTTTTGATAGTCAATTGTTTTAGTGAAAGTATTTCAAAATCTATCGTGTTTGTTTTCAAATGAAAGGTCTTTTAAAGAGCACGGGTGTTAAATTAATGATTTTTTTTATCGTCCATTGTTTTAGTAAAGGTGTTTCAAAACCTATCATATTTGGTATTAAATTACAGGCCTTTGAAGGGCTCGAATATAAAATTGGTATTTTTTTCGACCGATAATTGTTTTAGTGAAAGTGCTTTAAAACCATTCATGTTTGATATAAAATGAAAGGTCTTTTGAAGAGCTCGCGTACAAAATTAAATACTTTCAGATCTTCAATTGTTTCCGTGAAAGTTTTTTAAAACTTATCGTGTTTGGTATCAAATGAAATGTCTTTTAAAGGGCACGCGAATTAAATTGATTTTTTTGAACGGCAATTGTTTTAGTGATACAGATTTGAAACCTATTGTGTTTGGCATCAATTAATAGGTCTTTGCATGAATAAACGTACAGAATTGAAATGTTTTAGATTGGAATTAATTCAGTTTATATTTTGTCAATTGTCATACAGAAGTGAACCTTACTTCAGTGTCCGCGAAGCCTAGCGTGAGGCCTGGCAAAGCCAGGCCGACCGCTAGTATGAATACTAAAAGAATTCTTTGAAAATATGAATGATTTTAGTTTTAGAACTATCTAATTTAGAGTAGTCCTGAATTTTTAGACAAAATGCTCGCCTCACAATCGAAATTTCGTGATTTTAAATACATATATCTAAAATAAACTGAATGACGGTTAAATCGAGTCCGAATTTATGATGTTATATTATTATAAAAATGTTATCGTCTGTATAAAATTCACAAAAGAGGTCTCACGATATAATTTAATAGATATATATATAGTTTGTTGTTTTATTATTATTATTATCAGTAATATTCAGAACGTCCAAAGGGAGACAGAAATGCATTATCATCTGAAGAACCAAAGCAAAAAAAAATTAATTGTTGTTTATAACTTTTTCATAAAAAAATGTTGTACACTTCTTAAAGCACAGTAAAGTTAATATGCGTTATTTATACTAAGGCTGTTAAAAACTATTTAGCATACCTGGTGGTGATGTTTCGGCTAGTGTTCCTAATGACGGTCGTTTTGATCCTGTCACTCTGTATGACCTGCCTGGTTTCGGACGTATTATAAATGTTTTATTTCTAAATGGAGTTTTTTTGTGTCCTCCTACTTTGTCTTTCCAAGCTTGCCTTCCCGGACTTAGTTTTTCCGGTTCCGGCGGAGATCTATATAGTTCAGGGGGCTCAAACTCTTGAAATTCTGTAGGGTATAACGCTTCCATATCTATTTCATCATATTGACTGTAATCCTGAAGTACTGGCCTTCCTCCAGGAGACCTAACTGGAGAGGGTCCTTGACCAAAACCTTCTGGAGGAGAAAACATTAGCGACGACACTGCCATTGATGGAGATAAGAATTCTGCCGGAGGACTCTCGTAATACATAGAAATATCTTTTGAAACTGGTCGCACTGGACTAATTCCTGTTGGAGTCGTTTTCCTTTTAGCGGTATATGGCTCCCTTTGGTATTTAGTTGGTGTCTTCCAGTCCCAACCTGGAGGAGGCAGTTTTGTAGGTGTCATAGCAGCAGGAAGTCTCCTAGGTGTAGGTTCATCCATCAAATGTGGCATTGCGGGAGGAGTTGGTATTTTTGGTGGACTATCGAATTCTCTTTCATACATAAGTTTAAGTTGTTGTTTTCTCTTTAAATTTTTTTCGCGCAACTCTTCTTCACTTTCTATAATTACTGCATCAGTTTTCTTAAATTTATGCGGCGAGCCAATGTCCGTGTCCCAGTCTACTTGCTTTTGCGGAGGAACTACATATTTTGGTGGAACTATTGGTTCTGGACTCGGGACATAAGAATCTGGTTCTACATCAATATCGGGAACAAATGGCGGAGTTTCTTTTGAAATTAATGGAAGTCTTTTTGGACTTGGAGATCTCTGTGGTGTAGTTGCAGGTATTTTTGCGTTAATTATTTTTAAATCTTCTTCGATATATTTGGAAATTGAATCTTCTAACTCATCAGCATTAATATCTGGATTGGGCTCGTATTCTGGTGGTGTTGCAAGAAACGGCGGTTCTAACATGAATAACGGTGGAGTTTCTTCTATAAATTTCATATCATCCCATACACCCTCGTCTTTTTCTGGTGTTTTTTCTGGAGTTGATGTGGGTACACCTATGTACCGTGGACCATGTCGTGCAGCTTCCATTATAGCTTCAACTTTTGACATTTTCTGGAAATCTTCATCACCAAATGTAACATTTATTAAATCTGGAGCAATTTGGGCACCAAAAAAATCTTCTTCTTCTGGGGGTCCTTGAATATCTGTGAGTTGTCGTTTCATTTTTGGAGATTCATATTTAGGAAATTGTGACGGATCTAAAGTTTTTCTATTCATTTGACGATGATCGATAAACGGAGAAGGTTCTGGAATTTTTAAAAGAAAGGAAAATAGTATATTATGAAAATTATCTTATTTTAGTTTCCATTAGTTACCCCTTTTATATTTGAAGTACTGTTCAGCACTTGTCCATACTGGTTCTTCGAAAGATTCCATACCGAATTCATCTATTGTATATTGGCGTTGTGCAGCAAAGCCTTCCCGTATCTTGGGATCTTTGCTGAAAATAGGCGGAGTTCTTTCCACATCGGCCCATCTTTCTCTTTGTGCAGCATATGGATCAGGCTCAGGGGTCCCGTAAACTAATATGGAATAATTTAAATAATTATACAATAGATACCCTTAAATTTAACACATGAAATTAAGTTTTAAAGAAAATTATAATAACTAATGTTATTAAATTTTAAGTTATCTTTATAAATTTTTTGCCGTAATCAAAATATATACTTTAGTAGCAATGCACTCAATTTTGAAATTGAAAACCCGAATTCAAAAAGCCAATAATTACTCTTATATTTCCCCTTCAACAAATATGCTGTAACTGAGTACAACATAGGTTTTTTTTTAAATTAATATTATATTTCTATAGTTCTTCATAAGCATTTTATAAAGCTAGGCAGTAATAAACTGTAAACGAGTTAAATTACTAATTTCTTTTTGGTTGAAAATAGTTGTAGTTAATTATTTTTAAAAAGATAATTTTTAGTTGGTAATTAGTAAAAATATATAAAATATTTGATAAACTATTAACTAATTTTATTATTTTTTGATAGGTAATCACTACTTTTTGATAATGACTACTGTTTTTTAATTGAACTTTTTTTTATCTAAGTTATTATATTATATCGTAGAGTGATTAACTGTATAATCAAAGGTTATATGTAATTTTTGGAGACTACATGCTTTTAAAAGAACTACATATTTATTAATTAATACGTGTTTACCATCATCAGCACCAGTTGAGAGAATCCTTTCATTTACTTTTTGTATAATCGCAAATACATGCCCTCTTGATTGAGCTATGTTAGATATAGTAATTATTAAATCTCATTATTGTAAACAACTTTCCACACTGTATTTTTCTTTGCTTTGACTTTGAGAGAAGTACTTATATTTTGCATAATTTTGTAGTCATTCACATTAAATAAAATTGTTTAATATTAACGATAAATTTTCTCATTATTTTCGAATAAGTAGATAAAAAATAATTGAAAAAAAATAATTGAGCAAGTAGTTAAAAATACTTATTGGTCAGGTAATTAGTGGTTTTTTTTTTAGTATGTAGTTGTCCAGCTATATTTTAGCTCTATAAATGTTTTCAGTATAAACTCCGGACCTGCCTCTGAATCATGCCGTATTAAATTCTATTGTTCAATGAACCAGAACTTAATCGCATATCCTCTCAAACTCAAAGGCAAAATTATTCTACCAAGACCATATTTTGTTTTGAAAAGTCAAAAATGTGCTTAAATGCTTATTTTTCAATGAATTCAGTATTCTTCTTTTACAACCACATAAAATAATCATTTAAATTTTACATGGAATTTCACGTTAGTTCACCCTTGACCGAGTTTCCCTTTGGTAATAATAGTCAAATTAGTTTACTAATTACTATTTTCTAAACAAATAAATAAATGTAAAAATGTAATTTACGTTTCATAGCAGCATAATATAAAATTGACTGTTCATAGTTATTCTAGTTCTAGTAAATGAGTATTTGGACTATTAACCAGTGGGGAAGCGTCCATGAAAGCAACCGAAGCACAGTTTCCTATATTTCGTGAGAATATACGAGTACATATACATATATTTTCTTTTATAAACCATTTTTAACAAATTTATGGTTAATTTTATAACCTAGAATTGCAGAATTGCATCCATGATATACTTGATACTTCGACTAATTTTGTCTTTACGATAATGAGAGCGCGACAACTATAATTTTAAAGGTAGCGTTTTAAAATAAATATTGCGTCTACAGTTTACATTATCGGGCATGTACGTAATACTTCGACATAGTTCTACCCTGTAATAGTCGCGTATATACAATACTGCAATTTATTACAAATTTGAGACTAAATTCCATAAAATAGTATTTTTGTATGAGTTATTAATTAATAATTTAATTTCTTTCATAAAATATGAAACATGTATCAAAATTATTATATTATAGTTTCATTAAATATTTCATAATATTGTTGTCCTTTTTTAAAAGGCTCTTGCTGGGTTGCAAGAAAAAAATAAAGAGCTCTTTAGTTAAAGAATTGTTTATCTAGCAACAGTATCAGCTATATTCCATTTGCCATTTGGTTCACTTAAATCAGTTCAGATAAATTAGACAACATGACTAAATGAACTGAATTAAGCAAACTGATTCACTCATTGGGGTGAATTACTTCAAAGTAAATTAGAATCAGTAATTCTAGTACTGGAAATAAAGTCAGCGAAGTAATCCAGCGAAATAAATAAGTGATATGGTTCAGTATATGTAAGTTAGATTTGATCCAAATGGCAAATGGAATACGCCTATCAACGGCGATTTTCTGAAATTTATTGAACCGTTAGTTGCTAATGAACCGATAAAACTTTCATACAACCCAGCATCTATCTAAAAAAATGCTATTTTTGTACTGATTATAAAAATAGCTACATCTACGTATACTGCATGTATCTGCTACGTTAAAACGTCCAAAGTTCATTCTAACAATGGATAAAACATATTTACTAAATCAAATAAATATTGAGGACTTTGACTAAGATCGGCAGAATAGTATTTTGTTAGTATACGATTTATGATATTATAAATAATAAATGGATCGTAACTATTTTTATAATCTATTTTACAAACTTAAATTTAAAAACGTTCTATTATTTAATATCATTCTATATTGTCGTACACTAATGTCAGGCATAAGACTAAGGAAAACCTTCATACAGGTTGCGTCTATGGCGAGAGGATATGAGAAACATATTGGCACTGAGAGTTACTTGAGAATCTTCCGAACTACTACTAGAGCGAATATATTTAAATAATAAAACAAATTTTACAGAGAATTTTAAACTAGTTAGAATATAATATTAATATTTACATACAAAATATATTGTTCTAAAATTTAAGATTATACGGTGCCAGCATCATATAAAAATATCAAGTGTGGTAATTTTAAATATGATTAAAATCTGTTTGTCGGCTGCGGGAATTAAATTCGGGTTATCAAATCCATAGTCTGGCGACTTGCCACTGAAACATGTACTCCATTTTGTTATGTATTAATAAGAACTAGAATGTTATTTCAATATTTTACATTGCTATAAAGTAATGTAACATTTTTTAACAATTGCATAAAAAATATTGTTGATATCGGTAAGCTAATTTAATAAATAGTTATATAATTAACATGTGAGACACCTAGGGTTACCACCTCAGAACAGAGTCTCGCCCGGAGACAATTTTAAAGAAGATCCTGCAATTTGATTATTATTACCATATTTGATAAAAAAGGATTACATTGTTTTGTTAAAGACGAGTGTTTTTGTTATCATAGTAAAATAATTACTTATAAAATAAAGTAAAACAAGATTGGAAGTGATAAATCTACTGTAACAATAAAATTAGTGTACTCAACGTCATATATACTGTAACAATATTGACAAAACTGAAGATAATAACATGCAACAGAAGAGATAATCTCACCTAAAATTATGTCTAATTCTGAAAACTTGATACAATTCTAAAAAAAAATGATCTGATACAAGATGATATATGTAGTATTAGAACCGAAATTAATTGTATAAATTCTTCCTTAAATAATCATGAGGACAGAATCAAGAAATTGGAGGACTTAGTGACGGAAATAAAACTAGATAACAGAAAGATGTACAAGATCATTAAAGAAAAGAATTTAATAATTATCGGCGTAGAAGATTTCGAAAGTGAGACAGATTTGTCCCGAACAACTACATAGCACGCTGCACGCAGCCAGCACTGCGCCTTCACCAGTTGTTACACAACCCGGAGAGATAATAATTAAACCCGGAGCCCGGAGATAACTGAAATCCGGAGTCTCCGGGTCAAACCCGGAGAGGTGGCAAGCCTAGAGACATCTGCTTCGGACGTACAAATCTAATACGCGCAGTTGGTAAATCCATAAGTTATGTTAACATGCATAATTTATCTTAGAGCCAGTTTTTCAATCACCGGTTTACTCTCGGTTAACATTAATCATGATTAAACAATAATGGAAACTATAGTTTCTACTATTATATAATCATGGGGTGGGTAGCTCAGTGGTATGAAGTCGGCCTGTGGATCCTGAGAACCTGGTTCGATTCCCACAGGTGACAAACAATTTTCATAATTTCAAAAGCTACCCCTGTGGCTCCTTCACCACTAACATCTTTGGGGGCCGTGATTTGACGACTGTAACCGCATTTCACGCGCAAAATATATCACTTACCGAGATCTGCTTCGGCAGAGTGCCACACCCAGTAATGGGTAGAAGGCGTGATGATATATTTATTTATTTATTTATGATTAATATTAATCGATGATTGAAAATTGGCCCTTATAGAAATTATAAATACATCCAATAAGTTTATGGTTATGTATGGGCCAGTAATGCTTCTCTTATACCAAAATTCACGCCTCGCCACTGCTATCAACTGTTATTTTTATGCGATCTTTTTCTTTTACAAATCATAATTATCCTTACTAAGTAATTAATTTATCTATAATTATTTAATTGTGAGTGACGTGGATAGTATATGTTTTTAGAGCTCCGTAATTAAACTTCTAAAAGGGGAAATTACGAACAATTTATTAAATTAGAGAGTAGTGCCAGAGAGATAATGTCGCAGTGAGTATAAAACAAATTGCAAATTAACGCTTACGGTTGCATAAAAATAAAAAAAATATGTGTTAAGACTATGTGTAGAAAACAACGCCTTCGATTAGTCGATTGGGGCGGATTTCATGGCGCCTACTGGTCTGCAACCAAGTATGCGTAGCGGTTGCTCAGATAGCGAAGAGTATAGTAGTGACGAAAGAAAGTGAAAAACAGGATGAAAACGGAAAACGAAATATTTAAAAAAAGCAGAACGATTGTAAGTACACCTACAAAAAGTAAAGAAACAAAGGAAATAAAAGAAATATTTAAACAGCTGACGAAAATGAACAAATTAAACAGAAAATAAATGAATTTAAAAGAAAATGAAAGAATGGGAAGCAGAAAAGGCGGTACTAGTAAATAAAGAAAAACTACTGGATAAAACGATCAAAGATATAGAAGAAATAAAAATGTGATGTTAGTATGTGATTGAAGGTTTGTTGTGTGATAAAAGATTTCGATTGTGATACGTGAATGAGCTTGTGTAGAGGGATCTGTGAATGTGGTTGAAGTGAGGGTGATATGTTAGGATGAGATTATTTAACGAGGATTAATTATTTGATAAATTTATTAAGTGCATGTTTTGTGAATGATTTCAAGATTCGTACTACCCTTTTTGAAGGGATACGAGCGTGAAGTTATGTATGTATGTATGTATGTAAATATGTAAAATAATCGGCAAATAATTTTACTTAATAATAGAAAAAAAAGTTTAATTGAGCCCAATGTAATGTGTTGTATTGTGCTTTACGAATATTTTTCTCTTCATTATTATAATACCTCTAGGGGACGGTGGAAAATACGTAAAAATTTCATCAGGATCGTCCGTCCACCATCCAAAAGAATCCCAAAGCGCAGGATCCTGCTGTTCATCCTGTGGTAGTCCTGATCCTCCTGACTTGTCGTCTAACCAACGGTAATCTTTTTTATCAGGAGCAATGAACGAATCCCCGCCCAGGCCTTCACCACTTTCGTTCATTATTGTTTCTGCAATCAAATCTCCAGTAGTTTTTAAAATACTTGTTGCTGGTTTGTTCATTTCTTCTAATATTTCTTGAACTGCATTGGCAACGTCTTTTGCCGATGATGCTTCTTTTTCTTTTTGTCCATTATCGGCACATGGACTTTTCCTTTCTGAAGTATCTGGCAGTATTTCAGGTGAAAATTCCCGCATATCTTTTTCGGATGCAACATGTTCTAATGCTTTAAATAAATTATCAGGAGATAAAGGAATTTTCTCGCGAGGAGATCCTGCAGGACATGGCTGCCCCGGGCATGGCTGTCTTGGACCTGCAGTTTGACCTGCTGCTGCTTGTTCTAGTGCATCATATAATTCGTCTGGAGATTGGCGTGTGACAGGTCTTGGCTGTGGAGGGCTTCTAGCCATGGCACCAGGACCAGGAGCAAATGCTGACGGTCTTTTTGGACTTGGAGATCTCTGTGGTGTCGTAGCAGGAATTCTAGCATCAATAACTTGCATATCTTCATCAACATATTTAGACATTGAATCATATAAATCATCGATATCAACTTGTGGATATGCGTCTTGTTGTGGTGGGGTCCCAGCAGGACGTGCAGGACTTGGTGGTGGAGTACTTGCAGGTGACATTGGAGAAGTCGGATGAGCTCTTGGTGGAGAACTAAGAGTATCTCCTTGCAAATAACTTGATGCTTCATCTAAATCAGCTTCGAACAAGTCAATATCGTCATTGAAAAAGTCTAGCATATCTTGATCAGATACTTCAATGTCCAATTCTTTACCAGGTGACTCACTAGCTGTGAAACAATAAAAAAAAGTTAGTTTTTTCAGAGTACACATAAGTAAAGTTGACGTACTTGGTGATGGCGAGTCTTTTACATTCACGAGGTTCGACCCCCAAGTTGGAGGAACACGCGGATCCATATTGAACTCATCAAGTCCTTTTGGAGGACACGGATCCCTGTAAATCAATAAAATTAATATAGAGTAATAAATAATAATTTAATTGTATACGTTGGAACTATGGGAGAAACATCATCCAATCCTTTAGGGGCTATATTGAAAAAATAATAATAATAAATGAATATTCATTAAAGATGGATGAAGCATTATATTACGAGTTTCATCCTTTGGTCCACCAGGTGGTATTCGAGGTACAGGGCGAGGTGGTGATACAGGTAAAATGGGCTCACCATGGTCAGGTGACACAAAGCAACTGATATCTGGAGACGCTGTATCTATTATACAACTTTCTGGTTGTGCGGTTTCCATGTCTTCTCCTATAAAAAAGATGTATAAATAAAATTTAAATGAATCCCCCTCCACTAACAACTTTGAAAGCTCTGATTAGATGACTGGTAACTGAACTTTACTTACTAAAATATATCACTTACCAAGGTTTTTTTTCGACGGCGTGCTACACCCAGCAATGGGTAAAATAGCGTGATGACATGTTTATTTATTTTTATATTATGTTATATTTTGTATATTTTAGTGGAATATTAAGAATAGAAAATAAGCTATGATAGATTAAATCACAAGCTTCTATTTTTCATTATTTCATTTAGCATTTAGAAATATCTAAATATCATTTTCACTATTTAGAAATATTATTAAATTTATATATATATATATATATATATATATATATATATATATATATATATATGGGGCAATATTTGTCAAACCAGTCACCCCCCCCCCCTACATTTCAATTTTAGACATAAAAGGTCTCTAAAGGGCTCAAAATTTTCCTTGGACTATCTATTTTTTGATGCCGTGTGGTGTTTTTTGAAATTCCAAAATGGCGGCCTAAAAATTGCCCATGTATCAGGAGCAGACATAAAAAAATTCACAAATGTCCCAAAAAAATTCGCAAATAAGATGGGTAATTGATTTTAAACTTATTGCTTAAGAGATTTTGAGTCACTAATTACGAATCTGTTATCAAAATTTCAGAATTTCAAAATGGCGGTTATAAAATGGCGACTACAAATATAAAAATACTTGAAAACTACAGAATTTATCTAAAATTTGTTACTGCTGATTATGAATTCATTATCAAAATAAACCAAAATTCAAGTGAGGGTATGTTGAGGAGGGGGCGACATCCTGTATAAGCGGGGGTAACAAAAAATTTTTTTTTAAGAAAAAGTGATTAGACAATCATATTTTAAAATAAAAAGGTGATAATCGATATTATAAAATATTTTATCTCTTTCGAGTTATTAAGCTTAAAAAATTCAATTATTGGCATCAAAATTACGTGTTTACAAGTTTTCCGAAAACTTATTTAAACTTGAGGATTCATCAATTTCGCACGTACAATGTTGTTTGTGGTCTTTAACTGATCGGTCAACGCTGGTAAACCAGAGAATTAATATTGATGAATTTGTAAATGAACTATGTCATAAATTAGAAATTTTGAAACCTCACTCTTTCATCGCCAAACAACAAACAGATTTTATCACAGAGAAAAGACGACGAAGCAATTGTAATGTTTGATTTTTCAGAAAATTATGCTTACGTATGTCAATATGCCTCACAAGCATTTCACTTTAACAATGACCAATGTACTGTTTTTCCTGTAATTTACTATTATAAAGAAAATGGTGAGATGAAGCATAACACAAATGTATTTTTAACAGAAAGTTTAAAACACGATACTGCAGCTGTTTTCTCGGTGCAAACATGATTGATTCCAGAAATTAAGAAACAGGTAAAGAATCTTTCCAAAATAATTTACATGACAGACGAAGCAAAGCAGCACTTTAAAAACAAGTATCAAATTTCCAACCTTATCGAACATATGAAGGATTTTGATATTATAGCTAAATGGCATTTTAGTGCAACTGCTCATGGAAAAAGTGCTTATGATGGTATTGGTGCTACGTGCAAAAGAAAGGCTTATAAAGAAAGTCCATCGTAAAACCAGAAAATGCATTATTGACTCTAACAATTTTTTTTCAGTAGGCAGAAAAACATTTTAAAAATATAAAGATTTGGTACTTTAATAAAGTGTACCATGACAAGATGTGAAGAAAATTGAACAAAAGATTTGAAAACACTCAACCTGTACCCCAAATACTGAAAAATCATGCGATTATTGTTGAAACTAGCGATAAACTGTTGATCAAAAGGTATTCTAATGATCCTAATGGAATGGTTTGGATTCCCAATTAAACTTACACAATTAATTACAATATGTCGGAGCAAAATTAGGGGAAACCTTCGCTTTCGAAACTGTAAAGAAAAAACTGCCTTTTTAAAGGCAAAATGATGTGCAAAGTCTGATCGCGCAACCTCCTCGTGGTGCTCATTGGGTAATGCTAATGCCGGCGGCAAAATTTCTGTTATAGTAGGATTTATCTTAAAATTATATCGTTTCTGTTACAAATGGTTTGTGTAATTAAATGCAATATTTTTTGACTTATTTAAAAAAATAATTGTAAATACGTAATTTTGATGTTAATAATTGAATTTTTTAAGCTTAATAACTCGAAAGAGATAAAATATTTTAAAATTTTGATTATCACCTTTTTATTTTAAATTGTGATTGTCTATTCACTTTTTAAAAAAAAATATTTTTATTGTTATCCCCCCTTATACAGGGTACCGCCCCCCCTCAACATACCCTCACTTCAATTTTGGTTTATTTTGATACTGAATTCATAATCAGTGACTCCAAAAACCCCTGAGTAACAAATTTTAGATAAATTCTGTAGTTTTCAAGTATTTTTATATTTGTAGTCGCCATTTTATAACCGCCATTTTAAAATTCTGAAATTTTGATAACAGATTCGTAATTAGTGACTCAAAAACTCTTAAGCAATAAGTTTAAAATCAATTACCCATCTTATTTGCGAATTTTTTTGGGACATTTGTGAATTTTTTTATGTCTGCTCCTGATACATGGGTAATTTTTGGACCGCCATTTTGGAATTTCAAAAAACACCATACGGCATCAAAAAATAGATAGTCCAAGGAAAATTTTGAGCCCTTTAGAGGCCTTTTATGTCTAAAATTGAAATGTACGCGGGTGGTGGCTGGTTTGACAAATATTGCCCCATAATTAGGGTTGTTGATTTTACGAATATTCGAAAATTCGAATGTTCGGATTTTTTGAACATTCGAATTTAAATTCGAATTTTCGAATATTTCAAATTATTCGAAGTTTTGAATTTTTTGAACATTCGAATTTTCGAATTTTTCGAATTTTTCGAATTTTTCGAATTTTTTGAATTTTTTGAATTTTGCGAATTATTTGAAATGTTTTAGATTCTAACGTGGTATGAATTATTTTCAGAATAAACTCATTTGCAGAGTTTTGTATTAATTCATAAGTAATTATTATTAATAAAATTTCGTTACACTGTCAAAAACGTTATATTTAAAACGTTTTTGTATCCTTTTTATTCTCATTTTAAAACGTTTTACTAAAAATCCATAGCATTTAGATGGGCGGTTAAGAGAGTAGATGGCTTAATTAAGACGCCTAACCTTGCAGTTTTTGCAGAATTCTTCGCCGAATTTATTATTTAATTCGTGTCCGACTTTTCACGAATTATGCGTGAGCGTACTTGGAGATGACAGATGGCGTTAATTAATTGGCAAAAAATTAGAAAATTCGAAGCTTCGAAAAATTCGAAAATTCGAAAAGTTCAAAAAATTCGTAAATTTGAAAAGTTCAAAAATTCGTAAATTCGAAAAGTTCAAAAAATTCAAAAATTCGAAGATTCGAATTTTTTTTGACGAAGTTCAAAAAATTCGAATGTTCGAATGTTCAGAAATTCGAAATTCGGTGGAAATCAACAACCCTACCCATAATAGGTAGAAGGCGTGATGATATATTTATTTATTTATTTATGTGCCTAAAAATATTATTAAAAAAAAAATTATGAATTACATTCAGAGTACTTGTGTAAACTGTATAGCCCTAAGAAAATAGCAAGTTTGTGTTTTGTTTCACTATTTTGTCCATGTTCTTTATATAGCGCTATATGTAGAGTCATCTCGAAAAAGAAGAACGAGCAATATTATTACAACTTATTTCAAAATTAATAGCCTAGTTCAAGCATTAAAAATCAAAAGTTTTTGTAAAGTTAACACGGCATTATGACAGATTACTATACTTCGTATACAGATGCGACACCCTATATCGGCACCGAAAAGACTTAATTAAAAAATCTTGTTCTATGCTATAATATGAAGTGTATAATACAGAATAAGTTTTATTTGAAAAATTTTTCTCTTTCGCCTGGACACTGAAAACCAAACATCTTGCATAAGGTAAAGTTTAAATATGCATTTTACTTCTTTTTTTTTTTGCTTAACTAAATTTTAAACCCACCGCAATAAATATTTTTTTCTTATAATTATGTTGAAGTCATATGTAAATTAAAATAATATGTTAGTGAATAGGTATAAATGAAATAAATATAAAGTAGAAGAAATTATTAGAGCAGATTAATTATTGTGATTTATAAATTTTTGTAACTAACTTTATATCGTACATTTTTATGTAACGATTTTGTATTCGATTTATCTCTATTATCCTTTGTAATATTTATGATAATGAATAAAATATTATTATTATTATTATAAAAAAATATTTACTTAAGGGGGCACACCAATGTAAATTTTTCAGACAATCAAAAAAGATACTTTGAACCTTCTAGAACATGGGGAAAATTTTTTATGCGTGAATAATTTTTTTTTCATTGACATTTCGCGATCTTCCGCAAGCGTGTCGAACATCTCTACTACCTGTTTTAAGTAAATGCCTGCTCGGAAGGTATAGCATAATGTCTTACATGTAAAAAAGGCGCGCTCTAGGAGGAGTATTTGAACTTGGAACGGCAGCTTTATGGTCCTGGGATTGCAGATTAGTGGTAAAAAATTTAAACAGTCATTATTTCCCATTTTTCATGTCATAACAAAACTTTAAACGCGTTTTTCTCAAAACACGATTTTTCAAAACGGCATGCAGCATAACTCTAACGGTTTTCAATATTTTCATTTGAAATTTTAACCATATCTTTAAAACAATATTTTGAAGTGAAACACGTATGGGATTTTCGATATGTTAATTCTAATATTTTTTATAAACAAATGATTGACCCTTTTTTGGTCGAAAATCGAGATTTAACTTCAAGTACTCGCCAATCACACAAAAATCTATATTTTTAAAATTCCGTACGTAATTCAAAAGCTATAGCCATGTAGATTAAGAGAATATTTTTTTTATTTTGTTCCAAATTAAAATTTTCTCCACCTACACTGCATGCCGTGGAGCGCCTCAAATTCCACATGACTTGGGAGAATGGCTCGGACACCGCCATTTTGTAATTTTTGTAATGATAATTTTTTTTTTATACTTCAATATATGCCTAATAACATACTTTAATAGTATTTCCTTACAACCTTTCCTTGTATCAAAACAAAAAATGTCAAAAAAATGCATTTTCTCCAACTGTTACAGTGATGTACCCCCTTAATGAAATATGCATTAATATTCTGTTCCATTTTTTTGTACAATATCTACCTAATATTTAATAGCACTTAGTTCTGATAACATAAACTCTTAAAATAAAAACAAAAACAATAATTATAACTGCAAGTCGTTCAATAGTACAAAGTGATCAAAAGGAATAGTTACAGTTGGCAATAAAAAAAACTACTAGAAATTGGTAAGCCTGATACATAAATTCATTTCCTGTTGTTGACAGTGACATTTAAAATTTAAAATTGAGTACATTTATTTCTAAAGTATTTCTATTACTTAAAAAGGCAAAATTCTATTAGCTGTCAGACTCCTGACATAACCTATTTGTATTCATTAGAAATGTCAAATAGCATATCCGCCTTTATCTGACGTTGTGTCAACTGTGGAATAAAAATATCTCTAGAATTGTTTTGCCAACTATAACAATTCCTTTTGATCATCCTGTATAAATAAATATATCAGCACGCCTTCTACACATTATTGGGTGTGCCACTCTGCCGTAGCAGATCTCGGTAAGTGATATATTTATGCGCGTGAAGTGCGGCTACCGGCTGTCTAATCACGGTCCTCAAAGGATCTACTGAAATTTATATAATATAACTGGTTTATATTATTTACCAATAGGAAATATAGCTCTTTCGAAATGATCCCATTGCTGTAAAGGATCTCTTGAAATTGCAAAATACGCTTGAATTCCAAAATTTGGAATTTCCTGACTGGATGCATATTCTGTCAAGTCTGAGGAACAAGCAGTGGTATACGGTGGCCATTCGCCAAATCCTCCTCTTTCAAGAGTTGCTTTCAAAACTTGTTTATCAACTTCGATAAAATTTTTCGCCACATCTTGAATCTAAAAATGTTAATAGTTATTGTATCTGTCATATAGAATCCATTTGAAAATATTTTACATTTATTTCATCTGGAAATTTTTCTAGAGGTTTACTTTCATCCGGAATCGTAGCAAATGGTCCAAAAAGCTTACGTCTTTGTAAAACAAAAAGCAGTAATTTCAAATACTCCCCACGTAGAGCAGGATCTGTAGTATCATTTTTTAAATATCTTATCCATGTTGCTGCTTTTATCCTGTCTTTAATTTTGAAGAATAATTAATTATTTGTATATTTGAAAAATTACTTGTGTAGCTTTGTATTTACCGTTTGTATCTGGTAAATTTAAAACAAGAGGCTTTGCAAATTTCAAATAAAATTCAAATTCTTCATCTTCACCTTCAGGTGATAGCATATTTAGGAGAGTCGATTTCAAGTTTCATTTATATTATTTTACTGGGAATTTAGAAATATATACGGTTTTTTAACAAAGTGTCACAAAAATTTTGAATATCATATTTGACATTTAATAAACTGTTTTTATAATTATCTAGGATACCATGAATTATAAATAAAACACCAACACCTTGTTCGAGGAAAGATACGAAAATCTTAACAACCTAATACAAAATATTTCTTATTTTTTGAGTTGTCATAATCATCATACTATTATTTAATATACTCGTACTATCTTGTAATGATTTGGAATAAATTTTATGTTTTCTTTTGCCACTAGATACACTTCTTTCTATGGTCGTGTTGAAAGTCAAAATATCAACATTCAATATGACTGTGGAAAGTATTTTTTAGCTTTTCTCGAACTCAGTGCGACAAGAAATCGTTTGTGATGTTTCCAAAACAACAATTGTTGAACAATCTGTTTTCAAATTAAAGTGAAATACATATAACAGTAAATGACAGATGTCAAATATCGATTCAAATATAGACTTAATACTTTAATCCTATGGGGAAATGCTCCTCATTCACTAAAACCTTCAGGCAACAAAATAAACCTATTAGAATTTTATCTAGAGCAAACAGCGCAGATCGTTATTTAAAATTTTTTAAAAACTTGGTATCATACCTCTACCATACTGCTACATTTACGTTACTCTACTAGAAATTCAGAAAAATAAAAACTCGTACACAAAACAATGCCTTTCTGCATTACAATATCCGTGGTAAGGAACTTTATCGTCTCCAACATTGCAAACTTGCCGCATCGGTCAGAAATTCAATAAATCTTAGATTATACAACTACTTACATGAAAAATTTAAGACACTAGTGCTGGATTGTAAGAAAAAAATAAAGAGCTCTTTAGTTAAATATTTGTTTATTTAGCAACAGGATCAATAGCGATTTTTTTAAATTTATTGAACCATTAGTTACTAATAAACAGTTAAAATTATCATGAAACGCAGCATACATCTAAAATCGTTCAAACATAAAGAGAAACAAAATACTGTTTCTATTTTGTTCAGGAATTTTTAGATGTCCAAATTGACTTTTAACGCAAATGGGATGAACCATGTTTGTATTTTACATGATTTTAAATATTATATTCTATAAAGCAGGGGTGAAAGCAGATTGATTTTCTTACCGGTACGCTACTTTTAAAGAGATAGAAAGGGGAGGGCTATTCTAAGAGAAAAAAATGGTTTCATGTGTTATATATAGAGTTGATCAAAGTTATTTACAACCCTAAGAGGAATATCTTCGGAGGTCGCTACTATCATCAGTCCGTTCAGTGACAAAAGTTGGTTTTACAAAACAGGCGGATTATTTGAATGTATGTAATAATAAGACGTAATGTGTAATTTTTTCCTTTTATAAAAATAGCATGTCAAATAATAATTATGTTGGATTCATAATAAATAAATATATCATTAACAAATTTACATAAATGCTCATATTGTACATGGTGCGGCGGCCAAGTGTTTTTACTGAGACTGTATATTTGACTTTTGCGCCAAAGCAGAGCTACGCCATTCGTTATATACCTAAATGGATGGAGTTAAAGCGCATTCCAGCTACGGTATTACTTTAGTTTGTCGCGCTCTATATGCAATACTTATTTTAATAATATAAAAAAAATTATATATTTAAGGTAGGTTCAGTTACAATACTTTCGAATATTTATATTTTCCATACTGCACTGTCATTATGACCTTTTTTTCTTTTTCTGTCATTACTTGTCACGATTTCGCGTATCATCTTTTTCCTAACCACGATTTAATATATGGCAGGGAATTAAACATCATAGTCGGAAGAACAGTAGTTGAAATAAATATTAATTGTGAAATATACGACATTCTAAGTACAGAGCGCAAATCCGTAAAATTAACAACAAAATTTTTTATACAAACCTCGGAATTGAGCTCGTTCAGTGAATATATTACCATTACAAAGAATTTAAAAATAGTGTCGTCTCACGGAAGTTGTGGCGCACAAATTAAAATTTGAAAATTTCCAAATATAAAAATTATGTAATATTAAATACAGCATTGTTAATTATAAGTATCGTTTAAAATATTTAATTGTAAAATTTTCTTACCGGTACTCCGTACCGGCTGTATTTCTCTTACCGGTACGGCGTACCGGACCGTAACGGCCTACTTTCACCACTGCGTATAAAGGTATCACATGATTAATAAAATATATTATATTATTTCGAGCCCTGCCATTGCCGTCTATATGTAGAGGCCTGGAACAGCGGAGCGCAAGCGGCTGTGACGTCACAGCGTGTGGCCCACGAACGCGTCAGTCTTCCATAATACTACCATGTTAAAATTCTGTTCCTAACGTATAAACTAGCTTCTATCTCGTTAAATATCAATGATATTTAAATTAAGTACATAACATAAAATGTGCTCCTCATAAAGACGAATCAATTGGATATTTTTTATTTTCAAAATCTAGTTTGGCTCACGGAGAAACATGACTTGTTTCCTCTTTTGTATTTCTAACATGTATTTTAAAAACTATATAAGGCTTTACCTTGACGGTTCACTTCATTTCCAAAATGTACGGACTGTCAGAAGTTTCTTGTACACAATCGTGAAATGATAACAGAATGTGGCAGCTCCACAAATGAGTACCTAAAAATAATTGATAGAGGTGAACTTAAATGGCCTAAAGATTTTCTAGTTAATATAGTTTCAAATGTATATCAAATATTTCAAATAATAATTAGCAATAGCGATTATAAAAAAATTTTGTTATCAGTTAAAAATCAGAGGCAATTTTTGAAAGAAATATGTATAGAAAAATTAAGAAAGTATACTTCAATAGAAATTTTTATTTGCAAATGTGGTAAAAGTAATGATAACTACAGTAATGAAGCAATATGTGCAATATTTTACTAAATAATTATACAAAAATAAAAAATAACAATATGGAAAATACTACCAAAAGAAACCGTAAGTTAGAATGTCTCAGTCAAAATAAGTGATTGTGTAAATTTTTTAAAATATACATAATTATTATTAATTAAAAAGTTTATATTTTTTCTTTTTTCTTATTTTAAGAGTGACTTTTTATTTTGTACCTGATTGTGTGCTGTGTAAAATAAATATATCAAATATTTAATATAAAATACTGCTTATTTTTATTTCATTATTATGTACTAATTTATGGATACTATATATATATATATATATATGATTGGGGAAAAATTTCTAGTACGAGTTATATACTTTTAAAAATGTATATTACAAAGTACAAAATAGGAAACAGTAATGTTTCTCCGCAAGCCAGACTAGATTTTGAAAATTAAAACAGCCATTTGATTCGTCTTTACAAGAAGCACATTTTATGTCATGTACATAATTTCAATATCTTTGATAGTTAACGAGATAGAAGCTAGTTTATATATTACGAACAGTATTTTAACACGAGAGCTAATGTCAGACAGACGCGTTTGTCGGCCTCACGCAGTAACGTCACAGAAACGCTGTTCCAGGCCTCTACATATAGACGGCAATGGTCCTGCCCAGTACTACACGAATATGATACAACGAAGTGAAGCGCGATAGATGAACATTAACAATTATATTCCTGATAAATCCTGCATTTAGATCAGTCTATGTATAGGGCATCGGAAAAAAATATTAATTCGATTTGCGGCTATGCAATAAAAAGTGTTCAGTATATTGTATTTTCCGATAATATACGTATACGAGTATATTGGGCAGGAATTGAGCACTCAAATGCGTTATTAAGGAACAAGTATCTATTAGAAGGCTAAAAAAGCAAATTTTCAAGAATTTTTTTGCAGCTTCTTTATTTGATATGACCATACATTTTTTTCTATAATGTAAGTGAGTCCTTCGAGAGTAAATTATTTTAAATTTTTTTGACTTTTTATTTAATTTATAGATGGCGCCAAAGTTGAGTCCTTCAAAAATCCTTGTCCCATGGCGGACAGTTAATCTCAGAAACAAAATATTCAAAAAGCATCTTAAAGTGGAAGGTGTCGCAGACAATAATTCACCACAATTAATGAAAAATCGGTAAAAAAACAGAAAATTAATGGAAAAATAGATCCTTTTTTCATCCTTTTTTCTTGAGCCATAATTTTATTTTTTGATTTTTTGCCCAAATTGTGGTGAATTATTGTGTTCAATAGTTTAATAAATAAAAGATTGATTAAAATCGGTTCAGAAGATCCGGAAATTAACAGTCCGAGTATCCGCCGTTTGAAAAAAATGTCATTTCGAGAAAATCGCGTTTTAATTTTTTCTTCGTTAGATATTTTATAAAAAAATCGTGTTTTATCACTCATATTCGGTTAATCCGCTATTCCTGGAACATAAAAAAGTAAACTTTCTTAAACGATCAATTCGACACTTAGAACATGTGAGAAAGCCAACAATACCAAAGCATCCACGCGCCCTAATGTCCACGCGACCCAATAACCGGCACACCGAAAGGTTCTCTACCACATAGGATGCGGGCACTCACGTGACAATGTGACGTTTTGTGACGTAAAAACAGCTGTTTGGGCTGGGATCACGCGCCACCTATAAAATAATATAATAATTTTCGAGTTAATTAATTTATAAAATGCAATGCGCTAATAAAATAAAACAACTGCCCGGTCTTATAAAACTATTTAATCTACGATTTCAATCTAATTTTAATTGTGCAAGTATCCTGACGGAAATTTGTAATGAACAGGATTTATTAGAAACAATCTTATGTAAAATTAGGGATTGCATTGTGTCTCTGATATGAATTTTTCATATAATCAAGAGACACGGTAGAAACTACAGTCTCTCTATCACGAGTGAACAAATGCCCTTTTTCGCTCTAAAA
This sequence comes from Pterostichus madidus, assembly GCA_911728475.2. Classification (NCBI taxonomy): domain Eukaryota; kingdom Metazoa; phylum Arthropoda; class Insecta; order Coleoptera; family Carabidae; genus Pterostichus; species Pterostichus madidus. The sequence goes on from OU452303.1 coordinate 17,066,691, forward strand.
AATGAAGCCCAAGCGGGTACAAAAGTATGTTTTGACTTAACCACCGTGTAGCCCGAACAAAACTGAGTAGGAATATTTGGTCCATCCAAATGGCCACTAGCTATCTTGAAAAGTACTGCACTGATTCGATTCAAATTTGGTATAGGCATAGAATAGAACTAATCTCAACTTACAAGTATAATAAAGCTTCAGTCTGCCATCTTGAAACAAAATGGCCGCTAGCTATCTTGAAAAGTACTGCACTGATTCAATTAAAATTTAGTGTATGCATAGACGAGAACTAATCTCAACATACAGGTATAATAAAGCTTCAGTCCGCTATCTTGAAACAAAATGGCCGCTAGCTATCATGAAATGTACTGCACTGACTCGATTAAAATTTGGTACAGATATAGACGGGAACCAATCTTAACATATAGGTATAATAAAGCTTCAGTCCTTCATCTTGAAACAAATTGGCCGCTAGCTATCTTGAAAAGTATTGCACTGATTCGATTCAATTTTGGTACAGACATAGACGGGAACCAATCTTAACATACAGGTATAATAAAGCTTCAGTCCGCGATCTTGAAACAAAATGGCCGCTAGCTATCTTGAAAAGTACCGCACTGATTCGATTCAAATTTAGTACAGACAGACGAGAATCAATCTTAACATACAGATATAATAAAGCTTCAGACCGCCATCTTTAAACAAAATGGCTGCTAGCTATCTTGAAAAGTACTGCACTGATTCGATTCTAATTTGGTACAGACATAGACGGAAACCAATCTTAACATACAGGTATAATAAAGCTCCAGCATGCCATCTTAAAACAAAATGGACGCTACCTATAATAAAAAGTACTGCATTGATTCGATTTAAATTTGGTACAGACATAGACATATAAGTATAGACGAGAATCAATCTTAACATATAGGTATAATAAAGCCTCAGTCCGCTGTCTTGAAACAAAATGGCCGGTAGCTATCTTGAAAAGTACTGCACTGATTCGATTCAAATTTGGTATAGGCTAGACGAGAATTAATCTTAACATATAGGTATAATAAAGCTCCAGTCCGCCATCTTGAAACAAAATGGCCGCTAGTTATCTTGAAAAGTACTGCACTGATTCGATTCAATTTGGTATAGGCATAGATGAAAACCAATCATAACATACACACATAATTAACTTCCAATCCGCCATCTTCCTGAACGCGGTTCGAGTTTGCGATCGAATTCAAACGTTTACAGTTTCCGGTACGACGCGCATTTGCAATGACCATCAACAAAGCACAGGGATAATCGCTACAAGTGTGTGGATTAAATTTGGAAAATCCATGTTTCTCACATGGACAGCTGTATGTGGCATGCTCACTCGTCGGAAAACCTTCTGATTTATACGTGTATGTCCCAAAGAGAAACAAAAATATTAAGTATCCAAAAGCACTTCAATAAACAGAATTAAATACAAACACTTTCTTTCTTTGAGTTGCATTGCTACGCATGTCAGGTACTCGCATTAAATTGTAGACCACGCGAAAGATGTCGTGGGTAATAGCTAGTAATAAATAAATAAACAATATTTTAATAATTTTGTACGTTATATTGCTTTTGCATTTTTTTTTTAATTTTTCAAATTCTTTTTATTAAAAAAAAAATAATTTCCCATTTTTTTTTTAAAGGAATGTGATATAACTCGAAAAAATTCAGTACAACTGAAAAGTTCAGGCCAAGTACAAAAACATCCTTCAATATTTGCCCTTACAAGCCCTAATGTTTCCCGCGTTGTAAGGTTCTGATATAAAAGGTGGGCTCAAGTACATTCTTAGAAACTGAGAAACGTAAGATATATAAATTTGGAACATTAAGGGTTTCTTTAAGAAGGAGAACCGAAAAGTCCTAATTACATCTTAGTCAAAAGTTTCTGATGTAACATATGGGCTCAAGCACATTGTTATATTCAACATTAAAACATGTCTTTTCATACAAAAATCTGAATTACAGAAGTGTCTAACCTCGTAACAAAAATGTAAACGACACAAATGTTCAAAATATCATACATACATACATACATATCTTCACGCTATATCCCAACAAATGGGGTAGCACGAACCCTAAAATCACTCATAAAATATTCAATCATTACATTCATCAAATAATCAGCCCTCGTCAAACATTACCATCCGAACACACACTTTAACCACATAAATCTTCAAAGTATGGTAATAAAGTAGACATCAATATGTGTATACACAAGTAATGAACGAAATTACGTTCAAAAAATTTAATTTAATGTTTCAAAAATGCGAAGCACGATTTCATTCAAAACATTCTACATATCTAAGAATATGACCTACTATCACATGATAAATTTGTATCTAATTTACGTGGGAAAGTTTTAGGCTTTTTTGCATATATACATTTCAATTCCAATTTATTTGTTTTGTAAAGGTTAAACAAAGTTTATAATACACATATCAAAAATTATAATGTTCAGTGATTATGCAGTACTATATATATAAAATATTTTCTCATCGATTAGCATCATAATGTTATCATTATTGCAGAGAAAATAGTGCATAATCGTATACTTCATGGCACAAATGCCGTAATGTCATAACAACGAAATAAATACAAGTCAATAGTAATTCATTTTTATTTGTGTTAATATAAATAGTAAAATTTGAATTTCTTGAAATTGTAATACCAGACATTAATGTATTTGTAGAAAGGACAGAATCGCTTGTCTACGAAATATTAATTTGTTCATCCAAGGGTTCGGGTAATCTTATTTTTAGTTTCTCGCGATTCTGCAACGTAACCCTCAGCACCTGCATCACTCTTCCAGTCACCAGATATGTGGCCGATGTTTCGAGGAATTTGCCCAAATATTTTCGCATTTTTTGCCTTAAACTTAAATAATTTTTAATAATATTGTTATAATTTAATGCACCACCTTATTAAAAATCGGAAATGTTCTATTCCTGTGCATCTTTGCGTCTTTAATACAAACAATTAGAGCTCTAAATAAACAAAAAATTGCAACCATCTATAAATTATATTTTTTAAAGAAAAATGTAATAATTTTTAATATAAAAACATTTTTATTTCCATGAATAAATACTTGTCATATTTACAAAAAAATTTATCAATTATGCCGTTGAAAATATTTTAAACTTCTCTGGTGAATAACCAACCGACCAAGATCAAGAAAATTAGTAATATGTGTATCAATATTGTCTTTTATTCGCAGCACACATTTTAATTTCGAGAAAATACACCATAACTTTGAAGACTTGTAATTATATATATATTGGGATTAATTGTGTACAAGTCAAATATATACAGCAATTATACAACAAGGTGTTGTCTTCCCAATCTCAACCTCCATTCCTCTCTATCATACACCATATTTTCTTCTAGGTCTCGGTCTCTCATTGCCTGTCGTATTCCCTCTTTCCATGATTTACGAGGTCGTCCTCTCTTGTTTCTTCCGGGTGGTTTCCAGTTGAATACTTTTTGTGGCCATCTGTTTTCTTCCATACGGAGGAGATGTCCAAACCACTTTAGACCTCTTTTCTCGATTCTTTGAATAACCGTTTCCTGCGCTTTCATTCTATTTCTAACAACTTCATTACGGACTTTATCTCTCCTTGATGTCCGAGAACTCCTACGTAGGTAGTCCATCTCTACCGCTAACAGTCGGCGTTTCTCATTTTCTTTTATCGCCCAAATCTCACTGCCATAACACAGTACTGTTTCCACCATAGTTTGACCAATTCTCTTCTTATTTTTGTCGCTAATGTTTTTATCCCACCAGACCGAGTTCAGTGCTCCTATAATTTTCTTGGATTTTTGAATTCTGTTATTTATTTCCTGTTTACCAATACCGTTTTTGTCCACTATTGCCCCCAAGTAAGTAAATTTATCAACCTGGGTAATCATCGTATTGTCGGTAATTAAAATATCAAATTTTTCCTCAGAATTTATGACTAGGTACTCAGTTTTTTCGAGGTTTACTTGGAGTCCCCACTTCTCATACTCAGTATATAATCTCTTAAGCATAAACTCCAGGTCGTATGCATCCTGAGCAATTACTGCTTGATCATCTGCGAAACTCAAACTAAAGAGATGCATATCATCAATCGGAATACCCATACCCTGACATGCCCTTCTCCATTTCCTTAGTGCAATTTCTATATAAATATTAAAAAGTATTGGAGATAAGCTGCATCCTTGTCTTAGACCCTTTGACGTGTGTATTGGTTTCGATAATTTTTTACCTTGTTTCACATACGCTATGTTATCATTATAAAGTTCTTGAATCGATGACATCATATAATCACTTATTTGTATTTCTTTTAGTGCTGTCCATAATTTATTTATAGGTACATTGTCGTATGCCTTCTTTAAATCTATGAAAGCGATGTGGATTTCGTCGTTCTTATTTATTTTCTTTTCTATTACTTGTTGTATGGTGAACAAGTTATCCGTACAAAATCGTCCAGGCATAAAACCGTTCTGATCTTCTGAAATGGAGCCTTTAATTTCGTCTCTCAATCTTTTTTGAAGGATTTTACCCCATAGTCTGCTTAGTGTACTTGTCACACTGATGCCTCTATAATTATTTGGATCTTTTCTGTCTCCCTTTTTGTATATAGAGGAGACGTAACTTATTTTCCATTCTACTGGTGTTCTCTGTTGGGTTAAACATAAATTCATCAAACCTTGTATTCTGTCTAACAGTGTTGTCCCTCCATATTTAATTAGTTCGGCAGTGATATTTCCTGGTCCTGGTGCTCGTCCACCTTTCATTTCTCGAATAGATGTCACTAATTCTTCCAAGCTAATTAAAGTAGGACTGGAACTGTTTAATTCCCCCCTAGTGTTAATGTTGTCTAAGAATTCTTTTCTAGTTTCTATTAAGAGAGATTCATAATACTGCTGCCACCTTTCCATACTTATTAATGATAAGCATTTTTCCTTAGTGTTTGTTTTTATTTCTTTAATTGTGTGCCACACTTCTGTAGATTGTGCTCCTCCTATGTAACAATTTATCTGCGTGCATCTCTGTTCCCATTGATTGTTTTTTTCTATTTTGATGTTTCTCCTTACTTCCCTGTTTTTGTTTTTGTAAATTTGTCTGTTTTCTTCATTTCTATTGTTTAGGTATTTTTTATACGCTCGATTCTTTTGTTCAATCAATTCTTGTATGTCCTCGGTTAGGAAAGCTGGTGTTTGTTTCTGATTCTTGCCTGAACATTCTCCTAGTGTTTCCTGCGCAATTTTGTGTATGGTGTTTTTAAGGTTTGAATATTCTTCTTCAATATCATCTACAGGTAGTTTACAATTTAATTCATTACTCAGTCTTCTTTCGTACAGGTCTCGAATACTTTCTTGTTTTAGTAAATAAAGTTTATACTTTTTCATTGATACTTCCAACGTTGTAATACCATCTTGATCATTGTTACTCTTTTTTATTTTTTGTTTTGATAAATTATATGGATATACTATTTTAGTTACAAGAAGATGATGGTCTGTTCCACAATTTGCTCCTCTCATGACTCTAGTATCATATATTTTAAAGAAAGATTTTTGTTTAGCTATACAATAGTCGATAATACTTTTTTGGTTTAGTGATGGTCTTTCCCACGTATATCGGTGTACGTCCTTATGCGCGAAAAAAGTGTTGGTGAGTTTCATTCGGTGTTCGTGACAAAACTCGAGTAATCTTTCACCACTACCATTTTCTGTTTCTTCTGCATATTGGCCTACCACTTCATTTCCGTTTTGACTTTTAACTCTAGCATTTAAATCTCCTAGTATAATCACATCCTCGTTGTTTGGAACATTGTGTATTTCATTGGTAACAGATTCATAAAAATGGTCTTTTACTGCATCCCCTTCTGAATCTATGGGAGCATATACTCCAACAATTGTTACATTATATCCAAACAACTTTATTTTTATTGATATTACTCGTTCCGATATGTATTTGAAATCTAGTATAAATCTTTTGAGATATTTTTTTATTAATATGGATACACCTGATTTTGCTCTTTCAGATTTTTGAACTTGTAATTCTTTTATTAATAAAAAAAGATACAATATTTTGAAGAGCAATAAATCTAAGACTTAAATACAAACAATTTACTTGATCTAGAAATTAAGTAAGTTCACATTTTTGGTAACTATCGCCGTGTTATTGGCTTTTAACCTATCGGTAGAATTTAAAATCGGGATATATATATATATATATATATATATATATATATTTAAATATTGTTAATATTGGTCAGATATTGATTTTACCTTCATAATTTTGAATAATATTTTAAATACCTATATTAACAATGCCGCGAGAAAAAAAAGGAAAAATATGCGAAATAACACTCAAAACAAATTTTCTTACATTTTTTCTCAACAACTAAAATTTAAAATTGAATAAAAGTTTATTATGTTATAGAAGACCATATTCTTAAATATGCAGATTAAAAAAACAAAAATCGTGCCCATTTTAAGAGAAAATTGGACGAAATATTTGATAACATGATCATCGCCTATACTTCAACAAAAAATTATTTGTAAAATACAAGTTTAGCTTTTTACATGACCTAAAAGTAGAAGGCTCGGCAAGAAAATATTTGGTTTACTCGAATACGACATTATTATTTTATTATTTTCTGTTAAAAAAAGTATGCAATTTAAGAATTGTTTTGTATCACCATGGAAACTGTACGTAAATGTATGAAAAGGTTCATGTCCAAAAAATAGTTGATGTAGCCATGGTTATGTATATCATTATCATATCAATTTATTTTATTTTAATTTAAGAAGGTAGATCAACGGAATTTGATAGATACGTGGATTATCGATTCAATAATAAATACTAAATAAATTCTGATTATTTATTACTGTGTTTATCGACTAAATGAAAAATATATTCTTGTTATACAAATAAATCGATATTAATTATTTTAAATAAGCCTATAGTTAAATAGTCTTAAATAATACCGTTATATATTTGTATGTCGATTAATAGGTGATATTGATTTATTTTCAAGTTTTGAAACAATTAGTTTATTTTTTTTTCTAATACTTCAAAAAACCTCAAAATATTTTTAAAATATTGAAAGAATATAATTTATTTGATCGCAGATAGCGAGTTACTTGATGCCCGGCTATTGAGGCTTAGCTGGCTGAGATTGTAGAAACAAGTGCGCCGCGATCAAATACAGGGACGGACTGCAACTTATTTGTCATGACTAGGTTCTCTGACATATAACCTGGATTACATTTGTCACTTGGTTCACTTAAATCAGTTCAGATAAATTAGATAACATGACTAAATGAAGTAAATTAAGCAAATTGATGCACATATTGGGGTGAATTACTTCAAAGTAAATTAGAGTCAGTAATTCTAGTATTAGCAATTAGGTCAGTAAAGTAATCCAGTGAAATAAATAAATGATCTGGTTCAGTAAATGTAAGTTAGATCTGATCTAAATGGCAAATAAAATACGCTTATTTTAATTAAATGCATATATTATTAAAGTATGTCAAAATATTAATTTTGTAAAATTTTTGATTGTTTTCGTAAAGAAATATTCTTACCGAATATAGCACATTTGTTGCTCTTGCATCATTTTTTTTTTTTTAATATAAAAATATAGACCTTAAGTTCACATGTTAATTTTTATTATATTTTTCATAATATTATTGTTTTTTAAAGTAGTAATTCGCTATATGAAATTAAAACATGAGTCTTTACAATGAGGTTAAGGGATCATTTCTGGTATGAGATTTAAAAGTACTTCGAAATCATACTTATCTAAATTGTCTTTCAAACGTATACTTATTTTCACTATAATTTTGAACTGGATTGCTTCTGTTTCGGAATATTGTTGGTAACCTTTGCTTATGTGATTCATTTTCAAGATTCATTGTCTGACGGTACATCAGACACATACGATACGTAAGAAATAGATGATACTAATGACATATCAACTTACAAATTCATGTTGCACTGTCAACAGAAATATCTACTTGAAATTTTTAACCTTTTTGGACCTAAAAAATGCATTAATTTTAAATCTTCTTAATAATTTTGATATTATTTTTGAGCATTCAGCTTTACTACTGATTGTCAATTAATAATAATCTATTAAATTTTAATACTGCAGCGGCGCACTTTGCATATCATGACGTCACCCTATGCTTAAGCTAATAAGAACGCAGAGCAAGCCGGCCAATGAGCGCTGAGCATAACCCCCACCAGACGCAGCGCGAGCCGGCCAATGAGCATGGAGCATAATCCCCACCAGACGCAGTGCTCAGCTATAAAACAGGACCGCGTGAGCAGTAGCATCAGTCAATCTACGACAGCCGAACGTTTGGCATATATTGAAATTGTAGGCTATCGCTTTCTTCTTTTCTAATCTTTGTAGATTTGTTATTAGATTCGTTGTTAGGAATAAGCGTGAGTAATTTGAGATGTTTTATGCATATGTTATGTACGTTGAAGAAAGAAGATGAATGATAACTGAATAGGAATGATGTTGCGGTTCACTTGTCGGCCAATAAGAACGAAGCATTGTTCTTAACAATTAAACAGCAAATCGACCAATAAGAACGAAGCATTGTTCTCAACAATTGAACAGCAAGCCGACCAATAAGAACGAAGCATTGTTTTTAACAATTGCAACAATGAAGTCGACCAGTAGCAATGAAGCATTGTTTCCAACAATTGAAACAACAAGACAACCAATTAGCGCAAAGCATTATTCCCACTGCTCTGCAATCAGTATAAAAGAAGATGCGCAAGCAGCAGAAGTCAGTCAGTCTACGACAGCCGTAGAGGCCTAGTAGACTGGTCTCATTCACACTGAGTCAGTTTGCGACAGCCGAAGAGGCCTAGCAGATTGGTCTCACCAGTTCGACAGCTGAAGAAGCCTAGTGTACTACACTCTCGATTTCACACAACAAGCACGCACGACAGCAACACTGGCATAATATTACAGCGTTCTTGTTACAGAGATACAAATAATCCATTGAGAATCGACAACATGAAGACATCGAAGAAACTCACCGAGCAACTCTACTCTTCGAGCACTACATCTCGCACCTGTGCTCACGAAGAGGCTACTCCACGTGCTTTGATGCGGCTAGCACGTCGAGCAGTACATCCGGTCAAAGTAGTTTCTCCACTTCCTTCAACATCAGATTGACTGCGTAAGGCTCTAACATCTTCGGCTGACAACACCTGCATCACACCGGTCCTGGGGTCAGCCTTCAAGACCAGCAAGCGACTTCTCACAACCTTGACCACAACGAGTCCATATGGCGCGCTCGACACGCAGCACGCTCCGTATCTCCACTGCTGCTAACCTCCAAGAAGAAGTCTCTGAGCACAACCGTCCACGTCTGACATTCCGTGCAACAAGTAGCCACAGCAGGCTATCCAGCCTAAACTACAAGACATCTCCAACCGTCACATCAGCTAGCATTGAATCTATGCTATAAACATTCAACAAACTTTATGTTAATTTTTAATTTATAAATAAAATATCGTTCAAACTGTTTCAGCTGTCTTCCTTATTTCACTGATCAAAAATAAAATAGTTGGTAATCGGGCTCAGCACAATTCGCCCGACGGCCCAACAATGTGATTGAAGGTTTGTTGTGCGATAAATGATTTCGAGTGTAATAAATGAATGAGTTTATATGGAGTGATCTAAGAATGTGGTTGAAGTGAGGGTGGTGTGTTTGAATGATAATATTTGACGAGGGCTGATTGTTTGATGAGTGTGATGAGTGAATGTTTTATGAGTGATTTTAGGGTTCGTGCTACCCCATTTATTGGGATATAGCGTGAAGATATGTATGTATGTAAAAGTATAAATAAAAATACTTTATATACATCCCTGTGTAGTTAATAGGAAATTATAACTATACTGCAGTGAACCCATCTATTTGAAGTCAGACATGTTAATATTTTTCTGCACTTTTCAAAAATGATACATTTAATTTGATACCTGAAAACAGACTCTTAGTTAGGGCCGCATTAAAGCTAGTTGGTATAGTAGTTTTCAACTTCATATCTTTCACTTTTAAATCCCTAACATTAGGATAACAAAAGGTTTCACCGCATATGGAAAAGTAAATTTCAAGGGAAAATGGCTCCAACTTACTAGCATACTTTAGATATATAATTACTTACCCTTTAGAAGTTGATCTGAGATATATTTATGATGAAAAATTTTAAGTGTTAGAATACATTGCAAGAATAATCAATATGGGAATGTATAACTGGATGTTTTAATTTTCACAATTTTCAAAACCGTACTAAAATATTTGTGGGTTATTCTTTTCGTTTATTAAGTTTCCCTTAATTTGATTAAAAAATTAAATACATATTTATATACTATTTTATAATAACACTGTTATCGAAAAATTACTCAAAAAACAGATTTCCATGACTACCCAAGAGGTATTGCTTGCAGCCCGTTAACATTTTTTTGTGGTGGGTTTGAATTGAATAATAAATGGCAGAATTTGCGATCCGTCCATTAAATATTTTTTTCTTCTTTTATGACATGTTTAATGCAGTTTTTGTATAGCAATTTAATTGAATTATATATTTATTGTGATGTGAGTAGTGCTTCAAAGCCAACAGAAGGTACTACTGGTCATCAATGGATGAACTGTAGCTTATAAACTTTATAGTTTTAGCAAAAATAGTTAGTCTCATGACTAGTTTTAATTCTTGTATAAATTCAATGTAATTTATGAATAAAATATATATATATATATATATATATATATATATATATATTTATTAATCTAATTTAATTCGAAATTACCTAAATACGATTCTTGCAACTATCAGCAGAGTACACTACGAAACCCTACATTTCTAAGGTCAACTTCTAAATGGTAAGCAATTATATACCTAAAGTAAACCTGTAAGTTGGAACCATTTTGACTTGAAATTTACTTTTCCATATGCGGTGAAGCCTTTTGTTATCCTAATGATAGGAATTTAAAAGTCAAATATATTAAGTTGAAAACTATTATACCTTAGGCATATATTTTTGCCGTTCCTCTTATCATCATCAATATTTATCTGCTTGACGCAGGTGTCCTACATACCTTTTCTATATTCTCCTATTTTAGACAGCCTCTTAATTTCCACATAATTTCTTCCTTCTTTCAGGTTGTCTACTTTCTTCCTCCTGCACCTGCCTCTTTTACCTTCTTCTTCTACAATCCGTTCTAATACGTCCTTTATTAGTATCACATTTTCTTTCTTTTGAAAATAGTTTCATACAGTGTCCTTTTTTCTCCTATTTATTCCAACTCTTTTTTGTTGATAACTCTATCAGACTACTTAATATCAACCATTCTCCTCCATATCAAAATTTTCATGGCATCACCCGTATAACATAACACTTCATACAAAACATTTCGCTATTCTTTTCCGTAGTTCCAGATCCAAATTTCTACTCAATATTCTATTTTTCTTCCGAAACTGTTCTTTAGCTATTCCAGTAGGCAACTTTTTTCTTTCCAGCTTTTTCAGTCGTGTGTTAAGATATTTACAACTTCCAACCTGTTCCAGTTTTTCTCTTCTTACATGCACCACCATATTTTCTGCGTATCCAACTCTCATATACTTTCGTCTTTTTCTGATTTATAACAAGTTCACATTCCTTCTTCTTTAATTCAAGTTTTATCAACTTTATAACTTTTGTTTTTAAATAATATTTTAATGTATTTCTTTATATTTAAATTTTATTTATGTTTAATTTTTTATTAGAATTAGTAATAATTTTTGAAAAAGTTATAAGCGTCTTTAGTTTAAGAAATGTAAAGTGCCATCAAATCCCGGCGAACGCTGATAGCTTTTTAAAAAAATATTTCTAATATCTACCATCAGGCAATATTGTCAATCAATTCATTCTTATAAGTTTTATTAAAATTAATTAGTATTTTTGCCGCTCCGTAAAAGATTGCCACTCTAGACAGCTGCCTTTCTTGCCTAATAGATAAATCGGTCCTGTCCTTGATTCCTGTGTAAAGAAATCACAACCATATAATAATTTAAACGCTAACTTTGATACTCTAGTTGGACTACACTACCAGAGACCATTAGAAAAGATGTATTAAGGGAAAGAAAAAGATTTAATATTTAAAAAAAAAAACAGTTTTTAAATCAATAGAAAATATAAAAATTGAATGAATAATTCTCTTTTTAAGTTACTGTAATATAGACAGGTACGAGTAGTACAGATTATTTGATTCTTGAAATCAAAATTTATTGTTTTAATCATAATGTAATGTTGATAATCAAACTATTTCATTATTGAAATAAAGTAGAGATAAAAGTCTTGCCAGTACATCAAATAATCTAAATATTGTAAAATTGTAAATATTTGTTGTGAAATTTAATTTTTCGTTTCAACTATATTTTACTGTATTTATCATGGATATTTTTTTAATGAGGTTGTATTGAATAATCCTAATTTATATTTATCTAACTAGCTAAATAATCAGGCCTATAATAACATAACAACCCTGCCGCTTGATTTATTTTATCATTATTATTTTCATTTTGATTTCCATAAGAAAGGTTGATTTTACTGTTTTGTACATTGTGTTATTGTAATTATTATTAGTGATTGAAAATCCAGTTATTCTGCTTTGGTGAGTAATCCATTTATAATATTATTGAGGAGTTTTATTAACTATTGTTGGAGAATGAGATTGTTGTGAGATTGACTCAGAATATTGCGCTTGTCATGGACGATGTGTAATCCTATCATATCCTATTATGATCCGCTGTCACCTGTAACCCACTATGGCGGGGGAACCAGCCGAGTTATGCATCCATCGAAATACGACCTGCTAGCCGATACTCTTAGCTTGCCATATATAGGCCGTATTTATTTGGGATTTTTAAAGTAACCTGCAGGTTACTTGGCACACTTTAAGTAACCTGGAACTAACCTTAAACTGACCCTACTGCCCCAGCTATTTTAGCGGGTTGGTAGATTCAACCCGTTTACTATCTCTTTCTAATCAACTTGTGTTCCTTGTTATTCGTGGCGGCATCGCGATTTGTAATATAGAGAGGTTAGGAGTTATTTTTATGAAAAACGTAAGTAATTTTATAATATTTTGAAAAAATATACTATCCTATTATTTATGCAGATGATGGAAGAGCAATATGCATTATGTGCTTCTTGCAATATAAGTCACAGAGGATAATATTCTTCTTCTTCTTTACTGGCGCTACAGCCCGAGTCGGGCCTGGGCCTACCGGGCACACCGAGCCGCAGTTATTACGCTGCCGTACTGCCGGTTTTCTGAGTCGATGTTACTTACTTTTTAAGGCATATGTATAAGTGACTAGCTTATAGCGCCCGAGTATGATTAATACAAGTAACTGTATTTTTTATTTTAACGACAAATCATACTTTGTCGCCAGGCGGATTCGAACTGACGAACCTTGGTTCGGATGACGTCACAGTATGTTAAGAGATGTGCATTAACTTTTATAATAATATTTTGAAAAAATATACTAAACTATTATTTATGCAGATGATGGAAAAGCAATATGCATTATGTGCTTCTTGCAATATAAGTCACAGAGGATAATATTACGACACATTATTGCGACCCCGAAATTCATTATTTTGATAGTGCTGATGACAAAATTATAAAAAAAAAACAGACCCTGACGTTATTTGCTTTTTGACTATATATAAAAAATATAAAGATGACTCAAAACATCCAATTAAAAGCGCAATTTAACACACAAACAAAACTAAGCAGATGTCGCTTCGAACATGCCTGAATGCATGTTCGAAGCGACATTTTAAATTTACCGCCAGTGTTTACAACTGACACTAGATGCATCATTTATTTGGAAGTAACACGAGTTAGTTCTAGGTCAGTTCAGGGTTGGATCAAAATTTCCCAAACAAATACGGCCATAGTGTTTAATTCAGGAGATGCCCAACGTTCGCTTGCATCTTGGAGTGTTGATGTTGGCCGATATCGTGATTTCAGACTCGACTTTCAACCCTTTCTCAATGGCTTGTAGATCCACTCTGAGGAAGGTAACAATTTTGCAGTGGCGAGTTTCTTGTCCGTCCACGCGCCATAAGTCCAGGTGGATAGTGTGCGTGGCGGAGCCCTCATGGCTGCAGATTGTCGCGTAGGACATTGTGGAGTGAGGGCCATCAATTCTGATTATGTTTATTGAGATATTCTTATCGTGCTATTATACTGCTGATGTCTGTGAATGACCAATTGTCACTGAACTTAACTAAATATGATATTTGCTGTTAATTGTTGATTCTACATGGGTTTATCATTTGTAACGCGACAGTTATTTAAATATTTACTCTTTAATTGAAATTAATAATATTAATTAGCTAATAAGCTTTGTGATCGTCAATTAAATCCCCTACGTTGTTTTATCTTGAATTTAAAGAACTACTTTTTCTCAGGATTCGTAATTTGAAGTCGTCATTTAGATTGTGTTAAGGTTGTCATGAAATAAAATCACCAAATGAATTTTAATTATTTATTAAAACAGTCAAAAATATCAGAAACGAGCTGGTTTAATTCAGACGAAGAGTCGGTCGCCGAAAAACAGTGAGAATCCACCATTTGCTCGCGGTACGCACAAATGTAATACGTATGCTGTCTCTGCTATTCGGTTAATGACAGGTGTGCTAGATCAGTGGTTGGCGATGCTATTAAATAGTCGTAACTCGCCCTCTTGTCTATTGCTCTGAGCTGCACTATTTAACTACACTGGATCCTCAGCCGAGCGGGACTATGGCGTTACTGGACCTCGATGATGGCCTGAGAGTTACGGATAACCATGCCAAGTTTAGAAGGTTCTTAACTTTGTCAGTTCAACTCTGTCGTTACCACTGTTTACTAGTCCCTAGTTGGTCTAGCTGAATAGTGGGTAGCATCATACTGATGAACTCCACTAGAGTAAAACGCATCTATGGTTAAGTGTTGAACTGACCAGCAACTGACGATGACAGTAGGTTGACTCAGTTGCTGTTTTGTAGTGGAACTTAGACAAATGTAACGATAAATTTTTCCTATTATTTTTCTTACAACTATTTTCTTACTGTAACATGAACTTCGGCTACACAAGCTCTGCCTCAATTCATACTCGTCAAATATTATAATGTACTTACATTCCTTATAGCTTAAATCACTATTTATCTTCAAGGTATTTACTTCTTAAATTAATTTGAATTTGTTTCTATTTAAACTTTATGTAATATTTTAATTTTGCTTTGATCTGTTTATATATTAATATTAACGTTCTTTATGCTGGAATCTTATTATGTAACTATGTTTAGATTTTTTGTACGTTTTGACATAAATTTAACAGATTTTAACATTGTTGCTTTTGTTCCAATCATATAACGTACTCAAATCACAACGAACATTGTTATAATTGTTACAGAATCCCACTCCAATAGTGTTATTGGGATTTATCCTGATGAAAGGCCTTAATAATTATTTATGTAATAAGGGTGGAAACAGACGTTTCTTGCCCATGGCATGGGTGCGAAGCGCCGAAGGCTAATAAAATGCTCAGAGTCAGAAACGCTAATTTAATCCGTAGTACATACAATATTTTTTGTACAACAAAAGAATATTTAATTTTATATTCAATAAATTAAAACAGATACATTTATATTTCAAAATGGCATTTTGCAAAACCAAATCTTCAAAATAAACAAAAATTGTCATTTTGTTTGTATTCATAGGAAATTATTTCATTAGGGCCCTAGGACCAAAAACAAGTATTTAAACCCGCTTTTCATGGCTAAAACATATCAATTTCGGTCCGGTAGTACATAAAATAAATGAATAAATTTTTCCCGTTAATATTTATATTTCAGTGGCTATATGCAAAATGATATCACAAGAGTGGGAGGTAGTTGTCAAGAGTTTTTAGCACAAATCTTTTTAATGTAATATTTTAAAAGGTATGAGCAATTTGTTTATTATTATTTTACTGTGAATAATTATGCATAATCTTCAATTTAAAATTATTTTTTAAAAAGTACGACCATCCTATTGTTAGAAGTGAGAAATATATATATTTTTTTAATACTAAATCTTTATATCTTTAATCAAAAATTTTAACTACAAAGGTGAGATAATTTGACAGTTGAATGAATTATCTACAACCATCAAGATGATTTCCAATAATAAAAGTTTTATTCTTCATCCTCGGGAAAACATTTTTTTTGGAAATTGAATGTCAAACCAAAGAACTAACTTGTCTTAAAGGATTTAGTATATTTCAAATAGGTGCTGGTGAATCATTGGCCTCTCTGCAGTCGGCTTTGGCAAAGTAGAAAAGTTAAAGAAGATCAATCTGACAACAGAACGCTTTTAGCTTACCTAATACATATAATTTGCGAGTTCATCCATTTCAGCTTCCGTCAAATCAATATCTTCATTGAAAAAGTCTATCATATCTTGTTCAGATATTTCATTATCTAAATCTTTCACTGAGATGGCAGGTGATCGACGAGCTACAAAACAATAAATAGTTATTTTTGAGATTGTACAATAAATCTGGAACCGAAATCCGTTCCGAATCCATGTTTTTTATTAACCTAAAACCGAATCCGGATCGCTGTTATTTTATCGATTTGAACTAACCCGAAATTAAACCCACTATTTACAAATTAAAAAAAAAACTGGTTCATTGAATCAATATTTTTCAATACTTCTGTGTTACATAGTTATAGTTAATTAAAATAAGATTTTAGTTTTGAAGTAAAATAAATACCTTTAAATAGACTTACATTTTTATTTTATTATTTTTATATCATTGTTACATATCTTATGTTTAGTAATATGGCAAGTCATCAGTGTAACCAAAATACAAGTCCACCGTGTTGTATTGAATTAATATAATATTTAAAACATATAATCGAGTATTATATCATTGTATAGGTACCTAGTATTCTACAATGTTAAAATCTTTGATCAAATGTCAAAATTCATCATAATGGGGGATTCAAGTGGTAGAGCTTTTTAATATATATTTATTATAATAAATTCTTGACCGTACATCATATTTAATACAATATAAAATCATACCATAAATGATATCTTTATTGCTGAAATATGAAAGTGTAAGTTGAATAATTTAAAACGTTCGCACTGCCATATTGCAATGACGTAGTTGCATTAAGCCAATCACAGAGCTTTGTCTGAAACGTTTGTCGGTGCTCAAGAAGACGAAGAAGAAAAATAAGCATTCAGCATTCTACGATTCTACCAATGACGTATAATACTAGACGAATTATGCCGTATTCAAGTCAATGCAGTGTTGTGAAGCAGAGAGGAATGGAATAACTTGAGGGTCCGCCGGATGCGCGGCAAGGAGCGAGTACACTTTGTATATTTTTATGGAAAAAGATTCTAAATCAATTTCTGTATACAACAATGTAGACCTTTAAATTATACCTAAAGCTGGATTTATAATGAAGAGGTAAAATAAAGTAAAGCAAAGTAAAAAATAGCGCAAACAAATTACTGATTTATATTAAGAAGTAGAACCTATTACTGTTAGCCAATCAGAGGTATGTTGCAATTTCTTTGTTTTCTTTTGAAGTACCTATATCTTATAATTTTTCAACGACGTTGGACATATTCAGCTAAAAAATAAATACAAACCAAAATTTATTAATATAATAATATAACTTCAAAAACTTGTCGTTTGATTTCAGAATATTTTCTAACTCTTCTCACAATTGTTTTTATTTTTATTTTGAAAAAAATCTTTCGATGACATATATAGAATTTTATTGGCTTCTAAAAATTGTATTATTTCTCTGTCTATTTTTTTAAAATTTAGATCAAACAAAATGTATAACAGTGACAGATGATATATCATGGTCGGTAATAAAGATTACAATGCGAAGTTTAAAACGCTGACTTCCGATTGGCCAGCGGTAAGAACTGATAGGTAAAGTAACATAGAAATATGAAAGTTGACCATCTCTTGCTTTGCTTATTTTATAATATAAATGGAGGCCATAGTGAAAAACATTTTTGCTGAAAAATCTCAGAAGCGATTGAAAATTGATTTACACAAAGCACATATTATTACCATCATTATCGATTCTTCAAACCACTGTGAAATGAAAATTGTACCTTCACCAGTGAGGTACTTCGATTATTAAAAGAGTGTCAAAGTAAAAATACTTCAATTAAGTGGCCTCTCTGAAGAAACATCAGAACAGTTAAATAAATATGTGTTTACCACTTTAAGAAACCACAATTTAGTTGAGAAATGTATCGGATTAGCCGCTGACAATACGAATACAATTTTTCGGGAATGAGACGAAAGGGAGTGCATAATCTATTTTGGTTTGGTATTGGTTGTACTGAGTATAAAATGCGACGAGTATCTTACCAATCGACGTAGAAATTATTCTGTCGTTAAAACATTTAAATATTTTTATATTTACGCAGTCAGAGTGAACCAATTAAAACAATTCTATGATGTTAATAATATCAAATACATAAAGATGTTGTAATTTTTAAAAATAAGATTCTTATGTCTAATGACAGCAATTGAACGAATTTTACAAATGTACGAATTTTAAAATCATATTTCTTCTATATTGAAAATTACCCAACGATTCTAAAACAGCTTTTTTGAGGATCCGACCGACGAAATTTGGATGTGGTTTGCCACTTTGTTCCACAGAATCATTATAAACATCGAAGGTGATAAAATATGCGCAACGGAAGCTGCACTGAAGTATTTTGACCTTAACAATAAGCTTAAATGCCGTTCGAATTAATCATTTTTAGCACTTAAAGTGAGAGAATACCTTTAAAAGCTAGAAAACATAGAAGGAAGAGTAAATTATCTGGAAGACTTTATCGAACATGCCATGTTATTTTATTCAAATTATGTGACATAATAGCAGAATGGGCCTTTCAAGACTTTTTTGAATTTTTTATATATTAATCTACGTAATAAAATAATTATACCCAAATTAAATTTTTTATTTTAAAAAAAAAACTTGTATTAAGCATGATAAAAATATTTAAACTTTCGAAACAATTGAATATGACGTAGTTGCATCTTAGCTTAAAGAGAGACAGATAAGACAGAGATAAATAACACGTAACTTGTCGTTGTCAGTAGAATCCTCAGACAAAACATAGCTAGACGGATAACATCGGCGTTTGTTGTGAGTCAGAAAGGGATAGAATAACTGGTGGGTGAGGCGGGTGCGCGGCAAGGAGCAACTTGCATAACATCAAAGTGTACTCGCTCATTGCCGCGCATTCGGCGGACCCTCAAGTTATTCCATTCCTCTCTGCTTCACAACACTGCATTGACTTGAATACGGCATAATTCGTCTAGTATTATACGTCATTGGTAGAATCGTAGAATGCTGAATGCTTATTTCTTCTTCGTCTTCTTGAGCACCGACAAACGTTTCAGACAAAGCTCTGTGATTGGCTTAATGCAACTACGTCATTGCAATATGGCAGTGCGAACGTTTTAAATTATTCAACTTTAACTTTCATATTTCAGCAATAAAGATATCATTTATGGTATGATTTTATATTGTATTAAATATGATGTACGGTCAAAAATTTATTTTAATAAATATATATTAAAAAGCTCTACCACTTGAATCCCCCATTGGGATACAAATCTGAATAAATTGAATCATTTTGAATGAGTAAATTTGAGAAGAAAAATTTTATAGAACGATGTTTTGTGTTCATATGAGGTCGTATTTATTTGGCATTTTTAAATTAACCCGGTAGGTTACTTTTGTTTAATTAGCACGTTTTAAGTAACTCAGAACAGTTCCTGAACTGAATTTACTGTTCAAGCTATTTTGATGGGTTGGCAGGTTAAGCTCATTTTCTATGTCTTTCCAATCAACTTGTGTGCCTTGTTATCCTGAATTGGTAGCATCACGTTTTGTATTTAAGCAGATGTCACTAAAAACATGCATTCTGATTTTAAATTTCTCGCTAAGTTTTACAACGGACACTAGATGCATCATTTATTTGGAAGTAACACAAATCAGTTCTAGATCAGTTCAGAGTTGGACCTAAAGTTCCCAAACAAATACGGCCATGTTCCAGTATTGAATGAACTGTTTAATGAAGTGAGTCTAGTACAAGACAAAGTCACAAGATAAAATTTTCGAATGGAATTCAAAAAACATTTATCCAAGAAACGGTGTCAAATAAAAATATTTTTCTTAAAATTGCAGATCTCATTGTGAGTTAATTTTTTGTCTTCTTGGAAAAACGCGTCGACTGAGAGACTATACTCCAACATTAACAATTACAGAAGTACCGAAAAATCGCAAAAATTAATATGTACACTGGAAGCTGTGATACATAAGTCTACCCAAATTTTATCGCAACCTGTAATAAAATATTCCATTTCCTAAAGGTCTATCCGCAAATTCTAAATACAATTTTATGTTCTCAAAAGTGCGACTGGTACAAACACAAACACAAACATGATGCGAGAATGATGATACAGGTGCAGCCCTATCCTATTTTTACCTATAAACTTGCCACATCGCCCAATTTGTCCATTCTTCATTTTTTTTGTATGAAAAATCAAGTTTATTATACAAAACATTCAAGAACTTACAAATAAAATGCTGCACAACGCCAAAAAAACCTTTTTAAACGGGCCCAAGAATGTTTAGAATTTAATGATGAACAATTTGAACAGTCAATATAAAGGCCGTTTGACACGATGCATTATTTTGTACAATATCAGAAGCGGATTTAAAATATTTCGGGCTCTAGGCAAAATATTTATTTCGGGCCCTTTATATATATCTATATATATAATACAGGTGGTGACCGTGATTCTCGAACATAGGGATTTAACATGTAAAATCATAATTTTGTAATTTCCCCGTTCCCTAATTATTTTCAGCAAGAAAGCTTCAAATAGAAGTTTTAGGACATAAAATTGTGCATCTAATCCAATAACCAAAATAAATTTTACATGCTTCGAAACGACACAAATTCGATCTGAAAATAACGAAATTATCGATAGCCATGAAATTGAAACAAAATGAACAAATGTTTGACATTTTATGTGTCAAAATAAATGACATAATAAATAAATAAATTATTTTGACAGATGAAACGTCAAACATTTGTTTAATTTTGTTTCAATTTCATGGCTATCGATAGTTTTGAGGCGATTTTCGTTATTTTCAGATCTAATTTGTGCCGTTACGAAGCATGCAAATTAAATTTTGTTTATTGAATTAGATGCAGAATTTTATTTCCTAAAACTTTTATTTGAGGCTGTCTTGCTTAAAATAATTATGGCAGCAGGAAATTATAAAATTTTGATTTTACATGCTAAATACCCATGTTCGATAGTCGCGGTCACCATCCTGTATTATATACATTATAAGGGAATAAAATTATATATTTCTATTATTTAAACTAAAAGTTCTCAATCCAGGCCCAAACATTTTTGGCCACTAGGCTATTGCCTCTTTAGCCTAGGCCAAAGTCCCTAGTTTTATATCACTGCTTTTAAATCTGTATTTATATCTGGTTTCACTTGTTTTATTTCTTCTTTTGTGAATTTTAAACTACAAAATGTCGTGGTCTCGCGATGATGTAAAGATTTTAATCGAAGAATACCAGAAATATCCATGTTTGTATTTGATTAAATCAATAGAATACAAAAATAAACATGCAAGATCACGGGCATTGGAATTTTTTTTGCCATAAAAAGAAAAAAAACCCAAAACAACTATTAACGACATCAAAATTAATTTCAATGCGTTGAAAACAAATTCAATTCTCAATTCGTTCCCACGCCACATTTTCTTCTTTATAATTCTTCTTTTATTGTCTATTGCTACTATTTGTATTATAGCCGACAACAATAATAATTATAAATTTCTTTCAATTTATTCCCGTCTAGCTCAGTGGTATGAAGTCGGCCTGTGGATCCTGAGGTCCCTGGTTCGATTCCCACAGGCGACAAATTTTTATAATTTGAAAAAGCTATCCCTGGGGCTCCTCCACCACTAACATGTTTGGGGGCCGTGATTTGACGACTGGTAACCGCACTTCACGTGCAAAATATATCACTTACCGAGATCTGCTTCAGCAGAGTGCCACACCCAGTAATGGGTAAAAGGCGTGATGATGATATATATTCCCGTCTATTTTATGTAATTTTTTTTAAATTATTTTTTGCTAGAGACCTCAAATCATTTCAAGTCACTGGTTGTGATACAGTTTGTGCGCAAGCGCTTAAGTAGAATTATATACAAAATTATGAAGCAATGGCATTCAGTACTACAGAAAACTGTTCAGAAAACTGTATCATTTTTATAAATAAGATTTAATATAATATTATGTACATAATTTGCAAACATGTCAAACGGTCTTAAGACACAATAACTAGTATTTAATTTTTTTAGTTTGTAATTAAATAAATGTAATCACAGAACAAATAATGATATCAAAACCGTCTCTTAAAATTTTATTTATTTTTGCATTCTTAGGCCCAAATTCACAGTCGTGACTCACCCGCACCTCATCCTCACCTCACACTCAAAGTCGAAGTAACCAAGGCCACTAACTCAAAAATTTGCATAATTTGAGTTAGTTACCTTAGTTACTTCGAATTTAAGTGTAAGGTGAGCATGAGGTGAGGATGAGTCACGACTATGAATTTGGCCCTTAGGGTCAAATTCATAGTCATGACTCACCCTCATCTCATTTTCATCTCAGACTTAAAATCGAAGTAACTAAGGCAACTAACTCAAATTGTGCAAATTCTTGAGTTAGTTGCATTAGTTACTTCTATTTTTAGAGGAAGGGGAGAATAAGATGAGAGTGAGAGACAACTGTGACTTTGGCCCTTAGACATAGTTAAAAGCAAACCTTTACTTGTTATACATTATTTTAAAGAGAAGTTCATTAAGAATCTTATACCACAAAAATATACAGTTTATCCCATTTGAAATAATAAACTTAATTATTTTTCCGGAAATTAGGTGACCGGTGGAAAAATGTTTCCATTAATTTATAGACCAAGTTCTGTTAGATATGTCTAATATTAAACAATTTTTTGTATCTTTAATATATCATCAGATGCAGAACAATGAAAAATCAACTATAAAAGTAAAATTAATATACATACATATTGGCGACGGCGAGTCTTTCACATTCACAAGATTTGACCCCCAAGTTGGAGGAACACGAGCCTCCATGTTGAATTCATCCACTTCTTTTTCAGGACAAGGATTCCTACAACAAAACAATGTTATTTTTACTAAATTTAAAAATATTTAACTATATAATTGTATACTCTGGAGCAATTGGAGCAACATCTTCCAATTCTTTTGAAGCTATAACAAAATATAGATAAAATAATAGTTAGCACACGAATAATGTATTTTGTTACGAGTATCATCCATTGATCCATTGGGTGATATTCGAGGTGCAGGGTCAGGTGGCACGCATAAAGCAGCAGCTTCATCAGGTGACACAAAACAACTGATGTCTGGAGACCGGTCTATTAAAAAATTTTCTTGGTTAGAATCATCTATGCTTTCTCCTATAAGAAAAAATGCTATTAGTCGATTAATTTAAATCAATACGTAGGAGCCAAGTGTTGAAACGGGTTCTAGCGGATCGATTATAGTTAATCAATGAAAGTTGATCAACAGAAAAATTTAACAAGAACTGTACAAATTTTTGTTCACTTATTTCTACTTCAAAATGATATTTTGCGAGTAGGTTGATTTAATAGCCGATTTGCAGGGAAGAACATGAAACAATTTTAGTGGGTATAACAGAAAAACCCAAAAGATTCTCATATATATTTTTTTAATTTGTGAATTAAAGAATGATCTATTTTATTCGGAAAATTCACAACCAATGGATAGCAGCACCATTAGCATCGATATAAGGAAAACATAACTATATAATTAAAGGTATTACACTAACCACTGGTACCTGTGTTATCACTCTTAAAATTGTATCCAGGTAATAAAGAGTTATTACATTGCATTTAGCAAAGTATTACAGACTCCAAAACTTACATTTATTAAAAACAATGAGAACGAGGGTGACAGCATTGATTCAAGCAAAGGGGGCTGCAATTTGCTTGTAATTTTTGACTGTACGAAATTATTTGTAACATAACACAACAGGTACGAATACATTTGGAACGTGTACAACATTTGTATTTATTTATTTATTTGTTACTCTGCACAACTAGAACATAATCCCAATTACAGTTTATAGTGGAATTTGAACCACTTGCACAATCGTATTTTTTGATATAATTTGAAGTCAGTGAGATTTGAACGAATGATCTCTTGCTTGTTAATTAAGGAAACGCAAGTTTTACCTCGCTTTTATCCACTGACCTATGAGTGCCCGTAAAGTTAAATGAGGAAATTTAAATCCAAATAACACATTTAGAAGAGGTGGGCAATATCGAAATATCAATATCGATATTCGATATCGTCAAAATTTTGATATTTAACGATATATTTTAAAAAATAAATAAATATATTATAATTCCTTTTTACCCATTACTGGGTATGGCATTCTGCTGAAACAGAACTCAGTAAGTGCATTGATTGTCGGCTGTAAGAATCGAACCCATGTTCTCAAATTCCTCGGATACCTTTAACCCCATACATTAGATTTCATCGGTAAGTAATTATTTATTAAGTAAATATAATTGAATTTAATTAGTAATTTAATAATATTGATATTTAGTATTTTTTCGTTTATATGTAATAAAAAAATGTTTGTTATTATGGATTTTCTTTCCCATTGAAATCATTAATATAATAAATATTTAAATTTTAAGTTAGCGAGCTCAAAATTTTCCCATATTAAACATGATTTCAATCGAAATGTCATCTACTACATTCTTAGCTGGACTAGAGTAGAACGGAGTTCCCCATTCCATTATTTTATTTTATTTTACTATTTTTCACTTCTTTCTCATTCCATAGAATTAAGTGAAGAATTAAAATCAGAATTCAAATACTAAACACACACAATGTTTCTTTATACATATAATAATATAGGTAATATTAATTAAAAATTATTTGTTAAGAGATAATTTACCCAGAGGAAATAGTGCTTTCTCGGAGTTATCCCACAACTGTAAGGGATCTTTTGAAAGTGCAAAATACGCTTGAACCCCAAAATTTGGAATATCTTGCTTGGCTACGTATTCTTTTAAGTTTGAAGAACATGCGGCGGAATATTCTGGCCATTCTTCGTGTCCGTCTCTCTCAAGGGCAGCTTTCAATATTTGTTTATCAACCTCAACAAAATTTTTCGCCACATCTTGAATCTAAAATGTTAATATTTATTTTTTGTATTATACAAAAATTTCATTAATTTTACATTTATTTCTTCTGGAAATTTTTGAAGGGGTTTAGTTTCATCGGGAATCGAAGCGAATGGTCCAAAAAGTTTACGTCTTTGTAAGACAAAAAGCAGTAATTTTAAATACTCCCCACGTAGGGCAGGATCTGTAGTATCATTTTTTAAATATCGTACCCATGCTGCTGCTTTTATTCGGTCTATAATTATTGTAGAAGGTAGTTGATTATTTATGAACGCATTTGTAATGTACTCACCACTAGTTTCTGGTAAATTTAAAACGAGAGGTTTTGCAATATTTAAGTAAAATTCAAATTCTTCATCTTCGCCCTCAGGATTTAGCATAATAACTGTTATTTACAAGTTGAAATTTCAAGTCTGAATAGATATAATATTACACAGATAATTTACAAATACACAAATGACTGTGTGACAAGGTCTATTAAATGTCATATTTGACATTTCATTAATTGTTTAAATTATTATATAGGATTCCATAAATTAGAACAATTTCAGTTTATCTTGCTAAACTCCAATAAAAAAATTAAAGAACGCGTAAGAATGTTATGAAACGGGATTCCGGTACACGTTCCTGTCATAAATTGTCGGTGTTAAAAAATAGATTGACTTGTGTTTTAATAAAATATAAAGTTTGCGAAATATTCATAAATAAATTTAAGGGCCTGTTTTTCAATCACCGGTCAATGTTTATATCTGTATTCCATTTGCCACTTGGTTCACTTAAATCAGTTCAGATAAATTCGACAACATGACTAAATGAACTGAATTAAGGTAGTACTAGCGTGAAAAACTGGCCAAAAATGTTACAATTTTTATCGAGATTACTTTTTCATTGGTTACGTCCAAATGGCCTAGCGCTAGCACTAGCGAATTTGTTGGTCTGAACTGTGCGCTAAGTAGGTACAGTTTTGCTCGAGCATTTAGCGAAAATATCGAAATTGGCGCTAGATTAAAAAACGCGAGAGTTGATAGCAGACATGATAGAAAATAACAATTTTATTTATATGAGAAATGTTGATGGTACTTTAAGTTTGAACGTAAATGGAATGGCAATTATAATTAATGCTAACAGCAAGTACATATTTATTTTATAATTGGATACTTTATGCATTCAATAAATAACATAACCTTATTATATAAATCGTGTTTTTTTTTTAGCTGGAGAATTATTTAACTGCATCGAATTAAAAGATAAAATTATTGAGGAACAAAATACGAGACATTCAAAATAAGACAATGTCAAATTTCGAAGGCTGTGATTATAGTATAAATAAATTATCTTATATAAGAAGCAATTTTGTTTCTTTGTAATGATGCAACTGTCCAATATCCGGTTCAGAGAATTAACTTATTAATATTTTTGTCCTTAAATCTATTACTGTAACCCAAATGTATTGGTTTGACACTTCATCAAGCGCTTCTAAAATTTGATGTTTTAGAACGTTCGAGTGTTTTGCAATAATGTAGCGCTAGCAGCTTTTAAATGTTACTTGTTTTGAACGCACCTATTGCTATGTAGATGCAATGTTTATATCTGTATTCCATTTGCCACTTGGTTCACTTAAATCAGTTCAGATAAATTCGACAACATGACTAAATGAACTGAATTAAGGTAGTACTAGCGTGAAAATTTTGTTTGCAGATTTGAATTAAATTTGGCGCACGTATACATTGATAATACGCATCCTGTTAAAATATGAAACACATTCATCGTCTGTGAACAAATATATTCGCTTGTAAAGTTAAGTTCTTATACACGGGGCTTATGGCGATCATCACTCAGAATCGCACATAGGTATTTGGTTTGTGTACCTCTAAAATTTTGCAGTTTCATTTGAAAAACTAATATGATGTTCTAGAACTATCCATGAATATTTTATCAGAAAGAGAAAATTTTTTATCGTTTAGTAATGGATATATATCCATGCAAAGTCTTGTTTTTAACGAAAAATTAAGAATCCCAATTTATAATGGAAACACCACACGGTGATACGGTATTTGAAAATTCACTAGACCAACAACCTGTTAACAATTCATGATATTCAAATCATAATAGGTATAAAACACATATTTTATTAAATTTTTATATTTTTTGAGCGTCAATTTCGCCACTCCACAACCGATGGCGCCACCGTAGCACTAGTACTACTTCAGACAAAACATAATGTTTTGTCTGAGAGTACTACCTTAAACGCAATTCAATTAAGTTGGCCATAACTAGAACTACCTTAAAAAAACTGCTGTCGGAACATGTATACAAACTAGTTGGCGTATCAGAGCGCTGGAGTTGTCAATACGTGAGTGGTTGTCGGGAGTTTTCTCTGAGTCCTTCGGTTTCCTCCCGCTCAGGTACATTGCACTATCAAACGTTAGAGACCTCCCGTATCATTTCAACCTAAATTCACTTAGAGGTGGCATCTCTCGACTAGTCGATGTACTCGTACATCGTAAACTCAGTGTTGCCAACCCTAGCGATATATATAGATAGATCTGCCGATATTTATTTATAAATAAATATATCATCACGTCTTCTACCCATTACTGGGTGTGGTACGCTGCCGAATCAGATCTCGGTAAGTGATATATTTTTGCGCGTGAAGTACGGTTACCAGCCATCAAATTACGGCTCTCAAAGATGTTAGTGGAGGGGGAGCCACAGGAGTAGTGGTGAAAACGTTTGTCGACAGGGGGAATCGAACCAGGGTTCTCAAGATCCACAGGCCGACACGATACCACTGTATCACCTACTCTATAATGATATATTTATTTATTATTAATCCATCATACACGTCTCTCAGGGTTGTCCAAATCTACCGACTTTTAAATAGAATTTACTGATATTTAGTGGTAAATTATAAGATACATTTTATATAAATTTACAATTCAAATGCATTTGATACAATTTTGATGAGCTTATTAGTACGTATGTATATAGTGTTATCATTTATTCTAAAAAATAATTCAATTATGAATTATAAAGTAATTGATCCAAGAATTATTTCACAAACACCAACTATCACACATTTATTGATGCAATTACATACTTTCGAAATTAAAGAATAAAAAAACAACATTCTTAATGGAAAAAATTGCGCAATTCGGAGTATATCAAGGAACATAATAATATTGAAGTATGTCGGTACTTAATAAAAAGTTAAGCACTGGAAATTACAAATAATTTTCTAATTTAAGTGATTTTATTTTATGTATTTTAACACTTCCGTATTCTTTTGTAGAGCGGATTTTTTATAAAATGAATCTTCTTAAAACCAAACAAAACTGATACACTTGTCGGTTTGTTATATAATAAAGGTTTTAAAAAAAATTAACCATGTTATGATTTCGATATTAAACAATCTATACTTGAAATAGATTGAAGAATGATATTCATATATTCAAATAAGGATATACTTCCTTAGTTTTATATATTATTTTTACAAGAATGTAATTCTGGTTGTGATATAACAAATAAAATATATATGTCTAAAATATAAACGTCTAACTAAATGTATTCAAATGACAGCCTTTCATCAATGAAATTTGTAGTTCTGGACGAGTCTGTCGATTTAAAACATGCCTATTGAATTAGGGCACTAAAATAAAGTCATTATAATTTACAATATACAACACTTTTTAACACATTGACTGCCACGATACTTTTTGAAAAAAATTACCCCGCCGGCACGCCATTTTTTTTCCAAAAATTATTCATAAGTTCAAAATAAGTAGTAGGAACCCATAAGTAATTTTTTTTTGTTCTTAGAAACGTAGATATTAATTTTTTTGTATGTCACTCATATGTGGTTGACGTGGCCCACCGTGTTATATTGTTTCTTGCAGAGCCATGTCGGCCATTTATGTGTGACGATATGTTAGGTTATGTTTCTCTTTTATTAGCTGTAAATTTGTCACAGTTGATACAGTTTTATTTGTAAAGTTGTCTTGCGAAAAGTGCAGTAGAAAATGGCTAAAAGAAAATATTTTAGCGACTTTGTATTATGCAAGAATAAAAAAACTTGAAGGAAGAACTGTTGCTAAAAAAAAGGGAAAAAAAGTATACACATATTGCTCGGATTGCAATCCCCTTTTATGTGTTTAGAGTGCTTTGGAAACCACCACAAATCTAATTAACTTTATTTTTGACGTATACTTTATGTTTTAAAGTTATATTTGTAACTATATTATAGTTTGAGAAAATGAATTACTAAAATAATTAAATTGTTGTTATTTCTCTTATTTTTTTAGCAGGGCCAAAACCATTATACCAAAAGTTTCGCCAGAGGCCACGCTTTAAAACAATACAGTAAAATAGCATAGAGTGTCCACCATATTTGTCCGACATGGCTTCAATTGAAATACAACGTGTCGCACATATATGGGTGACGGAGCGCACAGTGATCAAAGTGGTGTCGACCATATATGGTCGAAGTGGCAGTCAATGTGTTAAAAAGAATGAATACACAATTCAAAATAAATACATAAGCTCAAAATCTATATTAGCACTGCAATACAGGCTCCTCCAAAACTACAAATTTCATTGTGGTGATATTTTTGTTCCTTTCGTTTTATAAACAATCAAATTTAATCAAATTTACCGATTTCTACTAATAATTTTAGTTTTTTTCTACTGATATTTGATATACTTGGGTTGGCTACACTGCGTACACTAGTGTGCTTACACGAGATGGCTATTGGCAATGTTATCTAACTACTACAAATCACACTTACAAAACTTACGAAACTGTACAAACGGTTTCACGTTCACGCGAAGCGATGAATTATGCTGTTTACCCACGTCTTAATATAGATAACTTTATGTACACGAGTGTAATGCGGACTGTATTTACATAATACTGTTCATGTAATTTCTATAATTTTTATTTACGAGTATTTCACATTTTTTTCTTTTTAAAAGCTTAAAATAGATTGAATTACACCTGTTTTACAAAAAAAAATTGCATCAAAATTCGTGAGACAGGATCAGCTAAAATGTAGTTCCACCGCCAGTACAGTGGTGTAAATAGCGTTACGGAATTCGAATCCCATTCAAACTAAATATATATGAACTACCACACTACGGCAGAGTGTGTTCGGATTCTACTATAATTGGGATTAAGTTCCTGTTGTACAGAATAGAATAAATGAATAAAAAGTAAATAGAACAGTTTTAATTATGAAAAAAAAATTAATTGGATTTCTGGCTTAATTGTAGGACAATAAAAATAAAAATGTGCCGAAACGTGGCTGATTAAAATAAAAAATATTACAATTGTAATTTTTATTCTCCTACAATTAAGCTAGAATTTACACTTGTTTTATAAAAGATAAAAAATCGTGTAACAGGATAATGTATCGGAATCTGAAATCGAATAATTCATCAGATTTTAAATAATTTTTTTATAATTTCTACTAGCTTAACTGGGTCGAATGTTTTTTTTTTATAACATATCATTACTGAAAAGTTTCATGCGCTAAAAATATCTAATAAAAGTAATGAGAAATAATAGGTGTTTCAGTTATATTATAAGTCTCTGATATGGTTTAAATTGCTGATTTCTGGACTATTATTATTTACCTACGTACCTATATAATATCAAATAATATAAAAAATACTGATTGTTGATTTTTTATTTGTACTAATTACCTTGTAACATATAAATTTATATTAAATTCTATTAGACAACAAATTTTCCAAAACATTTTACATAGAATATTTTTTACTTTTAAAGATTCTTCGGGGACGAAAACTTCGCACGCGTTTCTGGTCGTGTTGTGGCAGTGAAGATGAAGGGTTCACCTCGTTTTTGGTATTTTTGTTTTTCGTTGGACTCGGGGCATAAAAAACTGTTTGTTCTAGATTTGGACAGTTGTACATATTCCAGAGAAAATATAGAAGTATTTGTCGCATCCATCTGCAAATAATAATCATAAATTTTATAAATAAATTATAATTTATTCTTCTTGGGTCTCTTAAAAAATACCAATAAACATGTAATGTTGTTCGCTGCTATGCTGCCTACATTATTCTAGAGCAAAATATTTCTAAATTATTTTAAAGAAAAATACTTCAAATGAAAATAATAGAAATGTTATTTCGTATCTTTTATTTGAAGCATTTTTTACAAAAATAATTTTTAAACATTTCATGGCAAAAAAGATTAAACCCACAATTGTCACATTCTGAAAGAAAGTCAATACTAGATATTTCCTAAATTTGTCTCACTCTATTAAATGAACTGAAATTACCCATGGCAGGAGCGCCCGCAGACTTTGTTTTCCACTGTAGACTGAAATAGGTAAATTAGAAACTATACAGGGTGTTCAATTTAGTTGTGCCACCATTGCTATCTCGAGAACTTAAGACTACTAGGTTGATTGAATAAGCAAAGAAATACCAGAGATTCTCAAAATACGTGAAGCTACTTTTTTATTTTAAGTGGAACCTATTTTTTATATGCTTATTCGATTAAGTATTTTTTTTCTGAAGTCAATAGTACCCTCACATTAAATTCTTTTTGACAAAAATGCATAATAAATTGACATTAATTTAATTAAAAAAGAAATCTTTGTACTATGACAATTCAAAATATTTTTGTTTGTTTGATTCATTATTATATGTCAATACGAGGTCTGTTAGAAAAGTATCCGACCTTATTTTTTTTGCGAAAATCTGATGGATTTGAATCAAGCGTGCTTGCATGAGCCGTATGCCTGAATTTTTATCCCGCCTGTCGATAGCGTCTGTTGCTGGCACGCAGCATTTGATTGAGGTAGTGTGTAGTGCTCTTGACGGCTTTTCATTGCAAGGAAAATGACGGAATGACTGAAGCAGCGTTACTGCATCAAATTTTGTCAGAAATTGGGCGACAGCTAGGTGGACACCATTCAAAAGATACAGACGGCTTTCGGTGACGATGCTATGGGTATCACATATATTAAGGGGCGGTACAACCGGTTTAAAGACGGCCGCACATCGGCAGAGAGCGAGTCACGGTCTGGTCGACCATCAACATGCCGAAATGACCAGGTCATTGTCAAAGTGAACGCTGTTGTGATACGGGACCGGCCTCCGTCGCCTACGTGATGCTGTGCGGCGCAAGAGACTGAAATTGTGGTCAACAGGAAATTGGAACCTCCATCACGATAATGCTCCAGCACATTCCTCGCACTTGATTCAGACCTTTTTGACGAAAAACCAGACTCCTGTGGTTCAACAGACTCCTTACTCCTGTTATGACTGCGACTTCTGGCTGTTACCCAAACTCAAGAGACCATTGAAAAGAACGCGATTTCAGACAAGAGAAGATATTATCGCTGCAACGACAGCCGAGCTAAACTCCATTCCGAAAGAGGCTTTCTCGGAATGCTTCCAACAATGGCGGCACCTCTGGGAGAAGTGTGTGGAGCCCCAAGGGGACTACTTTGAGGGTGATTAGGTTTCCAACGCTCCAGATATGCCTGTTTTTTTTCCCAGCCAAAAGTCGGATACTTTTCTAACAGATCTCGTATAACTATTTTGTGAAATAATAAATAAACAAATTTTATTAACCATTTATTTCTTTCATAGCACGCTGATTCCTATGCGATTTTAACTTTATAGTTGTTGAATTCAGAAAAAAATTATGAATCGAACACACAAATAAAAAAATAGGTTCTCATTTAAATTAAGAACGTTGCACTAAGTATTTTGAGAACCACTGGTAAAAAAAAGGTTTGTTAATAGTTTTGAAATAAAATAAATAAATAAATATATCATCACGCCTTCTACCCATTACTGGGTGTGGCACTCTGCTGATGCAGATCTCGGTAAGTGATATATTTTGCGCGTGAAGTGCGGTTACCAGTCGTCAAATCACGGCCCCCAAACATGTTAGTGGTGGAGGAGCCACAGGGATAGCTTTTTCAAATTATGAAAATTTGTCGCCTGTGGGAATCGAACCAGGGACCTCAGGATCCACAGGGCGACTTCATACCACTGAGCTAGCCATCCCATACAGAAATAAACTTACAAAATTACATTAATATGCATTTTTGCCAAAAAAAATGTTATGTGAGGGTATTAAATTTTATAGTCGTCGAATTCAGAAAAAAATACTGAATCGAACAAACAAATAAAAAAAATAGGTTCCCATTTAAAATAATAAAATTGCACCCCGTATTTTGAGAACTACTGGTCAAAAAAAATGAGAATAATTTTGTAATAGTCTTACAAAATGACATTTCTTTACTAATTCAACGAACCTTCTAGCTCTTATAGTTTTCGAGATACCAATGGTGGCACAACTAAATTGAAGACCCTTATAGAAATTATTAACCTTAAGTATTTTAATTAAAAAATTAGATAAAAACTAAACCATTGGTATCAAAGGCTGGTCTATCGACCCATTGGATTCTCCTCTGCGGGCACTCATGCCCATTAAATATTTACCCAATTCACTAGTTCTATATAACCATACTATAATCTCTCACCGCATGGAATATTGTTTTAATTAACTATCAGAGAAATTGAACAAACCATAAACTACTTATTTGTGTCTTTATCGAACAAGAGGCTCTCACTTGTAAATATTATCTCATACATGGATTGTATTCAACACATTGCAAAATAAATTGAACTTGAAGTATATAATATTATTTGAACACATAATTTTTAATAAGTCGGTACAAAATTTTATGAAATGATAATATTTTGATTTTAATCCAAAAAAATCATGTAATTTTAATTGCTATAAAAATCATACACAGACACACCATATTAAACACGCATTCCAACAAATGTTGATACATTCATGTTTGAAGCAAAGGTACCAGGACCAGCCAATATCTTGCAACTCAAACACTTTCCTTTTGATTTCCCGGTAAATTCATCCATCGCTATAAAACGTACAATCCAATAATATAAAATAATTAATTTCGTTCAGTCTCATTCATTCGAAACATTGTAGTCAGTTTCCAAATCATTCTTCTAATTTACAATATTGATACTTCACATATCATCACTTAATAATTCATTATTTTACTCTTCAGATTTATCCAATAAAACAACATAATCTACATAAGCTAACGCAGACAATATACTACCACTTATATACACACCATCAACTTCATTCAGCATCTTTCTAAATAATACTTTCATACACAAAATAAACTGACTCAAAATCACCCAGTCTACCATCAACTCTCACCTTAACCTCGTTACTTCATTCAATGCATTAATCACTCGTAACAAATAACCATTTATACCGCAATGAGTGAAACGAATTCAAGAAAATTTCTATGTAAGACGTAATTAATCGTTTATGAGTTTGGGTTTGAGATTATGTAGTCAAATAGCAGAGTATTAAAAAAATCATATACCGGATTACCGATTCCGTTAAATTTGAATCTTCGGCTTCAGTAGAACTATTTTCACCTTCTGTCTTATCCTTCATCGATTCACGTGACTTATCCATGTTAACAGTTGCCGTTTGAGTTTCTTTATTACTTAAATTTATATTTTTTTCTGTAAAATCCAATTCCAGTGTTTGAGTACTTTTACTGAAACAATCTTTTAATTGTAATTTAAGACTATTAGCTTCGATTTTATCTGTGTCCGAAGTTTGAGATGAAACAGTGCAAGTATTATTATAAAGTGGCATATTATTTGATTGCAAATCATATATGGTGGATACTTCTGATTCATTGTCACTTATTTTCTTACTTTCTGTTTTGTCACAAACACTATAATCATGTTTCACAGGTTCAACAAATGAATGAGAATATTCTGGTGTGGTCTTAATTTTCTGTGGTGTTTCTTGATAAGCAATCTTAGTATTTATTTTATTGTCATCATAATAGCATTTATGTCTCTTCTCTGGTTGAGAAATAACTGTGGGTGTATATTGTGAATAATAATCCGAATTTTTATCTGTCTTTGTATTTCGATTTTTACCAGAAGTTTCCGGAACATAATCACCGTAATACAGTTCTTCATTACGTACAAATAAATTTTCATAATTTGCCTTTCTGTCAGGTTCATAATATGCCATATTTTGGTTGTCATCATATTCATACAAATCTTCTTCTCTAATATAATCTCCGGATTCACCATCAATTTGTGTATAATATCTTGATAACTTTTCTTCGCATACAGGTTTTGGATATTTCAAATAAATCACAGATGAGTGATGCTGATGGTGATCTCCAGAGACAGTCTTTTGTGTTGGTTCAGGCAAATAATAATTCGAATAAGCTTTTGAATACATGTAATGATCACTCACACCTCCATGTTTATAAAATGTTTCATCTGATGATAATTCATGCTTAGTAGGAATAGGAATGTAATATGTTCTAACATTTGCTTTATGTTCCGGTTTAGTTATATTATGTCGATGATTTATTCTTCTACTCGGACCAGTTGGTATAAAATCGTAGGGATACATTTTCCTAGACTGATGATCTACTGGTACATATTTGACTTGCTGATTATGTGTTGAATAATTTTTGTTCCGAAGATACTCGTCAAGAACTGCTTTTGTTCTACTCATCTTGAATATAAAACAAGATTTTTATAATAATTATTTTATTATAGTCCACAACAAATTTCCTTTTGGGTTATATTTATTTTTGAAATTAAAGTTTAAAAAACCAAAATAATAAATTTACATCTGTCAATTTTTTTAAATGTCTGTTTACAATCACAGATCTCTAGAATGTACTATTTATCTTTTCTTTTGTTAATTATTATTTTAGTCTTAATAATATCGTGTATAATTTAAAATTTTGTTATCAATTAATACGACTTAATTTTTAAATCTAACCGCCAAAAATTTTGAAACGTTTTAAAGCCGAATGGCTCCATCGGTAACTAGTTTTATTATATGTTACAAGATAGCGCCACATACTACGTTCATGAAACTTAAATAATATTTTTTTTTATGTAATGTCAGTAATATTAACTATTATAAATACTGAGAACGTACATTTATTTGCTTTCTAATTTGTAAAATATAATGACAATTTTATATGAAAATAAAAAAGCAATACTTTCGTTTGATTGGCTATTAGCGCCAGTCATTTGTTGATTTGCCGCACAGTGGCGCAGTCATAGTACTCATGGCGAAAGAGTGAATACCTAATTTCTTTTTGTTGCTGTTGACAATGTTATTTTCTTGTTATATAGTTGATTATATTGTGCTAATTAGTTAAATTATTAACAGTATTTAATTTTGCATAATGTTTTAGTGTTAAAATGCGTTTTGTTTGTGTGAGTGAACGGATAACTTTATTCAAGTTGGAATTACTCTGCAGTCTATTAGGATCATTTGAGGTAAATTACTTTAAAAAGTAACAAAATATTTGTTTATTTCTTTATTTTTATTGTTATATTGGATACTTATATTTGTTTTACTATTATTATGATATTATTTACAAAAATCTTTGTTAGAATTCAAAAGACAACAAAAATTTTATAAAGGTAAGGTTAGGCAAAGGGTCATAACGTTTTGTGTCTAGAACACAAAATAAATTATTTTCTATTATTATTTTATATATTTGTACGCATTTGTGTATAGTTTGGTACTACAAATTTAAATCTCAGTAGAACACATTTATGGCATGACTAAAATATAATTCGTTTTCGAATAGCATTAAATAAAGTAAAGTTTATAAATTCATTGATTTGAAACATAAATCTAGTTAAATCTTAAAAGTAGTTTAAATGAATGATGTATAAAAATTATGTATTGCCTGTTGATCGAACAGTTTTGTAAACATGAATACCTGCATGAATCGCAATATAATTATATCTTTGCACTGAAAATATCAAAAATTGTTCTATAAAACTATAAAATACTTATTTGTTTCTTTTACTGAATACTGTTGTTAATTTTTATTTCAAAATTAATTTCTAGTTTATATCATTAGATAATAAGTATAAAATTCCTAAAATAGGTAATACAAACACCTATGAAATGTAAAGAATAGCATTGTATATTGAATGATAACGGTAAATTCCTCATAGAGAAGCCGGATAATTATAAGAAAACATTTTCGTTTTATTATAATCAGAGGCGAAGGGCTGACCGAGGCAACCAACATCTGGCCATACCGACACTGTATTATCCAAATCTCCGACAGACAGTTGCCCCTTTTTCCTGGAAACGTCCAATACTTTTGGTCTTCGCTCATATACTTTATTATAGGGATGATTCCGCCTCTTGCTACACGTATACCAGTGACCCTCAAACATATTTTAAAATATTTTTTTGTTGAATATTGACAGGTAGAATTAAAAGCGCTTTTTTATCTAATTTTTTATATTGTTACAAAATGTTGTTTCAATCTACAGATACAACGATACAAGAATACATAACAACCTTAAGGTCGGTTTAGTATATATCTCTGGTCATCAAATAATTTGAATTGTTATCAGGCCATATTAGATAAAAGAATAAAATTAAATCAAAATTTCAGTCCGTATTGTAATTTAAATGCGATTTAAAATTTATCTGACAGGTAATATCTGAATGTAGAAAGTCAAACTCTGGATTAGAAGATAACCTATTTTGTAAGATTTTAATTTTTTATTTGAGTTAATTTAACATTTATCACGAATTGCGTACATATTCTATTCTATAATTATTAAAGTATTATTCATATTAATTATTGCAGATTTATAAAGCAAAAGATGTGAAGTAATTCATAAAATTCCTATAGTTTAAATAAAGATATTGATTGGTTATTAAGAAAGATGTATAAAATAAGGTAATTTTTAATTAATTGATATAGATATTATTTATGTGCCAACATAGTGAACGCTCATGTCCCAGATTTAAAAAGTTTTCAATTCACTGTAGTATTGACCACAAGTACGAGAAAGCGGCCGTTGTAGTCGGCTGTGCAGTCGCTATTACCGAAACGGCTGCAGCATTCAACGCTTGCTAGAGCTGCAGGCCAGGGCCAGGGCCAGGTAGGGCAGCGCGGTCACGGGATTCCTGTAAACGAATTAGAGACCGCGCCGAACACCAAGCAAGCGTCGATAGTTTCAAACTCCGTACAGGGACTGACCATCACGCGAGCTGTAGCGTGAAGTAGACCAGAATGTCGGTTAGCTGTTTATTTGATATTGTTGCTTTACGTTATAAAAGATGCTCCCGAATTTTAAACTTGATGTCACATTTTAATGATTCTGTTCAATTTTAATAATTCTGTTCGATTTTTATTACTATCACTGCAGTTATTATTATTATTATTTTAAGTGGAGAAGATAGCACACAATTGATTTTGTTCTCTAGGTTAAAATCGCGACCATGTTTCAACACGATATGTATATCTCAAATTTTCTATTCATCTCTTTCGTTTAACAATTTATTTATGTAAAATATGTAATAGTTTGTTATAATCATAGGTACTGTACTTCATTTTATGATGTTGGGTTTAAAATATTTAACGAGTACCTTAACTAATGACGAAGGTCCAAATTCATCTAAAGGTGTAAAGTATCAATTATCGATTCAGTCGTAATTTTCTGTCAAATAACAAAAATATAAACATGATTTGGTATTCATAAAATAATAATAATATATTTCTAAGGTTATATAAATAATGGTAATTTATAAATTGGTAAAATGCCCGTCATATGACCGGTCATATATGAAATTTTTAAATAATTGAAAAATCATCACATATCAATGCCATATCATTTGTACATTGTTTTATACCAAAAACGTACAGAAAAATATTCTTTCAAAGTCGCAAGATTCATGGGAAATTAGGTATGATTTTTCGTAATGAAGTTAAATTTAATTGTAAAAGTAAACATTGATATTGTATGCATTAAATTTTTACATAGATAACTCAAAAAAATTATAAATATTGATTCTCAAAAACACATAAACAAATAAAATAATTTCGTATTTGAACATAAATATGGTTACTAGAGTAACTATTATTTTTTGTACTGTACTATTATTTCGCGCGAAATTTTAAAACGGTAATATGCTTGGTCATTTATATTTCTTACCTGACCGTACCAATCCTATATATCAGTAGGATTTCTTATTTAACAATTATTTATTGAAAAAAAATTATTATAATCTATATAAATAAATAATTATTAATTGTTAATAAAAATGCATATAAATTTACAAAAAAAAACACGTGATTAAAAACGGAGTGTGACATCACATCGCATTCATTGT
Source organism: Pterostichus madidus (assembly GCA_911728475.2). NCBI lineage: Eukaryota > Metazoa > Arthropoda > Insecta > Coleoptera > Carabidae > Pterostichus > Pterostichus madidus. The sequence continues at coordinate 17,106,335 of OU452303.1, forward strand.
CGGTAACTAATATTATGATTTTAAACAAACAAGTATTAAATCGTTTTCTTGAAAAATTACTTGACATTGTTGTTAATAACCGTAAAAATGTTAGTTCAGAATATTAAAAATTATTTATGAACACAATCATGCATAATGCATACATGCAAAAAATTCGGAAAGAAATAATCCGGCCAAGAAATTCGTTAGTATTCCATTTGATCGAATTAAAAGAAATTTGTTGTTTGAAGCAGTGGATAGAACTTCTACTTACTCTAATAAATCTAATCTTGGTTTGTTAAATTACAGACATTTGATTTTGTCAAAATAATCCCCCCTATTCTAAAACTATATCATTATCATTAAAGTAAGAGATTGTGTAGTCGGTTCTTGGTGGAACATTTTATAATAATAAAATTAGAAATATGAACACTTGATTTGTCCACAAATATAATATTTATTAAATATACTACGATCGTTTCGACTTTGCAGTCCTCATCTGATGATGACTGCAAAGTCGAAACGATCGTAGTATATTTAATAAATATTATATTTGTGGACAAATCAAGTGTTTTTATTTCTAATTTTATTATATCATTATCTGTTAATGATCGATAAGTTAATGACAATTTTGGTATTCTGAGACCAGAATAATTTACCCCTACATTTTATGTTATGTTTATAAATTTTAATTACATAAGTTGCTGTTATTATAAAAAAAAATATAATAACAGGTCAATGACAATTTTGTAAAAAATCAAGTTTAATTTTTTTTTCATACTGGCAGTTTTTTACGAGAGAAATGTATAAAAGTGAAATAGAAGTAAAAGGATAAATTATTTTGGTTACAGAATGCCGAAATGATGGTAATCTGGAGATTAATCATAAAAAATAAAGGTTGTCATTAACTTATCGATCATTAACAGATAATGATCGAGTTACAGAATAGGGGGGAATGACAATTTGCTACTGTAAATCAATGTTCTATTTACACACTCACAGAATTCCTTAACAAAAATAACCATAGTTTTTTTTTTAATTTTTACTTTCCGGATCAAATTGCATATTGCAATTGGAATTGTGTTCCCGTTGTGTAGAGTAATATCGGTATTACTCGGTAATACATGTATTTCTACTCAAATTTATAGCATATATTTTACATCAAATATTCGATCATAATATTTTTAATATATTTGTACAAATTTGCTTTAATTTTTTATATGGGTAGGAAGTGTTTCATGTTCGAATTAAGCATATTTCACTGTTGATAAAGGTTTTTATGTACGTTAGTCCTCATTATTATATTTAATAAAACCTAACAAAACAGCGAAAACATCATGCAACAAAATCTAGAAGTAAATATAAACAAACAAAATCACATGATGTTTTTTGGCACACTGGCAATTGCAGATAAATTGGCAGTTTTTCAATCACCGGTTTATCTCGATTAACGTTAATCATGATTAAATAATAATAGAAACCATAGTTTCCATTATTATATAATCATGATTACCATTAATCGGTGATTGAAAAACTGGCCCTTAGGGTATAGTAAACAGTGTAGAATTTTCATATCTTTCAAAATGAAGTCCCTAGAGAAACACAAAATTTAAAGTAAATGTCCTTGATATTTGCAATATATTCTGATTGAGAATTCTGTGTCAAGTCCGCATTGAACAAAACGATTCTGTAAGCATATTATCGTGTAAAGTATGAGAATTGTATTGTTCAGTGCAAAGTTGTAGAAATACATGAAACCTATTACCGTGTAATACCCGCATAACAAATAAAATAAAATAAAACCGGCACGAATATGATAGTATGAACATTGAATTTTATAGCAACAAGCAGATCTCTACGGAAATTCAGTCACATGTGGTATTCGCCATGATAATTGATCAACCAAAGTAAAAAAGTGATCCAATTATTAATTATAATGTTCATTCATAATTTTCTTAAATTATATTTCTGTTTCTGGGGCAATGGCTCAGTGGTATCAAGTCGGCATGTGGATCCTAAGAACCCTGGTTCGATCCGCACAGCCGACAAAACATTTGACCAATTTAAAATTATCCCTGTGGCTCCCCCACCACTAACATCTTTGAGGGCCGTGATTTGACGGCTGGTAATCGCACTTCACGCGCATAAATATATCAGTTACCGAGATCTGCTTCGGCAGAGTGCCACACCCAGTAGTGGGTAAAAAGGCGTGATGATATATTTTATTTATATTTCTGTTTCTTTTCGATTCTGACGTCATTCATTTGATTCTCACACAACGACTTTACTTACACACATACTTTTATGGAGTAGGTGGCTCAGTGTATCGAATCGGCCTGTGGATTTGGGAACCCGGGTTCGATTTCCACAGCCGACAAACAATTTTCATTATATTAAAACTATCTCTGTGGCTTCTAATCCACTAACCTCCTTGGGGGCCGAGATTTGACATGTGGTAATCGCACTTCACGTGCAAAATATATCACCGAGATCTGCTACGGCAAAGTGTCACACCCAGTAATGGGTAAAGACCGTGATGATATATTTATTTATTTTTTATTTATACTTCTACATACATACATATCTTCACGTTATATCCCAACAAATGGGGTAGCACGAACCCTAAAATCACTTATAAAACATTTACTCATTACATTCATCAAATAATCAGCCCTCGTCAAACATTATCATCTAAACACACCACCCTCACTTTAACCACATTCATATATCACTCCATATAAACTCATTTATTTATTACACTCGAAATCATTTATCACACAGCAAACTTTCAATCACATCTATCCAATCATTCCTATACACTTATCATTCATCTTCTGTCTTCGACGTACATAAAATATGCATAAAACATCTCAAATTACTCACGCTTACTCCTAACAACGAATTTAATAACGAATCTACAAAGATTAGCAGAGTTGAAAGCGATAGCCTGCACTTCTACAATTTCAATATATGCCAAACGTCAGGACCAATTTAATTTAACATTATTTAGTTGTCAACAATCGTAGTGAAGGTGAGATATGTGCTTACTCTGAACAATTTATTTGAATAAAATCGAACTATGTATACTAATTGTATATACATTTTAGATAAAAACATAGAACTTTAATTTATTAGAATTTGTTTATTCGAAACCTGTTTCCATGGTTAACTTTATATAAAAATCTCCCTATATAAACCACGTGTTGTTAAACATCAGGTAAACGCAGTAAACTTAAACAAACATGATTTTGTCCGTCAGATATATCGTTCAAATGAGTGACGTATTTAATTAATTTGTCGTTCATGAACTAGAACTTATAATCAACAGACATGTTCAAAACTACAAACTTCATTGTAAAAAGCGTTGTCATTTAAATATGTACATTTAGTTTGAAGTCTATATAGCAGTCGTATTTGATTTAAACATGTGAACTCTCACATATGAAGTGATTGTTCTATTCACGAAACCACGACTGTCCGTTATTTAAATGCATCGTTATGTAATCAATAGTGATCGTGCCATGATTTTCTTCATTGGAAATAACGGCGTTTTATTTCTTTTATGGGGTGGCTAGCTCAGTGGTATGAAGTCGGCCTGTGGATCCTGAGAACCCAGGTTCGATTCCCACAGGCGACAAATAAATTTCATAATTTCAAAAACTACCCCTGTGGCTCCTTCACCACTAACATCTTTGGAGGCCGTGATTTAACGACTGGTAACCGCACTTCACGCGCAAAATATATCACTTACCGAGATCTGCTTCGGCAGAGTGCCACACCCAGTAATGGGTAGAAGGCGTGATGATATATTTATTTATTTATTTTATTTACTTTTTTTATATGACACAAAAATAATTCAAATTTAAGTAAAATATTCGTATTCAAACAAATGTATTGTATGTTTACAAAATTTCAATCTACTGCATAGATCATTTGCGGTTTTTCTAAAGGAAAGGTCTACGTTCAGCCAAGTTTTATTCGTTCATTTTAAGTGAAACACAAATCATAAAGATCCATACTTTGAGCGGAATTCGAATTTACATCGGTATGCAGTAGTCAAACAGCCGCTACCTTAACCACTGAACTACTCGTATATGCCATTGCCGGCCGGACAAAATTCGTATGATATTTACAGTTACTTTAAAATGCACTTTTATTTCAATTTATCTAAACGAAGAAACATTTGTATATACTTTCACAGTACATAACATTAGTGGGCAATTGATGATAAAGATATGTTATTTAAGACTAGAAAATGATTGTTATGTATACGACAAATTTAAAACAATTTCTATTTCGACCTACACAATTGTAAACCAATAGTATATATTGTACAATAAAGTATGAAATGGACATTACATGCAAGTTCTAAACTATTTTTTTTCTACGACCACGATATTGTAGCCCCATTAATTTACATTTTAATAATAAAGATGTCCCGATTTCACTGTTCCAGTACGACATTTCGAAGTATGTCTCGTAGCAATAAAACAAAAATAAAATCATTATTTTTCATTACTACGAAAAGTTTCATAAAAATGAAAAGTGACAACGAGGAAATTTTAATTTGAATCCCCTGATATTATAGAAGCTGCGAAAATTACGTCTCTAGATTTACAATAGAAAAATTCCAAGAAAAAAATATGAGGTAGCAATACATTTTTTATAGATTGGTGACACATCATTTTCCGAAAATGTTGTTATGGTTTATTTTGGTCAAATATCGAAACAATACAACTCTTCTACATTATGGACACAGTATTCCATGATAAATCGAAGAATCACAAAAAAAATAAACCACATGTAGCTAACAAAATTCGTAATTTAATTGATAAATACACTGACGACATCAACGAATTTTAACCTTCAACGTCACCTAAAATATATTTTAATAATTGTACCAATATTACATTCAATATTACTTATAATAAATATAAAATTCAATAAATTTTTACCTGTTAATAATATCATATTAAAATAAAATAACAAAATAAACTATTTGATTTTCAATTTATTATTATATTGACAGCTGAGAACTAACTCGATAATAGCACCATCAATTGAGCGCGCAGCTTTAAATTTTAAATTTAAAACAATTCATTTTTGACAGAACTGTTAGTATGAATTCACAAAAATATTATCAGAATTTATAAAATTTTAATGATAGACCGTATTCCATTTGCCATTTGGATCAGATCTAACTTACTTTTACTGAACCAGATCACTTATTTATTTCGCTTGAATACTTCGCTGACTTTATTTCCAGTACTGTAATTACAGATTCTAATTTACTTTGAAGTAATTCACTCCAATAAGTGCATCAGTATACTTAATTCAGTTCATTTAGTCATGTGTCGAATTTATCTGAACTGATTTAAATGAACCAAGTGGCAAATGGAATACTGCTACGGCTGATATTACATGAAAACGATGTTTTACGGCGTTGCTATGGTTTGTTTGTTGATTGCTTACACATTGTTCTAGGTTATTTAAAAATATTTCACTCTATTCTTCAAAATCGTCTAGATTGGAAAATTGGAATACTACACTGAGTGATTCTTCTTTATCATATACACCTCCAGAGATAATTGTTCAATCTATTCTTGACAATGACAATGCTGCTGATACTTCTAAAACCTCCGAAATTGTCAATAATATTACTGTTAATAATATGAACAGGTACAGAAGAAATCAATATTTCTTTAGATAGTATTACAGTTTCCACTTCAAATTATGTCAATATAACTGTAATAACGTATTATTAATATACACAAACAGTCAATATTATGTATTTCACTTACTATTTAAATAAAACCATTTATCGATATATTTGACTTCGTTCGATTATTTTTATTAATTATTAATTAATGATATATTTGAGTTCTTGTCTGTTCAATGTGATGTGTACAGATTAGATATATTGCAGTTTAAGGTTATGTTTATAAACGTCAAAATATATCACTGCTTATTTCTTCTTCTTCCAAAATCGTATGTACCTAAAATATGAAATTCCGTGCTTGGCGCGAAATTTAAATCGCTCTCACTTATATATTCTTTTGACAAATTACTTTCCGCATTAGTGTTTCTTTGATTACCGCAACGCACTTCGTCTGCATTTGTCTACTTTCCATACATAACCAAGGCAATAATAGTTACGTAATAACAAAGAAATCGCACAGTTGTAGAAAAAATACTTTATTGTAGCATATTTTATAAATACGTTCCCTACATTTGATCCATTTTTACTAAAGCTCTAGTTTTTGTGTTATTCTAGATATAATTTTTTTATTTATTTGTTACTCTGCACAACAGGAAGTAAATCCCAATTACAGTACAGGGGGCCTACAGCTTATAGTGGAATCCGAACCACTCAGACATAATCGTATTTTTTTGGATATAAGTAGAAGTCAGTGAGATTTGAACGCACGACCTCTTGCTTGCTAATTAAGAAATGCAAGTTTTACCTCGCTTTTATCCTCTGAGCTATGATTTTGTAAGTTTTTGTACGGCAGCTTGACAGTTCACACGATCACGATATTCACATTAATACTAGTATTGCTAACAGAACGCGACGAAAATAATTGTATAACATTAAATTATATAGAGTTGGACAAAGCAATTTACAACCCTGAGATGAGTGTTTTTGAAGGTAGCTACTATTGTCGGTACATTCTTTGTCAAAAGTCAATAAAGCGGTATATATAGAAACATTAAAGTTCCATTTTTAATGATTACATATTTGAGAGAAAAAAATTGATTTAATTTTAATCAGTCGATAAGTATCCAGGCCGAAGAAGAAAATTTGTATATCTTTAAAATACGTTAAATGTTAGGCGTCACTAATACGGTTTCTTTGGGCCCTATAAAATCTGATATCGACTTAATAATATAATTATGTATTTATTTGCAACTTTGAAATATTTGAACTTAATCTCAATTACAATACATGGGAACCTACAGCTTATAATGGAATTCGAACTCGCCTCTGTTATAAGGTTTTAACTTTTTGTTATTGTGATACAAAAGTTGTATCCATTGTATTTCAGTTGCCCTTGAATGACATGTGTTTCATTCATATTTTTGCTAAATACGGATTCTAGATCATAAATGAAAAAGAAACCACCTATACTTTGTTACAATATTTTTCATGTCGAATGCATTTAACTTGTTTATGTATGTATCATCAACTGCGGCCATCACACCAGGATTAGACGTTTACGTGTCGTGTTTGTGAATACAAGTTTGTTTGAGAGTCGTGTTCTCGGCTCGAATTTGATATTTTGTTATTTGTTGACAGTGCTAAATGAGATGTTTGAGTTTTTGAGTGGTTCGTATTTCACAAAATATTTGGAAATACTCGAAGTTCAGTTTTGTTACAAGATTTTTCAAAGTAGATATTAATTGTTGTTTTTTTTTATTAATTTTTTTTTAATAATGTGCACGAGTTTCAAATTTTTATATATCTGTTATATTTGTCCAGTCATTCATTTATAAAAAATTCGTGATATGACCCAAGATACACTAAGAACCAGGGTTATTCATATTTTATCCACCCAGAAAAACCCACCTAAAAGAACCCAAATGAACCCATTAAAAACCCCATTTGGTTAAATGGTTGAAAATTCAGCCAGGGTGAATTTTCAGATAGTCAAAAGTCGAAACATAAATATCTTTTATTTATTTTACAATGTAATAATACGTAATCTTTTTACAAAATAAAACGTTTAACTTAAATTATCATTTATTACATCATATCGTAGTATCACATTGCATTACTTTGACAAATGTCAATATCAAACTAGTATAAGACTAAATATTATTTGTATTATATTATAGGCAGTATTACAAAAACTGATTGATTTCCAATCTTTTTACCGGAAAATTTGAAATATAGATATAAATTAAATAAGTATGACAATAACATGATAGAACGTATTATGTTTTTAATTCACAATATAATAAATATATTATTTTTGCAATTATTACATAATAGTACATAAATGTTCTTTTACAGGCAGATTCATAAAGCGGGTTAGTGCTAATACCATTTTTTATTTCGTTTTAACTCTCTATTGAATGCATGAAAATAAGTTTCTTTTAACTTAGGTTAAAAAGAATGTTAATTAGCATCAAATTTAATTCATTTTATGAAACTGCTTTAATTTGAAACAGATTTATAAATAATATCGAAACGGTGTTAGCGCTAATCCGTTTTTTGAATCTGCCTGTTAATGTTTAGTAGTATACAATATACATTTTGAACATTATATATAAAATTAATGTAGAATTAAATAACTTGAATTAAAAAGTGTATTTGTCAATATTGCCCAAATAAACCCAAAAAAAATCCAGTGGGTCGAGTTTTTTAAGTTAAAGTTTTAATTGTCCAGCAATAAGTAACTAACATAATGACAATCTTCATTGTTGATGTTGAGTTTTAAAATCGCAATTTAAGATATGAATATATTGTTTATTGTACTACAACGGGGGAACAATCTTTATATTTTTGTTTTTGGCCACAGGACGTAATAAATGATAGACATGGATTTTTGAAAGTTTTGTCGGCGGCAATAAATTTAAAAAAAAAACGTTTTTTTGTGATAATTTTTTAATTATGCAAGTTTTAATATTTTCTTCAATAAATTTAATATTAGAACTCAGGCACTGTAATAATGAGAGATGAGAGCACACACTGTTTCTAGACGATTTTGTCCAAGCAGAGTCGTGAAAACATAATTATTGTCAAATGCTCATGAGAAAACATCTAATTTATGTAAAATTCGGAAATTCTTCAGGTTTATTTGTTGGCTGATACACAATACATAACAAATATATAAATGTTCTTTGAAATACGAGTTTGTATGGCTTAACAATACTTGATACATTCATTGATTTTTCAGGTATCCTTGTTTGTTCACATAATATGTTCGAGTTTACATAACATTGATTCTGCAAAGACGATCTCTTTGAAGTCTACCTACTATTGTCTAGAAGATCACAGTCTTTGAAAGTCTATTTTCTAAAAAACAATCTCTTTTATCTTAATAAAACCGTATCGATAAGAAATGAAAACAGAGAAGTCATCTATCTATGTGTGCAGTGAAACAAAACTTTGACTGTCCGTATAAACATGGCTTTCGCTTGTGATTAGTGCTGATATTTTCGTAGATTCCATGTTTTTGCAACTTCAAAGAAGAAAATTAAAGTTCAAACAGTAATAATAGTGTATGCCTGAGGATAGAATTTATCCTTACCTTCTAATTATTTCAAGCCTTCCGACAATACGTTATTATTTTAATACACGCCGTCTCTATATATACTAACTTCTCATGTCAAATTACACACTGTTGTTATTTTTAAACGTTCCACTGTTTTTACTCGTCTAATTACAAGTGAGATCATTTTACATTATTTTAATGTCAAAATTAATTGTGCTGTCATTAATAGACTCATTTTGGATCATCATTTCATTAACTCACAATTTTTAATAGCAAGTTTGAGAACTTTTGGATAAGGAACAATTATTTAGATAACGGCTGTTGTCTAAATCCATTTGATGCATCGAAAGCCGAAATGTCAAAATTAATTGTTTTGATTGTAATCCACATTCTTTATAATTATCATTAAAGAAATTTTAGCGCCGAAAGTATATTTACTGAAGTAATCTTAATCGGTATTGACTCGCTTGATATGTTGAAAAATTCGCCGGAAAAGTAAAAAGTGCGCAATCGTGATATCCGCCGATGAAACAAGCCGACAATCAACGAACAAGTGACAGTCGAATGTAAACAAAAAACAAGCGATGTCCGTGATTCAAGTGTCACACGTGCTCTGCTTGCCTCTGTGCTGTACTGTCAACGTCAAGTGTGCCATGAATGAAAAATAATTGCTACGTAATCTAAAAGTTGTTTTACGCATTCAACAGCCGTATCTTACAAATAACTCTAGGTTTTCTTGTTCTAATTTTGTTTTATGAGTTCATGCAGTTTAAAAATATTACACTGTAGACAGTTTTCAATAAAAACTAACGGCTTATTGTTAAATTTAACTTGAAATTTAATAGCTTCTGCGAAATTTTATTTATTTTTGTCTTATTCATTAGTTATATTTATATGATTAAATATGTATTTAATTTTTTTTTGCTGTTGTGGCAAATAGTTTCTAGTATTTCCTTTTTGAAAAATTGTGAAAGAAGTCATATTCATGCATGATGATAAAAAGGTCAAATTAAACTGATAATTTTTTGCAGGGGTGTAGTCATAATTTTCTATGAATGAGTGTATTTTAATTTGATATTTGATGTTTATGGCAATAAAATTATTTTTATCGTGTTACAATTTGTAAGTTTAAACCCAGATAGGAATTATTTTATACTATAAAATAAAATAAAGTTTTATCTTAATTAAACGAAGTTTAATTATACCAATATAATAAAAACTATTTTCAATTATTAAAAAAGTTTCTTGAAAGAAGTAATTTTTATTAACATATTTATCTAAATTTGTGCTACAAGTGTACCACTTTAATAGTAATAAATACAAACTTATTCATAAAAAGAATTAACATTTTTATCTGGATAGGAATGACTGATATTAGAACTGAATAAATCACGTGACATGATTATAATTGAATTTAATGTTATGTAACTGCAAATTTCATTAAATTTTATTTGTCTTTGTCGCTACTATGTAAGTGGTGCTATTATTATTATTTATGTTACTCTGTACAACAGGAATTTAATCCCAATTACAGTACAGGGTCCGAACTCACCGAGCCGCAGAGTGGTTGTAATTATAATTTCTAGCTTGAGTGGGAATCGAACTCGGGATCCCGGATTCGAATTCCGTAACGCTATCCACCCCACCGTACTGCTATAATTATATCAGCTTATTTTTGTGAATTAGGAAATGGCTCTCAAATGGTATTAGTGGTAAATTTGCTTTATGCATCTGAGTGTTGGAATTTTTAAATCCTCTATAAAATTAACGATTTTCATATATTAGTGAAAGCTATGCAACTGTTATAGTTATTTTAGTTATAGCAACTGTTATAATTATTTTAGTTACTTAGTTTATAGAGCTGCATCTTCTAAACCTAAATTTTAAGTTTGTTTTAATACGCAAATAAATAAAAGTTACTCAGATAATACTAGTCATATGGAATTACGTTCATTGCTGCTCAACATTCAATTCGATATTGTTTATTTAAAGGCATTAAGCAAAGTTACATTTTAAGTTTAGTTGCTGCAATTGGTACACTGATAGTCCATTTTGAATATCTATTATAGGTAATTTCCATTGATCAATTATATAATGCTCCAACGAATTTGTCATAATTACTTCATATTTATGCACATATTTTACAATAAATAGACATAAAAAGAAGAATGAAAATATATGTTTTTGTTATAACTATGTAAGTTTTATTGTTTGCCAAAAATACAAATTACACAACCCGTACTTCAGACATTTACAATCATACTACATATTTATGAATACAAATTGAACTTGTATCATTTTTCTTTAAATATTTTTGATTTGTTGGAAAAATGATTTAAAAACATACATACTCAATTTGTTATAAAGTATGGTAATTATATCATTCTAATAATTTTTGAATGCTTATATTTTTTATAAGTCGAAAGTCAGTTAATTGACTCTTAAAATATTGGAGCTGAAAATCGTCTTAGAGCGAGAGTGCATTTCGTAAACAGTAATTTTCAAATAAGTAACGGTTCGCGAGTGTGTACGTGTGTACGTGTGTGTGTTGGCAGAGCGCTCACCCTTGAACGTCGCGTTGTGTATGTGTTTGTCGGTCGCTAAAAGCAAAACCAGGTAGTCTGGTGCGGGGCGGTAGACCACGGTCTATGTAATTTGCCCACGTGAGATACAGTATAGGAGTGAGGTTAAATTTGCCACAAAAGTTTAATGGAGCTTTCTTATTTATTTATTTATTTATGCTACTCTGTACAACAGGAACTTAATCTCAATTACAGTACAGGTACGATTCACCGATCCGCAGTGTGGTATGTGATGCATATATTTTAGTTTGAGTGAAATTCAAAGTTCGAAACTCGGAATTTTGTAACGCTACCCACACCACCGTACTGTCGGACAAATAGGTGCATTTCCAATTTCTATAGAATAATCTATGTCGTATTTTGCATCGAAATGAACAATGATTTACTACGTTTTGTTACGAATAATAATGATTCGATTTTATATATGTACATACTTAAAATTTAAGTGAACACCAAGGAGAGAAGAGCTATAACATACACGTCTCTCTCGAGGTGTATATATTTTTTTCTCTACTAACATTTCAATCATATTTTTGTACTCGCTGCATTCAAAATAATGTTTACATAACCTTGGAAACCGATGGAAAGTTAGATTTTGTGCACTAGTGCGCAAAGTAATTGAAAGAAATACACCCATTTTATATGATTCTAAATATTGACTATTAAAATGCTATTTGTACTTATTTATATACACACATTTTAAGGAATTTATAAAAGAAGTAGAGACATTAGCTTATAACGCCATCAAATAGACATATTTTAACTAACTTTACGAGAAAAAATGAACAATTTGTTTTCAAATACCAAATGTCAATTCATGGCATACTTAACTGTCAATATAAATTCACGCTTGAAATTTAATAAATTTCCTCATTATCCATCATATAATTTTTACTCGTTACAAAAAGCATTGTACAAAACTCGTGCGCGAAGACGCCATTTGCACCGTTCGCCCAAATTAAAATTGCGCTCATTTGCAATATATGTCTTCGCGCACTAGTTATGTAAATAGCTATTAATGATTTTTGTATTGACATAAATATTTACTTATTTCTAATTCCCAGTAAAACTGAATAGCCAGAATATAAAATTATTTTTTTGTCAATTGACAATAAAAGTGGTCTTTGGTTGACAATTGACAGGCTGTGTGAAAGTGTTGCTATGGAAAAAAAAAATGTACATTTATTATTTTATTTAATAAACATATTTCCATTTCCATTATATGTTGTAAATTTAATTAATAAATAGTGATTAACATCTTTTACAACAACTAAAATGACATTTAGGAAATTATAAATGTCTAATTTGTGTTTAAATAGCAACCGCTTAACAAATACATTGAAAATAATTACAAAATTAATATAAATTTTATACAATCGCCAAAAAAAGCCGGTTTACTTCCTTTGCTAGATTCATAGTCACGGCTGTAAATCTGCTACTTTTTTGTCTAGTTAAATAAATAACTAGTTTTTAAAATTTTTTCATTATTTAATGTTTCATTTAAGATTTTTGTGATAGTATTTAGAGAAAATGATTCAGTAAATATAAAGAGAAGCAAAAATGTACAGTACGGAATATTGCATTGGGTTTCTTTAAAAGGTGATATTTTGCATAATTAACCTTGGTGAATAATAAACAATTATTACTCGTTTCTAAACAAGCGATAGTGAAAAATAATTTCATGACTCAAAAAGTGGTAATTAATGTTATTTTATCTACGTAGTGAAAAAACACTATATAATAGTAATAAAAACATACCACTAATATTAACAACCTTATAAATATTGATAATACAGCGTGTTTTACAATTTCGGGTACATACGTTAAGGGTATATTTTGTTTGATGTGCTAATTACGAATAAAAAATATATATTTTTTAAATCAAAAGTAATTTCCATTTTCTCAGTCAAAAATGTTTCGTTGCCACTGCCACTGGGTGGATGGTTACGTTAAACTTAATAATTAAATACAATATCTATTATAAATAACTGCTAATAATCGAATTCTGTAGGTAATGAGTAAATTAATGTAATTTTATTTCTATTCGGAGTAGGTCAGTAGCTCTTTTGTTTCTTTAGTGAATGATACGTACTTGAATGTGTAAAAAAATTGGTGATTTGTTTTTAAAAATGGATTACGCTAACAGATTTTTTTAACAATTAATCAATATTTTTTTCTGTATTGTGAATTTTGTAAATTTTGGGTGATTATAGTGTAATTTTTAGTTCCATCACCTAGAGAAAGGATAAAAGTTCTATAATTAAAAGTAATATTTTGACACCAACAATTTACAATTGTCAATATGTCATTTATCTGTCAGATTTAAAAGCATAGAAAATTGAAAATTTTAAAAGAGTGTGTTTAAAGATCACCTTAACGACGTGTTTTCAGTGCGTTTATAAAAAATCCGTAGAAAAACTAGATTTTTTTTGATAAATACATTTGTTGATAAAAATACTGATAATATTTATCCTCTTTTTTCAATTTTATTCTCTGTTATAGATTTTATTATTTTAATTTATGTGATCAAAATTATTTTATTATATTTATGTTTAAAATATCATGTACAGTAACTTTTAAATATATTCAATATTTACGAGTACTGCAAGATAAAAACTAAATTAAAATCTGATAAACTTTGAATTCCGGTTTTTTAATAATCATTTGGCAGCTTGGTTGCCGGTTGTATGGTTGCAGATAAATGATGATAAAATAATTTATTTAACTAGTGAATTTAAGATTAGGTAACAAAGTTATTGATAAAAACCTGAAATTTATAGTATTTAAAATGCGCAATATAATATTTACAGTATTAGTATACATGTAATAATAGCAAAAATATATACATACATGTTCAATTTAGTTGTGCTATCTCGAGAACTATAAGAGCTACAAGGTTAGTTAAATTAGCAAAGAAATGCCTTTTTCTAAGGCTATTACAAAACTATTAACAAAAAAAAATTCAACCAGTGATTCTAAAAATTCGGGGTCCAACTTCCTTTTTATTTATTTTGTCACAAAATAATTGTATTGTCGTATAATAATGAATCAAACAAACAAAAATATTATGATTTGTTCATTTGTTTCTGTCATAGCACACTGATTCTATGCGATTTTAATTAAATGTAGGTCAATTTAATATGCATTATTGTGAAAAAAAATTGTGATGTGAGGGTATTGAACTTTGTAGTCGTGGAATTAAAAAAATAATGCTGAATCGAATAGACAAATAAAAAATATAGGTTCCCGTTTAAAATAAGAAAGTGAGAACCATTTGTAAAAAAAAAATTGTTAATAATTTTGTAATAGAAAATGGTATTTCTTTGCTAATTTAACCAACCTCATAGTTCTTATAGTTCTCGAGATAGCAATGATGGCACAACTAAATTGTACACCCTGTACATTAGGAAGGAATACATATATCCATACTTTTGCATTTATGTATTTATGTAAATATAATCTATTTCTGTGTCAGTTAAGTGAAAAATATAATATGTACGTATAGTAGGTGTAGGTTATATGTATAGATTCAACCTTGAATTTAAGTGTGACTTTAAATTGATTGAAACATCAATTTGTACACTTTAAAATAATCATTTAGAAAAAAGAAACTGAAAATTTGTGTAAAATAAATTAAACGCCGACATAAACAAGAAATATTATATTTGGGCAATTAGTATATTTACCAGTTTGTATTTTATAAGTATATAATATATGCCGTAATTCGCAATTATCCATAATATAGATAATTTTTGTTTTAAATGTCTAATGAAAAATACATTACGGTAAATTTTATTTCACTCTCAATTTTAACATTTTCTAAGACAATTTTTTTGTATGTTTATGTCGGACAAGTTGTAGCCGTCATACTCGATTTGGAGTTTTGTTTTAGGATGCGTTTTAAAAAATAAGTATAATAGCCTAAAGTTGTTTGAACAGTTCAGAGAACTTATAAACTAAAAATAGGAATAAAGCAAATTTTACATTCAAGCAGGCTAGTAGATAAAAAAATACTAATGAAATATAATATTTATAACACATAAAGTTTTTTAGTACTCCCAGATAATGTAAATTCTTTTACTTTTTAAATTAAAAACATTTAATTATTCCTTACGCTCTTGTATTTTTCTACCACATTTATCAACCTTACTCGACAGACAATAAAACTCAAAGCAAACAAAAACAAAACTCATTTAATTGAGTTTTTTCCGTTGAGCCGCAGCCGCAGCCGCCTTGTTGCGCGGGTGTGTGTGCAAGGTGTAATCGCACGGTGCATGCTGCACTACCACTACCCCCTCCACCGCACCAGATAGCCGCTTGTCTTGCCATCCATCACGTTGACATGTCCCCTTCCCTCTGCCGCTGTGGCTAATGGCGGCAGATAGCCTACCAGATAACGTTTCATTACATACATTATATCAATATCCTTGGCGCCTTTGATGTTCGCCGCGGCTAGCCGCCGACACTTCTTTCCGCGTCCCGCCGCTTCGTCGCCCCGCGCGGTGCTGCTTGATGTAAGTTCGCCGGTCGCGGTCGCGGTTGCCTGTTGTGCACACCAGTGACGGAGGATTTTTATATTTATATAGGGGACATTGTTATTGTTTTTAATTGAAAATAAACATTATTATTATTTATACATATATCAAAATATTAGACGTTTATATAAAACAATTATACGTTAAATTGAAAAAAAAAACATTAAAAATAAATAGGTACAATTTCACTATTGTTTATTCACTTTAGGAGATTACATTATCTGTTTTTTCCTACTTTTCTTCTAAACTCAGTTTTTATAGTATATTACATAACAAGCATCGTAAGTGTAAGATAACGTGCGAGTATACAAATTGAAAAACGAGGCGTTCAGCGCCGAGTGATTTAAGTACACGACAGTTATCACACTTTCGAGCGAGTTATGTACACTATTTTTCAGACGACCACAAAGTATTTCTAAAAAAAGTTTACAAGAGCAATGTGGTTACACTTTGACAGCTGATACGTTTTTGTAGATAAGCGTTGACGTTTGAGGTTAGGTATTGTGATACCAACTGTACTAACCATAATGTCAAAATATTGAATAATGTAAAAATATTAGTAAATAAGTAATTATTTATTTTTAAAAATAAGATTTATTTGTGCAAATGTGTTGAAAAATCTGTTAAAACTTCAACTTAAATAATAATATAAATTATTTTCATTTATTTTATTATTTTCTGTGCCATCTGTTGTCAATCAGAGGAACTTCACCTGATATGTTAGAAGTGTACGTTATACTAACATACGAGGTGTATGTTAGGTTCTACTTTCCGTAGTAGTTTATGATGTTGTTATGGTTACTTTCACAAGTGGTCGTCTGAAAAGTATATTTTTGTGTATTTATTTAATTGTGATATAATACCATAGTCTACAATCGGCAACTAAAATTTTCATCACACGAAAACTAACCCTTATTCCGAAATATTATTATAATTCAGAGAAGAAAATCATGTAATTTGTCGGTTTCTTGAGGTACCTAATTTTAGTGTAATTCGGTACGGTACAAATTATGTACAATAATAGAAAGGTATGTTATCAGTTTTTTATCTGAGTTTTGCATGTTACTATTTCTATTTAATCTTATTCATATTCGCGGAAATACAAATATAAATAACCACACAAATGAGCCCCTGATGTGTTACTGTGTAGAGAAATATACAAAATTTATAATGCTAAGATTGTAAATGCTACGGCTACAATTTACGAATTTAAAAACATTTAACACGCAATCAACTTGTAGATCTTAAATTAAACTTTTTTTTTCAAAAATAAAATAATTTTTTTAATATTTTTTTTTTGCAGTAGGCATTCATTATTCTCAAGTGATATATAAATTCACTTCATAATTTATTAATCTTGAAATAATTAATTTAGACAATGGGCAGTTTCATTCAATTCCGAGAAAGATAAGAATGAATATCTTCCAAAGCGTACTTTTTATTAATCTGTTTAACTTCAAAGATATTAGATATTAGATCGATGATCGGTTAAAAACAGTAGTTACGTATATATATAATAGGGTGGACAATTGCGACAATTGGTACATTTAAACATTGCTTGGCGTTGTTACACCTTGGACAATAAGAAACTAGGCCAAAAATAATTATATCGTTGTAAAGATAATGAATTACCTATAATTTGTTTTTTGTTTCATCATCGTAGCATTTGTAATTTCAGAAAAATAAATTTTTGAAACCGGGCTCCCTTTTTCAGTGTCTGCCCTGTGAATCCAATAATAAATACCTCAAGGATATTGGCACACATTCATTCTCAGGTGTAAATTAATTCGTAAATATTTTTGGCTGGTTCTTCAGACATAAAGACATTACCTATGTGGGTTTGTGTAATTATCTTAATTGCCAAGATAATTCGTGAACGAATACGTAATTAGTTTGAGAGTGCGGCGGTGTCACGTACGCCTGTGGTGTGGCGGATGTATTGCGGTAGGCATGGAGCTCAGTGGCGCCGTCAGTGGGGGGTACACTGGAGCATGAGTCACGTGGTCACGTGCTACTGCCGCGTGTTTGTTTTTACTGTATTGATGGTATTTTAATCGATTTGAACCTGACATCGTCGCATAAACTACACCGTGATCAAATCAGTTCTGTAGAAGTTGCTACTTACCTACTGGCTCTGTCATATAACGGGATACTTTATAAATACATATTACTTGTAACGTAAAATTATTATTGGGATCGGGATTCATTTTTATTTTTTATTGGTCCTCTAAAATGAAATTATATCTACGTTACTGAGTCAATTCATAAAGCCAGCAAGCTGCCACGACCTCTATAGGTGTTTTTAGTTAGATGGTACACTCTGATGTAAAGTAGTAGAAATTAACATTCGGTTCGGATATTTATTACTATTCAATATTTACTAAATGTATTACGTAATTGTGTGATAATTTTCTGATATTTCCATTAATCGAATTCAAATCTGTAACATTGAAAAAAGTTGATTTCATACACGCGAATTTTAATATGAAATTTAATTTATATATTAACAAAATATCAAGGTCAAGTTCAATATAGTACCACACAAATATGACATTCTTTCCTTTTTATCTTTCTGATCTTATAAAGCGTGTGTTGAGTAAATGAATGTATATGGAGGGAAATATGAATGTGGTTGAAGCAGGGTTGTTCATATTTTACCCACCCAAGAAAACCCAGCTTTTTTCCAAATAAACCCATTAAAAAACCCATTCGGTTGAATGGTTGAAAATTCACACAGGGCGAATTTTAAGATAGAGTCAATAGTCAAATCTCGGAACATAAATATCTTTTATTTATTTTACAATGTAATAATACGTAATCTCTTTACAAAATAAAACGTTTAACTTAAATTATCATTTATTACATCATATCGTAGTATCACATTGCATTACTTTGACAAATGTCAATATCAAACTAGTTTAAGACCAAATATTATTTGTCTTATATTATAGGTAGTATTACAAAAACTGATTGATTTCCAATCTTTTTAACGGCAAATTTGAAATGTAGTTTTAAATTAAATAAGTATGACAAAAACATGATTGAGCGTATTATGTTTTTAATTCACAATAAAATAAATACATTTGTTTTGCAATTATTACATATTAGTACATAAATTTTGTTTTAATGTTTAGTGGTATACAATATACATTTAAAACATTATATACAAAATTAATCTAGAATTAAATAACTTGAATTAAAAACTGTATTTGTCAATATTACAAAAACCCAAAAATGCCCAAATAAACCCAAAAAACCCAGTGGAAAATAGAATACATCTAAAGTAGCACAAGAAGCGATTTAAATGAAAGATACTGGGCAAAAATCGTCGTAGGTGGCAGCAATGAACTAAGGCACTTTTAAGGCCAATAGTATAAAGCAGATTCAAATTGAAACTTGGTTCAAATAGTTTCGTAGTTCTGGCCAATGACCAAACAAAATTATGAATTATGTAAACTACGCTCAATATTTGAACTGCCTTATCCTAGCCCTTAATATGTGGAAATTAGAAGTGTATAAACACCTTTTAAAATTTACCCAAAAGAAGAACGCATTTTTACATATTTGTTAGCTAGTTGTCATTTGAATAAAGACTGTACATAAACAAAATAAATATATATCATAACGATTTTTACCCATTACTGGATGTGGTACTCTCCCATAGCTACGGTTACCATACGTCCTTTATTATAGAGGACAGTCCTTTATTTTGGAGTGTTCTGTAGATTTATTTATTTCTTAAACATCAGCTTTGCCCTTAATTATTTGTTTTTCCATTTAAAATACCTATAAAAGTTTAGTCTCTATCAGTTTAAATGAGTTAAAATTAAAGATGATTGAAAATATCACTAAGCTTATTTTTAGCAAACCTTTTTGCTTGTGATATTTTGAAGAAAAAAAAATATATTTTTTTTATTCCTGAAAATTCGGTTATAAAATAAAATAATAAATAAAATTATTATACTATTTTTATCTTACACAGATTTGTCCTTTTTTTGAACAAAAAAATTTGGCCACCGTAGCCATAACAGATCTTGATAAGTGATATATTTATGCGCGTGAAATGCGGTTACCAGCCGTCAAATCATAGCCTCTAAAGATGTTAGGGGAAAACCACAGAGATAATTTTAATTGTGGCGAAAATTGTCGGTTGTGGAAATTAAATCCGGCTTCTAAACTCCACAGTCCGAGTCGATACCACTGAGCCACCTAATTCATAAAACACAGACATAACAGAATAATTGACGTTCTCGACTGCAGGTACATACTACGAAAAAAATATTTTATAATTCTTTAAAAAATAAGTATTATTCTATACGTACAATTCCTTATGCACAACCGGGCCTAAATTCATATTTTTTAGCCCTAAAAAGCGGGCTTAAACACTTGTTTTTGGCCCTAGAGCCATTAAAAAATAATTCCTATGGATTTATAAATAAAATGACAATTTTTGTTTATTGTGAATACTTAATTTTACTAAATGTCATTTTGACATATAACTTATGTACATATTTTAATATTTTGAGTATATAATTAAATGTTACTTTGTTGTGCATAAAATATTGTACAGGT
Organism: Pterostichus madidus; assembly: GCA_911728475.2. Lineage (NCBI taxonomy): Eukaryota > Metazoa > Arthropoda > Insecta > Coleoptera > Carabidae > Pterostichus > Pterostichus madidus. The sequence goes on from OU452303.1 coordinate 17,127,221, forward strand.
GAAATTAGCGTTTCTAACACTGAGCATTTTATTAGCCCTCGGCGCTTCACACCCATGCCATGGGCCAGAAACGCCTGTTTTCAACCTTAATACATAAATAACTAGTTTCTGACTCTGGGAGATAAGAAACATCAACAATAACAAGTTCTGTCATCAAAGTAATGTTCAATTCTTATTTATGAAACTTTTCCGATTATAACTTAACTTCTAGTTTAGTTTACTTCCACTTTCCGTTCCATTTTATTTTCATGCTTCGAAAAACAAAAGCTAGTCTGGATGTTTTGACCAACGCAAACACTTGACATTCGTAAATCTTTTGTTTTGATTGGCATCGCCCGCGACTCCGCGACAGTCTTTTGTTTAGTGTTCAGGCGTCTCTATTATCCACCTAGACCGTCTTGGTTACTCATCCGTTTTACAAAAACACCGCTAGTTATTTTGACAATTCCCACCTACCCCTTACATTCATGTATATTGCCAACTGTTGACAACGAAATTACTATGTTGACACATAAGAATTTTTAATATAACGATGTTTATTTTTTGTAGAAAATTAATATGTTTCTTTTCTAGTTGTGATGTTTGTTTAAATATGTTATTGTGGTTTTTATGTGTTTATCAAAGGAAATTTGGATGTAAAAGAATTATGTAATTTGTATTGTATACTGGCATAAAATAGCATATATTAAACTTTCCTAATTTGGTACAATGTTATCAACATTTATAGACTTTTCTACGTTACATAACAGAAAATTAATGTCAATTAATTTGTACAAAGATGACTTACAAATCTAAATTACTCGACCGCATTTTTTTACCAATATTAAATCCACGAATGAAATCTTGTTTGTGAATTAAGAATACAACTCTACGAGAACAAGTGCTCGTACAGAAAGAAGTTTCATTAGTATAGTACAGGCAATAATAAAAATGTTTTATATGAAGTATTTTAAATCTTAGCAATGGTATATTAACAAAATATTTCAAGGATTATTTTTGACGTTTCTCAAAACCAATGAAATGCTTCAATGTTTGTCACGTGTTTGTGTTTTAACCAATCCTGTTATTATTATACTGAGAATAAAGCTCTTGTAATTATTTCCGGGAATAATCTCTGCAGGTGCTTTTGTTTGTGACAAATGATAGGTAGTTATCAAATAATTATTTAAAACTGTCAACGCGTTAAATAAAATGTATGAAAAAAATCGATTTAATTCCATTTCAGATACAGAAATACACCAACAAATTTTGGAAACAACTTCCAAGATAAATTAATAAGTAATCAATCGATATGGACCCAGTTCAAAGTCTTTTAAGTTAAAAAATAATCTAATTAAATATAACTCGAGAGTTCGATAAGTTAAAAAATAATTCTCCAGTATCTTTCTCAAACTTGTTGCCATTTGGCAAATACCACTCCTACGGGCTTTCGTGACTATTGCCTGGCAACAAGTTTTCGAAAAATCTGTCAAATTATTTTCAATTTATTCTCACTCTCTTGTTATATTATTACTGACAATATTTTCACGGCGCCTATCTTTTTTGTTTCATAAAACATTAGATAACAAAATACAAATTTGTAAACTGTAATGTAAAGCAAAATTTTTATCAGATCAATAATAAACAAATTTTTATGTGCTATCAGTTCAATAATTCATTAAATATGTATGTTCCTAATGTATTTAAAAAGAAATTAAAATAAATAGAATCATAAGGTGTAATATTATTTATTAATTATAATTATAAAAACTGAACATATTTTTTAATATTCTTTTATAAATATCTGTAGAATTTAGGCAAATAAATAAATTTAGTAATATTAATTTATTTTTGAAAATCTTTAATTTCAATATATATTAAAATTATCTCGGCAATGAGGCCCAGAACTAGGACACTGAATGTAGCTTTTTATTTGAATTTTTTTATATGCAACTGAAAATCTTTAGAATTATGGAAACAGAAAAATATTTCGGCCTGCCGAGACTCAGTAGAAAGTGGGAGGCCCTAAGTTCAAACCCCGGCTGGTTCTCATGGCTTTTTCATATTTCTCTAAAATGTTAATTACATTCTAATATTTTTATAAATTATCTTTTAAATTAATGCCCGGAATTACGGTACTGTTGGTAGAGTTACGGCATTCGAATCCGAAGATACCGAGTTCTAATCTCACTCATGAACTAAAACACTGCGGCTCGGTAAGTTCGGATCCTGTACTGTAATTGGGATTAAATTCCTGTTATACAGAGTAGCAATAAATAAATAAATAAACAAATGTTATAAATTCATTAGAAATTTTAAATAAGATCGTTAGACCTCTTACTTACTACGTCAACTGTTAAAATAAAAGTACTTGTTTTCAAATTCCTGTTTAATGGAATCTACTCCTATAAAGTGTATTTCCTAATAAATACTCATAAATGGAATTAGTGAAGTGTACATATGCTTCAAGTTTCAACTTCAGCATTACTAACAATAAATGATTTCATTTCTCGAGTCAATGGATCGTTGTTGTGTACATTCAATCGAATATCAATCTGCTCGTATCTTATAGGAATAGTTCTTCTCATTACATTTCGCTGAGTCATTATTGTCAGAATCGAAATGACAATTCCATGAAATGAAACTTCAAATCCCATTACGAGTAAAGAATAACTGCGTTGTTACGTCCTCACCGGATTGCCGGTCCTCGACTGCCAACAGCACTTGTGCTCATTTTCTCTCTTTCTATCTCTATATAACTCGTATTCGTTTTATATAGCGCCAGTGGTTCTCAAACCACAATAAAACTCTGAGACCTGGTGTTTCATATGAGAATTTATATTTTTAGTAACCATTCGAATAAAATTAAAAAAATGCGTAATTATATTTAAAAAAAAAACATATTTTGTCATAGAGGGTTGTTCATTAATTTATGCAATATAGGAAATACAATGTAAACATACAACTGCCACAAAGAAACAATGTAAGTTAGGTTTGTCTGAAATGTGATAGGGTTCAGCTTATTCCAGAGATCTTTTTATTCCACAGTTGGCACACGTCAGATAAAGGCGGAAATGCTATTTGACATTTCTAATAAATACAAAAAGGTTATGTCAGGAGTCTGACAGTTAATAGAATTTAGACTTTTTAAGTAATATAAATACTTTAGAAATAAATGTAATAACAAATGTACTCAAATATAAATTTTAAATGTCACTGTCAACAACAGGAAATGAATTTATGTGTCAGGCTTACCAATTTCAAGTAGTTTTTTTTTAATGCCACCTGTAACAATTCCTTTTGATCACTCTGTAGTATATTACATAACAAGCATCGAAAGTGTAAGATAACGTGCGAATGTACAAATTGGAAAACGAGAAACGTAGCGCCGAGTGATTTAAGTACACGAGCACAGTTAGCATACTTTCGAGGGAGTTATGTACACTATTTTTCAGACGACTATAAAATATTCCTAAAAAAAAGTTGTTACACTTTGACAGCTGATGCGTTTTTGAAGGTAAGCGTTGACGTTTGACGTTTGAGGTTAGGTGTAGTGATACCAACTCAGACTAACCATAAGTAAACGGAGAACAACGGCGTTTGTTGTGAAGTAGAAAGGGTTAGAATAACTTGGGTGATGAAACGGGTGCGCGGCAAAGAGCTAGTACCACTTGGTGTTATGCGGGTTGCATTTTTGTTGATGACAGTTATCAGACGCGAGGATTTTATTTATTTAAATACAAAAGTGCGTATACAAAACACTTAATATGTCAAAAACTAACCTTTACTTTGATGTATGAAAAGTAAGTAATTGAATATAAAAATAACTACACAAATGTTTGCAACTCACATAACATCAAAGGGTACTCGCTCCTTGCCGCGCACCCGCCTCACCCATAAGTTACTCTAACTCTTTCTACTTCACAACACTGCATTGACTTGAATACGGCAGAATTTGTCTACTTATGGTTGGTCTGAGGATACCAACGGTACTAACCGTAATGTCAAAATATTAAATAATGCTAAAATATTAGTAAATAAGCAATTGTTTATTTTAAAAAAATAAGATTTATCTGTACAAACATGTTGAAAAATCTGCCAAAACTTCGTTTTAAATAATAATACAAATATTTTTCATTTATTTTATTATTTTCTTTCATCGTAACGCCATCTGTTGTTAATTATTGGAACTTCACCTGATATGTTAGAAGTGTGCGTTATAATAACATATCAGTGTATGTTATGTTTAACTTTCCGTAGTAACTTGATGTTGTTATGGTTACTTTCATAAGTGGTCGTCTGAAAAATTTCTAAAGCAAAAAGTAGTAGGAGTGTGGTAATTGTATTCTACATATATCACTAATCATATTTTAATTTACACCTTTTGTAACATATTTGTATAAGTTACCTATAATTTTGAGTTGTGGATACAATTTTGTATGATACTTGTGTTTTATTGGTATATAAAACACTTAAGAAAAATTAAACACTCGACCTTCGGTTGTATAATAAATAACAATTATTATTTTGACGTTTTAAATGTCATATAGTGTATGCAACCTGTGTTGAAAGTGTCTTGTATTGCAAGCTTGCCACTCGTGCAATAAAGTGACACTTTTAACACTAGTTCCATAAATAACTGTATTTAGTTTATTTGTTTAATTCAATATTTATATTATATGAATATATATGGTGGTGACAGCGACTCTCGAACATAAGACTTTAACATGTAAAATCATCATTTCGTAATTTCCTGCTTCTCTAATTATTTTAGCATAAAAAGTTACCGAATAAAAAATTTTGGGCATAATCCTACACCTAAACCAATAAACGAAATTAATTTTTCATGCTTCATAACGATACAAATTAGGTCTGAAAATGACGAAAATTACCGCAAAACTATCGATAACCATGGAATTGAAACAAAATTAAACAATTGTTTGACATGTAATGTGTCGAAATAATTTCTTTATTTATTATTTCATTTATTTTGACAGATAAAACGTCAAACATTTGTTTAATTTTGTTTTAATTCCATGGCAATCGAAAGATTTGAGACAAGTTTTGTCATTTTCCAATCTAATTTGAGTCTTTACGAAGCATGCAAAATTAATTTTGGGTATTGATTTAAATGCAAAATTTTATGACCTAAAACTTGAATTTGAAACTTTTAAAAAAAATAATTACCGAAACAGGAAGTAACAAAATTATGATTCGCGGTCACAACCCTGTATATGCAAATAATATAATATATGTACAAACTTTTTTAGATCCATCTCTGTCGAAAAAAGTCTATTATTCTCTGAATCGTATTACTCGTGCAAATACAAACAAAAACAAAGTCAAGCATTCCCTCAATCCTCGCTAGAGCCAGTAAAACCGTAAAAATACCCTTCAGGTGGTACACGACCGTCTTATATCTCAATCAATTTCCTCATCTTTTATTTGTGTTGGTCCCGCCTACTACGACTGCGACAGCGACAGCAAAAGTACTGTTCCGATGCGCCTCACTTTTTCCGTTTTCATTTGTTTTTTTTTTGCGCGTGGCGGCGACACAGACACGAAATGACGGAACGAATCCGCGAATCGCGACCATTCGTGTCTCGTGATCGCACGGTGACGGTAGTCACACGGGGTTAGTTCTGGAATCACCCGTCTAGCGCTAGTAAGGCAATATGGTGGAGAACAACAGCTGATCTGTCACTTTGGAACGATATTTGTGAATTTTTGGTGAAACTTTCCATTTACACAAATTTATGTCTGGGAAGTATTGCAGAACTGTTGTGGTTAAAGTTATTTGGAATAATTTTGATGAAGTCGTGGAGACAGATTTAGCTAAGAAAACTTTTATTTTGTGTCGGTGTTGCTTATAATTGACATTTTATAATTTACATTTAAAATAACATATTTGAGTTGTAGAAAACAGTCTGCATAAAATTAACTTTTGAAAATTGCGTAAACGTGTCGTTTGTATGTGATTGGTAAGTTTGATATATATTTATTTACTTTAATTATATTTTTATTGTTATTAACTGTCACAAACTATAATTTAGAATTGCTTTTTTTTATAGTCGACGGAGCGGTCGTTTCAGGCCCCCTGTTAGTGGTATTCAGTAATTATAGAATATAATAACAAGCTATTATTAATTAGTATTTTGTGCTGCATGTTTTTCTTGCATTATTGTCTCATCCTGTATAAGAAAATATAAAAATAAGAACAAATAGCTATTTTTTAAACCTGTAGTTTAAATAGAAAGGGGACGAACTTAAATGCCAATTTTTAATGTAAAAATATCCTGAATTCTATTTCCGGTAGCACCGGATTTTTTAAATGGAATTGATATGAAGGATGATTGATAGTTTAAATTACAAAATTGATGACGAACTTAAATACTTATGTTTTGGTACGAAGATATCCTGCATTCAAATTCCGGTTGCGCCGGTTATTAATTTTTCAAAATGATGATCTTTTAATGCATTATTACGTTTATCTAATATATGATTTGTTATTTATTTATTTTGAACTGTCAAAGAATTAAGAAAAAAGTAATTTATGTTTAAATAAGTATTATAATATTTTTTTACTCTTTATTGACAGTTCGAATTGTTCGAAATGATGAAAAACAAATAATATATTTGGTAAACGTCCAAATATTTCCATAAACAAATGTATCAATTTCATGGTAAACTGATCATAATTTTTAAAAATTAATAACTATGTATATTTCTAATGAAAATGCAAGTATTTGACATCACTGTAAAACTAATTTAAATTCATTTTTAAAAAAATGGATTTTTTCATCTAAAAAATCAACGATGACATCGCTTTCGCTGCAACCGGAAATAAAATTCGGGACATTTTCACACCAAAAAGTGGCATTTAAGTTCGCACGAATATGATTGTAATGACTGAAGTCAGTAGTAATTATATTAAATTTGAAAAAATCAACTTGCCTCCGCCAGGATTTGAACCCGGACTTTCCACTTTAGCCGCGAACGTCCTACCACTTAGACCACAGAGGTGTGTCTAAATGCTGGCGTTGACAAGTGATTTTTTCTGCGTGTCGATTGTTAGTAATTATCAAATGCGCGAAATGTTTATTTCGTCAGTTACACATGATATACAAACGCAGTGACACTAATGAAGAGAAACCTCATATAAATTTGTACGAATATGATTGTAATGACTGAAGTCAGTAGTAATTATATTAAATTTGAAAAAATCAACTTGCCTCCGCCAGGATTTGAACCCGGACTTTCCACTTTAGCCGCGAACGTCCTACCACTTAGACCACAGAGGTGTGTCTAAATGCTGGCGTTGACAAGTGATTTTTTCTGCGTGTCGATTGTTAGTAATTATCAAATGCGCGAAATGTTTATTTCGTCAGTTACACATGATATACAAACGCAGTGACACTAATGAAGAGAAACCTCATATAAATTTGTACGAATATGATTGTAATGACTGAAGTCAGTAGTAATTATATTAAATTTGAAAAAATCAACTTGCCTCCGCCAGGATTTGAACCCGGACTTTCCACTTTAGCCGCGAACGTCCTACCACTTAGACCACAGAGGTGTGTCTAAATGCTGGCGTTGACAAGTGATTTTTTCTGCGTGTCGATTGTTAGTAATTATCAAATGCGCGAAATGTTTATTTCGTCAGTTACACATGATATACAAACGCAGTGACACTAATGAAGAGAAACCTCATATAAATTTGTACGAATATGATTGTAATGACTGAAGTCAGTAGTAATTATATTAAATTTGAAAAAATCAACTTGCCTCCGCCAGGATTTGAACCCGGACTTTCCACTTTAGCCGCGAACGTCCTACCACTTAGACCACAGAGGTGTGTCTAAATGCTGGCGTTGACAAGTGATTTTTTCTGCGTGTCGATTGTTAGTAATTATCAAATGCGCGAAATGTTTATTTCGTCAGTTACACATGATATACAAACGCAGTGACACTAATGAAGAGAAACCTCATATAAATTTGTACGAATATGATTGTAATGACTGAAGTCAGTAGTAATTATATTAAATTTGAAAAAATCAACTTGCCTCCGCCAGGATTTGAACCCGGACTTTCCACTTTAGCCGCGAACGTCCTACCACTTAGACCACAGAGGTGTGTCTAAATGCTGGCGTTGACAAGTGATTTTTTCTGCGTGTCGATTGTTAGTAATTATCAAATGCGCGAAATGTTTATTTCGTCAGTTACACATGATATACAAACGCAGTGACACTAATGAAGAGAAACCTCATATAAATTTGTACGAATATGATTGTAATGACTGAAGTCAGTAGTAATTATATTAAATTTGAAAAAATCAACTTGCCTCCGCCAGGATTTGAACCCGGACTTTCCACTTTAGCCGCGAACGTCCTACCACTTAGACCACAGAGGTGTGTCTAAATGCTGGCGTTGACAAGTGATTTTTTCTGCGTGTCGATTGTTAGTAATTATCAAATGCGCGAAATGTTTATTTCGTCAGTTACACATGATATACAAACGCAGTGACACTAATGAAGAGAAACCTCATATAAATTTGTACGAATATGATTGTAATGACTGAAGTCAGTAGTAATTATATTAAATTTGAAAAAATCAACTTGCCTCCGCCAGGATTTGAACCCGGACTTTCCACTTTAGCCGCGAACGTCCTACCACTTAGACCACAGAGGTGTGTCTAAATGCTGGCGTTGACAAGTGATTTTTTCTGCGTGTCGATTGTTAGTAATTATCAAATGCGCGAAATGTTTATTTCGTCAGTTACACATGATATACAAACGCAGTGACACTAATGAAGAGAAACCTCATATAAATTTGTACGAATATGATTGTAATGACTGAAGTCAGTAGTAATTATATTAGATTTGAAAAAATCAACTTGCCTCCGCCAGGATTTGAACCCGGACTTTCCACTTTAGCCGCGAACGTCCTACCACTTAGACCACAGAGGTGTGTCTAAATGCTGGCGTTGACAAGTGATTTTTTCTGCGTGTCGATTGTTAGTAATTATCAAATGCGCGAAATGTTTATTTCGTCAGTTACACATGATATACAAACGCAGTGACACTAATGAAGAGAAACCTCATATAAATTTGTACGAATATGATTGTAATGACTGAAGTCAGTAGTAATTATATTAAATTTGAAAAAATCAACTTGCCTCCGCCAGGATTTGAACCCGGACTTTCCACTTTAGCCGCGAACGTCCTACCACTTAGACCACAGAGGTGTGTCTAAATGCTGGCGTTGACAAGTGATTTTTTCTGCGTGTCGATTGTTAGTAATTATCAAATGCGCGAAATGTTTATTTCGTCAGTTACACATGATATACAAACGCAGTGACACTAATGAAGAGAAACCTCATATAAATTTGTACGAATATGATTGTAATGACTGAAGTCAGTAGTAATTATATTAAATTTGAAAAAATCAACTTGCCTCCGCCAGGATTTGAACCCGGACTTTCCACTTTAGCCGCGAACGTCCTACCACTTAGACCACAGAGGTGTGTCTAAATGCTGGCGTTGACAAGTGATTTTTTCTGCGTGTCGATTGTTAGTAATTATCAAATGCGCGAAATGTTTATTTCGTCAGTTACACATGATATACAAACGCAGTGACACTAATGAAGAGAAACCTCATATAAATTTGTACGAATATGATTGTAATGACTGAAGTCAGTAGTAATTATATTAAATTTGAAAAAATCAACTTGCCTCCGCCAGGATTTGAACCCGGACTTTCCACTTTAGCCGCGAACGTCCTACCACTTAGACCACAGAGGTGTGTCTAAATGCTGGCGTTGACAAGTGATTTTTTCTGCGTGTCGATTGTTAGTAATTATCAAATGCGCGAAATGTTTATTTCGTCAGTTACACATGATATACAAACGCAGTGACACTAATGAAGAGAAACCTCATATAAATTTGTACGAATATGATTGTAATGACTGAAGTCAGTAGTAATTATATTAAATTTGAAAAAATCAACTTGCCTCCGCCAGGATTTGAACCCGGACTTTCCACTTTAGCCGCGAACGTCCTACCACTTAGACCACAGAGGTGTGTCTAAATGCTGGCGTTGACAAGTGATTTTTTCTGCGTGTCGATTGTTAGTAATTATCAAATGCGCGAAATGTTTATTTCGTCAGTTACACATGATATACAAACGCAGTGACACTAATGAAGAGAAACCTCATATAAATTTGTACGAATATGATTGTAATGACTGAAGTCAGTAGTAATTATATTAAATTTGAAAAAATCAACTTGCCTCCGCCAGGATTTGAACCCGGACTTTCCACTTTAGCCGCGAACGTCCTACCACTTAGACCACAGAGGTGTGTCTAAATGCTGGCGTTGACAAGTGATTTTTTCTGCGTGTCGATTGTTAGTAATTATCAAATGCGCGAAATGTTTATTTCGTCAGTTACACATGATATACAAACGCAGTGACACTAATGAAGAGAAACCTCATATAAATTTGTACGAATATGATTGTAATGACTGAAGTCAGTAGTAATTATATTAAATTTGAAAAAATCAACTTGCCTCCGCCAGGATTTGAACCCGGACTTTCCACTTTAGCCGCGAACGTCCTACCACTTAGACCACAGAGGTGTGTCTAAATGCTGGCGTTGACAAGTGATTTTTTCTGCGTGTCGATTGTTAGTAATTATCAAATGCGCGAAATGTTTATTTCGTCAGTTACACATGATATACAAACGCAGTGACACTAATGAAGAGAAACCTCATATAAATTTGTACGAATATGATTGTAATGACTGAAGTCAGTAGTAATTATATTAAATTTGAAAAAATCAACTTGCCTCCGCCAGGATTTGAACCCGGACTTTCCACTTTAGCCGCGAACGTCCTACCACTTAGACCACAGAGGTGTGTCTAAATGCTGGCGTTGACAAGTGATTTTTTCTGCGTGTCGATTGTTAGTAATTATCAAATGCGCGAAATGTTTATTTCGTCAGTTACACATGATATACAAACGCAGTGACACTAATGAAAAGAAACCTCATATAAATTTGTACGAATATGATTGTAATGACTGAAGTCAGTAGTAATTATATTAAATTTGAAAAAATCAACTTGCCTCCGCCAGGATTTGAACCCGGACTTTCCACTTTAGCCGCGAACGTCCTACCACTTAGACCACAGAGGTGTGTCTAAATGCTGGCGTTGACAAGTGATTTTTTCTGCGTGTCGATTGTTAGTAATTATCAAATGCGCGAAATGTTTATTTCGTCAGTTACACATGATATACAAACGCAGTGACACTAATGAAGAGAAACCTCATATAAATTTGTACGAATATGATTGTAATGACTGAAGTCAGTAGTAATTATATTAAATTTGAAAAAATCAACTTGCCTCCGCCAGGATTTGAACCCGGACTTTCCACTTTAGCCGCGAACGTCCTACCACTTAGATTTTTTCAAATTTAATATAATTACTACTGACTTCAGTCATTACAATCATATTCGTACAAATTTATATGAGGTTTCTCTTCATTAGTGTCACTGCGTTTGTATATCATGTGTAACTGACGAAATAAACATTTCGCGCATTTGATAATTACTAACAATCGACACGCAGAAAAAATCACTTGTCAACGCCAGCATTTAGACACACCTCTGTGGTCTAAGTGGTAGGACGTTCGCGGCTAAAGTGGAAAGTCCGGGTTCAAATCCTGGCGGAGGCAAGTTGATTTTTTCAAATTTAATATAATTACTACTGACTTCAGTCATTACAATCATATTCGTACAAATTTATATGAGGTTTCTCTTCATTAGTGTCACTGCGTTTGTATATCATGTGTAACTGACGAAATAAACATTTCGCGCATTTGATAATTACTAACAATCGACACGCAGAAAAAATCACTTGTCAACGCCAGCATTTAGACACACCTCTGTGGTCTAAGTGGTAGGACGTTCGCGGCTAAAGTGGAAAGTCCGGGTTCAAATCCTGGCGGAGGCAAGTTGATTTTTTCAAATTTAATATAATTACTACTGACTTCAGTCATTACAATCATATTCGTACAAATTTATATGAGGTTTCTCTTCATTAGTGTCACTGCGTTTGTATATCATGTGTAACTGACGAAATAAACATTTCGCGCATTTGATAATTACTAACAATCGACACGCAGAAAAAATCACTTGTCAACGCCAGCATTTAGACACACCTCTGTGGTCTAAGTGGTAGGACGTTCGCGGCTAAAGTGGAAAGTCCGGGTTCAAATCCTGGCGGAGGCAAGTTGATTTTTTCAAATTTAATATAATTACTACTGACTTCAGTCATTACAATCATATTCGTACAAATTTATATGAGGTTTCTCTTCATTAGTGTCACTGCGTTTGTATATCATGTGTAACTGACGAAATAAACATTTCGCGCATTTGATAATTACTAACAATCGACACGCAGAAAAAATCACTTGTCAACGCCAGCATTTAGACACACCTCTGTGGTCTAAGTGGTAGGACGTTCGCGGCTAAAGTGGAAAGTCCGGGTTCAAATCCTGGCGGAGGCAAGTTGATTTTTTCAAATTTAATATAATTACTACTGACTTCAGTCATTACAATCATATTCGTACAAATTTATATGAGGTTTCTCTTCATTAGTGTCACTGCGTTTGTATATCATGTGTAACTGACGAAATAAACATTTCGCGCATTTGATAATTACTAACAATCGACACGCAGAAAAAATCACTTGTCAACGCCAGCATTTAGACACACCTCTGTGGTCTAAGTGGTAGGACGTTCGCGGCTAAAGTGGAAAGTCCGGGTTCAAATCCTGGCGGAGGCAAGTTGATTTTTTCAAATTTAATATAATTACTACTGACTTCAGTCATTACAATCATATTCGTACAAATTTATATGAGGTTTCTCTTCATTAGTGTCACTGCGTTTGTATATCATGTGTAACTGACGAAATAAACATTTCGCGCATTTGATAATTACTAACAATCGACACGCAGAAAAAATCACTTGTCAACGCCAGCATTTAGACACACCTCTGTGGTCTAAGTGGTAGGACGTTCGCGGCTAAAGTGGAAAGTCCGGGTTCAAATCCTGGCGGAGGCAAGTTGATTTTTTCAAATTTAATATAATTACTACTGACTTCAGTCATTACAATCATATTCGTACAAATTTATATGAGGTTTCTCTTCATTAGTGTCACTGCGTTTGTATATCATGTGTAACTGACGAAATAAACATTTCGCGCATTTGATAATTACTAACAATCGACACGCAGAAAAAATCACTTGTCAACGCCAGCATTTAGACACACCTCTGTGGTCTAAGTGGTAGGACGTTCGCGGCTAAAGTGGAAAGTCCGGGTTCAAATCCTGGCGGAGGCAAGTTGATTTTTTCAAATTTAATATAATTACTACTGACTTCAGTCATTACAATCATATTCGTACAAATTTATATGAGGTTTCTCTTCATTAGTGTCACTGCGTTTGTATATCATGTGTAACTGACGAAATAAACATTTCGCGCATTTGATAATTACTAACAATCGACACGCAGAAAAAATCACTTGTCAACGCCAGCATTTAGACACACCTCTGTGGTCTAAGTGGTAGGACGTTCGCGGCTAAAGTGGAAAGTCCGGGTTCAAATCCTGGCGGAGGCAAGTTGATTTTTTCAAATTTAATATAATTACTACTGACTTCAGTCATTACAATCATATTCGTACAAATTTATATGAGGTTTCTCTTCATTAGTGTCACTGCGTTTGTATATCATGTGTAACTGACGAAATAAACATTTCGCGCATTTGATAATTACTAACAATCGACACGCAGAAAAAATCACTTGTCAACGCCAGCATTTAGACACACCTCTGTGGTCTAAGTGGTAGGACGTTCGCGGCTAAAGTGGAAAGTCCGGGTTCAAATCCTGGCGGAGGCAAGTTGATTTTTTCAAATTTAATATAATTACTACTGACTTCAGTCATTACAATCATATTCGTACAAATTTATATGAGGTTTCTCTTCATTAGTGTCACTGCGTTTGTATATCATGTGTAACTGACGAAATAAACATTTCGCGCATTTGATAATTACTAACAATCGACACGCAGAAAAAATCACTTGTCAACGCCAGCATTTAGACACACCTCTGTGGTCTAAGTGGTAGGACGTTCGCGGCTAAAGTGGAAAGTCCGGGTTCAAATCCTGGCGGAGGCAAGTTGATTTTTTCAAATTTAATATAATTACTACTGACTTCAGTCATTACAATCATATTCGTACAAATTTATATGAGGTTTCTCTTCATTAGTGTCACTGCGTTTGTATATCATGTGTAACTGACGAAATAAACATTTCGCGCATTTGATAATTACTAACAATCGACACGCAGAAAAAATCACTTGTCAACGCCAGCATTTAGACACACCTCTGTGGTCTAAGTGGTAGGACGTTCGCGGCTAAAGTGGAAAGTCCGGGTTCAAATCCTGGCGGAGGCAAGTTGATTTTTTCAAATTTAATATAATTACTACTGACTTCAGTCATTACAATCATATTCGTACAAATTTATATGAGGTTTCTCTTCATTAGTGTCACTGCGTTTGTATATCATGTGTAACTGACGAAATAAACATTTCGCGCATTTGATAATTACTAACAATCGACACGCAGAAAAAATCACTTGTCAACGCCAGCATTTAGACACACCTCTGTGGTCTAAGTGGTAGGACGTTCGCGGCTAAAGTGGAAAGTCCGGGTTCAAATCCTGGCGGAGGCAAGTTGATTTTTTCAAATTTAATATTTAAGTTCGCCGCCAAGTTTTGTAATTTAAACTGTAGGTCTAATCATGGTGTCTACCGACCTGGAATTCCTGAAAAAACCCGGAATTTAAAAAAAAACATATCAATATCCTTGAATTTTTATAAAATACCTGGAAAAAAATTATTTACTGTCAAACAATATTTTTAATTTAAGTTTTGGAATAAAATTGATATTTGTAAGTTTGCAGTTATTTTTTTTCTTATTATTATTTTTTTTGTTACACGTGCTTCACTAACTGACTGAAACTCGTGTTTATGTTTGAATTTTGAATGAGTCCCTAGCGTTTGTGTTGCTGTACAAGAACTTGATAGCTTGTTCACTGTTTGATTTTTTTTTTATTTTGAAAAATATATTTCTTTTAATTTTGTTAGTTATTTTATGAAATTACTTGGAATTTTTTTGTAATATGTACCTTGAATCTCTTGGAATTTTATAATTGGTAATTGCTAGACACCATGTCTAAAATTGACATAAAAGAATATTTTCTTTTGCCATCAGTCAGTGGCGTACCTGGCGGTCCGTAACGGGCGGCACATATTTTGGGACGGCATTTTTTATATTTAGTTTTAGTTGTAAAAAAACAACTTGTTCACTTCATAAGTTTACTATTCGATTTCTACGAATTATAAATTACCATATGATTTAGAATATTTTTCTTCATCGTCAAGTCAATGCAGGGTTAAAAATATTATCTCGAAAAATTCCTTTATTAATAGCTAATTTAAATATGGCATCCAATGGTAAAAAAGTTCCCCACCTATAGTTTGTCTCAATTACAATTATTTATTTATGTTTATCTATCTAACTTCTATCTATATACAAATTAATGTTTGTTTGTTTGTTTGTCCCGTATGCGTTTCTATATCATTCATCCGTTTGCGATGAAACTTTGCTAAGTTGTTGTGCGTACGCCCGCGAATGTTTCTGACTTAGCACAAGTCCAATCCGCCATCTTTAAACAAAATGGCCGCTAGCTATCCTGAAAAGTACTGCACTGATTCGATTCAAATTTGGTGTAGGCATAGACGAGTATCAATCTTAACATATAGGTATAATAAAGCTTCAGTCCGCCATCTTGAAACAAAATGGCCGCTAACTATATTAAAAAGTACTGCACTGATTCGATTAAAATTTGGAATAGACAAAAACGGGAACCAATCTTAACATATAGGCATAATACAGCTTAAGTCCGCCATCTTGAAACAAAATGGCCGTTAGCTATCCTGAAAAGTACTGCACTGATTCGATTCAAATTTGATGTAGGTATAGACGAGAACCAATCTTAACATGTAGGTATAATAAAGCTTCAGTCTACCATCTTGAAACAAAATGGCCGCTAGCTATCCTGGAAAGTACTGCACTGATTCGATTCAAATTTGGTGTAGGCATAGACGAGTATCAATCTTAACATATAGGTATAATAAAGCTTCAGTCCACCATCTTGAAACAAAATGGCCTCTAGCTATCTTGAGAAGTACTGCACTGATTCGATTCAAATTTGGTATAGGTACAGACGAGAACCAATCGTAACATATAGGTATAATAAAACTTCAGTCCTATCCCATTCGAATTCAGACGTTTGCAATTTCCGGTACGACTTGCATTTGCAATGTCCATCAACAAAGCACAGGGACAATCGCTACAAGTGTGTGGACTAAATTTGGAAAATCCATGCTTCTCACATGGACAGCTGTACACAAACACTTTCTTTGAGTTGCAGTGCAACGCATGCCGGTACTCGCATTAAATTGTAGACCACGCGATCGAAGTCGCGGGTAATAGCTAGTTAATTTGTAAAAACCACCACTTGATTGACTTAGAAAGGGCGGCAAAAGTTCTAGGTACGCCACTGCCATTAGTCCTTGTTTTTTCAATCGTTCTGTATAATAGCCATGGTTATTATGTTCATAAAATCAGTAATCACGTTCACGTACAGCGAAAAATATGAAAATATTTCTTAAAACTTACATTTAAATCTGGATAGTTGTAGTATTACCTTGCAAATAAATAAATTGATGGTATTATTTGTTACGAAGTCATTGAATGCATTTAATATTATACAGGATGTGTAGAGAAACGCGAAACATAGGAGTTTAACACAGGATTTTTAAAATGCTAACAAATGAAATGTAATATTTTATCTAAAATCAGGTATCTATTTTCATGGCAAAAACGTCATATTTAATTTTTCAAATTTCTAGTACTATGGACATGCTAATATAACAAATTTAATTTTATTTTATTTTAAACAAGTTTTTATTCTTGTACCTTTGCTCTAAAATGTACAGGGAGCCAATTTCAGCAAATTTTCAAAATCTCGTGTTAAACTCTTATGTTCCGCTTTTCTGTGTACAATCTGTATATATGACTTGATAATACTATATTTTATATAACACATAATTTTTAAGTTTTTCTTGTTTCCGTTCAGGCCTTGATATGCTAAAATTGCTGTAGTTGTATAGTATGGTTCAGAATAATTGCACATCTACTTGGCTTCGTAATGAGTGGGGAAACTCATCAAAAGCAGGATGCTTTGACTATTTATGCAGAGTGTATTAAAATTGTTGCAAAAAAATTGAAGAGTATATATTATTTAATGTACTGATTATAACGCAAAAAGAATTTTTCCGAAATTCGCAAAAATAATTGCACATTACCTGGAGCAAACATTTTTGTGCCATTGGACTAATAGGTTAAATTAATCAATACAAATTAGTAAACATTAAAATTTATTTTATTCAATTAAAGTTGTGTAACAGTTCATTCAATTTTATTTCATTCAAACGAACCTTATGTTCAGAGACTTGTTGAACGAAATATTACCAACACTTTAAATGAAATTGTTCAAAAATATCACCATTTACTTTCATACATAACGCGGCGCGCTGTATTAATGAAACACTCATGCTTTCTGAAATGAATTTTGCTGCCTTATTATTTCTGCTGCTTCTTCAATTCGCTGCTGAAGTTCTTCCAGTGTTTCAGGAGCGTTTTGATTATTGTACTCCACAGATTTTAGTGGCTCCAAAAGTACGAACATTCACAGGAACATCTTTCAATAATTACGTTGCAAAAAAGAAATAATCATGTCTATTCAACCGATTTGGTAAAATAAATAGGCCAAATAAGATTCCATTTACCATCCCTGCTCAAACATTTACAGAAAATCAATGCTAAAATTAGTTTTAACAACAAAATGGGAATTTAACGTAAACATATTTTATTATGGGGTAAACCAACAATGGGAGTTGTGTAAATTGCGAATTACACTTCGGGTAAAAGTTGTCTCGTCGGAAAATATTATCTTTGAGGTTAAAATTATGATCTGCGCAATGTTGCTGTAAAAGCCAATTACAAAACATGACTCTTTGAGGATGATCAGGTTGCATCAGCCCTTGAACCCGTTGGAAATGTTACGGGTGATAATCACTTTCTCTCAAAATCTTCCAAACAGTGAAATGTGGAACATCCAAATATCGAGATACTCTTCGAGTACTAATAGTAGGGTCTCGTCGTATGGCGTCCAAAATAGCATTATCAACATTTCTTCGATATTTTGGACGGCCTGCGCCTCTTCCGCGGCGTAAAGTACCAGTATCACAAAGGCATTGCGTAATTCTCACAAACATGATATGAGTTGGATGTTGTCTCAGGGGATAACGTTCTGCATAAATGCATTTCCCCCCCCCCCCCTCTATAAAAACTAATAACATATCAACTAACTCGAAATTACTGTAAACGTAGGCCATTATTTATTGATATTTCGATTTAACTTCCACTAACACAAAGAACGAAAACAAAACTAATAATGAGAGACGAAATTAATGAAATAAAATTGAATGAACTGTTACACAATGTAAATTAAATAAAACATATTTTATTATGGGGTGACTAGCTCAGTGGTATGAAGTCGGCCTGTGGATCCTGAGAACCCTGGTTCGATTCCCACAGGCGACAAACAATTTTCATAATTTCAAAAACTACCCCTGTGGCTCCTCCACCACTAACATCTTTGGTTTGTTTGTTGATTGCTTCATTGTTCTACGTTATTTTAAAATATTTCACTAATTTCAAGATAATTTCTTCAAAATCGTCGAGATTTGAATATTATAATGAGTGATTCTTACTTTATTATGTACATCTCCAAAGATAATTGCAACCGTAGATCAAGCTACGTTAGATCTATTCTTGGCAGTGACAATCAACCTGCTGCTGGTACTTCTAAAACCTCCGAAATTGTTGTCAATAATAATTCTGTTGATAATATGAATAGGTACGAACCAGTCGCTAATTCAGTCGCTACGATATATTCAAATGTATTTTTAGTGCCGCGTTTTTGAAAAGTTTCGTTATTTTGAAATAGTATTTTATAAAACATTAAAATTGTACAAAATATAAAAATATACCTATGAATTCAAGTAGCCAAGTAGACTTGTTAACAGAAAACAATCGCAAAAAGCGACAAGTTTTTCAGAAATACCACACCAAAATATACAGTTGTATCTTTGTTACCAACAATATAAAATAAATTCCGTAGGAATTTAACTAAATCGCGTGACGTTATTAGAAATATGTTATTTGACAGTTCCTTTCAATATTTTTATCTAACGTCTTCGTTATCTCAAACTTTGTCATATATGTTGTATATTTATTAATATAATTTATTTTCCTTCTTTGGACGCTAATTACTAAAAAAAATATGATTTTCTTCATATTCAGATTATTTTTTAAGAATACAATCTTATATTATTTGCACTCTTTGAATGAAACTAGTTAAGTACCACTGAAAGAAACTTATGACGTCAATAGTTTATTATTTAGTTTCATTAATAATTTTTTTAAAAAAGGTACCAATTGTCCAACTATCATACCGTGATGTGATTCATTCTTTCTAGTTCATTAGAAAAGCCGAATTATAATCTGAAAGAGGAAGAATGTTAAATATAAATAGATTAATTAATTAAGAATAATTGAGTATGTAAAGTAAGGTGGTATGAATAAGTTTCGGAAGCAAAGTGTAATATAATATGTGAAGCTTTTGAACATACGTTTGAGAAATTCTGTAATTATTTAGTTACAATTACTGAGGAATTCGTATAGAATGTTATAAAAAAGTATTCAATTATAGCGTGAATGTGATGTGAGTATTATTGGTAATTATAAAAAAGTCGATAGATCAAAAACGTATTGAAAAATTGATAAAATAATAATTGGTAACAAGCCTTAGGATGTAATTAACCGGTCGAAATTGAGGGAATTAGAAATATTATCGAGAGCATTACGAAATATTTGTAATTATTTAAATTACCTACTTGTTTCGTCGTTATTTTTTGCTGCGAATGATGGTGTCTATATTTTTGTTGGTTTTGTACCTGCTCTTTTTATCCTGATGAAAATAGTATAGGTAACATTTTATACATAATTAATGACTCGGTAATTATGTTCTACTGTGTAATTATTTTTAATTGAGAGTTGCTAGGCCTCATTTACTTACAATTTTTATTTTAACTTGAATATCCACTTTGGTTTTATTCAACTGTATCAAGAACAGTAAAATTATGAAAGTATAGGTTAAATCTTATCGTTTTTGATCTAGAAATGTTTTTAGTTCATTTGTTCGCAGCTATGTGAGATATTTTTCATATTTCATCTTGAATTCCGGTTTCGATCTAAATCTTTTTATAGCATGACATTCAATACAAATATTCCTCGGATTCACTGACCAGTCTTGCGGTTAAACTTAACAGACCGATATATGGAATTTTCAATAATGTAATGGGAATTCTTCACATTTCCTAATAACATTACATTTTAAAGAATCATATTCATGGGGTAGGTAGCTCAGTGGTATCTAGAATTCTGCCTCTGGATTTGAAAAGACGGGTTCAATTCCCACCGCCAACAAACATTTTTCACCACATTGAAACTACTCCTGTGGCTTCCCTTTCACTAATATCTTTGGGGGGACTGTGATTTTGACGGTTGATAACTGTTTTTCACGTCCAAAATATATCATTTACCGAGATCTGCAGCTACTATTACTTTCCAACTGGTAAAACAAGAAATAATTATTGTTTGCTTTTCTCCGGTAGCAAGTTTTTTCCGCAGATTCTCGCAGTTCTGGTAGAGTAAACTCACTATCAACATGATAAAAATTATACTTATTAGGCAGAGAAAAATAGGCAAATCTTTAAAATAGTTGAGATAACTGAAAGATTCGATACACACTTTTTCAAGTTACTTTGCAACACTATCATAATTATCTATAACTAAATAAATAATAATAAATCTGTCAGAAAAAAAAAGTATAAATAAAATTAATGTTTAGGATGTATAGATAACTAACTGATTGTGAATAAAATAGCAAACACACCTCGCCGGATGCTCATTCCCGGCTTGGTATGTAATATACTATTTTTCAACACTGCTTGTGAAAATAACATTTCCCTCACTCAATTTAGTGGTTACTATCACATTTAAATTAAGTAAATGAAATGTTATTCGAAATAGTTATTTACTTGAACGTATTTATTCAATTACGTGAACAACAAATTTTAAGCTTAAAAATTGGCAATTCTTGTTGTGGATTTCCTCTAACTAAAAAGAGTGTGTAACAATCATGCAACAATTGTGTTCAGAGTACGCGTATGTTCAGAAGAATGGGAGAAATTGTATTTTCTTATGAGGTGTGAAAGCTTTAAATTGGCAAAATGTTTATCTTTATCCGAAAAAGTTAAACTTATGGAAAACTACGAAAAAGGTAAACTGTTTTAGCGAAAAAGTAAGGAATAACCAAGTCAACAGTTTGCTCAATAAAGAATACAAAATAGATAATCGTCAATGTTATGACCAATATTTCAACACGTACCAAAAGACAAACAATAAGCGAAGCCGAATATCAAAAAATATCTAAAACAATGTGAAAGGAACATTCCTATCCCTGCAAAGATAAATCAACAAAAAACATCATTTTTCTCATGAAAAAGTAACTTCAATAACAATTACGGGTGGTTGCAACAAGAAGCACTTCGGTATGCAATATTTGAAGATAACTGAAGAAAAATTATCATCACAGTCAGAATTTGTAGATTCTTATATACAAGGTATAAGACAAAAAAATTGTAGAATTAAGTTTAAATAAACATCAAATCTATAATGCAGACGAGACTAGATTGTTCTGAAAGCTCTTATCTGATAGACCTATGTTTCATTAACTGAAAAAAATAGGGTAGGAATAAAAATTGCAAAGCAGAGAAAATTGAATGTGGATAAAATTCAGTACGAAAACATAGTTGAAGACGTTGATGATACTGAATTATTAGAAAATCAAAGCCTGGAAAGACAAGTAAAAGTAACGTATTTGGATGCCGTGTATACTTTAGATATGGCATTACAGTGGGCACAAATCAATAGTTTAAAAATAATACAAAGAAAAGCCATTTTGATCAGAGTTTCTACTAAAAAAACACAAACAAAAAATATTATAAACTATCAATTTTTTTAGTATTTATTCGGTAACATGAACATATGCTGAAATGTGAACAGGCCCAGATTTTTTGTGTGCACGGTTTCAAGATTCTACTGTACAACTGATTGATGTATATAAAATAACTATTAAATTTATTGTATTGATTAGCGCCGAACATAAAATTGCAATTTTCACATTTAATATTGAAAAAACTTTTATGTAACATACGTAGAAAAGGGCCAGTATAAAACCCTTTCCTCATTAGTATTACAATATACATACTATTATTCTGTAGATATTATTGTACCCCTCTTACATTTTCATTATTATTAACTATCCTCTTATCAAAATAATAATATCTATTTTATTTTAATTTAGATTTTGAACGAAGATTCACGCGTCAAGCTTACGCGAATTAACAAACCGTTTAAATGAACTTTTAATAGCTATTTACATAACAAGTGCGCGAAGACATAGTTTGCACCTGAGCACAAATAACGTCTTCGTGCACAAGTTTTGTACAATGCTTTTGGTAACGAGCAAATGAGGAAAATTATTAAATTTGAAGCGTGAATTTATATTGACAGTTAAGTATGCCATGAAGTGACATTTGTTATTTGAAAACAAATTGTTTATTTTTCTTGTCAATCTTGTTAAATATGTCTGTTTGATGGCGTTATAAACTAACGTCTCTATTTCTCTATCGGTTTCCAAGGTGTAAACATTATTTTGAATGCTGCGAGTACTCCGAGTACAATAATATATACACAGTATGTCCTAAAAATAACGAAACTCTTTAGATATAGAATAAAACACGCATTGTATTATGTTTGAAACTTAATATTTATTCAAAATAGGTTCCATTTGAATCAATACACTTTTTAGAAAGATCAACTAGAGCATGCATAGATTTTTTTATGCCATCTAAAGGAACGTTCTTTAACACCTGTGTCACGGCTGCTTGAATGGCTGGAATATCATCATAAAAACGCTCCTTGCATGGCAATTTTCAGTTTTGGGAAAAGGTAATAGTCACATGGTGATAGATCAGGCGAACTCGGAGGGTGGTCGATGACACAAATATGTTTTTTCATCAAAAATTCGTTGACTTTTTTAAGCGACTTTTTGGTCTTCATTTAATTCATGTGGAACAAAACGTGAACAAACCTTTCTTTTATCCAAATCTTCAGTTAGAATTCTCCAAATAGTATTTTTACTCGTATTTAATTCTTCACCCAACATTCTAACAGTAAAATTCGCATCGACAGCAATGATTTCACGCACTTTTTCGACTAATTCAGCACAATTTCCGGCTTTTGGACGTCCATATCTTTCATCATCATATAAATCTTCACGACCATTTTTAAATTTTGCAAACCACTTATAAACTGGACGTAATTATACAAAAAGGAACCATCCTATGAGGCACAAATTGAGTTTGGGTTGAATTTAGGTTGCCAAAGGCCCATTTTATGTGCAGCAAAATCGAACCGAGCCACAACTGTTATTTCGTAATAGAAAAATCGCATTGAGCCACACTGCAAACATAAACTGAATATATGGTGTTTTACAAAACAGAACCAGAAAGCTTGGATCGTTTTTTACAAATTTAGGAATTAATGGTATGAGGGATGGTTCCTTTTAGTACCCAGTGATACTCTACTCAAGTTTGTTGCATGATTTGTATACGTTCTGGTTTAGAATAGTGAACATGATATTGTGTTTCTCTTATATTAATAATAATTATTATAATGAAAAAATTAATAGGTTAAATACTAGAAAAATAATATTAAAAAAAGAAAAACCATATTCTATTTTTCTGCTCCAAGATTTTGACGACTATGCTACTGAAATTGATTGATTGAAAAATTATGGCCGAACTACACATACATCCTGTCTACAAAGGACCTCACTGTTCTCTGGCCTGATGGGAAAACCATATCAGAACCAAAACTAAACGATATCAAATCTATTTTATACCTTATTCCAAACGATTGTCTTTACTTTTTATAATGAACTGTTTGCTGATAAGGACGAAGTAGATGATATTGATAAATTTGGTGCTAGAATGAATTTTACTATTAAAGATGAATAAATATATTTCATTACTTTGATTTCGTAATAATTTTATTTATTTTGTTTACGAATATTGTTTATTATTATAGAATATAGTTCATTTTTTAAATAAAGTATATGGAAACCAAATTTATTTTTGTTGTTGTGCTTATTATTTTTTACAAAAGAGAATCATGTTACATTTTCAATTTTTTTTAATATTCACTGATGAAAATCGAAAATTCTTTAAGTATCTAAAAAGTCATGATCTTTATGCATTCAAATAACATAACTATAGAAACCTAAATAATACGAGTAATTTTATAATTAGTCAATAAGCTTCAAACTTTAAATGTAATTTACTCAAAACTCACTTATTGTGGATTGGATCCTATTTGCATAACTACGTCCAACTTGTGAACGAGATAAATAATCATCACCATAAACTTTTTTCATCAATTCGTATGTCTCAGCAAATTTTTTTCCAAGTTTAACACAAAATGTAATATTTGCTCGTTGTTCCATTGTATTTTTACAACATAAACACAAAAACTACTGTCATTAAAATAAACGTAAATTTTTAAACTGTCACCTGATTGTATGTGCAAGTTGTGTGCGTTCGAAAGAGGAAAGATTTAAATTAAAAGTTTCGCTATTTTTGGGACATACTGTGTATTTTTCTCAATAATAACTTTTCACATACCCCGCAGGTACTCGTACCACACTTTGAGACACCCTGGCTTTACTTTTATCTTATTTTTAGATGTTAAACATGGGATAGCTAGTGTCATATTAATATATTACATTCCATATTCTAGCTGTTTTATCTCCAATTAGGTGATCTTTGTAGATGTAGGTAATTTAAACAATATGCACATTTTTAATTTAATAAAATACTAATTTGTAATTATTACACATAATCATTATTTTTTCATATAAATATAAATAAATTTTCTGTTCCATTAATTTTATGTACATTCTACATTCCACAACTACTTTCACAGTTATAAACAAGTGAATTTATACTCGTAAATAAAAAGATGTTAATTAATATAATATATTTGGGTACCTCATAAATTAAATATTAAACAAAAAATTACGTTTCTGTTTGTTTCGCGTGATCTGCGAATTTTTTTTAACAATAATAAATAATTAACAAAAAATGTTGATCATATCAAGGACTTTCTTGTAATTTGCCATTGACCAGTCGTATATAAACTCATAATTTGCATGTTATTTTAATACAAACAAAGAGAAATATTGAATATTCCACTGCTTGCAGTAAACCAAGTTATGAAATGAACAGACTTAATTAATACATTATCCAAAAGAAACATTTCACATCATATACAGGTAGTTTCGTTATTAAATTTCTTTTCTTTTTTTAGAGGAAAATGCTTGAAATTAAAGTTGTATATAATTAGAATAGATTTGACTTGAGATGGACCTTCCATCCCTTTAGGCCTATACTCTCTGAGTTTTCAATTCTTCGAGAGAAGCACCGTTTCTTTAAAGAAGTTTGAGTGCAATTTCTTTGCTTCTAAGTGCGTGTCTGCTTGCCATGAAAGCTTCGCATTGACATAGCAGTTGGAACGGAGTTTCTTCTTTTCTACAACCTCTGCATAGTGGTTCCTGTCTTAGACCAAATATGTGCAAGTGCTTGTTTAGTACATAGTATCCCGTTATTAATCCTTAAATTTTGCTTGCTCATCTCCAAGTAAGCTTTCCGTCCTTTTTATCTAGACGGAAAAAAATATAATGTAATTCATGCTTAAACATGATCCTAGTGCCTTTAGTGCTGCTTGACTGTCCGTTACTATAGAGATTCTTTCTATCGATGTACTCGTAGTTCCTAATTGCGCACAGGTTGAAATTGTGTATACTTCAGCCTGGAATACCATTGTATTTGTAGATATTTTAGTTCGCCATATCTTGTATTGGAGCCTTTTTTTAATTAATTAATTTAGAAACGGTTTACAGTGAAAATATAGAAAGTTAAATGTTCAATTTGTTGTGTTAAAATAATACTTAATGTTCCTAATAAAAAATGTGTTACATTGTTTGAGAAAAGTAGGATGATTTTTCTTTCATATCGTGATAAAGAAATTGATGAATTTATGGAATAAATCTTATATTTTGTCTCTATTATATTATCATATATATGTGAATGACAATATGGAAATATATAATTTGACGCCTGATAAGTAAACAACTAACATGACGTATACACCATGTGTGTAACATGTAATTAAATATTTTATTTACATCACATCACCCTGGTATTTCAGTTTAAAAGGTAACGCCCGTTTTTTCAACTGTTTTATTACCTGAGACGTGTATAGCATTGTGTTCTGCTCACATTACAATGCTAGTTGTAAATTTTTTATTCGCCTGCTGAAAATAGCCTTGCCTTTGATTCGAACTCGGCACATTACGATTTCAATTTACCTCTAAACATTTAATACTGGTTTGTTTGCGGTTTTATAGTATCATTAAAGTTATACTGTTTGGTATTTGGCTAGGGCAGTGATACTGATTCTAGTAGAACATTAAACTTTAATTATTTTATCACCAACAGCAACTCTGTAAAGACTAACAAAATTAATTTATGACTCCACTTTTACTTAGGTACATTTTTTATTTTACTTGAATGAAAAATATTTATTTGAATGTTTGGTGTTAGATTAGTATATTTCTTTCATATAATATTATTATTTAAGATGCAAATTTAATAACAACAATACAAATTAAATAAGTTTACAGCAGTATTTTTTTCCTCTCTCTGTATCTCCAGATGGACTATCAATTGAGTTAAAATTGTCATAAGACAGCAATTTAATAATAACATTTTTAAACTCGCATCATTCAAAATAAGGTTTACATTACCTTGGAAACCGATGGAAAGTTTGATTTTGTGCAGTAGTGTGCAAAATAATTGGAAAAACGTCCATTTTTTTATTATTCTAAATTTTGACTATTATATTTTAAGGAATTTATAGCGTGAAGATTTGTATGTATGTATGTATGTATAAAAGAAATAGAGACATTAGCTTATAACGCCATCAAACAGACATATTTTAACAAACTTTGCAAGAAAAAATAAACAATTTGTTTTCAAATAACAAATGTCAATTCATGGCATACTTAACTGTCAATATAAATTCACGCTTCAAATTTAATAAATTGCCTCATTATATAATTGTTGCTCGTTACAAAAAGCATTGTACAAAACTCGTGCACGAAGACATCATTCGCGCAAATTAAAGCATTAGTTTCGCTCGTGCTTTAAAATTTCGCTCATGTGCAAAGTATGTTTTAGTGCACTTGTTATGTAAATAGCTATTATTTAAACTATTTACAATACAATACGGTTAAATAATAATTAACAGATATATCAAATACTATATAATATTAACATTTGTAGTTTTCTTATACGAAACATGTTTAAACTAGTGATCATTTTAATGGTATTATTAGTATTTCATAAAACACATTTACGAAGTTTGAAATTGAGAACTTAACAGCTTCGGTAAAAAAGTGTTATTTTATATGTTACAAATAAATGATATATCTAACATGTTTAATATATTATAAAATCTTTAATCTGCGAGTTATAACTAGATATTATCAGCCGAATTCTCAAAACAATTTTAGTTGATCCCAAATTTTGAATTTATTAAATTAAGATAAACCATATTTTGAAAAAATGTAAATAAACTCTAATATAATCTTGTTTCCATTTGATTTTGAGAAGTAATTTTTTCTGAAACCGGCAAGAAAGTGTCTACTTTCCTGACCAATTTTAGTATGGACAGTATGTTTTTACAAAAATAGTCAAGTAAAGTACGTATCCAAGGCTACAACAAAAATAACTGCCTGGTAAAGTACAAAACAGTCTGGTAAAGAATTTACCTGACTTTTATTTTGGTTGTAACCTTGGATACGTAGTCTGCTGGCACTACAAATCATTTAAAAATTTTTTAAACAATTTGAATTATTTATGATTAAATATTGATTAAATTAAACGGTTAAAAATAGAATACATAATACGTCAGGAAAGTGTTTTTACTTGACGTATTATGTAATATACTATTAATTAACTTTTTTAAATGGGACTAGGAAAGATTAGCTAATCAAAAAATCAGGATTATCAAAACTTTTTTGAGAATCAGGCTGTATATTTTTGACATAAATAAGTTGTTACGTAACGTTTTTAAACCAGGGACTTCCAACCGGAAATTGAAATAGGATATTTTTAATAAATCTAATCCGAAACATGAACCTTTTTATAATATTGAAAGCGAGAACCTTAACCGAACCGTAAATATTAAACCGGTTTGAAAATTAATTCGGTTCAACATGTGTGAATTTGCCTGGAAAAGTTACAGTGTTTAGAGAGTGGTGCATTTATGACGAGCGAACTGCCACAGTATTACAGTTGTTTTTTTGATTGAGAATGAGTATGTTTTTGTCGGTGATATTATAAAATCTATATTTGGTTTTATTTTTATTGTAATAAATAATATTATTTTGTATTTTATAAAAATCTATAATAAATTTATTACATTACTGAATCTGTGTCTAGCAAAATAATTATCGAACTGAAACAAAAACAGTTGAATCTTGAACCGAAAACAAATCGTATTTTTTGTAGTTCGGACCCAGTTTTTTTAGGCTTTTTCTAACATTTTAATGTTTCCTATTTTTTTGTGGATTTCACGTAACAGAGGCATATTACAACTTGGATTTTACCGTATTAAAGAGTACTATTAGTAAAAATATTATTATTGAAATCAAATTCTTTGATAACCACATCATTTTATTTTGAAGTATTGTTGAAGAATTTCATTTCCATCGATTGAATTTCAATGTTTAAATATGTTTAATTTTAACAGTTTTGCTTTATATTTTGTAGAAACAATTGAATAGTTTATTCAGTTATGTTTTATGACGGATTTTTTTTTTTTTTCATAGGTTATCGAGTTGGCCTGTGGATCCTGAGAACCCTGGTTCGATATCCACAGCCGATAAACATTTTCATCACTTTTAAAATTACCCCTGTGTTTCTCCCATTACTAACATCTAACGCGCATAAATATATCACTTATAGAGATCTGCTTCGGCAGAGTGCCACATTCAAGAATGGGTAAAAGGTGTGATGATATTTAAATTTATATTTTTATTTATAAAAAATTTTAATATCAAAATTTTTTATATCGCTCAAAATGATGAAATTACTTTGCTGTTAATAAGCTGAGCAAAAGTTTAAAAAAAAACTAAATATACTGCACCGTCATCTCATCTAAAGTTTTCCTAAACTTTTCTAAAATGTACAAACTTTAGGTTGTAGTGATCGGTGTATTTCTCACTTCGGGGCTAATTACAGTGTTGCCAACATTAATAACCTAGTAGGTTGGTTGAAGTTTCCTCCTGCTCAGCAGATGACGGGCGAAGGCGATGAGGGTGTATGTTCTGTAGCACGGCTTAATTTAAGAAAGCTGCGCCTGTCTAAATGAAAATGCGTGAATGATATCGCCTTGAGTTTCAAACTCAGACTTGTATTCGTACTTGAGAGTTTATGATGAGTCGATGGTAATTGAACGTAGCAGGAACTTGTGAAATACGGCTTCATTTCCGTTCCTTGAGCTAATTACGAACTGTAATGAAAGACACAACCGCACAAACATTGTTTTTTTATTTTAATTGATTATTTCTTGTAGCTCTACCGACCTTTTTCATTAGAAACTATGTTATTGTTTCTATTCTTCTTCAAAAAAATACTATTGAAAATATGTAATATATAAATATTACTTAATAAAAATAAATAAATAAATACATCATCACGCCTTTTACCCATTACTGGGTGTGGCACTCTGTCGAAGCAGATAAGTGATATATTTATGCGCGTGAAGTGCGGTTACCAGTCGTCAAATCACGGCCCCCAGAGATGTTAGTGGTGGGGGAGCCACAGGGGTAATTTTAAATTGGTGAAAATGTTTTTGTCGGCTGTGGGGATCGAACCAGGGTTCTTAGGATCCACAGGCCGACTTGATACCACTGAGCCATTACCCCATAAACATTACTTGTATAAATTAAAACAAGTATATAAAATTTCAAGCATCATATAATCTTAGTATTTAAAAAGTTGGCTTCTCAAAGTTAAATGCGGTGTTCAGACATTCAGACACAGTCGTATATGTTTTTTTTTTTATATAAATTGACGTCAGTTTTATGAAAAGAAATTTTCTGTAAAATTCGTTGAAAACGTTTTCAATAAAAATATAATATTAATTTCGTCCATATATCTTTTTGCTATATAGCAGTGAGTGATTCAACAGTTTCTTTTGAAATCGTAAACCACAAGTAATATAAAGCCACAACAATTAATTATTCACTTACACTCCACCACCTTTAGCAGTTTTCGCACGTAGTAAAGCAGAGCGGTGTTGGTTGGTGTACAAATTGCAGAAATCGGTTTCGTTTGATGTGGCTTGGGTAAGGCGTGCAGCGTGCGGTCGTGTTGATGGTAACTGCATTAGCAGAATTAGCCCCTTGCGTTGCCTGGCCATGCCTAGCAGCCCTGTGTCACAGTGTCAACAAGCTGCACACACACGCACACACACACGCCCTCACACTGTCGCGAGCGAGCGAGTGAAGCCTTTGTCGGACCGTCGGTCAAATATCGTCAGCACTGCACGCCATGCCACACCAGTGTTTGATTGTATACTACATGCAGGACCGGGCTCGTTTATTCAAACATTTACTTCTTGATTTTCAAAAAGGTTTTAGCTAATACTGAATATTGAATTATCTATCCTTATTTATATCCAAATCTTATTCTGATTAATTTTACTATGTCAATATTCAAAATTAGCTAAAGGCATAATTATGAAAATTTTAACAAAAAAAACTAAATTAGAAACAAAATAAAACACATTGAATTTCTTGAAAGCTACTCTGAAAATCTAATAGCTATATCAGCGGTTCCTAATGTTTTGAATGCAGAGGACCCGAATTTTAAACTATTAATTTCCTTAGACCTGTTTTATTATAGTGTTGAAAATAGCGTGCAAATCATGAAGATCTACGGAACTATAAAATCTACGACCAGAAAATTTCGACAAACACTGCTAAAGTAGTGGTTCAGTGCTTTCCCTACTACATATTTTTTATGTTTATCAGCTTATGAAATGACGCAAACGCAAAATCATCGAAAAATAAAAATAACTTTCTTTAAACAGTGTCTTGGTAGGTACACTGTCAATGTCAAAATACGGTGGACTTTTACATTATTACCATCTAGGAAAGTTTGGCTTGAAAACTTCCATTAAACCAAGTTTTTGTTTTTCTGAGAAAAATGTATGTGTCGTTTGAATTTTTTTTCAGATAGCAAAACTTTTACTTGCAGCAATAAATTATTTGATTTCCAATATTTGAATGCAGTTTTTCATTGATAATTTCCAGATTATTTTTATATGTAACTAATATTTGAAACCAGTAGTAAGTATTAGTTAAAAGCGAATGTTATTCTCATTAAATTGAATTATAGAAAAAAATTTGGTTGTCATCAAGATTTGAACCTTGGACCTTCGAACTCCGGTGAAATAGTGTTAATTAACTGAGCTATAGTACCCATGTGATTTAATATGATGTTATTCCAATTTTTGTCTTTATTTTATTATGTTTTAAAAACAGTCTCGATCCTATGACTCCTTCATATACTGAAAACTTGACATAGGAGTCCTTTGCAGAGATACTGTTCCTAATAGTTATTTAATAATTTGTTATGAGTGATTTTAATCACATGGGTACTGTAACACTGTTGATTAAGAGCATTTAATCGGAGTTCAAAAATCCCAGGTTTAGGTCCTGATGGTACCAATCTTTGTCTCTATAATTAAATTAATTTTCGTTGTATTTTTCGGGAAAAACAAGGACCTTGGTCTGTTCTAATACTAACTTGAATTAGTGGAGTGTTCTGATTTAACAAATTTTACTGCAGATAACTTTTTTGGTATCTTGTGCCTATTTTACATCTCTCGCTTAACTCTAAAGCCGATGATAAATATTTATTTATTTATTTATTTATTTATTTATGTTACGCTGTACAACAGGAATTGAATTCCAATTACAGTACAGGATCCGGACTCACCGAACCGCTGAGTGGATGTTCTTATAATTTTTTTGCTTGAGTGGGAATCGAACTCGGTATCTCCGGATTCGAATTCCGTAATGCTACCCACCACACCGTACTGCCGGACATATACACTGCTAGTTTTGTGAAAACTGTTAAAAAATGAAAGTTTTGTTGAAAATAGGTTACACATATAAAGTTGATACTTCGGACAGTCAAAAATAAATATTGATTAATTTTAACCTTTTTTTTTGTTAATTATATAAAATATTTTTCTACTTTTAATAACTATTTATAAACTAGGAAATTTAAAATAAATATAAAATAAATATATCACCACGCCTTTTATCCATTACTGAGTGTGGCACTCTGCCGAAGCAGATCTCGGTAAGGGATATATTTATGAGTGTGAAGTGCGGTTACCAGCCGTGAAATTACAGCCCCCAAAGATGTTAGTGGTGGAGGGGGAGCCACAGGGGTAATTTTAATTTGGTGAAAATTGTTTGTCGGCTGTGGGAATCGAACCGGGGTTCCCAGGATCCACAGGCCGACTCGATACCACTGAGCCATTACTCCATAAAATAGAAAATATAAAACAAAAAAATTAAATTCATAAAAATCTATAAGAACTATAGAATAAATATTAAAACTTATAAAGATCTAATTAATAAGTGTGTGGTAACAGTGCCTCTTGTGCACATAAATCCGTAATAATCTAAGTTGAGAGTAGGGCTCTGACAGCTAATAGGTTTTTTTTTTGTGATAGAAGTATTGTGCACAATGCCCGGCAAGGCTGAGTCAAACTGCACAATAATCAGAGATGGCAGCACGGCGTTCATATTCAACTGATAATTGTTTATAAATTAAAAGCCTATTCAAATTAATTTGTTGTTCTGTATTTATTTATTATTTTTCACGTTACTAGTATCATATTTTTTAAGTGTAAAAAGTGTCCATCTCCACCCTTTTTTACCACACTTTCTAACTCCACACCCAAGATTTATATATTCTGCCGGACCTGAACTGAAGGAGAGGTTTGAGGAACAAAAAGAAAGCTAGAGACTGAATAACCAAGTCCTTCTTTCCAAAATTTCTATAGGCATTACGAGTATATATTTTTTTCAGACGACCACTTATGAAAGTAACCATAACAACATCATAAACTACTACGGAAACGCATACTTCTAACATATCAGGTGAAGTTCCACTGATTGATAACAGATGGCGTTACGATGAAAGGAAATAATAAAATAAATGAAAAGAATTTGTATTATTATTTAAATTGAAGTTTTAACAGATTTTTCAACACATTTGCACAGATAAATCTTATTTTTTTAAATTAATAATTACTTATTTACTAATATTTTAGCATTATTTAATATTTTTACATTAAGGTTATTATAGTTGGTATCACCATACCTACTCTCAAACGTCAACGCTAACCTTCGAAAACGCATCAGCTGTTAAAGTATAATAACATAGCTCTTGTAAAATTTTTTTAGAAATATTTTGTGGTCGTCTGAAAAATAGTGTTCATAACTCGTTCAAAAGTGTGCTAACTGTGCTCGTGTACTTAAACCACTCGGCGCCACGCGCCTCGTTTTTCAATTTATACACTCGCACGTTATCTTACACTTTCGATGCTTGTTATGTAATATACTATAAAAATACATTGAATATTCATATGTGCAAAATCGACATCACATATCACGCATATCATAATTTTAAAATCAATACCGCACTTTAAGTAACATTAGTTCCCTTAGTCCGTCTCTGTATAAGTGCATCACTTGTGTCTATAAGTGTCCCGCAGGCAGTTACAGATCGAGGTATCTTTATTGTCTTCATGTGTTTTCCTAGACTTCGTGTGTGTGTGTGTACGTATGTGTGCCCAGCCAACAGCTGATCGTCTGATGAAGAGTTGACACTCGCCCGTATCTGCATGTGTGTGTAGTGTCTGTGTGCGCTGCTTGATGTTTGCCGACTTGTTGAAATGTAAATATCGACGTTTATAGTTTGCTGTACGTGTCTAGCTATTTATTTGCGATTAAGATATTGAAAAATCACGTAACATCGAGATTGTATTAACAGCATGCAGGTGCAGGCTTCATATTTTCAGTTCATAATTCGTGATTGAGATTCCTTGACATTTGGATTTAAAGTTTTTACTTCAAAGTTAGCAGATGTTATTAACTTAAACTTCAAAGAGGTCTGTTATTGCTCCAAGTTTATTTAAAGCTAAAACGTTTAGAAACAAAAATTACGAAATTGTATTTTGAAATGTCTTTGTCTTTATTATAAGCTTCCGTGTTTGTTATTTGCGTAAAAGCAGTTTTATTAAAATGTTCAGTTACTCACCATGACATATAAAACATTAATTACAGGGCAACTCATAAAACTATAATAGAGAGAATTCAGATTGTGACAGAAATAATCTGAATTTACAATATGAACCACATCGCATTGACATTGAAATTATAATAACAAATATAGGAGTATATACCAAGCTGTGAATATGATAAAACAGAGCTTATAGGAATTAGTACACCTCAATACAGCGTTCATAAATAAACTGACCACCCGTACTGCTTGCTTCCGGTAGTACACTAATGT
The DNA here is from genome assembly GCA_911728475.2 of Pterostichus madidus. NCBI lineage: Eukaryota > Metazoa > Arthropoda > Insecta > Coleoptera > Carabidae > Pterostichus > Pterostichus madidus. Next base: position 17,162,305 of record OU452303.1, read on the forward strand.
TTTGAACAGGGCCGCGCCAAAGTGTATTTCAGCCTTTGTGAAAAATTATAAGAGCCATCCCTATACCCTATTTTTCCCACAAATACATTTAATAATTCGGATTAAGTTCCGGGCATAAATAAATAAATAAATAAATAAACGTTACAGTATGTGCGTACATTTGTTTAAAACGAGTATATAATTAATATGACACCATTATTTGTATTTGTATCTATGAGGATGAATTCAAAAGTTCACGGCTTGATATAAAAAGGCTAGTATTAAAAGGATATGTATGTATCTCAACCGTTTTCAGTATAATTTTGGCAACTAGTAACTTTTGCTATCAGACCTATGCGAAGTTCCAATGTGTGTAATGAATAGACCATATTACTTTCTACAGCGCCTCTGTCGGCAAATTTATGAAATGAAAAAAGCGTGCCAGGGTGACAAACTTTTTTTTCTATTTTTTCCAAGTATGTTGGCAATACTAATGTTTGTAACGCCATGTGACTCGAACGGTGATGCATATGCGTATGTGCGCCTAAATTGTGAGTTTTATTGCCGCCAGTTTGAAGTTGAGATGAAATCTTTAATTTGAAATGTTGGTCTGTTTACTATTCTTGGGAAAGAAATGAAAAGATATTGCATTATTAATTAATAAATTCAAATTACTATCCGGGACGCAACAATTGTAACCAGGCATTTTTCAAACAAATTTCACACTTCGCAAAACAATCACAACAAAACGTAAGTTTAAGGTTATCGGCCAGTGACAGATGACAGAAGAGCAAATTGGCGCTTAAAATTTTCAAATTTTAATATTTATTTTAATATTAATGTATTGATTATTTATATATTATAAGGGCAGAATCCGATAGTAAAAAAAGAAATATAACTTGCATAAAAAAAATTATCATTCATTTACGTTTAGATAAAATGATATTTTACTTTAAAAATAAATTTTTTTCCATAAAAATACACTTCATTTTAGCTGTACTTCCAAGCATATGATTGGTGCATTATGAGCATGCGTATTGAGATAGTAATATGGTCTATTACTAAACCTTATTAGTATGCTGTTAAACTGGTATCAGTAGTGTTTTGTTTGTTCATTATTTTCCTTATATATGAATGAAAACTACTATCATTGCAAGTTAATTTTCTAGTTTTTAATACAACATGGCTTTCAGTCAAAATAATTGAAAAATTGTTAGGACTTTTTAATTCTAAACATCAGTGTGCATGCACACATTTTTTAATCAAAAGTTTCTGCAACTATCTTCAAGTTTTCAATTTTTTTTGGAAAATAGTTCCATGTAGCTAGACTTTTTATCAAACGTGTAAAGTTGCACAAAAATTGTAAAATTGCAGTGCATTATAACTATGTAGAGATATTAGTACGTGTGATCCCCTTTAGACATAATGATTTTTTGTGAGGTTAGGTTAGGATATTGGTCATAAGAGTCTCTGCAAAATAGAACAATTAATAATAATAATATATCATCACGCCTTCTACTCATTACTGGGTGTGGCACTCTGCTGAAGCAGATCTCGGTAAGTTATATATTTTGCGCGTGAAGTGCGGTTACCAGTCGTCAAATCACGGCCCCCAAACATGTTAGTGGTGGAGGAGCCACAAGGATAACTTTTTCAAATTATGAAAATTTGTCGCTTGTGGGAATCAAACCAGGGACCTCAGGATCCACAGGCCGACTTCATACCACTGAGCTAGCCATCCAATATAATATATATAGTACAATTAAAATGGGTTTAACAAAAAAAAAATCATTTATTCATGAATTTGCTTTGATGTTATGATTTTTTTTGTACATGTATTTGATCGCACGATGTTTGACATTTTCCTTTAAAAGAAAAAAGAAATCGGTGCTTCTTAAAAAAATATTCAAAATGTACAATTTTTTTTTTATTGTTTCTTAAAATTTTTAATGTTTTCGGTTATCATAAATCTAATCACCTTATTACAAAACACTTAAAAACAGAGCTGTGGGCCCTGAGAAATTAAATTTGGATTCGAAAATATGTCCACATAACATATTTAAGTAAACTGATAAAAGAAAATGAAAATGATTTGTAATCACAGCAGATGTACAATTTAACTTAACAAGTAACGACCACTAGCCAAACGCTAAAACCAAACATAAAACACGTGAACATTTAAAACGAAAACAATTTTCCATTACGGTTGGCAGTTCTGGCAACATTGAAAACGATAAAGTTAAAAATCTTGTCACATAGACATCTTGACAATTTTTCCACAGATTTTTCTTTCAGCGATAAACAAATTAATTTACGTTGTAAGTATGAACAGGCATATACAATACCATCACTTAAAAGACTTGTACTGATCTCCACAGCATCATAAATTTCATTTTGGCAACACCAGAAAGGAACGAAAATATACAACTGCTCACACAAACAGACGCGCACATTGTGTGTGAAGCACGTGTAGTTTGGTAAACAGTTGAATCAAAGGCAGCGCCGCCTTTGAAATAATTATTCGGCGACTGAATATTCTGATAAAAACATTCAATAAATTTATTCCACGGAAATGATTTGGTTCTGTACGACGACAGCTCTTTGAAGATGCGGTTTAGAAAATCACAAGTGACAGTGTTTATTTAAACATTTCCACGGTTGCGTATTTTCACATTTTCATGATATTTTGTTATGAATTAATTTATGTGCACTGACGGTTTGTTTTAATTAAATCATTGCCACGGCCAGACTAAATATTTCGTCAATTGATGTGTACTTCAAAGCATCCTACAAGTGCACAGTATATTTTAAATAAATAATTAAATATCTAGGAACATTCATTTAAATGTCTACTTATTTCTTATTAATTTACCGGCTCCAGAAATATTTACAGATTGAGTACTACTCAAGTTAGTCGATATTAAAATACACATGCTGAGAGTAAATGTATTAATATAACGAATTTTATAAAACTAATCATAATAAATTAATTAATAGTTATATACATACGAGTCAGGAAAATGGTATAATACTGATGAAGAGTCATTTTGAAATACGAGGTAATTCGTGCCGAATACTTTACGACTCCGATTCAAGTACAGACATTTTACTGACGAGTCATGTATTTCTAAAACCTTTGATTATATTAAAGGTTAATTTTAAATGTAATATTAAATATATTTCTATTTCTATTTGTATTTAGTAATGCGCTTCTCTCGTTTTTAAGAAAACAGAAAAATTTAGTAAATAAACAAAAACCAATTACTGTCAGTTTTGAGTTTAAATGTTTTCGTGTCTAATTAGTACTTTTGCTCCGGTTTCAGATAAACACATTATTCAGAGCTCAATTATCCGTGTGTTAGATTAACTGTGGTCAGTTGTAGTACAATATATTTTTTTTAATACCGAAAAAGTCCATATTTTGTGAATTACAAAGCAAAAGGATTTAAATTGTTATAAAATCTATCTATCTATCTTTTATAATTAAATGCTATCAAAATGATATTATGTTTTTATACGTATTTTTGTATGATTAACTTAATAAAAACTGAATTTATAGGAGAACATATTACAATAACCTGTTAATTGACCTGTTAGTTTACAATAAAACATTGTTAAACGGATACTAGTTACAAGAAACAAGTTAAAAACATTTCATAAATCATAACAGTCCTTCACACATTATATCACTCCTGACACATCCTTAATTGCAGATTAGTCAGTCAATTGGCTCGCGCCCAAATATCAAACCAAAACAAAACACAAACCGAAACCGCTAGTAATGCAAAGCATGTAAAAACGGTGTCTCTTATTAAAACGACACTCCGACGCGATCGTTATTACGGCATAAAAATATTTGGACACCGCGCCGTGAAAATAGCCTTAATGACGGCCACTCGGAGATTAAAAATGCGGCATACGGCCACTTTGTACTCTGGGCCAGCAAAGTGTAAGTTTCGCTGATCTAAGGCGGCGTGGCTGGCGACACCAACTGATCTCTGAATGCGTTTGATCTTCGCGCCACCTGAAGTGTGTGCCGTAATTACTCAACACCGCATTTCCTGGTACATTTATTTTTGATGGATTATTTTAAAAACGAAGGTGACATACTGCTACTTTCAAACGTCTGTTTATTATGAATTAAGTTAAATAAATATGATACATTTTTTCACTAACAATTATTGTCAATTGAGCATCATTAATTTTTTTCAGAAAAAGAAATAAATTAATGCGATTTAGCTTGAAAAAATACTATTTATTAAAAACAACAGACGTAGCTACATGTGGAACTAGGATAACTGATTTTTAATTTTCATCACATACAAATTGCCTCTGTGACTCTCCGGCTCTCTACTTGACGAAAAAGATATCACTTACTGAAATTCCGAGATCCGATCCGAGATCCGATTCGAGATCCGATTCGAAATCCGATTTGAGATTCGACCAGACGTGTCATTAGATCAGTACAGTTTTTCCTATTTATACTAAAACAAATTTTAACGTTGCATATTCGAAAGAAAAATAACAGTTATAGATGAAATTTAATAAATAATTTTGTGTTGAAAAACTAAAGAGACATATTTTGTTGTAACGTTATTTAATAATTTTTATCACAGAACATAAATGCTTATAAATATAACGTAGCGTTATATTTCTTTAGAGAGGAATTGGAATTTATGTTTTTACTAAGATTGGATACCTAAATGTTATGTACGGATCGAATGTTTTATCCTACTTTCGGATCGGATATTTTATCCGCCTTTCGGATCGGATATTTTATCCGACTTTCGGATCGGATCCGATCCGAGAGAGCTCCAATCCGATCCGGATCGGATTCGGTTTCGGATATTTTTGCAGACCTCTAATACTTAGAGTAACAATATACCGCTACAAATATTTTAAAAGTACAAAAATCCTCTTCCATCACATGCAGCAGTAAATCTCGGATTGAACTGTCTGCACCAGCTCCATGCTTAGCTTTACGTCCACTTTTTTGCCGCGTGGGTCAATCTGGCTCGGTGCATCCGTCACTATTCAGTCCACTGACTTGGCTGCACAACTAGCTCAAGACTCCGATAGCTGTAGATGGCATCTCGTGTGTCACGTTGTGTCTTGTGCCTTGTTGATGCTAGTGGATGAGACTCTCAGAAACGGTGCTTTAGCTGCTTGATTTTTATGTGTTGTGCAAGTAGAACTGTAGATGCGATTGAAATTGAATGTGGTAGTTTTAAATGTTTTTAAATTTAATTATATTTTCGTAGTACTACTGCGTGCATGCAAGATACGGCAAATATGGTGCTCTGGTTAATGTTAGTATCATCAAATAAAGAAGTAATTGAAAAAATTACAAAATCACTTTTATTTGCCACTTCGTCTTCGGCTAATTTTAGACTAATTCATTTATTTAAACATCATAATAATAATGTACCTATAATTGATTAAATGTAATATCACTTCTTTTTTTATTATATTTTAAATATTATTTATCAGATATATAAGAATGTATTTGTTTTTTTACTTTTATTGTTCGAAAAATTAACATTTTTTGTTTATGTTTTAAATATATTTTATTATTCTTAATTTAAATCTCTCAACCCTGCTACCGAGTAACATAACAAAATAGTAAATTAATAACTAATTGTTTATTCAATCATTCATATTGTACACGTCAGAAAAGCGAATTTGATTGAATTTATTTTTCACTGTCACTTGTTCTAAAGTATTGTAATGAAATGTAATTCAAATAAAATTTCGTTCTCTACATTTTTAATTTGAGTATTTTAATATAAAATAATGTGTCAGCTAAAGTTAACTTCAACTATTATTTATTCACCAATAGTTGTAAAAACTTTTTAAACATTATGTATTTATTTATTTGACAATATAGTTTTATTAATTTTTTGCTGTATCTAAATCAGAAGTATCTATTTTATCAGTAAGATCAGAAAAACAGAACGCATTTTAATAAATATATTTTAAATATGTATTGGTTCTATTTAATAATAGAATATATGTTTCAATTATATCTTAAAAATATGCCTCAGAAAAAAAAAATTATCTACTAGACCGACATGAAAATATGTACCATTTTTATTAGAAACTTTTTTTCATTCCCCTACATTCTGTAAGTGTATCATTATGTGTAAATGATCGACAAGTTAAAAATGTTTTTGTTAATAGTTTTGTAACACATTTAGAAAATGGTATTTCTTTGCTAATTTAACCAACTTTATAGCCCTTATAGTTCTCGAGATAGCAATGGCCACCAATGCTATCAACAAATTGAACGTCCTGTATGTAATAATCATGAAAAATAAGGATTGTCATTATCTTATCCTTCAGTAACAGATAATTATCAAATTAATAATAGCAGGGTTTTTCTTCAAATATTTTTTAAAAAAATATTTATTAAAAAATATTTTTTTGTTCATTTTTATGTAGTCACCTATACATTATTTTGAAAAAAGTAACAATTAATTAAACCAACTTTATATATCACGATTCTCGAGATCTCTCTTTTAAATGAGTATTCAAGAACCATCATTACTTTCCTGTTTTCTTTTTTGTAGTACAAAAATTAACTGTTTATTATTGTTGCAGGTAAGAAATAAGAATAAACTGCATATATCGAATACAAAAGAAATCATGAATATGGAAAAACAAAACGATGAATCCAAAAAGTGTCCCAAGATAAATAATATAACCGGAGGAATATTATGAAAAATATGAATGAAGATTATTGTCGCCAAAATTAATAACATTACCTTGGAAACTACAAAAAGTAATTGCTCCACCAGCGGCAGTTAATATGATAGAGCAGGTTAAACCCAATGCAAAATACACTTTCCTTCTTTACAAAACCAAAAAAGTTGTCTCGCGTCGCTGCGGCTAAACACTGAAACAGGTATTTCATTTATCACCTCGTGAATTTCATCATAAAAATAATATGAAGCCAACAGTGTAATACGGCCTCGCCTGACCATTTCGCTGTTTGTCCCTGCGATGTCTTTTTGTTTTTGCCGGTTCGCTCAACAGTTGTTTGTTTTTGAGGCGTGCCGAATAGCGCAGAGGGAAGGGGCCGTGTTTGCTGTTTGATTCCGCGCTTGTCTTTGTGCCGAAGCCGCCGCAAGCCGAAGACACCGCATCTCATTACGTTGCGTTTACGTTGACTTACTTGTGTATTTAATTTGCCCCGGTCTCTTTACTGCCTGTTTGCACTCTGATTTAACGATTTCTTTAATCGTGTAATTTGATTTAAATACCATTAAGTCAATTGATATTTTCACTCTTTGTATTAGTTCGTAAAAATTTTACACGCAAAAATATATTTTTTTTACCGAAATCACCCAGTAGTGGATAAAATTGCATTTTTTAAATATTTTAGAGAAAACTTTGGGATTAAATCCGGTAACTTCCGCTCTCCGGGTAGCAGATATAGTTCTAATGTCCATTGGGTTACTTATCTAGGCATAATTAGAATTTAACATTAGGCATTTCAGAAGAAAGAATTATGACATCTGATTATTTATTACTTCATTTATTTCATTCACCTTTTACGATTTCGAAAACTTCTTATGCACAACAGAGGCTCCAACATCAAACGTTTTCTTACTTGCCCAAAAAATTTTATCATACCTACACCACTAGAAAGACCTTTAAAATGTCTACTTTTCTTATTCAATACCTTTTTTTCATTATGAGATTAAAAAAAAGTTGTAAAGAAAAATCTCGGAATTTTTTTAATTAGAAGTTAGTATGTTCTTAATAGTGACACATCGAAATTTGGATACGCTATAATAATTTACAAATTAAAATATTCATTATAATGAATACTTTACTGCTAGAATTTTTATCTGATTATTTTTTGACGTTTCTCAGAACCAATGAAATGCTTCATTGTATGTCACGTGTCTGCGTTTTAACCAATCCTGTCATTATTATACTGAGAATAAAGCTCTAGTGTATTCCCGGGAATAATCTCTGTAGCTTTTGTTTTTGTTGACAAATGGTAGTTAGTTGTCAAATAATTATTTAAAACTGTCAACGAGTCAAGTAAAATGTGTGAAAAAAATCGATTTAGTTCCATTTCAGATACAGAAATACATCAACAAATTTTGGAAACTTCCAAGGATACATTAATAAGTAATCAATCGCTATGGACCCAGTTTAAAATCCTTTAAGTTGGATGAATCCACTTCAACAGCTAAATCAAAAAATAATCTAATTAAATATAACTCGAAATTTCAATAAATTAGAAAATAATTCTCCAGTATCTTTCTCAAACTTGTTGCCATTTGGCAAATGCCACTCAAGTCCTACGGGCTTTCGTGACTATTGCCTGGCAACAAGTTTTCGAAAGATCTGTCAAATTATTTTCAATTTATTCTCACTCTCTTGTCATGGTGGGGACAGTCGAATCGACTGCAGCGATCGCGGTGGACAAAATAAGCATAAAATCATTCTCATGTTGTTGTGACCGCGACTGTCGAACATAGGATTTTAACATGTAAAATCATAATTTCGTAATTTTCTGCTTCACTAAATATTTTAAACAAAAATGCTTCAAATAAAAGTTTTAGGGCATAAAATTATTCATCTAAACCATTAAACAAAATTAATTTTACATGCTGTATAACGGCACAAATTAGATTGGAAAATGACGAAAATTGCCTGAAAACATCGAATTGAAACAAAATTAATCAAATGTTTGACGTTTCGGTAAGTGTCAATGGGGGATTAAAGTGGTAGAGCTTTTTAATATATATTTATTAAAATAAATTCTTGACCGTACATCATATTTAATACAATATAAAATCATACTATAAATGATATCTTTATTGCTGAAATATGAAAGTTAAAGTTGAATAATTTAAAACGTTCGCACTGCCATATTGCAATGACGTAATTGCATTAAGCCAATCACAGAGCTTTGTCTGAAACGTTTGTTGGTGCTCAAGAAGACGAAGAAGAAATAAGCATTCAGCATTCTACGATTCTACCAATGACGTATAATACTAGACGAATTATGCCGTATTCAAGTCAATGCAGTGTTGTGAAACAGAAAGAGATTGAATAACTTAATGGTCCGCCGAGTGCGCGACAAGGAGCGAGTACACTTTGATGTTATGCAAGTTGCTCCTTGCCGCGCACCCGCCTCACCAATCAGTTATTCTATCCCTTTCTGACTCACAACAAACGCCGATGTTATCCGTCTAGTTATGTTTTGTCTGAGGATTCTACTGACAACGACAAGTTACGTGTTATTTATCTCTGTCTTATCTGTCTCTCTTTAAGCTAAGATGCAACTACGTCATATTCATTTGTTTTGAAAGTTTAAATATTTTTATCATACTTAATACAAGTTTAAAAAAAAATAAAAAAATTGGGTATAATTATTTTATTACGTAGATTAATATATATAAAATACAAAAAAGTCTTGAAAGGCCCATTGATAGACATTTTGTTGGAAATTAACTGTCTTAAAGACGATACGGGAGACATTTTGAAAAAATTACTATTTTATAGAAAATTTAGTGACATTTTAGAAAAATTACTGTCTTTGAGACGATTTGAGAGATATTTTGGAAAAATAACTATTTTAAATAGAATTTGGGAAACATTTTAGGAAAATAACTGCGTTAGAGGTGATTTGAGAGACATTTTCTTAATAAATGACAGTCTTAAAGACGATTAGAGAGACATTTTGTTGAATTTTAACTGTGTTAGAGATGATTTGGGAGACATTTTGGAAAAATGACTATATTAAAGAAAATTTGGAGAAATTTTAGAAAAATGACTCTTCTAGATACGATTTGACATTTTCGGAGATATTTTGTTGGAAATTTACTGTCTTAGAGACAATTTGGAAGACGCTTTGGCAAAATGACTGTATTAGAAACGATTTGGGACATATTTTGAAAAAAATTATTATTTTTAGAGATAATTTACGAGACATTTTATTGATAAATGAACATCAAAGCAAAAATTTTACACTTTGTTTTCAAGTTTTCTTGAGGTTGGCTTCGTCAAGTAACTGCCCAAGATCTATTTTCAAAAAATCTTTCAAAAAATATACTATTTAATCCACAAAGTAATAAATATTATTTAAAACATTTACTTTGCTTTCCATATGAGAGATATTTATTTCTGCTATGGTTGAGAACCTTGAAACAATGAGAATGAAAGAGTACTGCAAAAATTGAAACATCTCAATTATTTATTATTATTATTCGTCATTCATTCATAATCAATTACATCTCTTTTACCCTTATAAAAAATTATTAACCAGTTGCGAAATAAGAAAAAAGTATCATTTTAATAAACACAATTCTTAGATTTCTTCAGCATTTTGTGCGGCTTTTACAATATCACTTTATATATAAACTTAAATAATACATTTTGTAATATTTTCAGTTGTTAAAAACTGAAATTAAGAACATTTTCATTGTTTTAAATCTTGTTTCTATCAAAAATTAGACAAAATCTTGTATGAACGGTTATAGAGCATGATTTAATATGGCCGTCAGATGTCGTTGTCGTCGCGCACCCAGCCAATATTATTACTAAAAATTTTAATAGGATGCAAATTTAGAAAAAATATAAATCTTATAATTGGTAATATTTACTTCTGAATAAGCGAAGAACTAGAAGATAATAGTGACTAAGGAACAATTAAAATGTGTAATAGTGTAAGCAGCCGAAGGGTTTTAATACTATGAAACTACAGTAAATCCTAGAGAAGCTATTACGTAATTACACTGGCTAACAGTAACCAGAATGGTCATTAATCTGAGATAAATAATGGTACCTAGATAGTAGACAAAGTATTAATTTACCACACATTTGTATATAACTAACTGTAAGACTAAATACATTCTAATTAATTTCGCATGTTATAAGTGTTCCACACAAACATTGAGATTAAGAGAAAAACATAATCGGACAAAAATTATATAAATGAAAGAATCACATACAAATATAAGAATAGATAACCTTGCTCACACATTAAATTCATGTAAATTAAATATCACTTGAAAAATGTCTGTTAGTTTATTTATTGTAGTTTGTGCTATTATCGTTGTAATGTTATTTATATTTATGATCGAACTAATATATCATAACGTATAATAATGATACGACTCTTTATCTTGCAGTGAAAAGATCTAACTAGAACGACATAGTAATCAAAATATCAAATAATTTAGGTTTCAATTCTTCCTTAGTTTGAATTATTATTTCAAGAAAAATCAACCCTGACATTAAATCCTACAACACAAAACACAGCACACAATGATGGGCGCAACGAATCATTTCATAGTAAGAATCTCTTGTAATATAACACAATAAAACAAATCCATCCATTCGTCTGTTGGTCTAGGCTGACTGACGAATGTTTCAACGTTACGTCCACGTTACATGATTTACAGATTCATGCGGTAGATATGGTGTTAATTAACTTAATTAAAGATATCGTGCTGCGAACTCGCTTGCTTTGTTTACACCGACGTTACCTGGATACTGGACTACGGACTGTTGAAGCTTGCTGTTGGTTTGCAATCATTTAGTTTTGAATTTTGAGTAATTTTTTATTAGAACCTAAGGGAATACAATAATGAGATTAATTTGGCGTGAAAGTAACGATATTACTTTTTGTGAACCTCATATATAATGAAGTCATTATTTTTTTTTATATTTATGAGAGATCCACAAAAATTAACATCGTTACTTTCACGACAAATTAATTAAATTTTAGTATTCCCTTAGGTTCTAATAAAAAAAAAATATAAAATTCAAAACAAACAGAGATGTACCTATTGTGTGCATTAGAAATAAAATTACAAAATTCCGCAGTGTTGATAGCATGGTCTCTCTATTTCAACTTTCAAATAAAAGATAATTAATAGAAATAGATATTAAAAAAGGTTCTTTAATTCTGAAATAAAATAGTGTTATTTGAGCAAGGTAATTGCAGTGCGAGTCGAATGAGAGAGCTGCGTGCAAGAGGAACAAAGAAATTAGTGATATACGTATAATTTTTTGTACGATTGCATTTTAAATTATTAAAAAACGTATACGTACTTAAAATAAATTTATTCTGTTTTTTTTTGTATCTGGTATACTAAAAACGTTATAAAGATTGACTGACGTCATCCATCTTGATAAAACTTAATAAAATCATTAAAAACTGGAGCAATATTTAAATGAAAATTAAAAAAAAATTACATTATAATAGAAATATTATATAAGAATATTGAATAATAGCTATATTTACTATCGATTCATGTATTGAAAATAATTCTTTTTCATTTATAATAATTATTTTATATTTTGCACACAATTTTTCTCTATATCGAGTCAGATTCATGATCTATTGTTTTAAACATCCAAATATCTGTTTAAGGACTTTGACTTTGGCCTATTGTAGTTCTTAAAAACTATTTTATAGCAATGCCGAGAGATAGAAATTTGTCAAAGGAATGTGAATTGCTGATTCTTCATTTAATAATTTATTTTGTACAAGAATATGCAGATAATGGACAGCTCTCACCCTTAAGTGCTATACGAGAGATAACTTTGTATATGTCATTAATTTTCATTATTAATTGAAAATTTATTATAGAATACCGGACGCACTAAAAGTTAGTAGATCCACGGTCTCGAAAATATCTGCGAAGTCATAGAAAAATGAAATCTTGTCATCTCCAAAAAAGCAACTCGCAATGAAATTAAAAACCCATTACATATAAACGTAGCAGCACCCTATGCCATTCATCTAGTTATATTTTTTGATGACGCAAGTCGTTGTTTATAACGTTTTCAGTATAACTATTGTAATATCTTTTTCGCATATTACATAATTAGTCAGGAAAGTGATATTTTATTTGATAAAGCGATTGTTTGAAATACGAGGCCGCAGGCTGAGTTTTTTAATCTGATGAGTCAAATAAAAACTCTTTCTTGACGTATTATGAATATTATTTTTTTCTAAAATCGTATAATTTAATCAATAAACAATCATAAATAATTCAGAATGTTCAAATTTTTTTATAAGAATCATTAGGTATAGTACAAACTGTCAGGTAAAGTCTTTACCAGACTGTTTTGTACTTTACCTGAATGATTTTTTTGTTGTAACATTGAATTCGTACTTTACCTGACTGTTTTGTAAACAAAATATTTTCTGAAACTGGCAAGAAAGTGCCTACTTTCCTGACTAATTTTAGTATGGAAGAAAGATTCAGCGAATTAAAATACTCGACCTGCTTCGTCAAGTAAAATATCACTTTCCTGACTTATTATGTAATATACTATTTTCCATACTAAAATTAGTCAGGAAAGTAGGCACTATCTTGCCGGTTTCAGGAAAAGATATTTTTCTATTGCTCCACAGAAAACGTCAACTTTACGTTGACTAAAAAGAGCGTAATTGTCAACTTTTCATAGCATCCGTAGAAAAATTATATTTTGTATTTATAGTAAAGGTTTAATTATTATATTACAATAAAAGAACAAAAAAAAATAAATTTAATCTCAAAATAAATTGAAACAATGTAATCTATCGATCTATTTTTCTGTGGCCCAAAAATCTCCAAAGCATAACTTAGTATTTACCTAAACTTCATATTCAAGTTTATTATCGAAATATCAATCTCAAGTTCAATTATAACTTTTTTCGTCCACAAGTAATATTTATAACGGGATGCAACTGTAGACGACATTAAGTAGTTATTTTAAAGTTTCAAATTATGATATTACCTATGCCATTATGTCAGAAAAAGGGGGAATTTTCGACGATTAAATAATTTTTGACATTATTGAACCAGTCTAGCATGAAAATGAAGTTCAAAGTAATTGAGCAATGATTCAAATGGTAGAGTTTTTTAATATATATTTATTAAAATAAATTCTTGACCGTACATTATATTTAATACAATATAAAATCATACCATAAATGATATCTTTATTGCTGAAATATGAAAGTTAAAGTTGAATAATTCAAAACGTTCGCACTGCCATATTGCAATGACGTAGCTGCATTAAGCCAATCACAGAGCTTTGTCTGAAAAGTTTGTCGGTGCTCAAGAAGACGAAGAAGAAATAAGCATTCAGCATTCTACGATTCTACCAATGACGTATAATACTAGACAAATTATGCCGTATTCAAGTCAATGCAGTGTTGTGAAGCAGAGAGGAATGGAATAACTTTTGGGTCCGCCGGATGCGCGGCAAGGAGCGAGTACACTTTGATGTTATGCAAGTTGCTCCTTACCGCGCACCCGCCTCACCCACCAGTTATTCTATCCCTTTCTGACTCACAACAAACGCCGATGTTATCCGTCTAGTTATGTTTTGTCTGAGGATTCTACTGACAACGACAAGTTACGTGTTATTTATCTCTGTCTTATCTGTCTCTCTTTAAGCTAAGATGCAACTACGTCATATTAATTTGTTTCGAAAGTTTAAATATTTTTATCATGCTTAATACAAGTTTTTTAAAAAAATAAAAAAATTGGGTATAATTATTTTATTACGTAGATTAATATATAAAAAATTCAAAAAAGTCTTGAAAGGTCCATTGTAACTCAGTGATAATATGCATGCTTACACGCGAGAGTAGTGACTGTATTCGAATGGGATGAATTCCACAATAAACTGTATTAGATTTTTTTTTGTCCAACGTTGCAATTAACTAAAAATCTTCGATTCTGCCCTACCATAATATAACAACAAATTAAAAACGCACGAGTTAAAGTAATTAAAAAGCACCACCTTGTATCTTATCTCCACTGATATCTGTGATTATTGTAATTTAGTACAGTAGTTGGTAACTGCATGCCAAGATAAGAAATATATCATCTACTAATTACCGAATCTACAATTACAGAGTTGCTTCGACCTGAAGACTAGGTCATCCAATCACTTGCACATTATTCCGCTTGATAAACTTTCCAATCCTTTCTTAATCCAGCAAACCTTTCATTCAACATGCATCAGCTATCCATCCTGCAGTTAAGCGTTGCGAGCAGACAATAGAAGCCAGCACTGCAAGAACCACCAGTCGCCAGGGTCAGCGCTCTCAGCCAGCTGCTTTGATCACTCACCCATACTACTCAAAGTACAGCGGTTACATGGCTCTAGCAACACATACGAGTGAGCTACAACAGTGCGTTCAACATTGCAGAGTCCTCGGATTGGAGTTTGGAGGCTCGATGGCTGGTCGGTTGTCGGCGTACTGTGTCGGCTGGATGGTCAAAGAAGGGTCCGCGTGGTGTAAAATGCTGCCTGCGTCTCATCTCCCATCCCGCAGACAAAAGATCGGTCGGTGGTTGGAAATGTGATCAGTGTTGTAATACAAAAAATTAAACGGTGAAATTTTATTGTTTTATATTTGTTACTTTCGTACTCTTAATTCATAAATGAAAGTATTCTAATAATTCAATTTTGTTGCAGAATGGTATCCACATTTTTTCTAAAATTGAGTTCATTTTTTCACTTTTTTAAACATATAATATATATTATTTTTCTAGTAATAAGTGAGTCTTTTTAAATGATTTGATATTAAAATAAAAATGAAGTAATAATTAAGTCGAGGAGTTTATTAAATTTTATTTTTTTTGCGTAAATCAAATTGAAATATCTTATTTTTGAAGAAATTTTGGATGTATTTGCGAACTCATTATTTTATTGTAACCAGCTAAAAATTAAAATGAAATTAAACCGAATTCATGATTTAATACAATCTAAAAGACGTGAATTAAAAATTAATACTGAAACAAAGACCGTTGTTACAGTATCATTCGTAGCAATCTTGCATTTTTATGAAAAGTAAGAGAAATGAGGTCTCGCTGGCAATGACAGACAGATCGCGTGACTCTGATGCCGCCGAGCCAACAAAGCAACCACCAGTCATCGAGCTTCGGTCATTACCTCCGTCCCACGATCAGAGTCCTCCAGCCCCGGGGTACATGTACCACCACCGCATCCTCTAATAGAGATGTACCTCACTCGGCCGCGGTAATAGCTCTCGGATAATTGATACCGTCGCAGCACGCAACACTGCAATGTGCACCAACCACGAGTTCCTCATCCACACAAACTAAAGTTATTAATTGTAGATGCATACTTGCAAGCTACTGCTCATATCCCCGATTGAAAAAAAATATCACAAACTATCAGAAATTTCGCTATTCAAATATATAAAATTTTACTTACTATAAATAAAATAAAAGGCTTTTAATATTAATTAAAAAATAATGCTTTCAACAATTAATTTCTATTAATATTGTTTCTTTTTGCGTTTATGTTGTTATTCTTAGGTCGGTTTTAATTAAGTATTGAATAATGTGTTATATTTTGTATCACAATATTACAATTTGCATATTTTGGTATTAAAAATATTGCATATTTTTTAAAACATCAGCAATATGATATTTAAATGAACAATATAAAGTAAATACAGTGTGTCCAAATTTCGTTGAGTCAATATTACTAATTATATAGACTGGAGTTCTGTTAAATGAGACTTCTAAAACGCAATTAGTGGACCAAAAATTATCATAAGTTACTAAGAAATACTGAAAAATTTATTTTTAACAATTTTTTTTTCTAATTTTATTATTAAAACATTCGCATATCGCTATAAAAGTTTCAACTTATCTAATGTATATTCAGCGGTATAGATAATAGAATATTACATAATAGTCAGGAAAGTGATGTTTAGCGGATTAAAATACTCGGCCTGCGACCTTGTATTTAAAACAACCGCTTCGTCAAGTAAAAACACTTTCCTGACGTATTATGTATGCTACTTTTTCTGAAACCGATAATTTAATCAATAATTGATCATAAATAATTCAAAATGTTTAATTTTTTATATGACTTGTATTGACAACAGACTACGTATCGAAGGTTAGAACAAAAAAAAAACAGTCAGGTAAAATACAAGACAGTCAGATAAAGTCTTTACCAGACTATTTTGTGTTTTACCAGATTATTATTTTTGTTGTAGCCTTGGATACTTGACTGTTTTGGTAAAAATCTACTTTCCATACTAAAATTGATCAAGAAAGTATGTTTTTTGCGGCATATTTCCGAGATATAACAAACTTTAAAAATATCTAATTCTTTTCTATCTTTATGTAAAACTCTATAAAATAAATAACTTTTTTGTCTATAATAGTTATTTTTATAACACTGAAGGAAATTGTGTTATTTCACACAAGGGAGGAAATAATATTTGACTTCCGAGGAATATATGAGATTTTTTCTATAGCCATTCTTGCATGTCATTTAATTACAAATTATTTTCTAATTTCTACCATCAGACAATATTGTTAATCAACTAATTCTTATAAAAATTAATAAACATCTACGATATTATGAATAAAAATAAATAAATATCTAAGATTATGCTGACGTTATATTAACTACCATGAATACCAGATCTGTCATATTGGGAAGAAAATCCCACATTCGATTAAAGTCGTAGATAAAAAAAACAAGTACATGAATCTATTGGTCATTGCTTTTATTATTCTTTAATTTGGTATAAAATTTATTTTATGCACAACCGGACTGAAAAGCATGTGTTTTAGCCCTAAAAAGTGGGCTTAAACACTTCTTTTTGGCTCATGGGCCAAAAAGAAATAATTCTTATGGATACGTAAATACAACGACAATTTTGGTTTATTGTAAATTCTTGATTCTGCAAAATTTCATTTTTACATATAACCTATTTACATATTTTAATCTTTTTAACATATACCTAATTAAATGTTGTTTTGTTGTGCATAAAATATTGTATGTACCAAACACGGGTGAAATTAGCGTTTCTGACCCTGAGCATGTTATTAGCCCTTGGCGCTTCGCGCCTTGTGCTAATAATCATGCCACGGGCAAGAAACGCCTGTTTTCGCCCTTGGTACATAAATAGCTATTATAATTCATACAATATGAAATGTTGCATTAGTTAAAAATGTTGAGAATATAGTTATAAGATTAATTATTATAATATGCTGGACAAATGTCCCACGTAAATGTTGACATAGGCAGTTAACATGTAAAATCGTCATTAATATTTTAAACGTCGAGGATCACCTAAATACAATTTAGAATGTATTATGGGTGGCGCAGTACAAGATAAATATCAGAGTACTTCTTCTCAGGAATGAACGCCGAATTATTTCTATCACCAGAAACTATTAGACAAGTTAAATTTGTGATGGCAGTGACAGATTAAAATATTTAAAACAAATTGTCATTACTTTAAGTCAGTAGCAATAAAAGAGTAGAGCAAAAATTTGAAATTATTTTTATTAATTTCTGTAAATTACGCTATCAAAATGGAATCATCTGTATTAGATAAGATGTAGGAATATTGGCAGTATTGTGATATAAAATTTAGGATCATTAATTTTTGCCGGATATTTTTTATTTACAAAAAAACTGATTTTATATGTGAACTGTCTATGCCAACATTTACGTGGGACATACGGTATAAAGCGGGATTTATAGTTTATATAGCATAACAGAATAACATACATAAGAGATTTTTAAGTTTCAAATTTTGTTATTCCCAACTATATTTATAGTGTTAGATTATTGTCACATTCGGTATTATTTTGACAGTTATGCCGATGTTATGATATTAAAAAAAAAAAGAAACGACGTAGATGAAAGAGTAAAACCTGAATAATAAACCAAAATTGTTTAAATTTTTTACACATATAAAAAACAATTGTCACAGAGATTCCGATAATGACCGAGGATTCCCGAAAGAACATAGCATAGCATAAGAAATGAAATTTGGTCATGCTATGTAAATGAACTATAAAGAGGTATATGGACTTGTATGTATTTATATTTTCGTTATGTTATGCTATGCTATGTAAACTATAAATCCAGCTTAAGTCGTATATTGGAAATGTACTACAGAAATAATATTTATCTATGCCACTGGATAGACTACAAAAGTATCTGCTTGTATTATTTGAACCATTTTTTGAATATACAACTATTTAAGAATTAAATGAGAAAGAAAAATATCCTAAAATCTGCAGCAAATGATTCATTTACTGTAGCTCTTATAGCTGAAAAGTTAGCAATAGTGATCCATTAAAATCTAGACAGTTATGATATTTGACTATATTTCGGTACCTTTTGCGTGTGAAGTGCGATTACCAGCCTTCAAACTAGTGTGTTCTCAAAGATATTTGTAGAGAAGGAGCATCAGGAATAATTTTTATATGGTGAAAATATAAGTTCTCTACTATGGGAATTCATCTTATTCTCATTTTAATAGTCGAACTGATATCACAAAACTATTTACTCCATGAGACAATATAATTCAATAATTTCACTAAGAATGTAATTATACATGGCAAAAAAAAATTTTCTAAAATCTAAAGAAAATTTCTGATTAAAAATATCGAAAATATAATATTTTATGGGTCTTATTATATTAATTTGTTTTTCTTTTCTACAAAATCATAAAATTAAAAATATTTTTAAAATACTAGGCAACAACATTTTTATTAACAATTAATGTTTATTTGAAAAATATCTCTTATGCAATTATTGCAGAAAATAGTCACCATGTATTAGTGTAGTATTTCATATACATACTTGTTTTAGACTACAGATGGGCAATCTTTTATTCGTAGCATCCACAAGCATTGGCGAATGAAAAGTGATAATTTTCACTCCAGATAATTTCTTACTGGAACCACGTACAATAATAGAGCTTAATCGAACATTTAAAATTTAAAAATTGCCTAACATGTTGCAGAAACATTGACTAAATACCTAAACTAAATACACATTTAAGTTCCCTCTCTAAATATGATTAATCTGATCGTAGAAAACGTTATTAGGCATACCCATGTTGATTTAAATATGCACAATAATTTTAAATTGTCCAGTTTCAAAGTTGGGAGATAGTTGTCAAACAGAATAGATTTCCACATATCTGTAGAATTCTAATAATTTTGGAGTTGGTAGGCTGCTCAGTGGTATCTAGTTACAATGTGGATTTGAGAATCTGGATTCGATTTTCACAGCCAACAAACAATTTTCACTACATTAAAATTACCCCTATAGCTCTCCCATCATTAATATCATTCGGGGCAGTGATTAAACAGCTATTAACTGCACTTCTCGCGAATAAATATATCACTTATCGAGATCAGTTACGGCAGAGTGCCACACTTAGTAATAGATAAAAAGCGTGATGATATATTTATTTTATTTATTTAAAAACAAATTTACAGTAAACTTATTAACACGTTAGTGAAAACTCAAATTCGTCATACTTTCTGGCCAATTAGCCACATATGGCAATTTGCGAAGAGGTTGCACACCCTTGGCTTAGACGGTCATCCAAAGTTGTAACGTCCGTAGTGTGCTTGGACACAATCAATCTCAACGCTGTCACGTTAATCACTCTGCCGTCTGTCGCTTATAGTGCTTTAACTTATTCAAAATACCGATAATAATGTCAATCATCTTTTTATTTATATTGATTTTTTGAGTAAATTTTGATACACTAAAAATTAAAAAAAAACAATTTGTAGTACTATTCAAATAAAACGTGTAATTATATGATTAAATAGTAATTATTTAAATCTATGGAATCGTTTATCGTACCCCTACATAACGAGTATAATGAGCAAACAAATTGCTCCGAGAAACTGAATTGTTATTTTTCGTCAGAGTTAAAATGTGCAATAAATACGCAACCCGCATAACACCTTCCATATTTGAATTAGATATTATTAGTTTTATTTAATAATTTAGGTTTAATTTTCATAATTTTACAATAAATAAGTCATTCTGTAGAATATTAATGAAATACCGTACCCGTAATAATGAAAAAGTTTTCTTTCTTTTCTTCGATGAAATATTCCACCTACCAATATTTCATCGAAGAGTTTTTTGTTCATGTGTAATAATCAGAGAATCTTTTCTAATGCTCCCTTCAGTAAAAAATATGAGTCATATCATTGATTGAAGGGCCCCTGGCATGCGCAGCTGCTGCTGTTCTGGACCTGGAGCTCTTCGATGACTTGAATTGCACGTATTCTGCGCTGCGCTGCTCGTTGAGGAACACGTAGCGTATTGTATTGTGTTGTTTACAAAGAAATACTGGTTTGCTCAGTTCATCGAAGAACTCCACAATGGTATGTGAGTTTTTCTATGCTTTAATAATATCATAACTAAGCAGGTTTTAATACCTTTTCATATTTTCTGCCTCATCAAATTTCATGCATTGTGATGATATGATATGTTTTGACATGATTACCTGCAGGCATTAGCTACCTGGCAATTTTTTTACGCTTTTTTAAACATTATATGAGAATAGTCGTTATATATTTGATGTATAAATACTACCAAAGAAACTATCAATATTTGTTATTACCTATTTTATTACCTGAATTAACAAAAGGTTCATCTTTTGTAAGTGAAATATGAAACGGATATTAAGATATTAGTACAGCAAAGTGCTTCTACCTGCTTTAAAGTCTTTATTTGGTGGTCGGACTGTTCATCGATTAAACTCAAGTATTTTGCATCCGCACAGATTTTTCTCTTATATTTCATTTAAAAGTCATTATTTTTATTAAGCACATATTTATTACTAATATTTTATTAATTAATAATTATTAAAACTTAAGTATACTATAAATATGCTTCAAATTTTCGTGACCACCATAACGTAAAATATGACATCTATATCTGTTAATACTGGTATTTTAACTGTATACTATTCTTTGTGTTTGTTCATATATTAAGGAAAAAACCGCATTAGATCTAAAGTTTTTACAAAAATATAAAATAAACATATCTCTCTGCTTATATTTATTAAATGTTTATTACGAATTTATTCATAAATTTTTAATAATAATAGCAGCATTGAGAATATACTTCTTGTGCTTCCGAGATTTTTTCTAGAATAACAATGGATCCATCTGTCAGAATTAATATTCGTCATATTTTTACAGAAATATAATAGTGAAATATGAAATACCTATTATGATATTAATACAGGCAGACTTTTTACAGAGCAGCAAGTCTTTGTTAGTAAGTCTGAACATTCATCGATTAAAGTTAAGCTCCCAGCATCCCTCTTCGAACAACTCCAGCCTGGGGAAATTGAAGTGCCCCTTGCTGATTTATACAATTCTGCGCATGGTCCATTTAATCAATATCTGCAGATGCTGATTTTTTTCCACTAATTTCATTTAAATCATGAAAACGAAAATGAACCAAAATCTGAAATCTGTATTGCGTGTTGCATATACTTGTTTCTAAAATAAAATGTTTTTCTTCTTTAATATGTTGATATACAATATTTTATTAGCAAATTCCAGTACAATTTACTAATAATTGTATATATATTTGAGTAGGCTGCAGTCAAAATAGCTTTTTACTTTTACAATTTTTATTCATATTTTGTGCTTAAATGACATACATGAGTTTACATTAGCTTTATGAAGATCAACTTATCGTTTAATCTCTAATAATTATTTTTTTTACCATGATTATACTATTCTTAAGACGGGTCTATTCTAAATTATTTATTGTTACCACAAGATTTTTATTTATATGGAAAATTATTGCTACATATGAAAAAATATATATATATTAGTAAATTTTTGTATTTCGCTTTTATCCGTACCAAAATCTGAGTTTAAATAAATTAATATATCAACTTATGCATATTATCTAATTTTGGGTAAAACAGACATTCTAATGATGGTGTAAAAGCCGAAATGTACATTAATGTTTGTTAATAACTTATGTTTGAAACGTTACCGAGTGTTAATTTTTTTTTTAATTAAGTTTAAATTTCATTTTTCAATGAGTACCAACACACGCTTCCATAGAATTTATCAAAATAGTTCAATTGTTACACTTACTCAACTCAATTTTATCGTAAGCTGCTGTTAATAGCAAACTTAAATATCTAACATTATTTTATCTAATGTTTTTTGGCTATTTGGTACTGTCAGATGCGTCTTTAGCTCGCAAAATTTCTACTTAGTATTTATCTCAAATCCTTTTGTACTCGAAGGAACTGTCGTCAAGTCAAGTGAATTAACGAATTAATTTATCATCCATAAACAATATTAAAATATATTAAATAAAAAAGGATATAACGCGTCTAACTATGGATTTGAGAATAGTGGGTTCATTTACAACCAAAAAACTTATTTTCATCATATTAAAATTACCTCTGCAGCTCGTCCTCTACCAAGATTACCGAAATCTGTTACGGCAAAGTGCCACATAAAAAGATAAAAAGATGTGATGATGTATTTGTTTATTTTGTCATATAAAATAATATAGTATAAAAGTACAGATATCACGCTATAATATGTAATATGAGGTACCCTTGAATATTTTTTTCTTTATACTTTATAAAATATTTCATTGTCCTTTTACGTTAATTTATTTGTATAATTTTGTTACAGTTTGGAGTTCGCCATGAGGTCTAGAGGCTGGGTTCAGGAGTTTGCTGGTTGTATGTTCTGTCCAAGGGTTCTTTGGAGCCCTTTTGATCTTTTAACATGAGTGAACGGGAACGAGATAAGGACAAATCCAGGTTACATCATACAGGTAATACTTTGCTTCCTTCGTCCTTATTAGATTTATTTCTGCATTTTGTGACTAGCCAAATAACCTGCAAGTCAATTAATAATTCCTTTAAAGATAACAGTATATATTCAAACGCCCATAGAGAGGTAATATTAATTCAATTAATATGTATCTTGGTAGATTGTGTGCATGTCATTTTAGTGTTACACTAAACACAAATTGAAACGTGATTTAAAATAATAATTTAAACATTCGGCCTGTGGTTAATTATATAATTTGTTGTCATTAAATTAGAGCATCAATTTAAAAATACAAATTATAAATAGCTCTTTCATTTAATGTTTATCTCTGAACAGTCTAAATCCCGATACATATTTAATTGTTATTTCTTATTTTCTGATAAAAACTAAAATATTCGTGTTTGTTTCTAGTTTTCATCCAGTATACTTCAAATCATATATCACTCACGCAAAATGTAATTATTTGACATTTTTGAAATAAAATATCATTTTTGTTATAAACGAATATATTATGTTATTATTATTATTGAATATTACCGATAATTTTTTTGAGCTCACGAGTGCTTTTGTTGCTATGGAAATATGCACGAGTCAAAAACGAGTGCAGATTTCCTAAGAGCAACGAAAGCCCTAGTCAACAGCGAGAAAAAATTTCTGAGAATATTCAATGCACTTGTTATATTCGGTAAGAATATTGCCCACAAAAACAAACCAAAAATTTAACAAAATTAATATTTTGACATGTCAGATAACTTCTTTGCTAGGTAACTAAAACAAACAAAAACTGTCAATTTTTTATACAGAAAATTATCACTTATTAATTCACTCATTTCCATGACAACGTTGTCAAATAATAAACGTTATTGGTTGTTTAAAGTCATGGGGCAATATTCATAATAATTATTAAAAAACTAACTATATTAATAATTGTTATATTTATTATTCCAAATATGACATGAATTTACACGAAAATTGATCGCACATCTCATTAAAAAATACAGTACCTATATTTAAAAATAAGGTAGGCAATGTGTGATAAAATTTTCTGCAAAATTAAATATAGAACTCTTTAGAAAACTTTAAAATACAGTCTTAGGGCCGGTTGCACCAACATTTCATTTAATGTACATTATGTAATGGGGAGTTATCATTTAAGGTAGCATTATATTAATTATCGTTGCACCGAATTTTGAAATGAATTATAATCCGCCATTAGTAAATGAGTCATTGTAGGTAGGTTGGCAACAAAAATTTGCTATATTTGTTTATATATAAGTGGCAACATTGACATTCTGTCATGCGCTCTTTGCTAGATTATAAGGTTATGTTTTATATTTTATCAAAATAAATGTAATTAAAATCTTCTGTTTTTACCTTTATGTACTTAGTACAATAATAAATTTCTATTATTATAATCAAAATATGTTTAAGATCTAAAATGGAAGAACGTGTACGTGGAAATAACTTTACGGACAGAGAAGGACATTTTACTTAAAATACTGTCTGAATATTTTCCAATAATAGAAAATAAGAAAACCGATAGAGAAAAATTAAGAACAAAAGTAATGTGAGAATTTGAATGTAGTTACAAAAGAGCAAAGAACTGTTCAGTAATTAAATTTTTTTTACGATGAATGTAAGATGAAAAACGATTTATTGCAAATTTCAACAATAAATTTAAACCGCTTACAAATTCATACAAATGAATTGTTGTACAAATACATATTTGTTTTAAAAAATTGACACTATAATTAAATATAAATTAATTTAATTTTAGGATCAATGAAATGAATCAGTATTTATGCCCAATGATAAAAATATTGTAATTGCTACAAATTCTGCAGTATTAGATGTATTTATTAACGTTAATGCTGAAACATCAGAAACATCAACATCTATTAATATTACAAAAATTTTCTAAACATAACCAAACACGTGATAAAAAAAACCGTGAGAAATTTTGTAAGCCAAATAAAGTATATGAATCTATTTGGAAAACAATATTACTAAAATTAATTTAAATAAACAAAAAAAAGATTTTAATTGGAACTGAATTAAAAAATAAACTTATGGAATATGAAAAACTAAATCAAATATTATTACTATATTGTAATGACATTCTGTAATATATAAATAATAATTAAATTACTTGTATTTTTTCAGTATTTTTCTAATGATCTTTTTCACAAATTCTCTCTCTATAAACAATGATATTATTACAATCTGTCAAATTATTAATGGACCTTTAAATATTTAATGCTACTAAAATGGTACCTTAATTTAATGTAGTATTTAATGCTTCATTAAAGAAAAAGTATGTTGGTGCAACGAAATTACCATTTTTTTAATGTTTGTTAAATTTAACTTTCCATTATAGTTATTTATTATACTAGTGTTTTATATACCAATAAAACACGAGTGTAATACAAAATTTTATCCACAACTCATAATTATAGGTATCGAAGAAGATTGATGGTAATATTTAACGTTGATTCAGTTACATATAGTTTCTCAAAATACGGTAGATCATGAAATGGTTGCTAAGTAACAAGCTGTTTACAGTGTTTTATGGAATATAAAACACTAGTGTTTAATGAGCCATATAATTCAACTGAAATCAGTGTAATAATGGCTTCATTATATATGAGTTGTGGCTAAAATATTTAATTATTGTTGGTGAAACCGGCCTAAGCTTTAAAAGTTTTACTATGGAAAAACAACAAATTTTATATTAATGATTTAATTTAAAAATATAGTTACAGCCGCATATTGCTTTTTTAATCTCAGGTGGATTAACATTCCGTTGGCACTTTCAATTATATATTATATATTATAATTTAATTAATATTGGACAACATTCACAAAAAACAGAATGACATATAAACGTCAAATTTGGTTTTACATTGCCATCGTTTCTCAAATGCATAACAACATGATAACTACGATGATGCCGATAACATTAAAAATATTGAAAATAATCATAAAATTAATATTAATTTTGTGATTATGTTGAATATTTTTAATATTATGGGCATTATTGTACGTAAGTATTATTTTTTCAAAGAAATTTACCATTGAATTTAATTTTATCATTATATTAGAAGTTTTTTTGATAGTAACAGTGTTTGATTGGTGTGTGTGTGTAGGCGTTCAGTGCGATACAAGTTTCAATGAGCTGTCGCCACGGCCGTGGGTGCCGGGTGAGGAACGCGCCCACTGCAAGTCAGACAGCGCGTCCTGGGCCTCCAAGTCCTCGTGTCCACCGCCCCAGCCTAGGAGGTCCTCACAGTTCCTCTACAACGGTAATGTACCCATGTCATCCCTCCATCACTTCCCTCGACCCCATACTTAACACACAACAAAATACATTTATACAAACAGAACGAATATACACTACTTACTACTCTTCTTTTATCATGACAATAAAAGTTTCTCAAATTTACTCCGCAACTTCCTTCTATGATGATGGTCATTTTTTAGTTACTATCGGATTCAAATTTATAGTCAGCTTGACTAACTACTTTATACAAAAATTGAAATTAACGTCAATAATTATTAATTTGAAAAAAAAAAAATATAAAAATAATAGCAATCTATAACAAAAATGGACAGAAATATCAGAATATGTTTTGAATGGTCATCTTCACCAATATGCAAAAATAGACCAATAATTCAAATTGATTTTTTTTTAGTACGTTATCTTCATAATCCGTTTGAAACAATTTGTTAAAACATACTAAATATTTATTTTGACTTTTTTTATGTAATTAACGAAGCACAAATATAAAATAATCTAAAGTAAGCAAACAATTACAGTAAATCTTTTTTGGTATAATATAATAATATATTTAATGAAAAATATAACATTTTTTTATTATAAAGTAAGTATAAGAGTATTATTATTTCAATATGTGTAGTGTTGCAACAATTTCTAATAATTTTTAACAAATTGAACGCTCGTTAAATAATTCATGATACACGGTATACTTACTCGAATAAAATTAAAGATGCACGACATTTTATTTTCTGCATATACCTATCTGATAAAAATAATAACTGCTTGATAAAAAATTATAAATTTGGAGTAAGAATAATAAATGCCCCGTAAAAATAATAAATGTTGAATAAAAATAATAACTTTCCATAAAAATGTATAAACTCTCTTTAGTCTATACAAGCTTGTTTGGTTTCCAGTGTCCAGGCGATATTTCACAAACTAGTAATCTTAATAGAAAAAAAAACTTATTGCATAGAAAAGTATATGCTTTTTATATTTACGAGTTTTTGTTGTAAAATTTTATTTATTTTTTATCAAATTTTCAAAAAGGTCATAATTTTCTGAATTATTACTACTTTAGTATTGCAGTAAAACAGGTAGCGATTGCATTTTTTCATTTTAATAACAATGGGCCTTTTAAGACTTTTTTGAAATTTTTATATATTAATCTACGTAATAAAATTATTATACCCAAAATTTTTATTTTTTTTAAACTTGTATTAAGCATAATAAAAATATTGAAACTTTCGAATCAAACGAATATGACGCAGTTGTATCTTGGATTAAAGAGAGACAGATAAGACAGAGATAACTTGACGTAACGTCGTTGTCAGTAGAGTCGTAGAATGCTGAATGCTTGTTTCTTCTTCGTCTTCTTCTCAGTAAAATTGTGCACCGACAAACGTTTCAGACAAAGCTCTGTGATTGGCTTAATGCAACTACGTAATTACAATATGGCAGTGCGAAATTTAAATGATCGTTTCGAATTATTCAACTTTAACTTTCATATTTCAGCAATACAGATATCATTTATGGTATGGTTTTATATTGTATTAAATATGATGTTTGGTCAAGAATTTATTGTAATAAATATATATTAAAAAACTCTACCACTTGAATCCCCCATTAAACTGCTTCCATCTTCTAGACTGAAAACAAACTAACACAATAATTTATCGTGCAAAATCTTAAATAACAATACTGCGTGTTTATTAAATTTATATTGAATATACATATTGTTGTATATATTCGGAAAAAAATATCGATCATTTATGATTTTTATATTGTATAACTTACTTCAATATAGAGCATTTCAATATTCAATAAAAACATGGAGGGGTAAAATCTTTCACACTATGTTTAGAACAACTAGCGCCTCTATCTTTCACTGAAATAAGTGAAATAGCAGAACAACATTTAGTAAGGATTTTAAAACTTTAAAATTATTAATTAATTCTAACTTCATGTTTTCTAAAACAATTTAAGGTTATTTTTGTATTATACAAATATATAAATCACACTTGTTTACCTTAATAATTTAAATAAATAGCTCCAACTTATAGTATATTGTAATTTCGACTAAAAATACTGCATTAAATAAATGACTTACAACAAATAAGTAAAAGAAAATATTGAAACAATGAAAGAATGTGATGTTACACAATGTAAACAATAACGGCCACTCAACAACATACAATAAGGGGTAGAATGTTCGAATATTTGTCGTTTGAGAGATGGTGTCTAGCTTGGTATCGCCAATAAGATACGTGTATTGCATAGCTTGCAGCGAAAACGCTGCTGAAACGCCACGTAGTGTATCACTAGCCTTAATATACTTTGTATGAACTTATATTTTTTAACACTACACTAACACGTTCTTCAAGAAAAAAAGTAATTTTCTCTTATAATTAATTCAAAATATAAAGTTATTACCTATTTTAAATTAAAATCTTAATACCATTTCAGTACAATAATCATAACAATGTAGTTATTTATAAGCAGGGTACCCAGTGACCAGGAAAACCGGGAAAAGTCAGGGAATTTTAAATTATTTTCTGGAAAAAGATGCAAATTGTCTATTTATTAAAAAGTTTAGATTTTTTTGCTGCTAATATATAGTCAATTTTGTCATACAAATACGTTGAAACTTTTTATTATTTGAATTACACGATGAACGGCGGAATAAACTGAACAGATATTTTCTTTATTGTTCAAAAAAGCTGTGCGCCTCAATTAACAGAGAAGCAAATTTTAGATATTGGGTCGTGCGGTCTACATATTGTAGACGTAGCACTACAAACAGGTCACAAAGACTCACCGAGAAGACGGAATGATTTTACAGGCCTCACAAAATGCGAAGTATTTCCAAAAAAATGTTGTGTAACCCGGTGGGTGGAAAATGCAGAGACAGCTAAAACTGCACTTAAATTATGAGATAATATAAAACTGTTCGTCGAACATAAAAATACTAAATTACCGTCGAATATTTCAATTAAAAATGTTAAAATTGGTTTAAGTGATAAACTAATGAAAGTAAAATTGGCATCCTGGAAAACCTGGAGAAGTCAGGGAATTTTAAAACTCACGTTGGCTGGGTACCCTGATAAGGTGAATGCAGGATATTGCTGGAGGAGACGGAAATTGAGTTCGTCAACCGAGTGAGTTCGAAGAGTGTTTCGTCCGCGTGTCATACACTATTTTTTATTCGATTAAAATATTAAAGAAACTAGAATACAATAAATAAATAAAACAATCATTGTAATCGATTGTATTCATAGTGATATGAAGAAGTGATGCTTTGAGTAGACTATTTTCTGTGCTATGTACACAAATAAGGACCTTTTCACATGAGCGATATTTTATCGGACGATTTTTTACCTTACGTTCATTACTCACGGCCGTGAGAAATAATTTATTACTTACGGATTTTCATGTATCGATGATTTTAAAATTATTTTTCAAGCGTTTGAACAGAAAATGTCTTTACCGCTCTTGGCTGTGCCTCCATCAACAATTTGTATGCGCAGACGTTAGTAAATTACTTTATGTTCTTGGTACACAAATAACTATTTCAGCCGTTATATTAATATCTGAATCCATCAATCAAATACAATTATTTTCTTTGTTTTATTTATTTATGGTACATTTAAGATACGTCCAGTACAGCAACCAGTAAATTGATAATAATTGATCTAGTTTCTTTAATTTCTTACAATGGAATACACAAATGTGGATGACACAGTTTTTCGTTGTCATATCACAATAAAAAATTGACTTTTCTGCATTCATCTGGAAAACTTTTTTTATTTCATTCTTGTGTGATAAATACACTATTTTCATGTTCATAAACCTTAAATAATCGAAAACTTATTTAACATGATACAATTCTGCGTTTTATTTTTATTTGTAAACTTTTGCAGATGGATGTCTGGCGCCGCTGGGCTACGAGCCGGAAGGCGCGGTGCGGGTGCGACAGCCACGGGACTCACCGCCCACCACTGCCGGTACAGTTGCCGCTCCCGTGCCGCCTTGTCTGCGCTGGGCGCGCGCCCTGCAAGAGCTGCTCGAAGATTCGGACGGCGTGGACCTATTCCGCCGTTACCTGCAGGCAGAGAATCGTCCGCACGCCGACGCTCTGGACTTCTGGTTCGCTTGCGAAGGGCTTCGCAAGCAGTCCGAGCCTGACAAGATACAACAGCTTGTCAAAGTCATCTATAAGTTAGTATTACTCATTACCACAATACTTTCTCTACTACTATAAGTTTAGATAAATTAAGTATAATTTGTATAACTTTTGAAAATACAATTGCAAAAGATTTTTAATTTTATAGTAAACAATATTTAATTTGAACAAATTTTGGAAAAACGGTCGACAATCACTTGAATTCATTTTTGACATTTACTAGAATTCCCTGTCTGAGAGCTTTCATTTGATACCAAAGACATAGTATTAAGGTGAAGCATTCCGCTTGAAGTTCGTTAACCAACAATTTGTTATCGTGTATGTAGGGTCTCTTGCGGTCCTGACAAAAATGTATATATGTATAGAATAGTGCAAAAGTTATTGGCGCGCGTTTAAAAACTATGTAAACGTGAAGATTTTCAAAAACATTATTTTAAATCACAGGAAATATTTCTATTTGATGTCAACACAATAAAAACTAAAATTTAATAAAAAATATTTTCATTTGATATTATAATATAAAAATAACATTTTACTTACATTTTTATTTCAGTTATACATAATCATATATAATAGTATATTATTTTATAAGGAGCTGAAGTAATACATTTTGTGCACTGCTCCATTAACTACAGATGAAGCACAAAACGTCACTTTTACTGCACATAAAATATGCCATTTTTTTCTTCAAACGCCGGAATATTTACCCATTATGTCATATAATTTCTCTGACTCACGTGAGCGGCAGAAAATGTCTTTCTGCTAAAGAAATTCTTTGATTCTAACGAGCGCCAGAAAAAGTATTTGATAGAAAAATCAAACTTTAACTGTTTCTATGGATTCTGTGGCATATTCCTGATCGACATACTGCTTTCTTTTCGTGAATCAACTATTTCTGGAGCAAGTTGTTTTACATAAAATGTCTTTAATATTGGAAGCATCCATTTAACAAACTCTACTTCTATACCCTGAGGTGTCCAAATAATAAAATCACATTTCTTTCGTCCTGTTATGAACAACTGGCCTTGTATTTGCTAATAATAATTGTGATTCGTCTTTAATTTTAACTTATTACCATCTAAAACAGAACAGAAGTTTTTTATTTTAACAGCAGCTTCTTTTGGTGACAAATGTCGAGCTGTACATGGACATTTCACTTCAATTATCTTATTTTGATCAACTAAACCATCTGGAGAAGCAGCTAAATATCCTGCATTACGTTCTAAATTTACAAATAAACCATATGGTGTTACTGTAACTCCAGATACCTGCTCGTAAACTTGTATTGCCACAGATTCTCTAGTTTTACCCCAATCAGTTGCTACAGTTGTAATATTTCGAACGTAAAGCATTCTTTCCACAAGTGGTCCCGCTGGAAGAAGTTTATAATTTTGAACCGAATTTGGAATCTTCTGATTTAGTTATTAAACTATTATTTCCGTTTAAGTACTATAATCTGATTTATAATAAAATTAGGTACAAAATACTTGCAATATAAAAATATAAATAAAGCGAAAGTAGATTTCATTTATGGAATGTATAGTTTATTCCTGGGCAACATTTCGATAGTTCTGATGTATTTACTTTGTCAGCCTAATCTTATTAAGGCAGTGTCCACTTCGAAACTGTTAAATAAAAACTTTAATATTAATAAATAAACACTTATAAATACAAAACTACTTACCTTACAGACATTTGACGTTTGAGGTTAAAACCATATCCAAAAATTGTATTATTACTTTATTATTTTGTAAACAACATATAATATATATATTCATTATTGTTATCATTATTAGTCAATCATTTTTACATATCTGTCAGCCAAATTTAATTTTGAATAAAACTGCGATACTTGAGTGTACATCATACGTCATCAAAAATCCGAATCACACAACGAAAACTCATGATTCAAGAGCACCAACAATAAATCTATGCAAATTTGAATTTTCTACAATTAATTTCTCACAAATGTCATTATATAGATAAATATAAAGCAGTGTATTACTTTCTTATAACATTGTAGTTCATGAATAAATACTATTCAAGAGCAAATAAATCATGAAAATATATGAAAAAAATTATATAAATGAAGCAGCCAAATTCACAATTTTGAGTAAAATTTTCTCAAAATTGGGCCCTACGTTTTTAATAAAAAAAATATGTATATTTAAAATTAAGATAGTCTATAACACAAAAAAAAAATCAGCCAAATTAAACACAACATTTTTGAGAAAAAAAAGAAAAACTCTGTTTTTCATGGTATTTTGGCCTATTTTATTTTTTTGCTAAAAATTGTCGTGTTTAATTTGGCTGAAAATTTCATCAGGCTTAGTCTGTCGTATTTATAATTTACTGTATTTTTTATATTGATATCGTAGGGCCCATTTTTAAATAAATTCAAATTAAATTTGGTGTAATATATAATTTATTTTCTTTTATTATATGAAAGATATTTCAAATTAGTAATATTATTATAAAACTTTAAACCTTTGACTACAAGAATATGTACAATAAATAATATGTTTCATTTATAATAAAAAAGATATTTTATTTCAAATAGATCACGACAGATCGTCGTTTCACCACTGTTCTGTTGTTGTATTCAGGCGGAATGCTTCACCTTAATAACTTTTGAAAAAAAAAACTAATTTTAAATTTTATTTTTGACACTAATAATGATTTTAATAATTTTTGATCTTCACTTGTTTTACAACATAACCATTTTTTTTTAATTATAAAAATTTTAGTACTTATGACAAATGAATCGATAATTTAAAAAAAAATGTTGTAAACAAATGTTGTTTTAAATCAAATTAATTAGGGTCTATTTTAGCTGTTACACTCCTGTTTACGAAATAAGTATACAATCTTAAAAAGAGCCATTAATACAGTTGTAGTACCAGTGGTTGTAAATATATAGCCCAGTAACGAACTTAATCTCAGTTTTTGGCTTAGAAGCTTAAATATAAAATTACAATTCAATATTTGATCACATTTTTAAATTATCCTGCTTTTGGACAGATTAACAGACCATTTTTTTGGGACTGCATTTTTTGGATTTAGTAATGATTCATCAAAAACACGAGATCGAAAAAATCGCCATAACAATTGATGATCCTAGAGATGCGATATGACATCTGATGACAAATTAGAACTTCTGTATGAAGGCATCTAAAGTGGCGGTTACATGTGATTTATATATGCTTCATACGGTTTTTAATAATGAAAGCTGTAAAAAGAGAGAAAAGTATCATAACGCATTGTATTTACGGATGCTATTCAAATACGTGACGCGAGGGAAGTTAAAGTTTTCACGTTTTCCCCAAGAAAGATGAAAATACTGCGAAAAAAGCATCTTATGCCGGTGTCAAATTTATATTTGAGCGTTGTGAATTTGTTATTCGATCAAGAGAAAAATAATTCCAAATATTATGAGAGTATGTTCAGGTCATTTCGCGGATAATGATATATTATGGGATAATTATAAATATTATAACATAATTTCGAAGGTACATATTAAAATACAGTCGTCAAAATATAATAATATACCTATTAATACATTTCTGGAGTGTGATGTACGTTGTAAATACTCAAAAAGTTGTACTATGCGAAGTTTAACTACAGAATGATCAAAAGGAATTGTTACAGTTGGCAATACAATTCCGAAGATCTTTTTATTCCTCAGTTGGCACAACTTCAGGTAAAGTTGGAAATGCTATTTGACATTTTTAATAAATATAAATAATACAAAGACAAAATGTCAATTGCGATGTGGAACTGAGTATTAATAAATAAGAAAAAACAAAATTGTTCCATCACTTGTCAAAATTCCACAAAAATTTACAGCACGTTTGAATCAACTTATCAGGTCGTCATCAAACGGCTGGTCAGTTCAGCTTTAACCATAGACGAGTTTCGTCCTTCAGGGACTCATCAGTATGGTGCGATCAACTATCCAACTAGACCAGCTAGGGGCTAGTGAACTGTGATCAGTGTTGCCATGTCTAGATAGATCTACCGAAAATTCGTGTAATCTACTAAACTACCGAATTTTCTGCCGAAAATTAGAATTAAAAATAATAAACATTGGCAAAATATCTTTAGTTTCTACTGCACCATCTACTGATAACAAAAACTAGACATGTTCCCTATCTCA
The DNA here is from genome assembly GCA_911728475.2 of Pterostichus madidus. Lineage (NCBI taxonomy): Eukaryota > Metazoa > Arthropoda > Insecta > Coleoptera > Carabidae > Pterostichus > Pterostichus madidus. The sequence goes on from OU452303.1 coordinate 17,197,515, forward strand.
GCAATGTACAGCATAAATAGTTTACAACAATACTGACTGGCACGTTTTGTTTTTGCTCTTAGCAAATATCAAGCCAATGTCTTGTTAAATGTAACAGCAACAATCAGGAAATCACAAATCATATCATAACCTACAATTAATGTAAATGTGTAGTGTTTGTAACAAATTAACAATAACGCAATAGGAAAACTACTACGATACTGATGATGAAAGAAGAAAAATTAGTACGAAAAGAAAATATTCGCAATATTATAAAAAAGAATGAGAGAGTTTTCCAGATTTTTTCGGTCGACTAATAAAAGGAAATCGAGCGGGATAGCAAAATGAACCATTAAATCTGTTTATATCTACCTTATTATAGTAAAATTTATTATTTTACAATAATGTCTCAAGTTGCAGCTCTGAAAAAACAATTTTAATTTCGTTCTTTTTGTAATATAATTAAAATAAGAGTTAATGTGTTTATGTTATAAGATTAAGATATTTATTTTGTCGAAATCTACCGAAAATTCAACTGAATGAATTCAAACCGAAATCTACTGAATTTTTCCGATCTAATCTACCGAAAATAGGAACTTTGCATCTGGCAACACTGACTGTGATACTGAAATACAAATAGGTTATGTCAGGAGTGTGACAGCTAATAGAATTTTGGCTTTTTAAGTAACAGAAATACTTTACTTTCAAATGTCACTGTCAACAACAGGAAATGAATTTATGTACCAGGCTTACCAATTTCAAGTATTTTTTTTTATTGCCAACTGTAACAATTCGTTTTGATCACTCTGTATTAAAATGAGCAAATTTAACATAATCTTAACAGCAATTGTATGACATCTGACAGCTAAATGCCTTCATACAGGAACTGCTCACAGCACCGCCATCGGTACTTTGAGTTGACAATACTTTGCATATTATATAGGTTGGCAAAAATTAAATAAGAACGGACTTATTTTTAATTAAAAAATTGTCCAAGTAGATGTACACGAACTGGAGTCATTTAAGTAATGCTTTTGTGAAAATGAATTATCCATATTATATTTGATTACCCAGTTTGATTAAATTCAAAAATACGTACCTCGGTTTAAGAACCATAATCGACACACATATTAGGATTAAAGTTGGCTTAATATCCCCATTGAAATAGTAATTTCTTATTTAATCAAATTAATTTTTTTTCCACCGTGATCTTGTTTTTCGAAATCAGATATAAGTTTCAAGGTCGATGCAGGTAAGCAGAGAGGAGATCCAATTCTAAATGTATGCTATGCTAAGAACTATTGGAAAAAAATTTATAAGAAATTGCTTCAATGGAGATAGCGTAAATGAAGATAAAGATTTTTTTGCTACTACAGTCCAAAAACTTCATATAAATTGCATTTTCTTATATCACTTAAATATAGTTACCTAATACATAAATTGTTTTATGCAGGCGCTTCTTCGTGAAATCGGTGCTACCGATCAGCGATGAGCTGCGACGCGAGGTGGGCCGATATGTCAAGGAGACGCAGAGTATGGGCGAGCGCCAGGAGACTGTTTTCGACGTGGCGCAGACAGAAGTAGAAAGACTGATTCACAGCACCACCTACTCTAACTTCCTTAAAAGTGATATGTACCTTCAATATGTTCAAGTAAGTTCACTAATATATAATCTTAGTATTGGCTGATAACTTATACTAATCTTCTACATAAAAGATTCAGTAAATATGCACATGATTCACCGAATTCAAATTTCAAAAACTCAGTTCGTATGTAGTAACTTGTCTCTGGAGCAAATACTCTTGCCCAAATATCCATTATAGTATTGGAATATTCAACTACTAAGAGATGGCGTTGCTCACGATATGTCAAACTTTAGACAAAGGTACAGTTTTGTTCCTCTCCATACGTTTAACATTGTGTGTTTGCTAGTAGTAATATATAGTATATATATATATATATATATATAATTTATTTATTTATTTATGATTATAATTAAGGGGTAAGTGGTTCAGTGGTATCGAATCGGCCTGTGGATTTGAGAACCCGGGTTCGATTCTCACAGCTGATAAACAATTTTCACCACATTCAAACTACTCCTGTGACTCCCTCTCCACTAACATATTTGACGGCCATGATTTGTCGGTTGGTAACCGCACTTCACGCGCAAAATATATCACTGAGATCTGCTATGGCAGAGTGCCACACCTAGTAATAGGTAGAAGGTGTGATGATACATTAGTTGTCGTTTAGAATGCCATTTGAACTATTAATTTAAGTTTATTTTCATTATAGGCCACGCAGAATCCGGGCAGCAGCGAATTAAGTAGCGGATCCGGATCCAGCAGTTCCAGTAGTTCTATAAGTGCTCGTGATATGGCCATGATTAGCCAAGGTTCGGGTCTTCTTCCAACACTCCATGAAGATTCCGAACTTATTACGAATAGTAATGCCGCGCCTCCACAATCTTCCAGTAAGACTCGTTCTAATACAGATCCTATAAATCAAATTTATTGGTCTGTACTATGTATTTATTTAGAAACTAGGTCTTATTACATAGTTTTAAAATGTTTACCATGTCTTGAATGCTGTGCAGGTACAGGTAGCATAAGTGCAGGACATCACACTCCAGTAGAACCGATGCGCCTAACGAAAGATATGCTTCTCGCCACGCAAAAACGAAGACTGGATGTCCGACCTAAACCAGAGGCTTACGCAGGGTAAGCTTCATTCACTTCACACTCAGTTGTGTTTCCCCTTACGTTCCAAGTTATAAATATAATCACACAGTAATATAGTTTAGATTCGGTTTGCACCTTTGCTTATTCTTAATATTAGTGTGAGATATTATATTATCCAAAATTTGTTTATTAGTATATGTATTTGATTAATTGTTCCTATTTTAAATTATTGTGTTACTGTATTTTTTTAATGAATTTTTCTAATTTGATATTTATATTTTTGTTATATTAGAATGTTTTACTTTTTTAATAGTAATAGTGATTTTTTTTGCTAAAAGTGTTTACCTTTACATAATTCTTTTTTTAATAAATTAGTTTGCTTTATTTTGTTTTTTTGTTTTGTTTGGTTTGTGTTTTGCTTGGCTGTGTGAGCAGCATGTTCGGCATGGGCATGGCTGGCTACCGGCTGAACGGGCCGTACCACCATCCGCACGCGTCATACTCATCGTACAACCCTGTGTCACGCCAGGACAGTGAGCTGCAGTCGCTCTCCAGTCACTCGGACGCTCGCACTGAATCGGACAATATGTCGCACACTGACAGTTCAGTGTAAGTAATTACATAGGTCATCTCTACATTCAGCTCAACACATAAACAGCTAATATATTTACCGCCCTTATATCATTACTATATAAAATGAATGAAACGTGAATTTTTTTCCTTGAAACTAGTTTTTTTTTTTTAATTATAATGTACAACTTTTGACGACAGCTTTCATATTTCAAAAATTAATTTAGGGAATAATTACAATAGCTATTTGTGTGTTAAGACCGCAAAATGGTGCATTATTGATTGAGGGGTTGTTGACCAGCGACGTAGGAGAATTCTCTCGAAATCGACAATGTACGAGTACCTTTGCGCTCGAAACAAACACAAGATATTTTCTACAGTTGCCACAATAAATTTTTCAGACGACAGTTATAATAGTAACCATAGCTACGTCATAAATTACTTTGGAAATACGAAAGTAACACACACTGATACGTTATAATAACGCATACTTCTAAAATAACAGATGAAGTTCTACTGATTGACAACAGATGGCGGTACGATGAAAGAAAATATTAAAATAAATAAAAGTTATTTGTATTGTTATTTGAATCGAAATTTTTGCAGATTTTGCAACACATTTGCATATATAAATCTTTTTTTTTAATTAATAATTACTTATTTGCTAATAATTTAGTATTATTTAATATGTTGACATTACGGTTAGCACAGTTGGTATCACTGCACTTTGTAAACTTTTTTAGAAATATTATTTTGGTCGTCTGAAAAATTGTGTACATAACTCGCTCGAAAGTGTGATAACAGTGCTCATGTACTTAAATCACTCGGCGCTACGCACCTCGTTTTTCAATTTGTACACTCGCACATTTTCTTACACTTTCGAGACTTGATATGTAATATACTATAACATTTAAGAATATAATTTTACAAGTTTTCAACGTTACATAACATAAAAAATGAAAGTATTTTATTTTCTGTCACTCGTTGTTATCATAACGTTCAATGAACGTTTGATTTAGGGTCAAATTCACTCATCCTCATCTCATTCTTATCTCACACTCGAAGTCGAAGTAACTAAGGCAACTAACTCAAATTGTTCAAATTCTTGAGTTAGTTGCCTTAGTTACTTCAACCTTTAAGTGTGAGATCAAGAGAAGATGAGGTGAGGAAAAGTCACAACTATGAATTTGGTCCTTAGAGTTCATTTTTCTTTTCTGTTTTGTCGCGCCTAAGCTGCAAAGTTAGATTTTGCGTTGTAAGCGCAAAAGCCTACTTTGTAAATCGACTGTAGAAAAATATTTTTCCAAATACAATTTTTGAAAATCTCTAACAAATTGGATACTTTACTCTTGTCAGCAAATTAAAAAATATATATATTGTACATTCGGTATGTGATAAATATGATATCATGATTTTTTTTTGTCAGATCAATAATAAACTTTTTTCCCATATGTTCAACTTTTTTCAAACTGTGTATTATCCGCTCTATGGTGCCCCGCACGTCATCAAACGTATTCGTCTGTGTTAAATTTTACAAGGTGGCGCAGATTTTGTGACGTTATACAGGTTCTCAAACAGTCATGATGAACAAAAACTATAAGTTAATATTAGTTTCAAATTAAGAGTTATGTCTAAAACAAAATATTAAAAATGTTTAATGCTATTATCATTACAAATTACTTAAAAAAATTATGCAAAGTTGAGAATGAATTTATTTAATATTTTGCAAAAGATACTATTGTTTTATCTGGCTGGATGCCGTTCTTACTAGGGACACCATGTCTTATGAGCCAAAGGTTTTTGGTTGGAATGCAGACGTCATCAGAGTTGTTTTTTACTAAAACATTAATGCGACTAATAGATTTATAGTTTCAACTACGAAGTAATAAGTTTAAGCTGTTAATTGAAAGTTTAGCAAAATATTGTTCAATAGTTTGCCTACAACTTTATCTATTTTTTTTTTTAATTTTAATTCAATTAAAAAAAAACTATTCAGTAGACAAACAAAAAAATAGTGATCAATTTTCTTCCACAAAATCATAATATTTATTGCAATTTTGATAGGAAAACAAAGCTCATATTTAAAACGTATAGTGCATATCGTACGACTCACTCACAATGGGTTTCGTCCATGTACCCTCAACTACAAACATAAGAAGCAACATAGTGCGCATGTTGTCCAATACTGGCATTATTAAATTTTTATTTTGAATGTATTTGAAGGTTCGAAGGTATAGTTTTGGTCCAGCCTTCTCGCTATTTCGCCCTTTTCACTTGCCAAACCGTAGGTGGTTTGAAATGACTACACAACCATCTTAACTCACAATGTTTTATCATATAGAGATGGCATGTCAGTGTACCGATCGTCTCGAAAACAAAGTCGTCAAGCATGTCGACAAGCACGCGAATTGGCGGCGTTAAACCGTGACCCCTACATCAACCAGACGCTGATTCCACGGACGCAACGCATCGACAATAAGCAATGCCAGCCTTTAAAACCCGAGGACTTTGCGTTCATCCTCATCGAGAAGCTGGAGAATCTCAAACGCAAACAAGAGGCGGAGGATAAGCTGGAGCGCAAACTTATGGAGGTAGAGATACTTATACATAGAAATTAGTTGATGAAATAATATAGAAGTGGAATCATTACTTTAAAGCAATCTAGTTTTTGTGTTTTTCATTTTAGCCTGTACAAAATTATTTAAGATTTGAATAATTTTATTCATTTACTTATAGTATTCTTAACTATAATACCATATTTGAATTTGTTTTTTCAAGAATGACACATGTGAATTTCTGAGATTTTGATAAACTTAAAAAAAATCGTTTTATTCCACTGATTTACGTTTCTTTTTTTAAACTGAAAAATCTTTGTTTTATATTGAAAGTGTATACATTATACTGATTACTTAGTAAATCAAATTTTTATCAGAGGTCTTAGAAATTAAGTTTAGAAATATATTCACATTTATCGTTGTTTCTACAATAAACTACAGTTTTTAGATGATTTTTTAAATTTAAAGTATCCGAATAATTATTTCTTTCCCTGTTAGACAGAGCCTCAGAGTTTGTGGTTAGTGCAGAAACAACATATGTTCTTTCGTAAGTGTTGTTCGTGCATTAACCCAAACTTTAAAGCTATTTTTAACAAGGAAAGTGACGTTGCAAAAAAAAACATGATTGCACTAATCTATACATATATTTATTCTAAATAAGATTCCGATTCTAACTCGTCGAACAAGTCACATATGTCGATAATAAATTGAAATGTCATATACCCGGTTTTAAAAAAGGACAGAATATTTTTTTTTCCACAGTCAATTTGTTTAAATATGAACAAATTCAAATTATTTTTATTTATTTGATTTACTTTAGAAGTAAATAACTATTATTGTTTATATAATCTACCATAAAATATGTTTGAAAGTATGATTAATGTATTGTTCCTTTAACAATAATATACAATTTTCTTTATCGTCCTTGGGTGGTATATTATCTAGGGAAGAAACTAAAATTTTGTTCCCTTGGGACGGAAAGTAAAGCCATATCCTTTGGTATCTGGAAAACAACGGTGTGATTTGTAAATTTTACTTTCTGATAAGAAAAAAATTATATTTATACCACATGAATAAAGTGTCATTCTTTCCTTGATATACAAATAATTATTGCAGACCTTATTTTTTTACATTTTAGTTTTGATTTTATCTTTTTTTAATTATCTACATCTATATATAAAAATCCCATCCCATATGGGATGGCTAGCTCAGTGGTATGAAGTCGGCCTGTGGATCCTGAGGTTCCTGGTTCGATTCCCACAGGCAACAAATTTTCATAATTTGAAAAAGCTATCCCTGTGGCTCCTCCACCACTAACATGTTTGGGAGCCGTGATTTGACGACTGGTAACCGCACTTCACGCGCAAAATATATCACTTACCGAGATCTGCTTCAGCAGAGTGCCACACCCAGTAATGGGTAGAAGGCGTGATGATATATTTATTTATTTATTTATTTTATATATAAAAATTTTGTTAAGCACAAATTAAAATCGATTAATTTTAAATTCGGATCATAGAAAAGTTATGTTTGCTATCTCTGGTCTCAATCTGCAAACAGCTACCTTAAACCCTTTGTATACAAATAACTATTATGTCCAGTTTTCAATTGAATGAAAAGTTTATTTAGAACTGTTATTTCAACTACAGGGTGATTAAAAGGAATTGTTATAGTTGGCAATACAATTTCAGAGATCTTTTTATTCCACAACGTCAGATAAAGGGGGAAATGCTATTTGACATTTCTAATAAATACAAATAGGTTATGTCAGGAGTCTGACAGCGAATAGAATTTTGACTTTAAGTAATATAAATACTTTAGAAATAAATGTAATAATAAATGTACTCAAATTTAAATTTTAAATGTCACTGTCAACAACAGGAAATAAATTTATGTATCAGGCTTACCAATTTCAAGTAGTTTTTTTTATTACCAACTGTAACAAATCCTTTTGATCACTCTGTATTTTTCTTAACGATTTGTAGAATTTAAACAAATTTATTTTATGTTTGCAGGGCGACTGTGGAGGAGTTGAATCTGGAGCACATTTTAATGAAGACCAGGCTCGAGCGTTAGCTGATGCGATTCGGTCGAAACTACACATTGTAGACGATGACGATCAGGATATCTTAGGTACTATTATGATTTTATATTTTTAGCTTGAATTATACTGAAAAGAAGTATTCATATATACCAATGAAAAATTTTATTTGTTTTAAATAAATAAAAATAACTTAAACTTTTATGCCATATAAATATTTAAACTAGCTATTAATCGTGAATGATTTATGGTTGTACAGAAAATGTGCAATTCATTATTCTACTTATAACTTAAACATCTAACAGAAAAACGCAACCCGGTAGTCAAGGGACCCATAGACAAACACGTCAAGAGAACAACTCGCTCAAATTCGGTCTCAAAAAACTTCTCATCAGACAATCCTATGATACCAAAGTAATATTTTGGAACATAAACGGAATCAAGAACATATACAACTTAACCAAAGAGGAAGAAACCATAATTTTAAATCACGATATTATCTGCCTCACAGAAACATGGGCAAACGTTGAAATCAAAGAGCATCCACTGTTCCTAATGCACTATAAATGTCACCAGCAAAAAGCAGTAAAAGAAAAAAAAACCGGACGAGCCATCGGCGGCCTCGCAATATATATTAAAAACGAAATAACAAGAATAAAAATAATAGATCAAGATATACATTGGATTTTTGCGGAGATCAAAGCCACTAAAACAGATCTCCTAATCGGACTGGTTTACTTCTCACACAGCTACGAATTTACAACACTTCTTGAACTTTACAAAATTACCCTACAAAACATAACTGATAACTACGCAAGCCATGTCCTACTAGTAGGAGGCGATTTTAATGCAAGAGTCGGAGAGTTAAATCAACTAGAAGACATTGTAGTACAATATACTGCTATTAGCAGCACAAGAACAGTAACAGACGACAAGATTAACAAAAAAGGCAAGGAACTAACCGAGATAATGGAGTCCGAAAACCTTATTCTACTAAACGGCAGAACATTAAGCGACACTCCCGCGAACGCAACGTACGTGGGAATAAACGGAACGAGCATTATAGACCTAGTCTGGATTAATATTAATGCCCTACAATTGATACTCGACCTTGCAATAACAACTGATGTAGTGGTATCTGACCACATGATATGCTCAGTATCCCTAGAAAATATAAACAATAATTATACCAACAAAGAAAAGAGCCGGACAAAAACCGAGATCATAAAAAAACTAAATTGGGATAATAACAAAGAAACAGAATTTTTCAACGAAATGAACAAGCGCACAACAATAATAACAGAAAATGAACCCATGGAAGAAATGTACCACAAACTAGTAAACGAAATAAATTTTGCCTCAGAAAATATTGGACTAATCGTAGAAAAAAGAATCAGTAACCCAAGAAAACTACACCTTCACAAACACAAACCTTGGTATAATAGCAAATTGTATACGCTAAAAATAGAAACAAAAAAATCCCTAAGACACTGCAAAAGTAAAGGATATAATAAAACCAGCTTGAATGACTATAATAAAAAGAAGAAAGAATACCGTAATATGCTAGAATCAAATAAGAAAAAATATAATGAAGATATAAAACAGAAACTAAATAACATAACAAGCACTAAAGAGTTTTGGAACACAATCAAACTCTTCCATCCACGAAAACAACGAACACAAAATACAATAGACTTAAAAACATGGGAAGGATTTTATAAGAACTAGTTTGGAGAAAAAATATATCAATATAACTATTTTATAGACGCTCGACATCCTGAACTAGACGCAGAACTATGCTATTCAGAAACTCAAAAGAAATAAAAGCCCCGGAAGTGACGGTCTAATTAACGAACAAATAAAAGTATTACCGGAACGATGGAAGGAATATCTTTTAAAAACGCTAAACAAATTCTTAACATCAGAAGATATAGCAAGCGATATGAAAAAAATTAATCTGACGCTAATACATAAAAAAGGCGACAGAAAAGACTTAAATAACTATAGGGGCATTGCACTAGTAAACTCCCTGACTAAACTGCTTACATTTATATTAAACAACAGGGTTCAAATATGGATAGAAGAAAACGACATACTCCCTGAAGCCCAATCGGGATTTAGGAAGCAGCGATCATGCTCAGATAACTTATTCGTTATAGACACTTTAATAAGATCCAGAATGATTACTCACAAAGAGGGAACGTTCTGTATATTTGTAGACTTCCGAAAAGCTTTTGATGCAGTGAATCACGCTAAATTATGGATCAAAATTTTTACATTGGGGATCTCGGGGAAAATTGTCAGACTCCTGAAAAATATATATGATCACGCAACCTTAAGAATAAAGGTAAACAATGAACTAACCGACCCCATACCTATAACAAAAGGTGTGTTGCAGGGAGAGTGCATGAGCCCAATTCTATTCGCTTTGTACATCAGTGATCTGGAGGAATATTTCAGGGAAAACAACTTAGAAGGAATTTATGTAAATCCACAATTAGATATTATGACATTGCAATATGCTGATGACCTTGTTATTTTTGGAAGATCACAAAACGACATCCAGAAGAAATTAAACGCACTCGAAGATTACTGCAACAGGTGGGATCTAGAAATAAACCCAAGCAAAACACAAATCGTCCATTTCCATTCAGGACGACCACCAAAATTAAAATACTCATATACCTGTCAAAATAACGAAATAAGACTCAGCTCTCAATACACATACTTAGGAATGCTCCTATCAGCATCGGGACTATATAATGCACACGCCAAACAAACAACAAACAAAGCGAACTCCATTACAGGGGCTATAAAAACAATGACTGCAAGAAGTAAAGTATATAATTGGAATACTTGCATGAAACTTTTCAACTCTCTATTGCTCCCCTCGATACTATTTGCATCTGAAATATGGGCAATAAATTGCTCCGACAATATAGAAAAATGTCAAATGGTCTACTTCAAAGCATTTCATCACCTGCACAAAACTACTGCGAATTATATTATAAGAAGAGAGTATGGGGTAGATAAACTCGAAGTGACTATAGTAAAAAGACTATTAAAGTGGTGGTACAAGATACTAAAGATGCCAGAGTCTAGATACGTAAAGACTTGCTATAAGAAATTAGTAGAAATGAACGCTAAAACTTCAGGAAAATATACAGCAGAGAAACAAAAGAAGTACAACTGGGTCAGACCCATTCAAATAATACTACAAAATACAAACTTCGAATGGATATGGAACGAACAAAACCCTTGGAAGCTAAAGTTAGAACTGAACAACATCATTATTTCATACAGTCACTTGCAATACGAAACAGACACCCGCAGAATAATATCTTCATCATATAACAATGAATATAAAACTTTCAACATAACCACCAATCATTTATTCTTAGATATACCACTAAATGTCATAAGAGTAATTATGCAAATACGTACTACGAACACCAAAAACAGCCAACTTTACTTGAAGGGCACTTCATACAAATTTTCGTGCGATGAAATCTGCACCCTATGCAACACTTACGAGGATGATACCTTAGGACATTTTCTATACAGATGTCCAATATTTAAACCTATTAGAGACGAATTCATGGGAGAATATTCTCAACAACAAGACGAAGAATTAAATCACATAAATTTGGTAGCTAACTTAACAATAAATAAAATATACGCGATATATAACTTTGTAAACTCAGCTCTAAAACTAAAAGACTTTATAATAAACAACTAAAAAAAAAAAACCTAAACTAATCAAACAAAATAAAATTACAAAACTCAAGTGCACCAGAAGTGAAAAGTGAACGCGAATGGCCTGTTTAACTTGCTTCTTCGTAAAAGATGCGAGTAGTGTATCCAGAACTAAAAAGGAAAAGCCACCAGAGGTCCTACAACATGGAACCGACCACAGCACACTGAAGAACCAAGAATTACCAATACAATGTAAACTCATAAACCATTAATTAAATAACAAACATGTACCAATTTTCTTTGTAATAAGCTTTGCTTGAAATACAAATACACTTATTATTATTCTACTTATAATGAATATTTATAATGTTTAATAATATTATAGATCAGCACGTGTCTCGAGTGTGGTCCGATCTCACGCCGTCCCGTTCGCCGGGTCTGATGTCTCCCCGGGCACACTCGCCCACGCGACGCTACACCACCGGCGCCGGCTACTCCTCGCGATCGCGCCGCAAAGAGAAGGACGTGTTCAGTACGTTCAGCGCAGACTCTGGCAATGTGTACGATTTTCCCGACACTTCTAGCCACGGACACAGCCACGCCGGCATTGTCAAGTCTAAGTCCATACCCGAAGATGCCTACCTTCAAGATCGATTCGTACGGCAGAGTGCTAGTAGGAGGTCAGTTGTATTTATAATCATATTTATTTCAGTTTTTAAAGTCACTGTATGCCGAGTGATTGTTGTTAAGGGGTGAACATAGGGATTAAAACATGTGATATTAGTTTTATTTAATTGCCTGCTCTCCTGTTCATTTTACGGCAAAAATTGTAGAACACCGGTTAGTCATTGTTAGAGAAAATATAATTATATATGTTAGTCGCATCTAGTTACTTTTCATTGAATACACCGATTAGTCTTAGCGTTTAGTTACGACTGAGCGCATGCAGTATTGTCATTAGTCACCATTAAATATTCGACGTTCTGTGCAAAGGGGAACTACACCTATATTGATAACTGTTTCATCCGCTATTGTAATACTTGTTGATGAGTAACTGGTGCGTGACATCAATTTCTTTCGTGTACCGGCGTACTATTCATTTTTAGAATTTTGTTTAAATCTAACCATCTTTAAAATGACGGGAAAATTAAAATTAATCGATTAATAGGGACGTCCTACCTTGTATGATTTATTTTTTGTGATTCTATTATATGTAAGTGAAGTTTTTACGTCTTATATGTGAAATATTTATAAAGATATATATATATATATATATATTTATATTGTATGACTGTATTTAGCATTACATCACTCATTCGAAGGACAAATATCACTCTGACGGACAAAAAGTATGCTATAATATATTAATTTAGCAATACGTGGTTAGTGGTTAGAAATTTAGTTATTGTGATTTTATATAAAGTTAATCATAAATTAATTTATATTTTTTGCAAACAAAAATCGGTAACTTTTTTTAACCCCATTATGAGATCAAATTTAATCTAATTAAATAACGTCATTTATGCTAATCATTATTTCGAGTAATTATTCTTATCCATTACTATCATAAATTGAAACTAATTCTACATATTCTACTGAAAAATTAAATCTTGTATGCACCACGGACTTTACCAAAAGATACCACTATCATATCAGTATCCATACACTGTCGCGCTCGGTGTTTTATCATCTACATAACGCTCTTGGTACATAAATATTCGAAACAACTTTAGGCTGGTCGCACTCTGGTTAGTTATTATAAGACAAAACATGATCAGACATACTCAGATTAGACACGACTAGGTATTGCATACACATAAGAGAAACTAAAAGAAATTCATACCACACCCCAGTTAGTGATATTACAAGTATTATAATGACAGATGAAAGAGTTATCAATATAGGTGTAGTTTTAATTTGGAATTGGTTAAATATAGAAGAAAATAAAAGAAGATATTGGATTCGTATCGTAAATAATTACATTAATTTTATTATATTTGTTGCAGATCATCTAGTAAGAAGACCCTGACCGATCTAACCGACAGCGGTGTGAGTGTGGTGTCCGATACACCTCCCGTCCCTCATCTAGCCATCCCGTCCACAGGTAAGGAGACGCGCGTGGTGACGTGGCTGATGGAATCAGATCGTCCAGCGCGTTCGCACACGCATAGTGAATTGTCAGGCGGCGGCAAGCGGCATCGCAAGGGCTACACGCACTCGCACTCGCGTTCATCCAGCTTGGAACGCGGCAGCGGAACCAGCAGTGCAGGTGGCGCAGATAAGCCTTCGCAACCCTACGTCACGGACCTCACGGCAACACAGTTGGAAGAAGCTCGCCGGAGACTCATCGAGGATGACCTCCGTTCCAGGCAAACTAGACAACGGTAAGTGCACAAAAATGAAATTGTAGATTTGATTATGAACCAAGCAGTATAAATTAACATCCTCCATCAAAAATTAACAGCATAAGTTTTCATCCATTATAAACAAGCCTACCAAAAATAAAATGTCAAACTTGATATTTACCTAATTTTTTAAACTGATAGAGCGGTGCTAAATGGCTGGTAATAAGAGCTCGGTTCTAACTTGGGTTTATGTATAAAATAATAAATTATACACAAAAAAAAAACAATTTCTGGTGTTTGGTAACTTGACTTTACACATTTAAATTTATTTTCGGGACTAATGATTAGTTCCAGTACCAACTCATTATTATTTTTTATTTTTATATATAATATTAACGAGTCTTTCTGGTTTTTTGGGGTTGAAAATGGAGGTTTTAAATTATTTTTTTGTATTTAAATCAAAACCATTTATTAAATAGCAATTTTTTATAGACATTAATATATACTTTAAGGAATATATATATATATAAATATAAAGTTGTCCATAATGGGGGATTCAAGTGGTAAAGTTTTTTAATATATATTTATTAAAATTCTTGACCGTGCATCATATTTAATACAATATAAAATCATACCCATACATGATATCTTTATTGCTGAAATATGAAAGTTAAAGTTGAATAATTTAAAACGTTCGCACTGCCATATTGCAATGACGTAGTTGCATTAAGCCAATCACAGAGCTTTGTATGAAACGTTTGTCGGTGCTCAAGAAGACGAAGAAGAAATAAGCATTCAGCATTCTACGATTCTACCAATGACGTATAATACTAGACGAATTATGCCGTATTCAAGTCAATGCAGTGTTGTGAAGCAGAGAGGAATGGAATAACTTTTGGGTCCGCCGGATGCGCGGCAAGGAGCGAGTACACTTTGATGTTATGCAAGTTGCTCCTTGCCGCGCACCCGCCTCACCAATCAGTTATTCTATCCCTTTCTGACTCACAACAAACGCCGATGTTATCCGTCTAGTTATGTTTTGTCTGAGGATTCTACTGACAACGACAAGTTACGTGTTATTTATCTCTGTCTTATCTGTCTCTCTTTAAGCTAAGATGAAACTACGTCATATTCATTTGTTTCGAAAGTTTAAATATTTTTATCATGCTTAATACAAGTTTAAAAAAAAATTAAAAATTTGGGTATAATTATTTTATTACGTAGATTAATATATAAAAAATTCAAAAAAGTCTTGAAAGGCCCATTTCCTTTGATATTAGGCCATACGCGCGTGCACAAAAATGATCAAAAAAAAAAGCGCTCTGCGGTGTCCACGATTGCTCTCCGTTGGTTCACCTTAAATAAAAAAATCAAACGACATTTTAAAATATATACTTAAATCTTCTTCGTCTTCTACGAAAAAGTTAAAATTAAAAAAATTACAGTTTGAATAATGTGTTTGAAAGCCCATCAGCAGCACACATTTTTCGAACAACTCAAATTTTTTAATTTTTTGCTTTCAAAACTTTTCTATAGAGGACGAAGAAGATATAAGTATATATTTTCAAATGCCGTTTGTTTTTTTTTTGTTTAAGGTGAACCAACGAGGAGTAATCGTGGGCACCGCAGAGCGGTTTTTTTTCTTTTGGATAATTTTTGTGCATGCACGTAGGATCTACATAATATCAAATGAAATTGTGGAGAATTTTTTTTTATATTTCTTAAAGTATATATTATTTAATTATTTAATTATTTAATAAATGGTTTTGATTTAATTATAAAAAATAATTTAAAAGCTGCATTTTTAACCCCAGAAAACCAGAAAGACCCCTTAAAATAATAATTATAAACTTATGGTAGTGACACTACCAGTTACATTTAGACTTGTACAAAATATCCAAGGATTTTATATAAACACTGGATAGCTAACTTGTTTGTAATATGTATTGAAATCTGTGAATCAAGCATCAACCACAGTCATTTGCAGGCCAGGCAAAAATAGCGCTATATTAAAAGTTATCATAAGCGTTAATGTTTGAAAAAAATATTTAACTTTACTAAAAATATCAAATAAATATTTTAATAAATAAAAATACATTATGCATTATATTTGAAAGAATAATATTATAACCAGATAGGTGTTAATTTGTAGTTATTCATAAATTTTATATTTGGAATTAAAAATTTTAGAAAATAATAATCTAATTTTATACTCACTGATAGCAAATATTAAACATAATTTATGTGGTCTCTCTTTAATTAATATATTTGTGTAATTTAAAATTTTAAATATAAGATTATAAGTGGTATCAAACCGGACAGTGAATTTGCAGTTAATGTTCGCTGTAGCGATGGTTATTTTTTAGCCGCTAAAATAATATTTAAATTCAAGAATTTCTTAACAATCAAAATTCCTTACAATCGAATAAAAAATACTGCATGACACGCGAATGAAAAACTATATTTTCGGTCCTTGTGTCATAAATAATAATTTAGATGACGTTATCACATTTATAAAACCTGAAATTAACGTTTCATAATTTTTCATTTATCAATACTAATTTTGAAGTAGTTTATATTTTTGATAGAAATATATAATGTTTTTTATTTACAATTTCACTCAAAATTTGGTAGTTTTTAATTATGTATCTATTTGTGCAAAAATAATTATGTTTGACTGTGAACTATTATTTGTTTTTAACACCAAATTTTGAATTGTGACGGTCCTGTAGCAAATAAGCGATATATTGTTTATGGTTGAAGAGCCCATTCAGTTAAAGTGTCGATTCTGGAATAACATTTTGGAATGATCATAACGAAAGTTAACTCTGGCGGTAAATAGTTAATTTCCGAATATGAACCTAAGAATATTTATTGTACAAGTATTTAATTTTTTTAATAAAACTAATTATTTGATTTTCAGTGGCAGCGGTAAATCCTCACATATCCACGACTCTTTATCAAACCAATCAACGCTGAAGAAATCAGGAGGCCGAGGTCCGCGGTCTGTGGTACAGATGAGCGCATCAGCTGCTACCTCCGGCGACCCCACCGAGTTCACCACCGTCGTGTTTTCGTTCTGCGACGAGCAGTTCCCTTACCGCACTAAAATTCCTGGTACCAAGATCACGCTCCGACAGTTCAAGGAATACCTGCCCAAGAAGGGAAATTATCGGTGAGTGTTGAATCAACATATGATTTTATTTACCGGCTTTTACAATATAATTATAAATTAGAAAGTCAATAATGGACATAGGCTTAAGTTTCACTGACAACATTTCGGCCAAGGTTATGGCCATTTTCAGGTCAAAAGTAAGATGTAAAACAACAACACTCTCGACTCTTCAGGGCAAACATAGAATTTATAATCATAGTTTTTTGCTTTATATTTAGATTCAAATAATTTTTCTTCATTTGTTATATGTTTGCCCTGAAACATCAACTTTCAACCTTAATTAATTTTAATTGTTGTTTTACATCTTACTTTGGACCTGAAGATGGCCATAACCTTGGCCGAAACGTTGTCAATTAATCTTCATTCAATTATTACAACTTAAGCCTATGAAATGGCTCAGTGGTATCAAATCGGCCTGTGGATTCTAAGAACTCTGGTTCGATCCCCACAGCAGACAAAACATTTTCACCAATTTAAAAATTACCCTGTGGCTCCCCCACCACTAACATCTTTGAGGGCCGTGATTTGACAACTGGTAACCGCACTTCACGCGCATAAATATATCACTTACCGAGATCTGCTTCGCCAGAGTGCCACACTCAGTAATGGGTAGAAGGCGTGATGATATATTTATTTATTTTTTTAAGCCTATGTCCGTTATTGACTTCCTACATTATCTTTGGCTTATTAAAACACTCTACTATAATTATAAATTCTTCTTTTTCTTCTTTCCCGATTCCATATGCCCTTGAGGCCGTCGGAACAATTATAAATTAAAAATTAATTTAATAAAATGTAAACTAACTTTACTGGAAGAAGAGCACAAAACAAAATTATTATTTACTAAAAATTATGTAATTTTCTACTTTAAATCTCATTTGCAATTTCAAAATTCCATTTATTGCGCGACAAATATTAGTCTAAGTTCTTTCATTATTCCAGTTTAGTAACAAATCTGCCATCTACAGGTTTATTCACATGATTTACTGAGTGGATTTATTAGGTCATTAGTTTCTCGTTTCTACCATTCTACTTAAGCTGTACTAGCAAAAATTAGTTATTGGGATTCTACTCTAAGCACTAGGTCACATACTATAATTAGTATTTATTTTCATTACATGTTGACAAGAGAATGAAAGAAATAAATATTAAAAACAAATTCAAGAAGTTTAATTTGTTTAATCATATCCAAAAATAATGATGATCCTTTTTTTATTAATTATAGAAAGTTATATTATAGTACATTACAACACAAGATCATCATGGGATGACTAGCTCAGTGGTATGAAGTCGGCCTGTTGATCCTGAGGTCCCTGGTTCGATTCCCACAGGCGACAAATTTTCATAATTTGAAAAAGCTATCCCTGTGGCTCCTCCACCACTAACATGTTTGGGGGCCGTAATTTGACGACTGGTAACCGCACTTCACGCGCAAAAATATATCACTTACCGAGATCTGCCTCAGCAGAGTGCCACACCCAGTAATGGGTAGAAGGCGTGATGATATATATATATATATATATATATATATATATATATATACGATCGGGTGTTTTGCGCTACCGACATTATTTAAAAATTATAATTTATTTAATTATTTAAGGGCCGAGATATCCACCTCCTAATAAAGTTCCTAATAAATTTATTTAGCTAATAAATATATTTTGCAGATATCCACTACCTTATAAATTTTATTTACCTAATAAATACATTTATTAGCTACTCAAACCTCCTAATAAAAAACAAAATATTCAATTGTCATGTCAGTTTATACATAAAATAAAAATATATTTTTTAATACTGTATTAATTTCTTATTAAAAAGGTATGCTTACAAATAATATATTTATATAGAGTTATCATTGATATTTTAGATAATTCTTGATGAATTGGATGAAATGGTGTGGCCTGTGAATTTGAGAACCTCGATTCGATTTCCGCAGTCAAAAAACAATTCTCACCACATTAAAATTATCCCTGTGGCTCTTCCACCACTATCATATTTGGAGGCCGTGTTTAACAGGTTGGAAACCTCACTTCACGTGCATATATATATATATATATATATATATATATATATATATATATATATATATATATATATATATATATATATATATATATATATATATATATATATATATATATATATATATATATATATATATATATATATATATATATATATATATATATATATATATATATATATATATATATATATATATATATATATATATATATATATATATATATATATATATATATATATATATATATATATATATATATATATATATATATATATATATATATATATATATATATATATATATATATATATATTAGGGTGTCCCAAAAAAATCAAAGTAGTTATTTTTCAACGCATACCCTCTAATTTTGTTTCAATAATGACAAAACACTTATAAATAAAATTTCGTTTACGTAGGACCACGGCAACCCGTGCCGACTTGCATCGAAACATGTTAGTACTTGTCTTTAAGACGCCCGCGAGCTAACGTATTTATGCGCTTGTAGTAACTTGCTTTTTTGTTAGTAAACGCATATTGCTCATTCAGTCAAGATGTCGTTAGAATTACGCAGTTCTAAATAGAGTATATTTTTAATATATTGATGCCAGTTTTCTTAACGAATGTCCTACGATGTGGTCAAATAATGCTTCGTTTCAAGAAGCCAGAAAGAAGGTGTCGTCGCTGAGGGTAGTGAACGATACAGCTGAAAGAGCTGTTAAGTTAATGCAAGATTTTCATGGCTTAATCACGGTCGAGGTGGAACAAAAACAATTTTTGTTACGATGCGTTCAAGAACACCGGAAGATTTATCCTGACTGTAAAAAACAATCTTTGAAGAGAAAATTTTATTAAGAAACCTTTTTTAAATATAAAATACTATGTAATTGAACTATTTGGGCATTTTTGAGTTTTATTTATCCAACAAAAATTAAAGTTTAATATCGTTCTATATTCACTCAGTACAAAATTTGTATCATATGTTTGGCATCACGTCGGCACGGGTTGCCGGTGTTCAATCACAATAATATTTATTATATGAGTTATTGGGATCAAAAAGAATAGAATAAGAGGGTATGCATGTTTAAATTTATGAAAAAAATTATCCTCTCTTATGTCTTGGGACACCCTAATATATATATATATATATATATATATATAACTTACCCAGATCTGCTACGGTAAGGTGCTACACCCAGTAATGGATAAAATGCGTGATGATATATTTTATTCTTTTTATGAAATGGAGAATTTGGAAATAATTAATATTAGATACCCTCACAATGTTACATGTTGGAAATAAAATTGATAATTTTAATAAATGACATAATATCTAATTTGTTAATACATTTTGAATGTGGAAAGATACAGAATACAGATATTTCCAATTTATTCGCAGAGTTCTTATTTTTAATATAGTGTTTAACACAATCATATTTCAGAGGATATTGAATCTCGATGAATTGTACAAGAACACGAATTATATCTTGTCGCTATTATTTCCCACTTTTCGCTTTTTTGCTTCTAATTCACTGCGTCTGTTTGTTTATTTTCTATTATATTTTTATATTCTATAGGTACTTCAACTAATAATCTGACTTCATTTATAGAGAAAAATACAGATCTTGCACGTTCTCCTGACATTTTGACAGTTATAACAAAATCAAGGAGGTAGAAACAAAATTACAATCATATATTTATTAAACGTCAGAAACAATTTTTGTATTTCTTTCTAACTAATGCTTTTCATAATATTCTCTCTCTCTAAAAGATGAACAGTGTTGCAATTTTGACTGATTTATTTATTAGGCACCTAATCGCAAGTAGACGAATAAATTGAATTGGATATCTAAAAAATAAATATCTTCCTAATAAATAATTTATTTTTCCTACAACTGTGCGATTTCTTTGTTATTACGTAACTATTATTGCCTTGGTTACGTATGGAAAGTAGATGAATGCCGACCAAGTGCGTTTCCGAAAGCAAAGGAACACTAAGTGCGGAAAGTGCTTCATTACGTAACTGTCAAAAGAAAATTGTTTTGACAGCGATTTAAATTTCGCGCCGAGCGCGGAGTTCATATTTTGGCCACAGACGCTTATGGAAGTAGAAGATACGGTGAACCAGCGCTAGTAAATAGACCACGGGCGTGTGACGTCACGATTTTAGATGTGGTCCGTAACTGTCAAACGAGTGACTCTCACATCAGTATTAAATGTACAATTTAGACTGTATAGATAGAATATATTTTTAACAAATATATGTGCATATAATTCCAAAACTGACAAGTTTCTATTTTGTGCATCATTTTATGCATGACAAAGTGTGTGATTTATTTTATCAAGTGAAACGTAATTTGAAGATTGTGTCGCGAGTGCATACTTTTACAATTTTATACTGTTTATATATTTAATATATAGAAAATAAATGTTTAAAAACAATTTTATATGTTTACTTCATAGTGTAAAGCCATGTAATTACTATAATATACAATAGTGTTACTTTTATTGAAGTTTGAACTTTTCATTTTAGGTTACATTTTCCAAATCAACTAATTTCGTTAAAACGTCATACCACTGAGTTAGCCACCCGGTATATATATATATATATATATATATATATATATATATATATATATATATATATATATATATATATATATATATATAAATTATAAAAAAAGTTGTCATTTTACTGCTTAAAATTAATCATGTATTTTTTTTAGTTTTTTGCAAATAATTTACGACCTGTAAAAAATATCCAAAACTTTAAGTTATAGGAAATGAAATGTTCTACAAAAAATGTCCTATTTTCTCATAAAGTTGATGGTTGTGTCGGAAAATTAGAAAAATGTAAAAATTTAATATCAAGTCAAATCTATCGTTAAATAACTTTTGAAAAAATAAATATATCAAAAAATTGTAAGAGACCTTTTTTGTAGAGCGTTAAATTTTCTACAAGAGTGTGTTTTGATTATTTCAAAATAATTTCCCTAACGTGAGTTACAATATTCCAAAGTCCAGCAGAACGTTGTTCCCATGTTATTTAAATGGGAAATTGAAATTTACGATGCGGCACCTCTTAACATTAATATTAAGAGCTCAAACTTTCACAGGATTTTTTTTTTCGAAAAAATCGATTTTTTTTCCTCGTATGTTTCGATTCCTTACCTTATGTAGATTTGTAGATTAGCCCTGTTAAACTATTTTGTCGAACTTCCATAGTTATTTCATGTTTTAACGCAACGAGTTGCACGCTGTTGGTCGGCGCGTCGGTCGCTGCCGGATGATTAAGTGAAAAAAGGGGCAAAAAATTGACTATTTTGTTCAAATGGCCGCCATTTTAATTTTCAATATTTTTACCTCAAAATGGTACAAGCTCCAGATAATTCCATCTAGTTTAATGTACCGTTTCACATGACTGCGACGACCTGTGGCCTCCCGCCCGTCTGGAAGTTGCCGGCGAACCCGCGTGGACATCCCTCCCCCTAAGTCGAGCTACGCCCAACTTACGAACGTAAAAAAATTTGAAAATACTCTCCAAATGATAATAAATAAGATGCTGAAAACCCTGAGTTAATATCTTAATTCATATTCCTGAAAAAAAAATAAGTAAATCCCCCCCCCCCCCCTTAAAAAAGAAAATTGCACTCAGTATTTTGAGAACCACTGGTGTAAAAATATTTTGTTTATAGTTTTTAAATAGACTTAGAAAATGGTATTTCTTTGCTAATTTAACCAACCTTTTAACTCTTATAGTTCTCGAGATAGCAATGGTGGCACAATTAAATTGAACATCTTGTATGTGTGTGTTCATAGTTACCATCTAAAACAAAACAGAAGTTTTTTATTCCAACAGCGGCTTCTTTTGGTGATAAATGTTGAGCTGTATATGGACATTTTACTTCAATTATTTTATCTTTCTCACCTAAACCATCTGGTGAAGCAGCAAAAATTCTATATTATCTTCTAAATATGCATAATTTTACTGTAACTCCAGTTACCTGCTCGTATTCTTTTATTGCAACAGATTCTCAAGTTTTACCACAATTAGTTGCTGCAGTTGTAATATACCAAACATAAAACATTCCTTCCACAAGTGGTTCATCTGGAAGTTTTCGTTTACATACTTCACCAAAGTTTAAAGCGATTGTTCTATGATTTCTTTCCTCCGTCCATAACATGTTTTCAGATTGTCCAAGCGTCTTTTTTCCTATTCATTGCTCTTGTTGACATCTACACGTAATATAATTATTAATGTCATCGTATACTTTCTAAACACTCATTATCTGGTTAGTGACATTTAGTACCATAATCATCATTTGCCTTCTTAGAGGTTCCTAGTATTTTCCCACTTACATCTCTCGTAGATGATGGATGCTTGGAGTCGTCGAAGTTTTTCTTTTAAATATTTGCATGAACTTCTTCTCTGATGGCTTTCCATACTTAATAGTTCCACTCCGGTCCATATTAAAGGATTTTGAACTGGAACAAACTTATATAGTTAGGCAAAGCAATTTATACAACTCTGAGAGGAGGGTCTTTGGAGGTCGCTACTATCGTCGGTATATTCAGTGTCAAAACTTGGATTAAAAAAAATGAAATAATAAGAATTCTTTCTATTTATAAAAATAATATGTCAAAAGAATAATAATTATGATGGCTAATAATAAATAAATGTGTCATTAATAAATTTACATAAATGCGCATTTTATGGTCTGACGGCCAAATGTTTTCACTTGTATATTTCACTTTGGCGCCAAATAAAGCCAGTGAATGAGTTGAGTTAAAGCACATTCCAGCCACGGTTTTACTTTGTTTTGTCGCGCTCTATTTTAATAGGCGATTGAAATTATTTGTTTACAAAATAAGCCATAGGTGACTAGATAAACAAAAATTTTGTTTTATTTTGTAATTATACTTGATTTTACAAAAAAGGCTTGTTCCTGTTCCTGTGTTCCATTGTTTAAAATGTTACTTAAACTGGTAACATTTTAAACACTGCGGTCGCCAAGGTTTTTTTTAATTAATTTTTTTTTTATTTCACCCGATATTTTTAAAACTGTTCGATAAGGTTTTTTAAATTCGAATATTTTTCTTGGCTTAATTAGATATCACTTTTTTAAAAATCTGTAACATATAGATATTACAATTTTTGGGGAAGGATTCTGCGCAATCTTGGCGTACCTTTAACAATGTAATTGTTTTTTTGGAAGATATCACTTTTTTTTGATACAATAGTTTGACCCTATATTATAAATGATACTTGGTATTGGTATATTGTTATTACATCTTTCTATAAAAATCTAAATTCGTTCTAAAATAAATATATAAGCATGTTTAGAGTGTCTTGGCGAAGTTTGTTTTCCAACGTGAGAATCATTTGCAAGCATTCTTGATTTTCCTTTTTTAATCATATTGTGTAGTGTCCCTCAGCCATTGAAGTACCATGGTGAAATATAGCACTTTGTATTTATATCCTTGAATCAAATAAGTTCCCATTGAAACGTTTTAAATATTACGTGTATCAGTTAGTTTCCGAATATATCCATTTTCATTTTCAAATAACAGAATTTGGAAAATTAATACTGTGCCAAAAGAAACTAATTCGGTTTTATGTAATTTATGTGAGTGCAAGCATTCTGAACATTGAGCTTCTACATTTTCTTTCACAACCAATTGTTTATTAATAAGCTCTTGTATAGTAATGCTCTTATTACTACAATCACGTATTGGAATAAAAATAAATACTAGCGGTCTACTAGGCCTCACACTAATCTCCGCGGACACTGATATAGAATTAACTTCAGTAAGACAATAGACACAATATAAATTGAATTATTACGAATCTAAGACTTTTAAATTCTACACGGCCTGTCCATCTAAAAATCTTTTAATATATACTAAATATGATAGGTTTTGAATTACTATCACTAAAACAATTGCCGATCAATAGAAATCCAATTCTGCAAGAAAGCTCTTCAAAAGACCTTTCAATTGATACCAAAAACGATGGATTTTGATGTCCTTTCATTAAAACAATAGAAGATCGAAAAGTATGAATTTTATACGCGAGCCCTTCCAAAGATCTTTTATTTGATACCAAATACGATAGGTTTCGAAGCACTTTCATTAAAACAAATGCCAATCGATAAAATTCCAATTTTGCATGTTAGCCCTTCAAAAGACCTTTCAATTGATACCAAAAACGATGGATTTTGAAGTACTTTCACTAAAACAATTGACGATCGAAAAGTATTAAATTTTGCTCGCAGGCCCTTCAAAGGATCTTTCATTTGATACCAAACACGATAGGTTTTGGAACACTTTCGTTAAAACAATTGCCGATCGAAAAAAATCCAATTTTGCATGCAAGCCCTCAAAAAGACCTTTCATTTGATGCCAAACACGATAGGTTTTGGAACACTTTCGCTAAAACAATAGCCGATCGAAAAAATTTCAATTCTGCATGCAAGTCCTTAAAAAGACCTTTTATTTGATGCCAAACACGATAGGTTTTGGAACACTTTCGCTAAAACAATTGCCGATCGAAAAAATTTTAATTCTGCATACAAGCCCTTAAAAAGACCTTTCATTTAATGCCAAACACGATAGGTTTCGAAGCACTTTCATTAAAACAAATGCTAATCGATAAAATTCCAATTTTGCATGTAAGCCCTTCAAAGGACCTTTCGATTGATACCAAAGACGATGGGTTTTGAAGCACTTTCACTAAAACAATTGACAATCGAAAAGTATTAAATTTTGCTCGCGAGCCCTTCAAAAGATCTTTCATTTGATACCAAACACGATAGGTTTTGAAGTACTTTCATTAAAACAAATGCCAATCGATAAAATTCCAATTTTGCATGTTAGCCCTTCAAAAGACCTTTCAATTGATACCAAAAACGATGGATTTTGAATCACTTCACTAAAACAATTGACGATCGAAAAGTATTAAATTTTGCTCGCAGGCCCTTAAAGGATCTTTCATTTGATACCAAACACGATAGGTTTTGGAACAGTTTCGTTAAAACAATTGCCGATCGAAAAAAATCCAATTTTGTATGCAAGCCCTTAAAAAGACCTTTCATTTGATACCAAACAAGATAGGTTTTGGAAAATTTTCGCTAAAACAATAGCCGATCGAAAAAATTTAAATTCTGCATGCAAGCCCTCAAAAAGACCTTTCATTTGATGCCAAACACGATAGGTTTTGGAACACTTTCGCTGAAACAATTGCCGATCGAAAAAATTCTAATTCTGCATGCAAGCCCTTAAAAAGACCTTTCATTTGATACCAAACACGATAGGTTTTGGAACACTTTCGGTAAAACAATTGCCGATCGAAAAAATTCTAATTCTGCATGCAAGCCCTTGAAAAGACCTTTCATTTGATACCAAACACGATAGGTTTCCAAGCACTTTCATTAAAACAATTGCTAATCGATAAAATTCCAATTTTGCATGTAAGCCCTACAAAAGACCTTTCGATTGATACCAAAGACGATGGATTTTGAAGTACTTTCACTAAAACAATTGACGATCGAAAAGTATTAAATTTTGCTCGCAGGCCCTTCAAAGGATCTTTCATTTGATACCAAACACGATAGGTTTTGGAACACTTTCGTTAAAACAATTGCCGATCGAAAAAAATCCAATTTTGCATGCAAGCCCTCAAAAAGACCTTTCATTTGATGCCAAACACGATAGGTTTTGGAACACTTTCGCTAAAACAATAGCCGATCGAAAAAATTTCAATTCTGCATGCAAGTCCTTAAAAAGACCTTTTATTTGATGCCAAACACGATAGGTTTTGGAACACTTTCGCTAAAACAATTGCCGATCGAAAAAATTTTAATTCTGCATACAAGCCCTTAAAAAGACCTTTCATTTAATGCCAAACACGATAGGTTTCGAAGCACTTTCATTAAAACAAATGCTAATCGATAAAATTCCAATTTTGCATGTAAGCCCTTCAAAGGACCTTTCGATTGATACCAAAGACGATGGGTTTTGAAGCACTTTCACTAAAACAATTGACAATCGAAAAGTATTAAATTTTGCTCGCGAGCCCTTCAAAAGATCTTTCATTTGATACCAAACACGATAGGTTTTGAAGTACTTTCATTAAAACAAATGCCAATCGATAAAATTCCAATTTTGCATGTTAGCCCTTCAAAAGACCTTTCAATTGATACCAAAAACGATGGATTTTGAATCACTTCACTAAAACAATTGACGATCGAAAAGTATTAAATTTTGCTCGCAGGCCCTTAAAGGATCTTTCATTTGATACCAAACACGATAGGTTTTGGAACAGTTTCGTTAAAACAATTGCCGATCGAAAAAAATCCAATTTTGTATGCAAGCCCTTAAAAAGACCTTTCATTTGATACCAAACAAGATAGGTTTTGGAAAATTTTCGCTAAAACAATAGCCGATCGAAAAAATTTAAATTCTGCATGCAAGCCCTCAAAAAGACCTTTCATTTGATGCCAAACACGATAGGTTTTGGAACACTTTCGCTGAAACAATTGCCGATCGAAAAAATTCTAATTCTGCATGCAAGCCCTTAAAAAGACCTTTCATTTGATACCAAACACGATAGGTTTTGGAACACTTTCGGTAAAACAATTGCCGATCGAAAAAATTCTAATTCTGCATGCAAGCCCTTGAAAAGACCTTTCATTTGATACCAAACACGATAGGTTTCCAAGCACTTTCATTAAAACAATTGCTAATCGATAAAATTCCAATTTTGCATGTAAGCCCTACAAAAGACCTTTCGATTGATACCAAAGACGATGGGTTGTGAAGCACTTTCACTAAAACAATTGACAATCGAAAAGTATTAAATTTTGCTCGCGAGCCCTTCAAAAGATCTTTCATTTGATACCAAACACGATAGGTTTTGGAACAGTTTCGTTAAAACAATTGCCGATCGAAAAAAATCCAATTTTGTATGCAAGCCCTTAAAAAGACCTTTCATTTGATACCAAACAAGATAGGTTTTGGAAAATTTTCGCTAAAACAATAGCCGATCGAAAAAATTTAAATTCTGCATGCAAGCCCTCAAAAAGACCTTTCATTTGATGCCAAACACGATAGGTTTTGGAACACTTGCGTTAAAACAATTGCCGATCGAAAAAAATCCAATTTTGCATGCAAGCCTTTAAAAAGACCTTTCATTTGATACCAAACACGATAGGTTTTGGAACATTTTCGCTAAAACAATTGCCGATCGAAAAAATTCTAATTCTGCATGCAAGCCCTTAAAAAGACCTTTCATTTGATACTAAACACGATAGGTTTTGGAACACTTTGGCTAAAACAATTGCTGATCGAAAAAATTCTAATTCTGCATGCAAGCCCTTAAAAAGACCTTTCATTTGATACCAAACACGATAGGTTTCGAAACACTTTTATTAAAACAATAGCCGATCGAAAAAATTTGAATTCTGCATGCAAGTCCTTAAAAAGACCTTTCATTTAATGCCAAACACGGTAGGTTTTGAAGTACTTTCAAACAATTGCCAATCGATAAAATTTCAATTTTGCATGTAAGCTCTTCAAAAGACCTTTCGATTGATACCAAAGACGATGGGTTTTGAAGCACTTTCACTATAACAATTGACGATCGAAAAGTATTAAATTGTGCACGCGAGCACTTCAAAAGACCTTTTAATTGATACCAAAGACGATTATCGGCTAATAAAACGTTAAATGGAATTGCAATTTTCGAATATTGGCTCAAAGTTTATATTACTGTAATATAGACAGTCAGTGTCGCCGTTTTCTGCTTAATCTTGGCGACGACAACTAACGCCTGTCTTGATTATATATTTTTGAATACAGAAATACTTGCATATGAATTTTAAACATATATTTTACACAAATTTGGTAACTCGCAATGTCAAAAGTCAATAAATTTTAGTTTTGTACTTCTGGTTTTGCATCAGTTTCCGATCGACAACGAAGCGAGCTCGAGAGCCGAAGTTGTCGAACTGAGCGTAAGGTGCTGCCGCTAGTCGGACAAGTCGCTAAAAGCAAAACAAAATATTTAGGGTCGGGAGGAACGAAAAATTGATTGAAAAAAATCTTATATAGGGAAATAATAGTTTGTAAAGTAATAATTAATACAAAAATTGTATCTAATACAAACAAGGGTGTTATGTAGTAAGTTATCATATGTTTAACGTGACTAATTTATCGGCTAATAAAAAGATAAATGGAATTACAATTTTCGAATATTGGCTCAAAGTCTTCGTTACTGTAATATAGACAGTCAGTGTCGCCGGCCGTAGGCTGCTTGATCTTGGCGTCGACAACTACCGCCTGTCTTGATACAGTTTAAACTTTTTTAAAATCTTCGAGAACTATAAATGAAATATAATAACTTAAAAGTACTAACTAGGTATAAAGTAAATGAATTTAACCATAAAAGTATACAAAAAGTCAAATAAAGTTATAAACAATACTACCACATATGTCAAACAACAAAGTGAAGATAGCAAACAAATCAGCATAACAACAAGTTGGTTTTTAACAGTCTGATGCTGGGTTGAAAGAAAAAAATAAAGAGCTCTTTCGTTAAAGAATTGTATATCTAGCAACAGTATCAATAGCGATTTTCTGAAATTTATTGAACCGTTAGTTGAACCGATAAAACTTTCATGCAACCCAGCATGAGTATTTTTTGCATTTCGGAGTAGACTCGCAGTTTAGACTGTATGTCTCCGGCATTAGATTCAAAAACTATAAAAAATTAATGTTGATGACAGATATTAAACAAGCTATGTTCTATAAATAATTAAGCTTAATTTTAACGCGAAAATATAATAAGCAGAACAGAATGTACTGTCATGGACACTAAAGTTTACCAAGCTCTGGAATGTGAAATGATTGCAGAATCTGTATAAAGCGGTACTGCGATTAGAAAAATTTTACTATTAGTGTTATACGTAATACATGAACCGCTCTGCCGACAAATACTAACTACAATAGACCAGTGGAATAAATATAATTTTACACTGCTATAAGCGCAGCATATAATTGTAGCAAAATAAAATCTGCACACGACAATTTTATTCGTAGTGGAGCGCGGGGATATTTTTGCAAATGTTATATAGATGTGCGATAATGAAGCACTAAATTTAAATTTATCAGCGAAAACTTAAGAAAAAGAATTAAAATACTTCAACAGAGAGTAGCAAATTGCCCATGGTTTATTGTATAACACCATGATCTTGGCATACGCCTCGGCCTATTACAATTTTCCCCATTATAAAGACGTACTTACATTCCTTGTTATTTAAATAACTATTAATGAAAATATGTTCAATATGTTTTTTTTTTGTGTATACAAGCTTCTTAAATATTACACAAAAAGAAAATAATTAAAACTAAATAAATTCGTATTTGTTAAAGATACTTCTTTAAAACGGAGTGTGAAGAACTCGACAACCAAGTGATCCAGGAAGAAATCAGCTGTGATTCAGATCTGCTGCCGCTGTGGGAAGGCAAAGTGATGGCACAAGTCAAACCCACCGAGTGAACGTGACTGACAAGCAATCCATCTCCATTTCTGTTATAACATGACAGACCTTCATATTATTTCACAAGTTATTTATCTCACGTGACTTATAAATTACAAGAAGTTTGTGGATTGAATGAGTGTCTGAACATTCGCAAGACAAGATTTAATTAAGCGGTAACGAAATTTTATGAATAAATGAAAGAAACTTGCCAATATTTTTACAGACAAACGTTAGTGCAACTACATTAAAATCAGGTGCGTAACATGTGCCTTCAATGTTTAAGTGACTTGTTAGCTACTCATTTCTCTCGACATATTTGTTCCTGATTCGATTGATTAAACATATTTCTCCAACGATACATATATTTATATATAAGGCGATTTTTATTTAGTTTTCTAGTAACAATATTCAGGTGCACTTGACTTAATATTTTCCAACTCATTCAAAAAGTCAGTAGCTCTTCACAGTTGCTGAATATAACCACTGACGTAAATATTGTCGACAACAGTGTAGATTTTTAAAACTCTATAATTGCAAAAAACTGTAAAATAATTAAACTTAATAAAAATCGCCTAAAACTATCTTCCATAATACTTTAACAATAATTATTTATACTATGTTTAAAATTCAAGCTCTAATATTGTCAAAAAATATATATATATTTTAGATTGACATCAAGTTGATGAAATCAACAGTTATTTATAATTAATTAAAAACTGCTAGTGGCAGCTCTTCAATGCAAAAATATTGTAATTATATTTTTATTATCATGTTAGTTTATGTAGAATTTTCTTTTTTATATACCTCATGTATTTTTGTAGTTTAATAGTATTAACACATCACTTAAATGAAAGTGGACCATAGTTTCAGTTCGAAATTGAGTCGCAATTCTTGAGAACTCTTGATGATAAGAACTCGCTTCATGTTGTTATGATTCACAAGTCGCCTGTTTTTTACCCACGAAATTGAACTGTTATGAGAGTTGTTATCAACTGGAGACTTCTCTAATTTGTTGTAAATGAACGGTTTGTAATTAATACTGTATATTTTATTTTATATTTTAGATAATTCCAATTTGTAAAATACACGAAACAGTCATTCTTGCGATGAATCAATTATTATTCATGTCTGTTGCCATTGTAGAATTTGAATTTAACCCTTTGAATTCTGAATTTGGTTTTTTGTTTCTATTATTTATTTAATATTTCTATTTATTGATATGTAAATTAATTAAGGGTTTTTTCATCTTCGGATAAAGTTCCCAATAACTATCAGCAGGATAACTGAAAAAATATCACAACAGAAAATAGCATCCAGTATAATTATTACCATTTGTGCTATGGTTTCGATGCGATATTTTTTATTTATCCCGCTGTTAGTTATTAGGAACTTTATTCGAAGATGGAAAACCCGGCCCTAACTCAAATTTGCATGTTTGATTATGCAACTCTATAAGCAATATATTTTTTCTCTGACCCTGTTATAAGAAATAAAAGTGATACTTTTCATCACTATGAAAGTAAAGTTTTCTCTTCTAGGGAGGGAAACTAAAGCCATATCCATGGCAATTGCAAAACAACAGTATGATTTAACATAGTGACATGCAGGTGACATCTGTCAAGAGAATAATATCTAAATTTGTAGTTTATTTCTAATGTTACTTTCTGATAGGGAAAAAATTATATGCATACCACTTTAAGACAAAAGTCATTCTTCCCTGCTTTATATTCCTAATCTGCAGCTCGGGCAATGAAAACGGCATCTTCTGAAAGAAATGTCATATTTTCTTTCTTTGTTGAACAAATATCTATTTTATGAAACACTATAAAATTCAGTCTCACAAATTGAAAATAATTATCACGTAAGATTTGTTTCAAACGTTATTTTACTAAACAATTCTTCTGGACATATTCGTAAAAAAATACTTTGCAAGGTGATTCTGTCGAATCAGAAATTTTCTGACTTAAGTTTGACATAAACGAAATAAGTGATATAAAGCTCCGTTTGTCATCTTTTCATTCAAAATTATACCTTCGAAACTCTCGCAAAACGTAACAGTAATATTTCAGCTGTCATTTGGAGTCAGAAAGTCCACATAAACATATATTCTAAACTCAACGGTTATACAGTTATTCTTAATTTTATAATTTTTTAATCATAAAAATGAATTTATTAAATAAAAATTTTAATCTGTTTTTAATAATTATTTACAAAAAAATATTGGAAATTGACCCATTACAATCGATGCACCAGATTGCGTCGTAAAAGTGATTTTTGCGGCTTGTATTCAAACACGTAATTTGTAATATCGCCGTATTCCGCGTTCGAAAATAATCTCAGCATTGAAATTAAGGATACAACAGTAATGCAATATTTTTTGGAACTGTCACGAAATCACACATCATCGGAAATATCGTACGAATTACTATTCTGATGGAATTTCTGACAATAATTCTACAAATTTATCATTTACCCAAGTTTTTCAAATTTAAAAATAATCATATTTGACTGATACTTATATCAATTTAGCCACAATGTTTACGAAACAATTACAGAGATTATAAAAGAATTATTACATTTAAATACAATTAATATAATACTTAGACTACGTCTGTACTTAGTTTTCACAAAAATGTTTAACTATGTAACCGCTAGTACTCAAAGGGTTAACAATAGAGACAAGCAATAATTGATTTTTCCTAAAATGGCATAATTTTAGATATGACGCGAAACATTTAATAATGTAGGTATGATGAATTTTATTAGGTGAATTGTATAGAATTATTTTTGAGTGTGCACGAACTTATTTATGTATTTAAAACTAATGAAAATGCATTTCAAGAAATATACGATGTGTGCTCAAAAACTACAATGATTGATCGCATAGAATTACTAAAAAAGTTTTTGAATTATATCTTTTTTTAAATACGTATTAAATCATTGGCAAGAACAGAATATAATGAATTATTCAGAACATCGTCGTCATTAAATAATCCGTTTTTTTTTTGTTTTGCAAATGTACACGCTGAATGTGGCTCAAAATTTTGTAATCTACTAATTTTCAAGTTGTGCAATCTATCACTGGCTTTTTATCACACTTCGTATTTTCATTGCGCTTATTATGAAATTCATTATTTTCATTCGTGGTTTCTATAAATATCTCACAAATTGTAGTTAGGTTTATATTCATCAACGAAAACAAGTGTAATTTATTCCATTGTTCACGCGGTGAAAACAAAAAGAAATATAGATAAGATTTCTTTTAAATGTTACAAACAATTACAGTATTTTTAATAGCTCTTATTAATAATGTATTTTAGATCAGCGAAAATTAAATATATTCCAATACAAGTGCCATAAAAATGTATGGATTTTCAGGTTGATAAAAATGGCCTATGGTTCTTAATGCCTCTGTAGATTTCGATGTGTTCCGCACATTTGAAAACTGTATTTTTATTATTTATACATGTAAAATCGCTTCCAATTATCTAAATATGTAAACAAAAGTTAATATGACAACGGCAATAATACATACTATTTATTTCATATTGTAAAAGAGTAACAGTTTATATTGACCACAAAAATTATATGAAAGGTAGCAAAATGGATAAGACAGTTAGAAACTTTTAATTTTCTCTGTACATTAAATCACATGTAAATATTTCATAACACTTTTTGTATTCATCACCATCACATGACATCTCCAGTTAAATTAAAAAGATTAGTATTTTCTAACTTGATCTAACTTTTATTTTTTAAATATATTATACCTTTTCCGTTATTATACATTCAGTTCTTAGTATATAAAATATATATCAGTTTAAAATAATATTTCGTGTCAAACAGCACAGGTGGTAAAAAGGTACACCTGGCTACCCGTTGCCTAGTAACCAGCTGTTGTGTTTGCAAAACAGTCGGGCCAGGATTTATCATGAAATTCATTTAAATTATTTTTGACATCAGAATTCAATATGACAGAACAATCTGATGAGGAATTATTAAAAGGTAATTATATATTTATATTAGGAGAATAAATTCAGACTACTGGGTAATAAAGAAATATTGTAAAATTGTTGTTTGTTGTCAGCTGTCAAAGAATCCTTAATGCGAGATGGACGTTTAGAGAAATTCAAAGCTGAACTCCGTGCAGCAGTGATATCAGTATTAAACAAACCCCCGGCAAATGAAAAGCCAGAAATTCCAGTGGAAACGCGGATGATAAACGAACTTATTTTAGAATATTTAGAATGGAACGGATATAGGTACACAGAACAAATTTTAATGGCAGGCAAGTTTACTAGCTTATTATAGTAGTAAAATATTTAATTCAATGTACTGTTTATTCTTTAGAATCGGGGCAAGGTGAAAAAATGACACGAGAAGCTTTGACTGCTCAGATGGGTGTTTTAGACGATAATAAAACATCGAAAATCCCACTTTTATATTTTATGGTAGCGGATTTTCAAAAGAAAGAAACTAACCCATCATAGTGAAAACTATTTTTTTTTTAATATGTTCATTATTATTAGGTGTAAGATTGAAATGAAAGGAAAAATCGTAGTAATACTCAATAAAACATCTTCATTAAAGTGATTTATTTTTTATTTTAATTAATTCTATCCATGAATACTTTTGACAAAAGAAAATATGACAACTAAATAAATTGTTATTTATTTCAAAAAAATGCAAGATTACAAAATTAGAATTTGAAATTAAAATGGCTTTATTAGTTGCGGTTACTTGGGTAAATCTTGCAGTTATTTTAACAACTTTATTATTTTCATCAGACAATTAATTTTATTATCATTTTTATAAATATAAATTATCATGAGTAAAACAAGTTCTGCTGGTGTAAGTAAGAAGGCTCCACCAAAAAAGCAAGTAGGATTTGGCGCAGCTCCTTCAGTTTCCAAGTTTAAAAGAACTGGAGGAATTACAGGAGAAGATTTACCTGCACTGAAGAGAATTGCAAAAGAACTTAAAGGACAAAATCTTACAGTCGAGGACTATATTCTTCTTGTTGGACCTCATACGGGAGATAAAGGTAATTTATTTTGATTTGGTTATATATATATATATATATATATATATATATATATATATATATATATATATATATATATATATATATATATATATATATATATATATATATATATATATATATATATATATATATATTTTATGTTATTGA
The DNA here is from genome assembly GCA_911728475.2 of Pterostichus madidus. Lineage (NCBI taxonomy): Eukaryota > Metazoa > Arthropoda > Insecta > Coleoptera > Carabidae > Pterostichus > Pterostichus madidus. The sequence continues at coordinate 17,233,320 of OU452303.1, forward strand.
TTTTTCCTATTATTTATAGGTGCGGCTTTGACTAAAGTAATGAACGAAGACTTAACTTCTTTTCGAAGAATGGTAACTAAAGTATATGATACAATGACAAAAGATGCCAGTGATGTGATGGCAAATACCCAAATTGAATTAGGTCAACTATATTCAGAAAAACAACGAATACTTGTGGATAACATGATAAGATCTCTTCAAACGATTAAAGACTACGTTCCTTACTTTGATTTCCAACAATATTTTCAGGATCCTGAGAAGTATCTCAATAGTTTGTTCAAACTTGCTGATGTAAAACTTTATTTTCAAAATTGTATGCGACTACATAAGTATACATTTTTATAAATAGATTCCAGATGATGAAGAAATAGAAGCTGCTAGAAGGCAGTTAGCATATCATAGACTTCAGTGGTTACAATCAGAAGGAGAACGATTGCAAGCAGAAAATATTAAACTCGAAGAGCGTTTGGGTGAATTAAAGAAAGTAAAACGTAAGCAAATTACAGAAGCTCTTACGAAAGAGCAAGAAGCTGAAAGAAAGAGAGAAGAATTAGAGCAAAAACAGGAAGAGATGCAAAATGAGTATATACTTACATACGTTATAAATTAGTAAGTTAAAAATAATATGATTAATTTATCTACAGACTCGAAGAATTATGTGATGAACTACACGATGCAATAATCACTGAAGAAAAGAAAACAATGGATACGAAAAAAGAAAAGAAAGTTAAGATTCTAGCCAAGAAGAAACCAAAGGGAGCTGCTGCCACAAAGAGTCAGGGTGAGAAAGAAGACTGGAATGTACAAGTAGCAGCTGAATACTCTAAAGCGCAACTACAGGGAGAAACTTCAGTAAATCGTCCTGCTACAGGTATACTAGAATTATTTTGTATAATCCAATGAGATTTTTTACCGTCATCAAAATTTAAATATGTAGTAAGTGAAAACAAACTGCCAAAATGATTTATTATTATTAGCAACAAAAGATTATTTTAAAACAGTAAAATATTACTATGAAATGTTATCTCTCACCAGTACTATTTGATGATATAGATTTCTTTACTCATACTTTTAACTGGATAATAAAATTATTTTTAACAACAAATAAATATGTTGGTTATACCAATATAAGGCGTATTCCATTTGCCATTTGGATCAGATCTAACTTACATTTACTGAACCAAATCATTTATTTATTGGCTGGATTACTTCGCAGACTTTATTTCTAGTACTAAAATTATAAATTCTAATTTACTTTGAAGTAATTCATCCCAAAAAGTGCATCAGTTTGCTTAATTAAGTTCATTTAGTCATATGTCGAATTTATTTGAACTGATTTAAGTGAACAAAGTGCCAAATGGAATACAGATATAGACTTACAAAATTGGCGTCACGTGTAAGAGAGTATTAATATTGCGTTTTCACTGGATCGTCTCACGAAATATCATTTAAAAAAAATAAAAAATTGGAAAAGAACATTTGAACATGTTTCGTAACTAAAAATATAAGCTGTAGGTACCATGTTCAATTATTTGGAATTAAAATCTTGTTGCGTAACTTAACAAATAATAGCTTTTCAAATAACTAGTGGAAACATACCCTATATATTTCTATACTAGGATACTGCCAACTATTTTCAAATCGCCACATTTATATTATCTTTTAAATAATTTGCAGTAGACATATTTTACATTATATATGTGCTACCCTGGTGCAAAAAGCACCGGTTATTTGATGCTATATTAGACAAAGTCATAATTTTTACGTGCCAGATGACAGCGATTCTATTGTCGCAAATATAATTCTATTTGGTGTAATTCGGGGCTGGTCTTATTAAATTTGATGATTATAATACCCGACATAAAATTAGAAGCTGCATAGGATGCGGGCACTCACGTGACAATGTGACGTTTTGTGACGTAAAAACGGCTGTTTGGGCTGCGATCATTGCGCCACCTACGAAATGAACTATTTTTTTGTGACAAGATTTGAAAAGAACGGTTCTTTTCAAATCTCGTCTCAAAAAAAATAGTTCATTTTGTAGGTGGTGCAGTGATCGCAGCCCAAACAGCTGTTTTTACGTCACAAAACGTCACACTATCACGTGAGTGCCCGCATCATATTGTCAGTGTAAGCAGCAATCTATACATGCTAACATTAACTGTATTCTACCAAATTACGTTAATTTTTAATTGTGTTGGAATAAAGGACAATTAATTGAATATTTAATATTTTTTGAAGCTTCTAATTTCGTATCGGCTACTGTATCTAACGGAAATAACAACAGAGAGTAAAGTTGAACTATTTTATTTTCAGTAACCTCTCAAACTGATGCTGCATCAACACGTACAGCTAAAACAGCAAGTAAAACACGCTTGAAGAAAAAAAGAAGTAAACCTGTACCTCGGCCAAGTTGGCAAGATGTTGATCTAGATGAATTTCAAGTTGGAGATGCAGCGATCGAAGAACAAGTTCCTCTTGATATTTTCTCAGCGGCTTCTCAACCAACATCAGCAGTACGAGCTTGTCCACCTAGCTGCTCAGGCAATTCACCTCCACGTAGGGCTCCGTCTCCAGCACCGGGTCCACGAGGGAGAAGAACTGCTGGGCCCAGGGATACATGGGGAGGGTTCAGATGATTTAATAAAATTGTACACGTAACGAAATAAATATAATGTTTAAAATATCGATTGTCTTTTTTCTATGTTGGTTTATGGTTACCTAGTAATATTTATAATATTTTGGAAATTAAAAATCTAAATTATCGTTCAAAATGAGTTGTGATAATCCAGAAGATTTAAATTATGACTGCAATTATAATATGTTCTTGGCCAAAACACTATTACAGAATTTGCCAAATGTCAAAGGTATCAATTTTAATAAGACTATATCTGTCTACATTATAATTTAAAATACTGTTTTTAATTAGATCGACAACAAGCTGTCAAATGGATGAGAAAACTATCGACCAGTAATAACTCTGTAGGTGAAATGAAACTTAGAAACGATTTTATGTATTATTTGGTGTTGAATATTCAAAATAGCGAATTAAAAGAACCGTTCGCAAATGATCCACCGGCTGGTACTATCATGGATATCGCACATCAACTCGTATGTAAAAGGCAATATATATATATATATATATATATATATATATATATATATATATATATATATATATATATATATATATATATATATATATATATTTATTTATTAATAATTTATATGAGTTTAAAGTTTAAACTCAATCCTTACTAGAGTTCGACAAATCAAAGTAAACTGTAGCTGGAATGCGCTTTAATCCATTCAGTTTATAGCGAATGGCGTCTCTACTTTGGCGCGAAAGTGAAATATAGTCTCTGTGAAAACACTTAACCGTAGCACCATGTACGATATGCGCATTTATGGAAATTTATTAAATATACATTTATTTATTATTAATCCATCATAATTATTGTTTTTACTTGCTAGTTTTATAAACGGAAAAAATTACATACCATCTTACTATTTCATAAATTCAAATAAATCGTCATTTTTGTAAATATAACTTTTGACAATGAATGTACCAACGATAGTATCGACCACCGAAGACACTCCTGTCAGGGTTTTACTTTGGTTTGACGAGCTCTATTATTGTAAATCCGAATATTGCATTCCCTTTTTGGTAAACTTTCCTCAATTTATAGCCTCGTGGAGCAGACGGTGCCGCAGATTTGGAATCAGGTGCAGCGTGGGGCGGTAGTCCGGAAGGTGGGAAAGGTCAGCAACCATTTTTGTATACGAATTCACCCGATGGAGGAGCATTTCTAGCATCACAGCCAATACCACGATGTGGTGCTTTCTGTTATTTAGCAGTTGTCAGCAAATCCAAAAGCTGATTACCATTTATTTTATAATAATTTTAAATTTAATATGCTTTATGTGCATTATATTAACAATATTAACAACCTCAATAGAAGCTCATTACCTAAATAAATCTGTTTTATTTGTATTAGCGCCAAACTACATTTTACTTTTTCATTTAACCACGGGTGACACTAGTACTGTCATTTCTTATTTCTTCCTCTGTGATACAAACGTCAAAATGACATTCAGTGTGTGGTCCATGATTCAAACTGGCTAGTTTTATTTCGCAGATTTCAAACTTATTAAAAGTGATATTTTATGACAGTATTAAAATGAAAAGGATAACTAAAGATAAAAGTAATAAAGTAAAGCTGGAGTTATCTACTAAATCTTATAGTACTAGAAGCAAAAAAATACTCGAAGGACGTTCTCAAGAAGTTTCAGATCTCTCTGATTTTAAATTTGTCATGAAGAAAACATTATCACATAAAGAAAATAAGAATAAACGCAGTCATGTTCCAGTAAAATATGATAATCCTATAATTAAGGTTGAACCTAATACTTCCATAAAAAATGAATCTGAAATAAAATGTGAGAAGCAACATATTAAACAAGAACTTGTAGATGATTTATTTAATAAGGAAATTGAAATACAAGATAAATTACTAAAAAATAATAAAATAGATGCAAATAAAATCAAATGGGAACCTCCGAATTGGGAAGAAGTTTTAAAAAATTTAAAAGAAATGAGAAAAGAACAAAATGCGCCAGTGGATAGTATGGGCTGCCATAAGTGCGTGGATGAATTTGCTCCGCCTGAGGTAGTACATTTATTAAACTTACAATAATTTTAGGGTACCACTATTTGTGATATATTTTAGGTAATGCGATATCAAGCATTAATTTCTTTAATGTTGTCAAGCCAAACTAAAGATCAAGTTACACATGCAGCAATGCAAAAATTAAAAGCACATGGATTAACAGTCGAAAATATTCTTACTACAACTGATGAGGAACTTGGCAAATTAATTTATCCTGTGGGGTTTTGGAAGGTATTATACGTTTTGCCTATTTATAATATTAAATAATTAAGGTAGTAATCATGATTATGTCGGCAGACTAAAGTAAAATACATAAAAAAGACATCAGAAGTTCTTAAAGATCAATATAATTGTGATATCCCAAATACAATACAAACATTATGCAAATTACCGGGCGTAGGACCAAAAATGGCTCATATATGTATGAAAACTGCTTGGGGAGAAGTTACAGGAATAGGTAGTAAACATATGTTTGAAACTAAATTGATGTTGATACGAACAATAATTTTCAAGGTGTTGATACGCATGTGCATAGAATTTCAAATCGCTTAGGTTGGGTTCGAAATACAAAAATACCAGAAGCAACTCGAAAAGAATTGGAAGATTGGTTGCCGAAAGAACTATGGAGTGAAGTCAATCATCTCTTAGTTGGTTTTGGTCAGCAAATTTGTCAACCAGTGAAGCCGCAATGTGCAACATGTCTTAATTATAATTTATGTCCATTTGGTAGGTTGCACTTAAAAACTAATTTAAAAACAAAAAGTAAATAAATTTGATAAATTCTACAATATTTAAGATGTTTTATAAATTCATTTATTTTGTAACTTATAAAATTCATAATTTAAAAGTTCAATTACAAAATTACTTTGAATTATTCCTACCACCACGAAATTTATTCTTATGTTTCTTTTCTTTCAATCGTTCTTCTTCTTTCTTTTGTTTAATAGATTTTCTTCTGTTTTTCTGTTGCTCTATCTTATTTTTTACTTGAAATGCTCTACTGTTTTGAACTTTCTTGGTCGCCTGTTTCCTTAGAGCCTTTTTAAATTCTTTTTTCGTTTTGTATTCTGGTTCTACCTTTTCTATCTTTATTTGCTTCTGAACTTTAGGTTTTAATTCCATTCCAGGTACGTTTTCATCACTTGAATGTTCGTCCTCATCCTCACCTGATTTTGAATCATCTGCTTCATACCTGGGCTTGTTTTCACCAATCCAGTTATTTCTGTTTGCTATTTCTGAAGTAGATAATTCAGTTACTTTTACTGTTACATCATCCTCTTCATACTCTTTTGAAAATAAATTATCCAATTCAGGAATATTTCTATGAGAAACAACTAATTTTTTATATGATTCTCTAGCCTGGAAAACAATTGATGTCATATTTTAAAGAAAACATATGTACAATACTTACTTCTTTTTTCAATCTTTTTCTTTCTTCTTTTAACTCCTTAGCTAATTTTTCCTGAGCTATTTTCTTTCGTTCTAATTTTCTTTTTCGAAACCCAGAAAGAAAATCTCTGAAACGTGGAAAAATTAGGTTAAAATTATTTGATAATTGAAAAGTTCCATAAGGAAAATAAATATTAAAATAATATTTTGAATTTAATTACCTTCGTTTATCTTCATCAAAAACCAATTCTATTTTGTTTTTACGACTTTTTGACTTTTTAAAAGTCGGTTTGTTTACGTGTGTCGCCATATTTGTAGTCATCATCTGTTTTAAATTATTTACATCTACACTATAAATTGATCATTTTCTATAATTTGGTTATTTATAATATTATTTTATTATAAAATAATTTAACATTACATTGTTAGCTATAATTATATTTGATCATTGTTACGTAAACTCATAAAGAGAGAAGTGCATTTGACGATAGTTGTGATACATTTTTATAAAATTAACCTTTCTCTAAACCTGATTGGTTGAATTCAACCCTTAAGTGATTATATTCAACCAATCAGAAATAAATCGAGGCATAAAGTCGGACTCATCAGCAGTATGGCTGTCAGTATAAATTTGAACCTTGAATGATGCACTTCCCTTCCGTACAAAGTGGAAATAATTGTGTATTTATTGAATATTTACTAAAATGTGTGCGTTTACATCCCAAGCGATACAGAATGTTGTTAAGAACTAACTAATTTGTATAAGTGCATTGAGATAATATTTTTGTAAGTGAAATGTCCTTTTAAATCTATGAGATAAATATTTATAAAACTCTTTATGATTAATATTTTAGATATTATTTCATATATATATATTATAATCTTTATATTATATAAAATAATAATTTATTCTATGAATTGATAATAATTTCTGTCATGTAAATTAGGCCACCATATTTTGTTTTTTAATTGATTATCCATATGGTTTAATATCAGAGACCATCAAACAAATTACTCATGTGTTTTGTTCTGTAATGATATGTTTGTCATTTTTTCAGCACTGGAAACAATAATATAATTTGACCATGACGTCGAGTAGGTAGGTTTACCATTATTATCTTTGAAAATACAATAGGTATTAAAGTGAGCCATAAAATTTAAAAGTTATTAATTGTCCCACGTTATAGAGTTCCGTTCGAAATACAAAATTAAATATTGATAAAACACCTAGATAAAAGTATTACTCCTTATCTAATCGTCTATTTTTACTTAAAATGATTTCAGGTTGGATAGATTATTTGTCTTATTAGAATCTGGATCCTCAGCTGTTACAAGATCAGCGGCTGCCAAACAGTTGGGAGAGGTCCAGCGACTGCATCCCCATGAGTTACACACTCTTTTAGCCCGTGTTACAACATATATTCGATCATCTAATTGGGAAACAAGAATTGCTGCTGGAGAAGCTGTTCAAGCTATTATCAGTAATATACCACAATGGTTACCACAAGGAACAGATATTAAAAAAGGTTACTGTAAACAATATTTTATTTGTAAATAGTATTGATTGAGGTTATTGTTATTTTGATTGCCTTAGAAGTAAACAAAACAAACAATAACTTGTGAAAGTTTTTGTACCAATAGTTTATATTTGTTTTTATTTTACTGTCATAATTAAAAACGTATATACAAATCTTTCTGAAGAAAACTTGATCCAAGTTAATGTAAATGATAAATTCAGCACTGTGTATATCTAAAAATAATTATTCCATTTTGTACATTTCAGTGTTCTTTATTTCAGCATTTAGTTGTTAGTGTTATATTTTTATGGCTAGTCAAAAGTTTAATATTTTCTTGTTTTGTTTTTTAAATATTTGCAAACACGGGTGGGTATCAAAACACATCAAATTCTCCAAATAGTTTAAAATTATAGTTTTTGTTGTATATATTTGGAAATATGCAAACAAGTATAATCAAATTAAAAATTCGCTTTTCTGACTTTAATATAGAAATATAATTACTAATTAATTAAACAGATAAAAACCCTGCTATATATAAAAAAAAAACTTTTGCAATGTATAGGAGAACTTTTTAAAGTGAAAAATGTGGTATAAACCCACGTCCTATTCTACAGTATCTTACTGGCAGCTTCACAAATTTAAATGAACCCTAATATAATCTTGGTACCATCTGGTTTTAAGAAAGGGATTTGGATTAACTTTTTGAAATTGGAATAAGATTAGCTAAACCAAATTAACTAAAACTTTTTCAATAATCGAGCTGTGTAGGATTTCAACGAATATTTGATGAATCAGTTAAAGATTTTATTCTAATCCTTGTTCATACAACTGAACCTAAGAAGAATTAGTGATTGAAATTATCAATTACACAACTGTAGTTCAAATAAAAAAATAAGAAATTAGCATTATTAGTAAAATTTGAAATGTGGTTTATTTACTGCAGGTCGCTTATGAGCCTATGATCATATGACTCTCCGTAATAAAAAATAAAAATACATTACTATGCTGCATTTCTAATTTATAATTTTAAGTAGAAAAAGCTATTAAAAAATTATTAATATTTTCTAATATTACAGATGAAGATTCGGAAAATTCTGTATCACGCCTAGGAAGATTAAGATTCGATCAATTTGATATGAAGAAAGTATTAGCCAACAGTACCCACTTGATGGGTTCTGAAGGTAAAGAATACGATTTTGAAGAAGATTCTTCCGTGGGCGTGGATGCGAAAGAACGAATGGCGAAGCAGAGACAAATTCTCAATGCTAGATTGGGCTTAGATGTAGCTTCAAAGTTGGGAATGGATATTTCAGATATTTATACGAATGATGATTTAGTTCAAATTCCAGCGGACGTACAGAATATAAATCTAATCAGTCAGGAAACAATCAGGGTAATTTACTTTGTTCATAATTTCATATTATTTACAAGATATTATCAAAAAGGCAAGTTACTTATACAGTGTAAAAAATCAAATTTATATTTTATTGCTTAATAATTAATATTTTTCTTGTAAAAATTATTATTTAATATTAGATATTCTTCCTACAGGGGCTAGTGATATAGCGTCAGATATCAGATTAAATTAGATAAAGTATATCACGCGAGACTCCAATGAAAATTATTTTCGTAACAATAGCATACACAGTTTATTTGCGTTGTATGTCATGAAGGCCATTCGTTATAATTGTTTTTTAATTACTAACTTATGTATTATAAATTATATAAAAATAGAATAATTTAGATATTATACAAAATTTTGTGTTTGTATGTAAATATCAAAATATGAAATAATATAAATATTATATCAGTTAATTTAAGTTATTATGCAATTAAAATTTGTTTAGTTATCACATATACGAATAGATAACATGCCATTATTGTAATTAACGTATTGAATATCTGCGAATATAATAAGTATTTTACCATTTTTTCATTTTTGTTTACAGAAATCGATAAAAGATATAATATGCACAAAAAATTTCGTGTCAGGAAGTTTAAGTTCGAGAGAAATTAATCGAGCGAAGCGAAAAGCACGCCAAGCAGTTAGTAAACAACGGTCCAGAGATCCTTGCGAGGATAACACCTTGTCAACGTCTTTAACCGAAGAACCAGATCGTAAGAAAATAAAACTTGAAGAGGTTAAAGACGAGCCGGAGGTTTTAGGTAAGATTATTATTATTATTATATATATATATATATATATATATATATATATATATATATATATATATATATATATATATATATATAAAAATAAATAAATAAATACATCATACCCATTACTGGGTGTGGCACTCTGCCGAAGCAGATCTCAGTAAATGATACATTTATGCGCGTGAAGTGCGTTTATCAGTGGTGGAGGAGCCAGTAATGAGTAAAAGGCGTAATGATATATTTATTTATATATTTATTTTTTATTAAAAATGGGGTAATGGCTCAGGCGGCCTGTGGATCCTGAGAACCCTGGTTCGATCGTCACAGTCGATAAACATTTTCACCAAATTAAAATTACCCTTGTGGCTCTCCCACCACTAACATCTTTGGGGGGCCGTGATTTGACGGCTGGTAACCGCACTTCACGCGCCATAAATATATCACTTACCGAGATCTGCTTCGGCAGAGTGCCACACCCAGTAATGGGTAAAAGACGGGATGATATATTTATTTATTTATTTAAAAAATTTACTGTTACAGTTTATATTTACTTAAAAATCGTTTTCTGTAGGTGACGGAGTTCCAGACGGTACTGGGTCATGGGTGGACGCAGTTGACTGGCCGCTGGAGTGTTTTTCTGACCAATTGTGTCAAGATCTGTTCAGCGCAAGTTGGGTGGTTCGACATGGAGCCGCCACTGCATTTCGGGAAGTACTGCGTATTCATGGCAAAGGAGGTGGACGATCGGCTGATTTACCTAAAGATCAGGTATACTATTTTTAAGAGACAACTTGACACATCGAGACAATTTTACTGATTATGGACATATAATTTGTTCTGCAGTCATCTAGGTTTGGGAAAACGAAGTAAAACAAAACTTATTTGATGTTAAAACACAGTCAAAATGGTTTGAATAAAGTGTAGTGGAAAAGCAAAAAAATTGCTGATTTCATAAGAACCATTTTGCACCGATTTGATTATTGATGTTTGTTTCGATTATTGCCGAATATAAAATGCCAAAAATAAAACATTCCAAGTGTTTGACTTTTACAGATAAAAAAATGTGAAGGAAAGATAGGTTCGTCGTATGTAAAAAAGTAGAGAATTTTACGAAACTGGGGACATAATATATTTAACACCTTATTTATTGTGACGAAAAAAAAATCTATTGCTTTCCGATTACAGTATTTTCAAATTACAGTCGATGTTGATCAATGTCTTTCTCTATAAAAAATATTTTGACTAATAAACGCCATAATATAGGCAATGACAATATAGAAAAAAAAAAGGACATCCTACAGTAATATGTAGTAAAAATAACTACACAATAAAAAATATATTGGAAGTATTTTTATCAATTTTTGTTATTCTAAATATCATTCTCTACTATAAGAAAAAATTGAATAGTTGTTATCAACTAAAAATCCTATTTTTTATTCATGATACATGTTTTTATGTGCCCGTATACATAGTTTATATAAATAAAATATCATTGTGATTGCTTAATAAATAAATACAAATACATCATTAAATTACTTTGTTTTCAGTTGTAAAATAATTTTTCATCTTTAGGTTAATATTGCAAATTGCAGGTAGTAATACGATTGTTTTGGTGTTGTAGATGGAAGACCACCATCAAGCATGGTTAGAAGACACAGCGATTCGTTTATTATGTGTGTTGGCATTGGACCGGTTTGGCGACTTCGTGTCCGACGCAGTGGTGGCGCCGGTGCGTGAGACGTGTGCGCAGTGCCTCGGCACCGTGCTGCGTCTCATGAATGACGCCGGAGTCCACGGCGTTCTTCGTGTGCTCATGCAGCAGCTGGAGCAGAATGAATGGGAAGCCAGACATGGTGGACTGCTTGGTTTAAAGTATCTTCTTGCAGTCAAAATGGTAAGGAAACGTAGAATTTTTAGGTACATATTTGTTTATAGTAGTCAATTGTGTTTATGTCTCTCGAAAGCTACGCCATAGTCGATTAATATGTTAAATTTATTAATTTTTTTTATCTTTTTTAACTATTTGGCAAATAATTACGATGTAGAATTGAACATAATTCTAGTTTAAGTAATTTTTTATGAATTTTTATACTCGACAATCATTAACTTTACTGTAAATATTAGAAAATTAATAATTGTATATTACGTTACAATTATGTAAAGCGATTCATTTTGGAATGAGTTGAAAGATATCAGTATGAGTCGCAGGCGAGTATTAAATATGTACGAGTTCCATAAAGTCACTGTACACATGAGTTACGTACGGTATTTTTTCTGCGACCGCAAACATTAGCAAAAATATGTAAATGGGCCTTTCAAAACTTTTTTGAATTTTTTATATATGAATCTACGTAATAAAATTATTATACCCAAAATTTTTTTTTTTTTAAACTTGTATTAAGGATGATAAAAATATTTAAACTTTCGAAACAAACGAATATGACGTAGTTGCATCTTAGCTTAAAGAGAGACAGATAAGACAGATAAATAACACGTAACTTCACGTAACGTGTGTCGTTGTCTGTAGAATCTTCAGACAAAACATAACTAGACGGATAACAACGGCGTTTGTTGTGAAGCAGAAAGGGATAGAATAACTGGTGTGAGGCGGGTGCGCGGCAAGGAGCAACTTGCATAACATCAAAGTGAACTCGCTCCTTACCGCGCACCCGGCGGACCCACAAGTTATTCCATCTCTTTCTGCTTCACGACACTGCATTGACTTGAACACGGTATAATTCGTCTAGTATTATACGTCATTGGTAAAATCGTAGAATGCTGAATGCTTATTTCTTCTTCGACTTCTTCCTTGTTCTTCTCAGTAAAATTGAGCACCGACAAACGTTTCAGACAAAGCTCTGTGATTGGCTTAATGCAACTACGTAATTGCAACATGGCAGTGCGAAATTTAAATGAGCGTTTCGAATTATTCAACTTTAACTTTCATATTTCAGCAATAAAGATATTATTTATGGTATGGTTTTATATTGTATTAAATATGATGTACGGTCAAGAATTTATTTTAATAAATATATATTAAAAAGCTCTACCACTTGAATCCCCCATTATTGATATGTGTAATATGGCATTCTTGATTATTAAAACGTCCATTCTTATTTTATCGTACGCTGTGCAGTAACCAATGACTTTTCGCACTGAAAATGAGTCACTCACTTTTCACACGATCGTATAAAAATAGTGATTTTTTTTACGATACTAGTACGAAATGCTAGTCTTTAATCAGGAGCGTCTATTAACTACATCATTATAATGACCTATTAACCCAGTTCGTAATTTATAGTTTCCAAACAATCTATTGTTAAATACAGTGGAGATTAATATAATTGTCTAAATTAATACTAAATATTCTCGTTTAAAAGAACATGGTTCATATGTTGCTGCCAACTGCTTTTCCGCAAATCCTGGCTGGGTTGTCCGATCCGGTGGACGATGTGGGCGCTGTGGCAGCTTCGGCACTAATCCCAGTATCTGCTGACCTAGTGCGGCTGCTGCCTGACCAGATTCCACAGGTAGTGGCGCGGCTGTGGGATCTCCTAGCCGAACAGGATGAGCTAGCAGCCGCTTGTAACAGCTTCATGGGATTGCTGGCTGCTCTACTTAGTCTGCCTGAAGTTCGGAAACTTCTACCGTACGTGTTGGATTGAGTTTTACGGAATTAATGCTTATTAGTGTTTTGATGTTACAGACCGCAACCATTGAGTGATGTGGTGCCAAGGTTATGGCCATTCTTATCACATAATGCGTCTTCTGTTAGACGGGCAACATTACAAACTCTGACTACCTTAACGTCTGTATCCAATGATGCAGTTCCCTTGCAGTGGTCACCAGTATTATTACAGGTATTTTCGTTTAATTTTATTTTTTGTGTAAATTTTGAGAATGTAACCTTGGTTTACAGGAAGCGCTTCGACATGTATTTCAACGTGTGTTAGTAGAACACTTAGAGGATGTTCAGCAAGCGGCTGAACGTGTGTGGGGAAACCTGGTGCGCAATTCTGGTCTAGCTGAATTGCTGCACGCCGCCTGTCCCTTTGTTAGCACGTGGATCTGTCTTACCATGCAGCCCGCCAAGGTTCCCTTTGATCCTGCCCTACTCATTCAGGCGCGTAGCCATAGGGTAAATTATTTTTATTTATATTTATTGAATGAAATACGAATAAACATTATTTTATGGATCAGGATAAAAGAGCGAAAAGTATTGGTAGTATCGATGCAAACGCCGACCAAAATCAGTCAGTTCTGCAGCAAAAATGGTTCATGGGCGGTAGTGAAACGACTCCTATAGCAACTCGAGAAGGCAACGTCATTCGTGCTCGATGTATGGCTGCTCGTATGCTTGGACTTCTGTCTTGCTATATTGTAAAGCCAGCTCCAGGTATCGAGTACACCGCAGATATGGAAAGCCCCATTGACTGCTATGTTAAGGTGAGTTGTCAATGATAGTTCGAAATCATGATTAATATTTCTTATATCTAATATTAAAATAAAAAATGTTTATAATATATTTTAAATAATTTTTTGTAGGTCTTGCTTGTTTATCTTCAATCTAAATCTGCAGTGCAACGTATGATGACAGGCTTAATCATCGCTGAATGGGCCAAACTTGATCAAGATACAAAGCAGTGTCCAGAAACATTAAAAAATCGCCTGCATCAGTGTCTGAGCGAGTGTGTCTACTTTGATGAAATTGCAGTGTCTTTTACAAAATTACTACAGGAGACTAGAGATTTTTTAGCGATGATGAAACATTATAAATTACCTATTAACTATGACCAGTATGGTAGTGTCTTGACATTGGACCAAATTCAACAGTTAAGCGGGACTCAAACTCAACAGTTGTTGACTAAAGTGAAATTAAAGCCAAAAGTTGCTGAAAGTTTGGAGGAAAGGAGAAAAAATATTCAAGGATCCGTTTCGCAAACTAGTTCAGATCAATTCATGTTGAGCGTCTCGTAAGTACATTCATTCAGCACAATATACTTCATATATAATACGTTTTTTTTTTTAAAAAGCAAAGTCTAAAAATGATGATAAATAATTAGTTATTACTTTTATTTTTTTAAATTTCATATACTTTACATTTGAAAATTACAAATACGGTATGATAAAATATTCATAATGCCATATTCGTAATCGAAATATTTGATTGAAAATAATATCACTAAATTAATTACCGGATGGGAAATATTTGAATGATCAATTGATCTAAAACTAAATTTTATTTATTGATAGAACGTTGGCCGCATTAGCTGGATCAGCAATTATGTTTCATGCGTTACCGGAACTTTTAAACCCAGTGGTAAAACCTTTGATGGAATCTGTGAAGCGCGAAAATAACGAACAATTACAAGCATTAACCGCACAACACTTGACTCGATTAATGGAACAATGTGAACAAAGGGAGAAAAGTCCGAATACCAAAATCATCTCGAATTTGTGTACCTTTTTGCGATGTGATTCTGAATTTACTCCAAAAATACATGTAAGTTCTTTATTTTACACTATAATATTTTAGAAACTTTTAATAAATATATTTTATAAAAGTTCTGCTATTATTGTAGGTGTGTTTATTATATTTTGATTATATCGTTAACTTAGAGCTCATGCTACTTATAAACGGGACTCAATCATTTCTCGCGCATCTACTATGTGTCACTATTTTCAGGGCGGAGTATTCCTTTACTATTTGTTTCTTGCTAACATATACATTTTATCAGTGTGCCGTACACTGTAATAAAAGGTTAAAATCATTGAAGGTATAAATTTCAACTAGTGAAAACTAAATGAAAGCGTACAAATTGAAAAATTATAATTTACAACTTAAATTTTTATAATTATTGTTTTTACTTAATATATAATCTATAATTCTTGGTTTCATCTTTCATTGAATTCTCTAAATTAAATACAAACATTCTACTTCTACTACTTAAAGTATGTTTGCTATAGAATATATAATAAATATAAAATATCTAATAATACTATTCGTATGTCAATCAGTAAAAAATTCAATTAAAAATGGATAAAAAGAAAAGAAGCCGACATTTTACGGAAAAAGAAAGATAAATTTTGGAAATAATTCAAAATTTTAGAAATTTAATTGAAAACAAAAAACCAACTGTACGAAAAATAGAAAAAAAATGGAGGATTGGGAATATATTTGCAATGCTTATAAGAAAGTAAGAATCGAGGAAATGAAATATAGAACAATTAAAAAGAAAAGCACGAAAACAAAAAAGTGCCGAAAAGTAATAATAATATTAATTTTATAATTTAACTATTTTTTTCTATGATCGTGGCTAGATGATTCCAAATTTAAATCCTGGTGGTGTCTTTTTTCTCTTGATAATTTAATAATTTTATACCTTGTAGATTTATATAAAAAAATATATATATATCATCACGCCTTCAACCCATTGCTGGGTGTGGCACTCTGCCAAAGCAGATCTCGGTAAGTGATATATTTATGCGCGTGAAGTGCGGTTACCAGTCGTCAAATTACGACCCCCAAAGATGTTAGTGGTGGAGGAGCCACAGGGGTAGTTTTAAAATAGTGAAATTTTTTTAATGCAAGACATATTGTTAGTTTGTAACATAAGACATGTGGAGGAGATTTTATGAAGCAAGTGAAAAATTAATCTCTATATTAAATCCCTTAGAAAATTAATTTTATTCCGATTCATTTTATAATCGTATGTAAACAATAATACTCGTATACAAAAATTACAAATTATATTTTATATAAATTGAATTTTATTTAAGAAAATGTAACGAAACAAAAAAATAATACAGATATAGATAACCGACCTGAACTTTCTTCGTTATCATTAATTAATTAAACAAAATAAGACCTTGCTCTATCAGCTTCAACATCAACAAATATTTCTTTATTAATAATAATAATTATTATTTGTATTAATTTACTTCAATTATAAAGTAACAACGAATATTTTTTAATTCACTCAAATTTGACATTAAACGGCAAACTGAATTTATTGAACCGATAAATATTTAGAGGTCTGAAAACAGTCATATAAGATGTAGGACTGTTTATCGATTCATTAAAATTATATAACGTTCATGTAACGATTGTTTGAAACCTGGGGAACCGTTAGTTTCTATTGAACTGATAAATACTTTCATGGCTTTCATGCAACCCAGTATGAATCTAAACGTCTTATAGGTGATTGGCCCTTGAAGTACGAAGGATGGAAAACACGCAAATTCGTCTTTCACGCAGTATAATTTATATTTGTCAAGTACTCTAGAAACGATTTTCCATTAGATATAATTTTACCCGGCAAGCAAGAGGGCTCTAGATCGAATCTAGACATCATCCAAATTTCCTGGCATAACTTTAAAATTTAGTTAGGTTAGATGTATTAAATTTTATTTTAAATTGTACTAGATTTCCTTAACCTTTCTGTGTACAATAAAACTTTTAAAATAACTATGTACATGTTTTTATGCTCAGCACACTAAAAGTCCAGAGGGTAGTAGTGATTCGGGTGTGGAATCGACAGGCGACGGCAGTCGTACCACAACACCGACGGCGCCTTGGATTCAAGTTGGCAATTATTCTGGTATCCTGACGCTCAATAACCAGCAACGGTCTGCAGAGCGGGCTGCCTTTAAACGCAGTAATAGTACAGGACGAGGCCCTGGTCGGCCTTCCATCTCTGACATCGCACTCGAAGAACTCTTTACTGCTGAAGATGAAGTAAGTGTGTGATTCATACACCAGATGTGATAGTATTTTGTTTACAAGAGGAGTAAATTCTTCCGTAACTCGAGCAATAACATTTAAATAGTGATGGAATAACTATGTCTTACATTATTTACAAATGTTTCTTGCTTGATAATGACTAAAACCTTGCGTCGAAACGTTGCTAATTAATAAAAATATATTTTACAATTTTTATTCTTCTGTTATTAAGCCAGAATTTCAATTAAAACAATTTTTTTGATAAATGATACCATTCGGGATATTTAAAATTAAAAAATATATATTTAGCTTAATTATCGTTACCCATCTTCAAATTTAAATTATTTATATGTTATATGTCAATCGTCTTTATATAAATGTTTATTATTTTATCAATCGGACTAAAATCCTAAGTGTTAGAGATAGGGGACGAGAGAAGCTAAGTACTACCGAATCAAGTAAATATGAATTATTTATTCTTGAAAGAAAATACTGTGACATTACAAAACATAATATTAGAACAAAATCTGCTATTACAATACATAAAATATGGTTACACAGATGGCGAGTTCATTCGTATAAAATGGCTAATCCTGAATTTTAGATTTGTCATATTAAGCTAAACTATATCTTCCAAAAAACCAATTACATTGTTAGAGGTACGCCAAGATTGCGCAGATTCCTTCCCCAAAAATTGTAATATCTAATGTTACTTAAACTGGTAACATTTTAAACACTGGGGTCGCCAAGGTTTTTTTTAATTAATTTTTTTTTTATTTGACCCGATATTTTTTAAACTGGTCGATAAGGTTTTTTAAATTCGAATATTTTTCTTGGCTTAATTAGATATCACTTTGTTTAAATCTGTAATATATAGATATTACAATTTTTGGGGAAGGAATCTGCGAAATCTTGGCGTACCACTAACAATGTAATTGTTTTTTTGGAAGATATCACTTTTTTTTTATACAATAGATTGACCCTATATTATAAATGATATTTGGTATTGGTATATTGTTATTACATCTTTCTATAAAAATCTGAATTCGTTCTAAAATAAATATATAAGCATGTATAGAGTTTCTTGGCCAAGTTTGTTTTCCAACGTGAGAATCATTTGCAAGCATCTATGATTTTCCTTTTTTAATCATATTGTGTAGTGTCCCTCAGCCATTGAAGTACCATGGTGAAATATAGCACTGATCACTTTGTATTTATATCCTTGAATCAAATAAGTTACCATTGAAACGTTTTAAATATTACGTGTATCAGTTAGTTTGCGAATATATCTTTCATTTTCAAATAACAGAATTTGGAAAATTAATACTGTGCCAAAAGAAACTAATTCGGTTTTATGTAATTTATGTGAGTGCAAGCATTCTGAACATTGAGCTTCTACATTTTCTTTCACAACCAATTGTTTATTAATAAGCTCTTGTATAGTAATGCTCTTATTACTACAATCACGTATTGGAATAATAATAAATACTAGCGGTCGGCCTGGCTTTGTCAGGCCTCACGCTAATCTCCGCGGACACTGATATAGAATTAACTTCAGTAAGACAATAGACACAATATAAATTGAATTATTACGAATCTAAGACTTTTAAATTCTACACGGCTGTCCATTTAAAAATCTTTTAATATATACTAAATATGATAGGTTTTGAATTACTATCACTAAAACAATTTCCGATCAATAAAAATTCAATTCTGCAAGAAAGCTCTTCAAAAGACCTTTCAATTGATACCAAAAACGATGGATTTTGATGTCCTTTCATTAAAACAATTGACGATCGAAAAAATCCAATTTTGCATGCAAGTCCTTAAAAAGACCTTTCATTTGATACCAAACACGATAGGTTTTGGAACACTTTCGCTAAAACAATAGCCGATCGAAAAAATTTCAATTCTGCATGCAAGTTCTTAAAAAGACCTTTCATTTGATGCCAAACACGATAGGTTTTGGAATACTTTCGCTAAAACAATTGCCGATCGAAAAAATTCTAATTCTGCATACAAGCCCTTAAAAAGACCTTTCATTTGATGCTAAACACGATAGGTTTCGAAGCACTTTCATTAAAACAAATGCCAATCGATATAATTCCAATTTTGCATGTAAGCCCTACAAAAGACCTTTCAATTGATACCAAAAACGATGGATTTTCAACCACTTTCACTAAAACAATTGACGATCGAAAAGTATTAAATTTTGCTCGCGAGCCCGTCAAAAGATCTTTCATTTGATACCAAACACGATAGGTTTTGGAATACTTTCGTTAAAACAATTGCCGATCGAAAAAAATCCA
Organism: Pterostichus madidus; assembly: GCA_911728475.2. Lineage (NCBI taxonomy): Eukaryota > Metazoa > Arthropoda > Insecta > Coleoptera > Carabidae > Pterostichus > Pterostichus madidus. The sequence continues at coordinate 17,253,085 of OU452303.1, forward strand.
ATTTTGCATGCAAGCTCTTAAAACGACCTTTCATTTGATACCAAACACGATAGGTTTTGGAACACTTTCGCAAAACAATAGCCGATCGAAAAAATTTCAATTCTGCATGCAAGCCCTCAAAAAGACCTTTCATTTGATGCCAAACACGATAGGTTTTGGAATACTTTCGGTAAAACAATTGCCGATCGAAAAAAATCTAATTCTGCATGCAAGCCCTTAAAAAGACCTTTCATTTGATACCAAACACGATAGGTTTTGGAATACTTTCGGTAAAACAATTGCCGATCGAAAAAATTCTAATTCTGCATGCAAGCCCTTGAAAACAATTGACGATCGAAAAGTATTAAATTTTGCTCGCGAGCCCTTCAAAAGATCTTTCATTTGATACCAAACACGATAGGTTTTGGAATACTTTCGTTAAAACAATTGCCGATCGAAAAAAATCCAATTTTGCATGCAAGCTCTTAAAACGACCTTTCATTTGATACCAAACACGATAGGTTTTGGAACACTTTCGCAAAACAATAGCCGATCGAAAAAATTTCAATTCTGCATGCAAGCCCTCAAAAAGACCTTTCATTTGATGCCAAACACGATAGGTTTTGGAATACTTTCGGTAAAACAATTGCCGATCGAAAAAAATCTAATTCTGCATGCAAGCCCTTAAAAAGACCTTTCATTTGATACCAAACACGATAGGTTTTGGAATACTTTCGGTAAAACAATTGCCGATCGAAAAAATTCTAATTCTGCATGCAAGCCCTTGAAAACAATTGACGATCGAAAAGTATTAAATTTTGCTCGCGAGCCCTTCAAAAGATCTTTCATTTGATACCAAACACGATAGGTTTCGAAGCACTTTCATTAAAACAATTGCCAATCGATAAAATTCCAATTTTGCATGTAGGCCCTTCAAAAGACCTTTCGATTGATACCAAAGACGATGGGTTTTGAAGCACTTTCACTAAAACAATTGATAATCGAAAAGTATAAAATTTTGCTCGCGAGCCCTTCAAAAGATCTTTCATTTGATACCAAACACGATAAGTTTTGAAATACTTTCGTTAAAACAATTGCCGATCGAAAAAAATCCAATTTTGCATGCAAGCCCTTAAAAATTCGGTCTAAATCATGTCTATATAAAATAAATAAATAAATATATCATCACGCCTTCTACCTATTACTGGGTGTGGCACTCTACTGAAGCAGATCTCGGTAAGTGATATATTTTGCGCGTGAAGTGCGGTTACCAGTCGTCAAATCACGGCCTCCAAAGATGTTAGTGGTGGAGGAGCCACAGGGGTAGTTTTTGAAATTATGAAAATTATTTGTCGCCTGTGGAATTCGAACCAGGGTTCTCAGGATCCACAGGCCGACTTCATACCACTGAGCTAGCCACCCCATAAAATTCGGTCTAAATCATGTCTATTACTGTCATATTTTATAAATTTGAAATAATTGTGTTCGTATTAATCTGATTTTCACCTTGCTGTTGGCTATTACCAATTAAAAAATATTTTTTAAATTATTCAACCAATGGGCCTTTCAAGACTTTTTTGAATTTTTTATATATTAATCTACGTAATAAAATTATTATAATTTTTTATTTTTTTTTAAACTTGTATTAAAGAATAACTGGTGTGTGAGGCGGGTGCGCGGCAAGGAGCAACTTGCATAACATCAAAGTGTACTCGCTCCTTGCCGCGCACCCGGCGGACCCAAAAGTTACCATCCCTTTCTGCTCCACAACACTGCATTGACTTGAACACGGCATAATTCGTCTAGTATTATACGTCATTGGTAGAATCGTAGAATGCTGAATGCTTATTTCTTCTTCGTCTTCCTCTCAGTGAAATTGAGCACCGACAAACGTTTCAGACAAAGTTCTGTGATTGGCTTAATGCAACTACGTAATTGCAATATGGCAGTGCGAAATACAAATGAGCGATTTGAATTATCTAACTTTAACTTTCATATTTCAGCAATAAAGATATCATTTATGGTATGATTTTATATTGTATTAAATATGATGTACGGTCAAGAATTTATTTTAATAAATATCTATTATAAAGCTCTACCACTTGAATCCCCCATTATTGATATGTGTAATATGGCATTCTTGATTATTAAAACGTCCATTCTTATTTTATCGTACGCTGTGCAGTAACCAATGACTTTTCGCACTGAAAATGAGTCACTCACTTTTCACACGATCGTATATTTTTTTTTTAAGTACGTATATACTAAAGACAACTTTTGCTGTTGTTTATTAATATTTTCAAATTGTTTTGAACTACAGACTCAAAAAGGAAACCGGATTCAGCGTCGAGGAGCTACACATGCGTTAGTCGAAGTCACCCAGTATTTTGGAGCAGAGTTACCATTAAAACTTCCTCGCTTGTGGGAACTTATGATTGGCCAACTAACTGAAACCATAAACCCTTCAACATTCGGTAAGTAACAATAATCAAATGAGAAATTACTGTATTATACATCAATAATAAGCTAGAACTAGAATCTAAAATGTACAAAAATTTGTTTAATAATTTAGTTTAGCTAAAGTTTTGTGTATTGTACTTTAAATTTCATTTTAATCTAAATGCTATATCATCATTATAAACATAAAAATATAAAATATATCATCACGCCTTTTACCCTGTACTGGAAGTGGCACTCTGTCGAAGCAGATCTCAATAGGATGCGGGCACCCACGTGATAATGAACAGCTGTTTCGGGAAAATTCAATGCGCCACCTACAAAATGAACTATTTTTTGGGACGAGATTTGAAAAGAACCAATAGGATGCGAGCACTCACGTGACACTGTGACAGCTGTCACGTGAGTGCCCGCATCCTATTGGTTCTTTTCAAATCTCGTCCCAAAAAATAGTTCATTTAGTAGGTGGCGCAGTGAATTTTCCCGAAACACCTGTTCATTATCACGTGGGTGCCCGCATCCTATAAGTGATATATTTATGCGCGTGAAGTGAGGTTACCAGCCGTCACATCACGCCCTCTAAGATGTTAGTGGAGAAGAAGCCACAGGGGTAGTTTTAACGTGGTGAAAATTGTTTTTCGGTTATGGGGATCGAATCAGGATTCTCAAGATGCAGATGCCGACTTGATATTACTGAGCCACCTACCCCATTAAATTATTACCATTAAATTTAATCTAAATGCTACAATCATCATTAAACTGAATCTAAATACTACTCATTTGTTTTATATTACTGTGTGATCCCTTTGAAAGTAAATTATAATTTGTTTGTTATGTGTCAATAGAATCCGGATCCAGGTCAAAATGAGTTCTGAATTTGAATACAATATTTCCTTTAGGGAAATTAAATTTCAACAACATGAAACACTCAGAATTCAGTACTTTATGTATTTGTTGTTCTATTTATTAGACCCTCTCTCATGGCTAAATAAGGACAGCAGCGCCGAAGAGCTAGTCTGGATCTTACAAGTTCTGGAAGTATGTGTACCTCACGTGTACAGTACCTTGTTGTCAGATGTTTTCAAGACAGTGTTACCTCGACTGACAATCTTGTTATCTCATCCATATTGTGCAGTGAGACACATGGCTGCTAGATGCCTAGCAGTTCTAGCGAAACTCGATTCTGTGCCCGTTATGGAGAAGGTTGTTCATGAGGTTATGCCATTGTTGGGCACCACGGACTGTGATACAAACCGACAAGGGGCTGCCGAAGCCCTGGCGTGTATTGTTGATACGATGCAGTTTGATATTGTACCGTATGTTGTACTGCTAGTCGTTCCTTTATTAGGTGAGTTCAATAATGTAATGTAAGAAACATGTTTTTAAAAATACGACAATATTTTGTATTTTCTATTAGAATTCTCGTTATATGATACAAGTTTCATTGTTTGTGCAATATTTTTCAATTTTGTTTTCGTTTACTTTAACTGTGACTATAATTTCAAATTACTGATATTTGCTAGGTTATAAAAGAATTATTCTTAACGATTTAATAATAAAAAATGTTTCCCAGGTCGTATGAGTGATCAAAATCAACTAGTCCGCCTGATGGCAACACACAGTTTTGCCACACTAGTTCAACTAATGCCCCTAGATGGTGGCGTACCTGAACCCCCAGCACTGCTCGCCAGTTCACTGAAGGAACAACGTGACAAGGAACGTGCTTTCCTACGTCAGCTTCTTACGCCCTCTACCATCCCAGACTATGTCGTCAATGTTCCCATCGAAGCGGAATTGAGATCTTATCAGCAGGCTGGTGTGAATTGGTTGGCTTTCTTGAATAAATACAAACTGCATGGGATACTTTGTGATGACATGGGACTGGGAAAGACTTTGCAGTCTATTTGTATCCTAGCGGGAGACCATTGTAACAGGGAGCAACAGTATAAACTGACCAAGTCGCCGGATTGTGTACCTCTTCCGTCTCTAGTCATTTGTCCTCCTACGCTTACAGGTAAGACTGAAAAAAATCGGACAAATAGCAATTTTTATTACTACTAATTTTAGATCTATAATTAAAAATTAAAAAGTTGGGGGCGAACTTAAATTCCACTTTTTGGTGTTCCCCGATTTGGCCGTAAGCGATGTCATGGTTGGTTTTAGAAATTCTCAACAAAAATGGTATGTAAGTTCGTCCCCAACTTTGTAATAGAAATTATATATATATAAAATATATATATATATTTAATGAAAAATTTTGTGATTTGCGTTTTTTTTTATAGAAATACTGAGCAAAATGGCTTTTTCTTGTATTCGTTTTAAGTTTAGGACATGTTAGTTATCCAATCTGTTGATTTGTGCTCACTGTAATGCCATATCTAACGCATTCACGGCATCCAAATGCGTTACTTTTACTTGACTTTCCAAAGCCTTAATTTTCTAATATCATTATCATCAACATCTTCAACTTAGTTTTCCTACACATTTTTGTCTACATTCCATTCTTCTCTCTTTTGAAATTTTTATTCGTGGAGCATTTTTTTCAATAAGTGAAATATAGATTTATCAGGTACGAGCTTTCGGAATAACCCAGTCTCGTTAGCATTATAGATTTTATGTAATTCTACAATTTCTTGTCTTAATACTTCTTTAAAAGGATCTACAAATTCTGGCTGTGATGATAATTTATCTTTAAATATTGAATACCGATGCGCAACTTAAAATGTTGCAGCCACCCATAACTGCTGTTGAAGTTACTTCCATTTGGATTAACTTTTACATGAAAAGAATAATGCTTTTTGTTGAATTATCTTTGCAGTGATAGGACTGTTTCTTTCACGTTGTTTTAGGAACAATCTATATAGTGCTTTTTCCATTTTTGGATATTTGGATTCTCTTAATCTTTGTTTTTTGGTATGTGTTGAAATATTAGTCATAACATTGACAAATTTCTCTTAACTGTTGACCTTGCTATGCCATACTTCTTTGCTAAAAGAGTTACACTTTTTTTTTTATTGTTTAAATTTATTTACAACTAGCCTGAATTTAGGCCAACCAGCAAATTTGATAAATTTAGATAACATGCGTGAAGGAATTACCCATCGGTGTGCCTTCTTAACATAACATTTGTCATATTATAATTACATTATATTTAATTTAAACTTAAGTCTAGTGGTTTTCTTTTATTTAGTCTTCTGACTTCGTTCTCGTTGTTTAGGAGGTTTATTGCTAAATTGTTAGGATGGTAATTTAGTCTTACTTCGTATTTTGTGGCGAAAGTTTTTAATGCAAGCGTGGGCAAACAAATGGAGGATTAGAATAAACGACACCAAATCTGTCCAAGTGACATTCACCACCAAACGAGCAACATGCCCTGAAGTATCAATATACAATAAAACCTTGCCCGTAAAAACAAACGTAAGATATCTAGGCATGCATCTAGATAGGCGTTTACCTGGAAAAATAATTTATCATCAAAAAGAAAGCAACTAGATATAAAAATAAAACAAATATACTGGTTAATAGGACGTAAATCAAAATTATCATTACAAAGCAAAATATTACTATATAAAATTATAATAGTACCTATATGAACCTACGGTATACAGCTCTGGGGTTGTGCAAAGCAATCCAACATCAATCTGATACAACGCCTCCAAAATAAAACATTACGTATCATTGCAAAAGCACCATGGTTCGTAAATAATGAAACATTGCACACAGATCTACGAATAAAATACGTAAACGAACAAATAGAGTTACACTTAAACCTTTTTTGTAGTCCTCCAGAAGTTTAGCTTTTTCGAATGAAGATAAATACTTTGACATTTTAGAGTTTACACACCTCATAGAAAATCCAATTTCTTCAATTTTCTTCAACATACGCATACCCTGAACACAATTGTTGCGTGGTTTTGCACACTGTTTAAAGTTAGGAGAAATCCACAGCCAGAATTGCAAAAATTTTAAGCTTAAAATTCAAAGTTCACATAATTGAATAAATACTACAGAGTATGCAATAAAAATATTTAAAGTTCATATTATTGAGATATTCACATTAACGCGTTTTCACGTTAGCGAGATTCTACTGTATTTTTTTTTCTTTATATATTTTTTTTGTAGGTCATTGGGTGTATGAAGTAGACAAGTTCTTGTCTCAAAAATACCTGCGACCACTCCAATATATCGGAACACCAGGCGAACGAGAACGTCTTCGTCAAAAATTCAAACGTCACAACTTAATTGTAGCCTCGTATGACATCGTGCGCAAAGATATCAGCTTCTTCAGCAGTATTAAATGGAATTACTGCATTTTAGACGAAGGTCACATTATTAAGAATGGCAAAACTCGTACATCAATCGCTATAAAGCATCTCGTGGCCAACCACAGACTTATACTCTCTGGTACTCCTATTCAGAACAATGTGCTAGAGCTATGGTCGTTGTTTGATTTCCTCATGCCTGGGTTCTTAGGAACAGAAAAACAATTTACAGCGAGGTATAGTAGGCCGATTTTAGCAAGTCGAGATCCGAAATCTTCGCCAAAAGAACAGGAAGCGGGCGCTCTTGCTATGGAAGCCCTACATAGACAAGTTCTTCCATTTTTGTTAAGGAGGATGAAAGAAGATGTTTTGGATGATTTACCGCCAAAGATTACTCAGGATTATTATTGTGAACTGAGTTCTATGCAAGTACAGTTGTATGATGATTTTTCAAAGAGTCAAGCTCATCAATCTTTACAAGTAAGTCTCCTATATTTAATCTTTTTAAAACTATACATTCCGTGTAGTTTTTGCTCGCATATGAGATAGAATGTTAGCATGCTCGCAACATAGACGAAAATTAGCGAGTTCAAATTTCATATAGTTAAAAATATAACTACGTATGACGTGAACTTTTAGAGTACATTATTAGTTATGTGCCTGGAATTTATTTATTTACTACGCAAACGATGTAATACTAACTACCTACAGCTTAGGAAATTCGAAATTGAACGTAGTTGTTTTCGTTATAACTTTTAAGTTCAGGTCAGGGTTTGAACTCGCAAAATTTCATGCAACCCTGAAGCTGCAGTCCCCTATATCTGGTAACAATTTACTGTTCTGCAACGTTATAAATGAATAATTTCATAATGGAATATTTTTGTAGGAATCACTAAGTTCTGGAGCTACTGCCAGCTCAATGCAAGGCAACTCACACATTTTCCAAGCACTGCGGTACTTACAGAATGTATGCAATCATCCAAAATTAGTTCTGACCCCACAACATCCGCGGTATCAGGCTATCATAGGTCAGCTGCAGCAGCAGGATTCCAGAATGGACGATATCGTTCACTCTGCCAAACTTCCAGCGCTCAAGTAAGTTAACAATGAGTTACATTAGTACAGAAAATAAATGATTGAAAAATAAGCTGAGAATTTATTAAAATTCTGTAATAATGACTATACTTTTTTTGTTTGTAGACAATTATTATTAGACTGCGGTATTGGAATAACAGAAACACAGTCCAGTGAATTAGTGATCAATCAGCATCGTGCCTTAGTGTTCTGCCAATTAAAAGCCATGTTAGACATAATTGAAAACGATTTGTTCAGGAAACATATGCCTGGAGTGACGTATTTGCGTCTAGATGGCAGTGTACCTCCTGGCCAAAGACACTCCATAGTTACCAGGTACGAATTTAATATTAAAAATTAATAAGGTTTCTAATATTTAAATGTTATTCTGTAGGTTTAACAACGATCCATCAATAGATGTATTGTTGCTAACTACTCAAGTGGGAGGTTTAGGATTGAATTTAACTGGAGCAGATACGGTTATTTTCGTAGAACATGACTGGAATCCAATGAAAGATTTGCAAGCTATGGATCGAGCTCATCGAATAGGACAAAGAAAAGTTGTCAATGTTTATAGATTGATTACCCTTGGAACTTTGGAAGAAAAGATTATGGGGTATGAATTAAATTACTTATTATTTTTACAGCCCGCTAGTCCTCTAAGGGTCAGTTTTTCAATCACCGGTTTACTCTCGATTAATTTTAATCATGATTAACATTAATCAGTGATTAAAAAATTTGTCTTCAAAGTAATTTCATATCCTATGGTTCATACACGATTTAAAATAAATGCTATATTGCCGGTTCCTATGAATTCATTTGGTTGATTATTGCACCATGATGCATATTTTCACATTCAAACCAAAAACTAGATTTTAACAGATGGTTACTTTCATAAGCGATGGTCTGAAAATTTAATCAAGAAACTTTCGGTTTACCGAAATTGCCACCAACTTAAATTAAAATATATCATCACACCTTTTACCCATTACTGGGTGTGGTACTTTACCGTAGCAGATCTTGGTGATATATTTTGCACATGAGGTGCGGTTAACAGTCGTCAGATTAGAGTCCCCAAAGATGTTTGTGTAAGGGAAGCCACAGGGATCATTTTAATGTAGAGTAAATTTGTCGTCTACGATAATCGGATTCGGGTTCTCAAAATTTGTAAATTTAAATACAACATATAAGATTCTTTTATAATTCGGATTATATTTTTATCTCTTTTCAGCCATACCAAGTTTTTACATTATTTATTTCACTGATTGGTTCTGATTTCACTGTAAATTGTCGGTTCTCTAGATTGGTATTAATTTTCTGCTGTATAGAGTAGTAAAATATAAATTAGATTAATCCAGAACTAAGCCGGTTTTAACGTCCCGTATTTCAATAATCCATGAATCCATTTTAACTCAATCGCATGTAAGTGGTCATTTCTGTTCCGTTTTCTATAAACCTATTTAAATGATTCAAAATCCAAAAGCAATGTAATTTCAAAGGAGATTCATATTTAGTTAATTGCCTGAAACATAATTTATATATTTGTTCTCATTTTGTTTTTAATTTTAGGTTACAGAAATTCAAAGTACAGACAGCAAACACCGTTATCAGTGGCGAGAACTCCAAAATGGAAACAATGGGAACAGGTCAACTGCTGGACTTGTTCTCGCACAATCCAACATCGGGCTCCAGCTCCAGTTCGGGCGCAGTTACTAATACTGTCAAGACGATGCTGGACAACCTACCCGACCTGTGGGACGACAAGCAGTACGAGGACGAGTACGACCTCAGCCAGTTCATTGATAAGCTACGTAACTAATTTAGATTATGTAAGCTTTGTAAAGTTCAAAGGAATGTTAAATAATTTCTATAACGTACAAGTTTAATTTGTTTTAGTTAATATCTTAATTAACTTCCTTTAAAAAAAATATTATAAAAAAATAAATTTTGACTTCTTGAATTTATATATTATTATTATTGATGTTATTTAACATTCCTTATAAACCTGAAGTTCAAATTTGTTGTTAGTATCAAACGTATGGTCTTATTTGTGTCGAGAAAAGACAAGTTTTAATGAACTAAGTTGAAGATGCTAATTATTTACCTAATTTTATAGGTGAGTTTATAAGAACTGTATTTTTTAATTTATAAAAATGTAGATATATACATTGCATAGTATTTAAATAGTAACATATTCTATAAATTTTGTGTTAATTTATAAATGGAAAACTTAAAAAGAAAACTAAATTTTCAACAAAATCATTCGAAAAATTGAGACAAACATATCGTAAATAATTGTTTGAGAAACTAATTTACCATGAAAATATAGTTATGTAACTTATATACGTCCTATTTAATCGTAATATTATTTATAATAGCGCGTTTCTCTGTTGTAAGAAACAATGTAAATTTAAACAAAGGCAATAAATTTGTCAATAAAAATTAATTTGGGTTTTAATTAATATATTTCAATTGAAGTATGGTATAGTCATATGTAGATGTAGGTAGGTTTCGTTGTATTCTGAACTACTACGTATACAGGTGAACATAAATACGTTTACAATATTGTTTGGTTTATATTACATCTAAACTACTACTTGATATATTTTTTAAGCACAATCTTTTTGTATACATCATCGAATCAAAAGTAAACCCTAGTGAAATACAAAATTTCAATATTAAAAATAAGCTCTGCAATAATAAACACAATTATGCTTGTTAACAATAATAATTATCTATTAATCTAAATTGTAACTAAATAAAAATTGCACCAGTCTGATTCTTTTAAAGCTTTCAAACAAGATTCTGCATAAATGGTAATGCAGAAATATTCTCGTCATGTACAATTAAATAAATTACGTAAAGATTCAGATATGCACATATTATTTTGGTAAATCCAACGAAATTATACTTTGGCACGTTCTGCTTACAATTGTAGAGATTTCCGCAAAATATTTGCATATATTTACATAAATATATTATTTAACATCATTAACATTTGATATATTATATCCCAGTCAAAAATATATATTTGACTATCAACGTATGTTATATGAGATTTCAGTTGAGGCGAATGAACGAACACTAAGTTAACTGCATAAATAGAAACGACTGTTGGCTCTCCTTACAGCGTACAGTTCATCGACAGTTTATCGATTTTTTGAGCATTTTTCAACTCTAATGTTTCATTAATTTTATTAATTATTAACGTTTTTGTCTATTGATTTTCTACCAAATACGTTCGACGTTATCCCATTTATATCAAACACACTTTGGGTGTGGCAACTTTGCTACGCAACAAATTCTGCCAAATTAAAAATTAATACATATGATGTGTAGCTACCAGCGCTGCTCAACATGATGTATTAGTAATGCATAATTTTTAAATTTTTATCGTAAGAGAATTGTAATAACACAATATGCGGTTACCAGCACAGCACATAATTACAATTTATAACAGTACAATGTAGAAGAATGTTACAGATGTGTTGCATATAAGTGGGAAATATGTTAGATTATAAATTAATAATAAAAATATAAAATTTAACTCTAAATTTCAAACCTCTAGAATATTTCCATTCTAAAATTATTTTACCTACGTGATATTTTTTTCTTAATAATTAATATTATGTAAATAATAAAATGATTATAATTGGTCATGGCCCTTAATATTAATAAAACATGAATATGAACTATATTATCCGAGATCATTATGGTTATATTTCGCCGAAATATAAAGTCTGGTTTATCTTATTGCTTATTAAATAACGAACACTTTCACATGATTGAAATATATTAAGCTCAGTTTCCTTTTTGATAAATACCTGATATCTGTTCACATTAGTGAATAAATCAATCGCTTACATACTCAATTCTAAAATAATTGTCACTAAACTGAAATCAATAAACCGATTAATTATCTTAAATACACATTATTTAGACTGTGCATATACAGACAGGATGTTTTTATACTTCGGGAAAAAAAATGAAGGGTATATATTATTATATAACGCACTAATCAGGGAACACAAATTTTTTTTTCAAAATTCACAAAATTAAGGATAATTTAGCTTAAGCACACATTTTTTAGTACCACAGGTTTGATAGCTATTTCTAATATATTAATAATTATAAACATTACATCTCAATTAATTATACCACATCAGATAAATGACTTTTTAGTGTCGGTCAGTGGCACTACCAATCACTTAAAAAACCATGTTCTTAATTTTGCGAATCAGTACGTTTCATATATAGGTACCTTTAAATTTTTTCCCGACGTATAAAAACAGCCTGCTATGAGGACCACCATTGGGGTCTCGGAAACTACAAGAGCTACAATTTTGTTAAATTATACAAAATTTGTCACATTAGTAGACCAATTTAGCGACATTCTTGACAGTCCAAAAAAATGCATAAGTTACTATATGTATGAGTGAAAATAGCGAATTTTTTTCAAATCATTTTCAAAAAAGTTTGGAATAAAAAAATAAATAAATACGAGCCCAACTCCAAAATAGTTCGGCCGGTATAAATTACAAACTTTATGCTTTACAAAAATGTAAAAATATACTAAAAAATGATTTATTCTTACAACAAAACTATATCTACGTTATTATATGAATCTTTAGTTGTCTATTACTGAAAAGATATTTTAAATAACATATACGTTTACAAAACTATCATTAAATAAGTATTATGGCAAGAGATTCATAAAAGTTCGGCCAACAAAAAATGTATGTTTTAGAGAAGATTTATTTACGTGTTTTAAATTAAATAGTTGTTAAAACAAAACACAAATGGAAAACTATCATTGTCGTTTGCCGGTTTTTTTTTTCAAATAAAATGGCTCGTGGTAAATCTTTGAGCAGAGATTTACGGTAAATGCTCATAAAAATGGTATTTCTGCAAGAAAAATATCTATTTATCATTCTATTGCGAGATCTATGATACAAAATATTAAAAAAAAAATTGGTAGAATATCCGAAAGTTTAAAAAATGGCCGTTCTTCAGCCATTTCCTGTGCTGATCTACGAGGTTTAAAAAGAATTTTGAAAGTAAATCGTCCAGCGAAAGCTCGAGATATTAAAACTTTATGGCGGGAAATGATAGGTAAACAACCACATGTCTCAACATGAAGAGAAATGAAAAAACTGGGTTACGAGTTTTATAAAGTATTTTTTTAAATGTTATTTCATTTAACAACTAATGTTACTATGCCCTATTTGTTATTAGGCGAAAGAAAAGGTTTTACTAAAAAATTTACAAAAATGTAACCGGTTAAAATGGGTAAAAGAACATAAGAACTGGACTAATCGGCAATGGCATACTATTATTTGGAGTCCAAGTTGCGTTGGCAAATAGAGCATAGTTACATTAGTTGTTAAATGAAATAACATTAAAAAAAAATATCTTATAAAACTTGAAATCCAGTTCTTTTGGTTTCTCTTCATGTTGTCGAGACATGTGGTTGTTTACCTATCATTCCCCGCCACAAAGTTTTAATATCTCGAGTTTTCGCTGGACGATTTACTTTCAAAATTCTTTTTAAACCTCGTAGATCAGCACGGGAAATGGCTGAAGAACGGCCATTTTTTTAAACTTTCGGATATTCCACCAATTTTTTATATAAGTTTTTAATATTTTGTATTATAGATCTCGCAATCGAATGAGAAATAGATATTTTTCTTGCAGAAATACCATTTTTATGAGCATTTACCGTAAATCTCTGCTCAAAGCTTTACCACGAGCCATTTTATTTGAAAAAAAAAACCGGCTAACGGCAATGATAGTTTTGTATTGATTTTTTTCATTTCTGTTTTGTTTTCCATTTTTGTTTTGTTTTAACAACTATTTAATTTAAAACACGTAAATAAATCCCTTCTAAAACATACATTTTTTGTTGGCCGAACTTTTATGAATCTGTTGCCATAATACTTATTTGATGATAGTTTTGTAAACGTTTGTATTATTTAAAATATCTTTTCAGTAATAGACAACTAAAGATTCATATAATAACGTAGATATAGTTTTGTTGTAAGAATAAATCATTTTTTAGTATATTTTTACATTTTTGTAAAGCATAAAGTTTGAAATTTATACCGTCCGAACTATTATGGCGTTGGGCTTGTAAATATATCACGCCCTTTACCCATTACTGGGTGGGGCACTCTGCCGAAGCAGAACTCGTTAAATGATATATTTATGCGCGTGAAGTGCGGTTACCAGCCGTCAAATCACGACCACCAAAGATGTTAGTGATGGGAGTAATTTTAAATTGGTGAAAATGTTTTGTCGGCTGTGGGAATCGAACCCGGGTTCTTAGGATCCACAGACCGACTTGATACCACTGAGCCCCCATAAAAAAATATAGATATTAAAGCCCTATTTACACAGTATTAAAATAATTTTTTCAGTCGCCTGGTTTTGAGATATGATAAAGTTAATTTTTTTTTAAATGGAATGAATAATTTAAGACTACATATATTTAAGTACCTTATTTTTTCCGGTTTTTTTTTAATAAAGAAAAGTTTGTTTGATTTAATGAACATGATCAATAAATATAAATTTTTAAACATAAATCAAGTAGTCTATGTGTTTGATTTTTCTTTGCTGAAGTATAAAAAGTATGATGATATATATACATTAGCCTTCTAACATGTGACAAGTTTTATCTACTTTAAGCAAACATTAAAATCAAATGGTCTAATAGGCTATGCCAACAGTACGGCGTTTAAAGAAATATTTAACGCATATCAATTTTAGTTGTAATATCTAAAATATTTAATTAAAAAGTGAATTATTCAAAATGATCGCCATTTATGTCCTTGTGACGTAGGTGGCTCAATTAAACTGCAACTTCACATTGTGAGACAATGCGCATGTGCACTGAGATAGCAATTCGGAACAAAGTAATATTTAATTACAACAAAAATGTTACAATAGCAAGTAATCTAGTACATAATATTCTTCCAATTTAATTGAACTTAAAAAATGTACATAAATGTTTACTTCTCAAATTTGTAGAATAATTTAAAAAATATTTTTGTACGTAGATTAATGTATAAAATAATCAAATTTTTGTGGAATAGCCTATTATATCCACAGTATTATGATTAAAAAGGTAATATTTAAGTTTCATTTTACATACACTGTAATTCAAATATAATTATTAAATCATTATAATTATTAAAATTTAAAAAAAAAAATGGGTTTATTAGGATGTTATAAAAAACTAACAATCTAGATGAGAATACGGTTTGCTAGATTGAAAGAGTCTCGGGTTAAAGTCCCAGCGACTGTCGATTTTTTCTCTCTAAATTAATAACTAATTATAATAGTTCCATATTTCAAGTGTTTATATAAATTATAAAAAAATTTAATAATTTAAAATGAAACAGATATTTTCTTCTTGTAACGTATATGTGCAATATGAGTAAATAAATGTTACAAAATTTATTTATCCAATAAATTCAATAGTAAGATGGATTTACTTCGGAAGATATATGACGACTTTTGTCATGACAAACTATATGAACTAACTTTAAATTCTCAGTAGTAAAAAGTTGACGGAATATTTTATTGTACATCATTCTATACTCATCTTTAGTTTTAATACTTTTGTGTTTATCCCATTCTCTCAACGCTTTGGCAATTGCAGGAATAATGGTTCTTGATCGTTCGACTTTATGATCTAAATTCCAAGTTTGGAACATGATTCTTTCCTCTCGACTAGAATATGGATTGATATTATGTCTGGGATTATATAAACAAGATTTTTTATCCCATCTTCCTTGACAAATGAACACGCCTGTAGGATCGCATAGGCATTTTTCCTCATTATCACCGTATTGTTTACTGCGATCGAAATAACAGCCATAGTTATCTACTCGTTTTAGTTTAATTTTCAGTTCTATAAGTAATTCGTGCAATTCTTCGTTTGGTAACTCTTGTCTCTTCAATTCGTCTTTTGTTTTATAGTAGTACGTACGAATTCTATCTTGTGATCGCCGAAACATATATTCTTCCTTAGTTTTTGATCGCGTATCTAGACCTGAAAAAATATTTTTATAAATTTTAAACTAATTATATATTTAAATTTAGAAAATTCTTACCCTCAAACCATTCAGGATGATCTTCCCGTTTACTATGTGCAGCTTTTGTGCTTTCGATATTTTTTAATATCGTAGCTAATTTATAAACTTTATTTTTCATTTTTTCTGTAAAAAATTCCTGAACTTTTTCACCAGCTGATAGAAAATCATCGTTTACTTCTCGAATTGTTTTATATAAAATTTCAGCATCTGAAATTAATTAACATTTGTTTATAGAACCCAGTTCAAAATTTCCAGGTCACCTCCGAAATGAGGTCATACTAGCAAAAGTTACGAAGTCCTGTAAATAGGTCAGAAGTTTCCATTTAGTAGGTCATGTTAAGGCGTCATAGTACTTTTGTTATTAGCAAACTTATAATAAACATTTATTTTTATATGAATATCACATTTGATAAAAGAGAAATCATTATAATATAAATTTATTTTACCTGTTTCTGCATATTTTCCTATTTGTACCCATACTAACAGAGTTTGCGGTTCCAAAATATTAAAATATTCTTCGGTGACTACAGCTGTGCCATCGGGTAGTTGAAAATTAAATTGATTTTTCTTTATTTTTAAATTCTATGAAACAAAATAAATTTACAATTTTTCTACAAGATTTTTTTTAGATCTTTGTTCACCCATTTTTCAATTGTTTTCTTTTTTAAATCATCTAATGAACGTGCAGCTATTCCAATTCGAATTTTTCTATCTGCATCAGTTACTTTGAATCCCCGCAAAACATTCATCTAAAATAAATATTTAACTATGATAACAAAATCAAAATAAACATGCGTATATTTAATTGAAAATTATTTTAAGGCGTAATTGAAAGCTCTTTTAAGCCGTAATTGAAAGCAAACTAGAGCTCATTGTTTAAAATATATTCCTATTTTGTTTTCTTAGTGAGATAATTATTTTAATCGTAAAAATAATAAAGAATTATTCATAAATCGCGCTTTGTTGTTCAGTTTCAAATATACAGTGAAATAGTACGCATGTGTTACATCCCGAAAAAACTCATTTTAAATTTTGGTAGTTTATAATTCGTATTTACAATATTCATTAACACTACGTACAAATGCATGCATTGAAACGTGAATAAAATAAATGACACATACCTTGGACAGCAGTTCGCAGGTGAGTAGTCGTACGACGCAACTGCAATTTCTACATCTAGTGCTTTGTCAAGGACAGCCATGCGCTTTGCGTTTAGAATGCAGTGCATACGGAAAATAGAGCAAATCCTGCAAAATAACTAGGTCACGTCGACATTGACCTATTTAAAATTGCAGGGGATGCTGAGATATACTCCGTAACAGCGATTGATTGCATGACGTTGACAGGATGATTAAAAAATTAACATCGGTAATTAAATTGTAGGTTAAAAGAGGCGGGAAAATTGTCATTTGTTTGTGACGCATTGAATTTCATCAACTGCATTTATTATTTGTGCAATATGTAAGATTTTATTAAGTGAATTTTTTTTTGTTAGAGAAACGAATGCATGTTTGTTAAATTTTATAATACTGGGAAATTATTGTTTTGTTTACAAAAGTTCGTTAATTGTTACAGAGGGCAAACATGATTATAAATCGAGGTGCTTTAATTGTTCTTGAGGGCTGTGATCGTTCTGGTAAATCTACACAATGTAGGAAATTGAAAGAAACATTAATCAAGAAAAATATACTCGCTGAAACAATGACGTTTCCTGACCGGTCAACAGCTACTGGAAAATTAATATCTGAATATCTCATGAAAAAAACTGAATTGAGTGATCGCACTATCCATTTGTTGTTTTCCGCTAATCGCTGGGAACTTGCAAAAAAAATTGAACGCATGCTGAATGGTGGTATCACTCTAATTGTAGACCGTTATGCTTATTCTGGCGTAGCTTATTCATCTGTAAAACCAGGTATTTAAAGTTTTATTTTTCATATTGTCTGTGTACATGTTAATAGCTTGATTTTACGAATATGATTATAGATATGGATATAAATTGGTGTAAACAATCAGATGCAGGTTTGCCAAAGCCAGATCTAGTTTTCTTATTAACATTAAGTTCCGAAGCTCTTTCTAAACGACCTGGTTACGGCAAGGAGCGTTATGAATTATCTAGTTATCAACAAACAGTTGCTAAAATGTATATCGAGTTGAAAGATGACTCCTGGAGCATTATTGATGCTGACGGCAGTATTGACGATGTACATAAAATATTGTTAAATGATGTTCTGCAGACAGTGGAAAAAGTTAAAATTAGACCATTGTTAACTCTATGGTAAATTAGATGAGTAATTATGATTTAAAAAAAAATTGTGTTATATACTTTAGCGCTATATTTTTTTCATATTCTTTTATCTTATTATGCAAGTATTCCTTTTTATAACTATTTGATATCTTTAATTTTTCTTTCGTTTTATAATTGGCAGGATAGTTTTTATTTTGTGTTCTATATTTAAATACTAAATGTAATAATTACTATAAACTGAAATTAAAAAAAATCATTTATTTATAATTACAAATTGAATTATTTATTATACAGAGCTTTCCATTTTCTTACTTTGTTCATCTGTTGAATCATTTGAACCATCTCTTTTTCGTTTACCTTCATTTTTCCCCTGATTTTTTTTACTTTTTGATATCTTCTGATCACCAACCCTATAATAATGATCGTTAAATTAATAGTACATTACGCAAAAAGTTTATATTATAAGCGAGTTGCACACACTATTTTTTCTACGACTAAATCCTATATTGAAATAATTTAAATAAATGTCACCCTCGAATGTAAAAAAAATGAGTTTATTCAACAAACCATGGAAATAATAAATGTTCTGCAGCTATTAGACAGTTTTTTTTATTCTATGATGAACTCTGTCTTAAGTAAATTAAAGCATGTGAATAAAATTATAATTTTGAAAAATAAAAACCCTACATTGCTGTAGCTCTTGTTCCAGGTCCCCAATGTGCAGTGGGATTTTCTTGAAAACGAACAAAACCTTGTTTCCTTGACTGTGGATTTGCTTCGGGATGAAGTTCCAAATTAACTGCATGTGTTATTTGTTTGTTCAAAATAAAATAGCCAGGATTACTTTCTGCTAAACGATCTCTTTTAACTGGATGAGTTTTTTCCCAACATTTTAATATGTCCCAAACAAATGATCCTGGTGCATTAGTTTTTATTGATGTTTTATTTGCATGAGTATATGATACTTTGTAACCACCATTTAAAATTGCAGACCTTCAATAAAAAGTGAAAATTTATTGAAGCGAATACATTTGTAGTCGATTCTATTTCTTACCTAATGACTAACATAGGAGGAGTTTCGCAATGTACAGTGGAACTAAGTCTTTCCAAAGTGTAATATAGTGGTACATCATCTAATTCTTCTCCAACAACATTTAACACGCCCTGAATTCTTTTCCAGGTACCAAGTCGTTTTGGTGCATTTTCTAATACACGATAAACGAAATCTTTTGAATGAAGTTGGTCTGACCAAATTGGTCCACCCATCTAAAAAATAAAAATTTTAATACAAAATTTTCTGTTATTATTTGGTACAATTTAAAATAATTATTACATGATGTCTTTGATTGCAATGTTCACAATTAGGACTAACTGCTGGACCAGTAGGCAAACAAAATTTGACATTTTTATTTTCTTGTTTTCTCAATATTCCCAAAGGTTGTAGAGTAAAGCTGTCACATCCAGTGCAGTGATATACCATTGATAGCTTACTATAAATCGTAAAATATTAAGAATATTGACAGATATTTATAAAATTTAGTTTATTATTTTATCAAATCATATGCCATGCCGGTTTCACATAATTGAAAAGTCGATGATTTGTCAACAGCACGCGGTGTTCGCAAAGTTGGGTTTTCATGAAACGCACATCCATCCAGTTATTAACCGAGCGCAGAGTTGCTCAACTTGCGTAACCGGGTGAACCGAGACAAACTTACTCTGCTATGGTCCTTATCCATATAATTACGTACCTGGTAGTATATTTACATTTAGCAGCCCCACTATGGACTTTTACAAACACTCGAATATAAAAATCTGCAGATATAGACAATAATGGTTCAATGAATCTACCGTATCTATTCGCATGGGACTCTATACATTGTAACAATATTCGAATTGCCTGTATAGAAAGATCAATTTTAATAGTAAATTTAATAATACAAAATAAATTATTTGTACCATTTCATGACATGCTTTCATCCGTAAAGATATTGCCCCATATTTCGTGTAACAAGTTTCTGGGCAGTTACCAGCCAATACAGCCATATCAGTAGCGGTAACTAGAAGTAAACCTCCATCTTTTATAGCTTGAACAGCTGCATCTAAAAAGAGTGATGGGCATCCGTAAGGATCTAAATCAATTGCGTCAAATTCCTTCTGCTGCCGATGAGAATACATAAACATCCTATTAAAAAACAGTAGTTCAAAACTGTCATCTTAAATAACTATTTTATTCACTCACACAGCATCAGAGTGACTTGTTTCAACAATTTTTTCAACTTTATTTGATTCTACATTGGCAGTTATACTCTCAACTGCTTTTTTTGAAATATCATTAGCAACGATTTTCTTTATTCCTGGAATTTCTTTTGCATACCGAATACTTCTTAATCCTGTAGCTGATAGAGCTTCTAGGATTATTATTCCATTTTCATAGAGAACACCACTTGGTTTGTTAATCGAAGTATCAGTGTTATTTATTACTATTTGAAGCCCACTTTCTTCTGCATCTCCGACGGTTTTTTCTTTATTTTTTGTATCACTTTTATTTAAAATATTTTTCTCATGTTCTTGAGCAAATACAGTTAAAACTGAAATGCTAAAATAAAATATAAGTTGACATGTGGTTACCATTTAACAACCAAATGTTGTTAAGAGTACCTCAAGTCTCGATTAAACTCTTGGACAGGATTATAAAATACATTTCCTTGCGTTACAACAGTAGCCAAACCTTCTGTAATGATTTGTTCATTGTTAGAATTGGATTCATTTGTATCCATCGTTAGTATTTGAGGTTATTAATTTGACAAGTAGTTAACCTCAAAATGATAAAACATTAATTTGTGTATTGAAAAATAATATTAATTTAATTACTAATTATAATTAAATTATTACAATCTAACTGAACTAAAATAAATAATTAATTTGAATAAAAAACTAAACTGGATTTTTTATCTTGATTAAAAAAATTATTGGTAACAACTTGACAACGTTGTAAGTGTATATGATAGATCAAAAATAAGTGTTCCTTATTACATTTATTTTTTTTGTGAAAATGCAATTATTACGAAGAGTAGCATGATGAATAATTGTTGAAATAATTTGTTTCAGATTGCTTATGATACTAAACATTCGCTTACGATATATTGAAAGGAGATAACCTCAAAAATTTAAATAAAATGTCTAATCCATTTGCTGGTTTATTAGATTCTCCTAATGAAATTGAAGAAAATAAATCATCAATTAATATCATCGAAGACAAACAAAAAGATGAAACATTCCAGGCAAATAATTCCGAAAAAATAAAACTTAATCATGTCATTGAAAATATTTTTTATTTTACGATAAATAAGTCAGAAAATGAAAACAATATACACCTTGTGTATTTAGAAGAATTATCTGAAGGTTCAAGCAATTATCTCATCGATTTGGATTTGTTAGAACAAGCTTTATTCGAAAGAATTTTGTTAGAAACTCCAGAAAATTATGTTCTCCCAAAAACAGGAAATATAGACTCAGATGTATATGAGAAGCATGTCTTAATTTATTTATATAAATGTTATCGCAGATTAAAAGAGTACAACTGTTCTGAGAATATTAAAGTAGTTGCATTTAGTTTAATTATTCGTAACGTGTTACTAGCTCTGAAACAACCTGATTTATTTGAAGGACAAGGTATAAATCAACAATTATTGGATATTATAAAAGATAATTCGTACAATCCAGAGGATTTCTTTTTAGATATCTCTAAAGACTTTAACCCAGATGGTAATATCAAGTCGACTCAATTTTCATTCAAAAATTTACTTTATTTTTTATTTGTTTAGATGAACCAACATTTTCTGAAGTCTTCTCACCATTACTAAAATTGGCTCATACTGATGCAGCAAGGGCATCGTTAGTTAATTTAGATAGATATATTTATACTCTACTGGAAATATTTTCTTGCAATGAAAAATATGCTACATTGCTATTGGATCATTGCACTCCCATAAATTTAACTGTTGGAATTGGCTTTGCCAATACTCTTCTTGGTTCGTTGCTTTGTTTATCAATTTTGCCAAAAACATTCAATGGAAGATATGAGTATTTTGATAAAATACATGATCAGGTACTTAAAATACTGTAGCCAATACCTTTGCCTTCCTTACTATATTAATAAATTATTTTAAAACTTCACAGTCCAATTCAATAATAGAAAGCAATTTATGGAGCAGTACCGCTTCGTTGAACGAGAACTTACATCGAGTGTTTCTTCGGTTGTTGAAATGCTCCAAGGAGATTCGGAATCGCACATTGACTTGGATTGGACAATGCTTGAAGGCAAACGCTGGGCGCGGCAAGCTGTGGAACTCACACGCCATGGATTTCAATCCAGCTCAGTTCAGCAGTGTTAGCGACGGTTTCATGATTAACCTGGGTAATATCGTCTTGCGGCTCTGTCAGCCATTCTGTTCTAGCGTCTCTAGCGGGAAGATACTCAAGGTTGATCCTACTTATTGTGCTGTACCGGTAAGTGTGGCGAATTAAGTATTTTTGTAAATGTTTTGCTGGTATTTGGCAAATAAAATAACAAGGAATGATTAAATACAATGACAGCAGAACACATTTGAAAATAAAGTATTTTTCTTAATTTTTAATATATTGATTTATTTATTAATCACAAATTTCAGTTTATTTACCATCTTTTTTGTTAATCATCTACAAAAACAAGAAAGTATCTTTTTGAACCATTCTATTTCTATTTTGTTCTAGAAAAGAAATTATACAAATTTAAATTTAAAATGAATAACAGTAAAAATAATACTTATAAAATTATTTCATCATAAAAATTATTGAGGATGCGCCGAATATTAATATTATATTATAATACTACAGAGTGATCAAAAGGAATTGTTACAGTTGGCAATAAAAAAAACTACTTGAAATTGGTAAGCCTGATACATAAATTCATTTGCTGTTGCTGACAGTGATATTTAAAATTTAAATTTGAGTACATTTATTATTACATTTATTTCTAAAGTATTTATATTACTTAAAAAGTCAAAATTGTATTAGCTGTCAGACTTCTGATATAACCTATTTGTATTTATTAGAAATATAAAATAGGATTTCCGCCTTTATCTGACGTTGTGCCAACTGTGGAATAAAAAGATCTCTGGAATTGTATTGCCAACTATAACAATTCCTTTTGATCACCCTGTACTTTTAAAGACATTAGGTGTCTAAAAAAACATTGAGATGATTATGTCATTCGGTTGACCGAAGCAGTTAATTATACAATCAATATAAAGAATATTTATACAAAATTTAATTTTTGTTTTACGAAATTAAAATATAACTCTTTCAAAAAATGGACTTGTTAGTTCTCATTTAAAAAAATAGTACATGTTGCTTTAGCCTATATTCTGCATCGAAAATTCAGTATTTAGTTATCTCCTAAAAAAACAATTACATTGTTAAAGGTACGCCAAGATTGCGCAGATTCACGCCCTTCCAGAAAAAAAGATTCCACCCTCAAAAAGTTGAATATTTTACAACCTTCCCCAAAAATTGTATTATCTATATATTACAGATTTTTAAAAAAGTGATATCTAATTAAGCCAAGAAAAATATTCCAATTTAAAAAACCTTACCGAACAGATTTAAAACTATCGGGTCAAATAAAAAAAAAATTAATTAAAAAAAAAACCTTGGAGACCCCAGTGTTTAAAATGTTACTTAAACCGGGAAAGGGGGTAAACTTAAAAATCTTAAATGGGAACCCCTATTTTTTATTGCAGATTCGGAAAGAGCGTAAAAAAATTTGTTGGTTTTATTCGGAAACTTTTTTGTACTCCCAACAGGTGGCGCTGTAATCGTAAAAATGTGAATTTGCTAGAAAAAAATTAACCAATTAATATTTTATTAATAATTTGATAAATAATGACGTTTGTTGTTTCAATAAATACAGAAAATTGTAGAAATATTACTTCTCAACGCTCAGGGGGATTCAAAATATGTGCAAAGTCCGATCGCGCAACCTCCTCGTGGTGCACATTGGGTAACGCTAATGCCAACGGCACGCAAACTTCGAAACATATGGAAAAATCGATGCATTACAATTTAAAACAGATTTAATGTAAACATGCCAACATATGTCATTCATTTAATTATATTTTTTGAGGAACCCTTTGAACATACGAGGTGTGGCTATTAAATAACGAGACTGACGCTGCTACAGAAAAAGTGCGCATGCCCCCAAAGCAACCATCATCTTTTTTAGCGTGAAGCTTTCTCTTTCGAATGCAGTACCTCTCGCTTCTGTAAATAAATCCGTATAGTCGTTGCTTTCGTTCTCATTAGAGTTGTTTTCTTAATTTTGCCGGAAAAATGTTAAATGCAACATTAGAGCAACGAATTGTTGTGATATTTTACATGAAACTTCGCAAAACTGCTACTAAAACTTAAAATTTATTGAAAGAAGTACCCGAATTTTGGAAGGACAAGTCATTGTTGATAATAAGTAAATAGGTATGAAATCAAAATAAAATGTTGAAACAGCGTCAGTCTCGTTATTTAATAGCCACATCTCGTATCTACTTACATCTGTTTTCATTCGGTTGTGCACATATATTTGGTATATAATAATGCACCTAATATTTAAAAAAAAAAAAAATTAAATAAATTGATGATATTTAGTACTTGTAAATGTGATTTAAGCCCCAAGCCCCAAGCCTCAAGCCCCAATTACAAAAAGGCTTGTGATTTATAATTCACATAAATAAAGCAAAAATCACTTTGATTTGAGAATTAATTCACTTTGAAAATGAAGTGGAATTGTGAATTGTTACGAAAAATATTTGTTTGATTTGTGAATTGTGATTTAATTCCTTTTGTTCGTGATTTTGCCCAGCTCTGTTTTGAACAATTTTTGTAGCAATGAGTTGTTGCAGTTTATTCTGATGTGAAATTAAAAATATGATATCCTCATTTTTGTTTTTTCCTTGACCTATCTAAACAATCAAAACATTCACTTGTTACTGAAAATTACATAATACCTTTAATTTTATTAGTTTTGTTTACTTTATTTCATTAGTAACATAATTATAAAAAATGACACTAAAAATGTTCGCTAGGAATGAAATACCCTAATTTTTGCAAATTTCAAAAATTTCTTTTTGTTCTATAATCAGTATATCAAATTATATATGTCATTACAATTTCGTGCAGAGGTATAGAAACAGCCTGTATACATATATAATTTTGTTCCTTGTATTTCCGGAAAAACTAATAATTATTATTACTGAATTCAACACATTTATTATTAAATTATTATAATAATGATGTATATAATAAATTTTATATCTTTATTTTAGGAAAATGAATGTGAAACAAAAGAAGTTCACATGCATCAGTTACACTCAGAAACTTGTTTGATACCCATGACTACAGACGAAGATAGCACCGAGTCCAGTAGCAATACAAGGCTTACCGCAGATGTGTATAACTTCGTCACTGAGTGCTTCTATCTGGCGCATAAAGCTCTAGATTTAGGATTCCGAATTTGTGTGGATCATCTTGTACGGATGAATCAGGTTAGGGACAATTTCTTTCAAAGTATACGCCATTCAAACCACAAATAAATTTAGTTATAATATTCTCATTGGGTACTAGAATTAAATTTCCAAATATAAGATATCTATTCTAAACGTATTTGTGTGGATTTGTTAATTTAAGTTTGTTTTCGTTACTAAAGCTGTGGTCACACTTGTATGATTCGTTATACGTGTCATATGAAAATAAAAAAAAACGTACCCGCGTCATACGTCATTTCACAAGGGCGGTCACACTTGTATGACAAAAATCATATGAAAATAATTATTTTGTTTATTCTTGATAAATGTCATTTATATTTTGACATAAGGTTTGATATTTGACATTTGATTAATTTAAATTAAAATGAGCACAAGCAGTATGAGTTCTGACGAAGACGTTATTTTGTTGTCAGTCATATCTATTTTAAACAAAAACAAGAAAGAGAAAAAGAGAAAAGAGCGATCTATTTGGACCAAAGAATGGTTAAAAAGAAGAAATGATAGAATGGGATGTGGGGGGCCTAGCGTTATTACATAATGAATTAAGAGTGAAAAACAGAGAAGGGTTTAGACGTTATTTAAGAATGGACGAAGAGTGTTTTAAATTATTGTTAAGTAAAATTCAACATATAATAACACATAAAAATACAAAATTAAGAGTGTATAAATGCTCGTGATAGGTAAAACTAAAAGTTAATATAAGAGACGTAAAGCGTTAATTAAATTAATATACTTTAGATTAAGCATTACGCTCAGATTTCTGGCAACTGGTGAGACGTTTCTCAGTTTGTCTTATCATTTTAGAGTAGGAAGAAGCACTATTTCTGGAATATACACTAAATGAGTACATGAAAGTAAACACATGTAGTTTAAAAGATTTTTATTCAGTTTCGCTCTCGCTGTCTGATGGCATACAATTTATAATTATTTAAAAAATTTCTTGTTCTGCTTTTTTCTGTTGTTTTGTTTTCATTAATTTCATTACTGGGTGTGACACCCTGGCGAAGCAGATCTCGATAAGTGATATATGTATGCGCGTGAAGTGCGGTTACCAGTCGACAAATCACGACCCTAAGATGTTAGTGGTGGGGGAGCCACAGGGGTAATTTTAAATTGGTAAAAATGTTTTGTCGGCTGTGGGGATCGAACAAGGGTTCTTAGGAGACACAGGCCGACTTGATACCACTGAGCCATTACCCCATAAAATATAAATGTGGACATCTCAGAAATGACGTCCGAAAGATTTTTAATAGTTTAGCAAAATGTTTTCGGAAATAAAACACGTGTTTTATTGAAATTTGAAGACTGTTAATTGTTTTAAAGTTAAGAGTAATCCGAATCATACCGTGTTTTGATATCATATGAAAGGACTTTAGAAGAACTTAAAAAAATGTAGTTTAGCAAAATGTTTTCGAAAATAAAACACGTATTTAATTAAAATTTTACGACCGTCAATTGTTTTAAACTTAAAGTATTCCATATCATATCGTGTTTGATATCATATGAAAGAGCTTTGGAAGAACTTTCAGACGAAATAAAAAAATAAAAAATTAAGACCGTCAGTTGTTTTTAATTGAATGTATTCGGAATCATGCCGTGTGTAATGTCACATGAAAAAGTTTTGAAAGAACTTTTTGATGGAATAAAAAAAAATGGAAATTTTATGACTGTCAACTAAAAGTATTCCGAATCATGCCGTGTTTGGTGTCATATGAGACGAATTTAGAATAATTGATAAATTTAAATAATCTGAAAGGATAATGATTGAGTGTAATAAATGGATTACTAGGCTTTGTATATATAAATATTTATTTATATGACATCGTTTCCATAACTGAATAGCGTTATTTTCAAGTCTAAATTTTTTTATTACAATAAGCTAATATGAAAAATTATATACTCCATTCCCTGTATGAAAACGATTACGTCACATTCGGTATCCATGTGATTCAAGATTTTGTACTTACAACCTTTTTCATTGGTATTGGATTGACATTTTTAAAACATAACCTAAAATTTAAATGTCAGATTAAAATATTTATTACTATATAAAATTTAATTAGTTTATAAATGAAACCAAATACTGTATATATTAAATAATAACCGAATATAAATTTATCTTAACCACGAAATATATTACCTACCTTATTGAAATATGTAATTTTGTAAAATAAAACTTAAAGGAATATACATTTTTCTATGTATTATTATTATACTAGCTGACCCGACAGACGTTGTCCTGTCTTAACTATGAAAATTCAATTTGAAGTGGAATTAATTTTAAATTAATAATTATTTCGAAAACTTAGTGTTTATTGTAATGCTTTTTGATACACAACATTTTAAGTTTTGTTTTCTGGTGCGTAAATAAATAATGTTGATGGTTGTCCGACACGGGAACAGGCGACATTTGTTGATCTGTGCGATAAGCTCGACGATTTCTCATTGCCAACCGAACTGTTTCACGGGCTGCCTCTATTTGCTCTTGTGTTTGAGATGCACGAAGTCGGGCCATACTATCGCGGCGCTCTTCTCATGCGATTTCCCGTTCTTCTTCGGTGGATTGATTCGCAGTGTTACGAAGCCGAATTGCATTACGGCTTTGTTGGGAAAGATTAGATCTTCTGGGTCGCGGCATTTTTAATAATAATTCTCGCACAAATTATAAGAAAACAAATAAGATTTATTATTTAAACACTCGCAAAAAACTAACAAATCTACAGGTAACTTTATTGGTTATATACTGACACAGCGGCAATGGAATGTTCCGAGAATAGACCATATTATTTTCTATAGCGCCTCTGCCGGCAAATTTATGAAATGAAAAAAGCGTGCCAGGGTGACAAACTTTTTTTCTATTTTTTTCTAATTATGTTGGCAATACTAATGTTTGTGACGCCATGTGACTCGAACGGTGATGCATATGCGCATGTGCGCATAAATTGTGACAGTTTTATTGCCGCCAGTTTGAAGTTGACATGAAATCTTTCATTTGAAATTTTGGTCTGTTTACTAATCTTGGGAAAGAAATGAAAAGATATTGCCTTATTAATTAATGAATTCAAATTACAATCCGGGACGGAACAATTGTACCCAGGAATTTTTCAAACAAAATTCACACTTCCAAGTTTGAGGTTATCGGCCAGTGACAGATGACAGAAGAGCAAATTGGCGCTTAAAATTTTCAAATTTTAATAGTTATTTTAATATTACTGTATTGATTATTTATATATTATAAGGGCAAAATCCGATAGTAAAAAATTAAATATAACTTGAATAAAAAAATTATCATTCATTTACGTTTAGATAAAATGATATTTTACTTTAAAATACATTGGTTTGATTTTAGCTGTACTTCCTAGCATATGATTGGTGCATTATGAGCATGCGTATTGAGATAGTAATATGGTCTATTTCTCATATATTCTGTGTGAAATTAGTATACTACTTGTAAGAATTCTATGCTCTTTCTAATTATACTGTAACGCAGCCAATTTAGTACACTACTTTTAAGAATTCTATGCTCTTTTTAATTATACTGTAACGCAGCCAATTTAGTGACATCTATTCACATAGTGGAAAAGTAAAACGCAGCCAATTTAGCGACATCTATCCACAGAGTGGAAAAATAAAAGTACAATGTGTTCTAACCCCTGTAATAATTTTTTTGTTTTTTACGTAAATCGATATTTTAATAGTTATTCTGCTATTCGGGGCGAAGACGAATCCAACAAATCTTAGATCATCAAAATCGGTCCAGCCGTTCTTGAGTTATAAATGGTGTAACTAACCCGACTTTCTTTTATATATAAAGATTAATAAATAATATATGAAAAAACAAAATACAATGCACATTATCTCTTGTACTACAGTTAAATTAATTAAAGGTCCTCGATTATCTAACTCCAGCGCAAAATAATCATAAAGATGACAAACGCATTTCTGCATTTGTTTACCCAAAATTTTATAAACCATTTCTTATTTCTCAGTCTTTATTTATGTATCAAAAATGTCACAAACTTAGAAATGACAGGCGAGAAAATAACAAAATCATGGCCATAGGTCTCTATTTTTATTTTGTAAACAAATGTGAACGAAGTAAATATAAATTTTTGTATTAGTAACCTGTCATACGTTTTCATTAAAATAATTAATGTGATAGAACGTGAAAAAACATGAACGTGTGTCTTTACTTATTAAGACATACGTTAATGCCCTTTGCATAGGTACGAATATGATTTAAAAAAGATAGCTATATTTCATCGTATCTATGATAACCTCGCCCACATATGACGTAATCGTTTTCATACATGGAATGGAGTTTAGTACAATAAATTACAGAATGTATAAAAACAACATAACTTGGCATAAGAAGTTAATTTACATGATACTATTGTAACGAATATACTCAAGGAATGAGTCATTCAGTCGGGAACGTTCTGGAACCTTCTCGAGAACTTGAATGTTGCGTTGCAGCGAGGTCGGCCGGACTCATGGAGTGAAAGCGTTCTTGTCCAGACGTGTAACTGCGGCTGGATTGTGGGACTTTCTGGAAAGATCGAGATATCGGACTGTGGTATAAAAGCGGGCGCTGGACTGCTCGAGAGTTAGTTGACAGTTGACTTCAGACGCGATTACATGAATACTCGTATATCGTAATATAAATAGTAGTTCTTATGAACGTGATATAAATAATTTTAGTCTACGTGTATTAATAATGTGTTAAGTTGTGTTATAGTGTTAATTAGTTTCAATAAGTTTTCTTTGTTATTTGTTTTTATTTATTAAATAAATACATTTTATTTTCGTTTAATATAAGTAGTTGTGAGCTATTTTTTTGCATTTTAAAACCTACACGCTTATATAGAACACAAAAAACGTTACAATTGGTGTCAGGTGAAGTGTGTAGTAAAAATAAATTCGGTTTAAAACTAAGTAAATTGAAAGTTGTGGATCTCAAGAGAGGATCTAGATTTGAACTTATCAGGATTAACAGCGTTTACGAGAGGCCTAAGAGGCAGTCAACCAGGATCCTGAGGAATTTGTTCAAGTTAGAAGAGAATTCTAAAAAATCAGATGAAAATTTCAGAATTTTAAAAGAAGAATTGAAACAGAAGTTGGAAGAGAATTCTAGAAAATCAGAAGAAAGAATTATAAAAGAATAATTAACAGGATCTGTGCAACAACAGTTAGAAGAAAATTCCAGAAAATCTGAAAAACGTTCTAGAATTTTGGAACAAAAGTTACAAAAGGATTTAAATGAATTAAAATACGAATATGGAAAAAGAATAGCACACTTAGAAGACAAATTCTTTAAGCAACTCCATCAGCGAATTCATGTCCTGGGGTACGGGAAACAGAAGAAGCGGGCGAAAGAAAAATAGCAAAAGATGGGACTGCATCAACAATTTGCATAAAAACACCGGAATTTGATGGAAAGTTATCATGGCTAAATTATTTAAGACAATTTGAAACTGCTGCAAAAGCTAACGGTTGGTCACCCAGGGAGAAGGCAATCTCGTTGAAGAAGCGCTGCGTGGAAATTCCGCCGGTATCTTGCAAATACTAAAGCAAGAAGTGCTAAAAGAATACGATCAACTAGTCAAGCATTTAGATATGCGATAAGGACATGCGCACCTAGAACAGGTGTACCAAACACAACTGAGGACCTGATATCAGAAGTCAAATGAAAATCTCTAAGAATTTGGAATTGACGTTGTTCACTTGGTTCGTCTTTCTCATATCCTACAGATCCGGACAGTGTTTTAGAGTGCTTAGCCATCCAAACGTTTATTTATGGAATTCTAAATGGCGAAACTCAGCAAGCACTAAGATTGGTTCGACTTAAAACATTAGCCGATGCACTGTCTCATGCTTTAGAACAAGAACCTGCGAAACTAACTTCGCGTAGTGTGCAAACAATGAACAGCGATATGAAAAATGAAGATAATGAACTGAAACTGCGCTAAACTAGGACACCGGCGAAGGCTTTGCGGGAAACCGATGAAGAAGACAAAAGCTGAGTCGGAAAAACTAAGTCGGGTAGATGCGATGGCGCAATCGTCGGTACGTTCCCTGGTAGCCTCATATTCTATCGGATATGTTGCTTCTCTCCATCATCAAGTTAACAGCATCTTCGTGGATGGTCTCGTTGGCTGAAGACTTATCAAAATTTTACTGGATACGGGTGCGACAAATGCAATATTAAGATCCGACTTAAAAAAGAAGTTTGTACCGACACAGTTATATCCAACTAAGTGGCGATTACGTACAGCAACTGGAGAACTAGCTACATCATCAGGAGAATTAGACGTGACCATCAATATCGGGAACACCTCCTTCAAACATCGTGTGCTGGTAGTTGAAATCGAAGATGACGTCATTCTTGAAATGGACATTATGAATAACTATGGTTTTAAACTGAACCTCAAGCACGGCAAAATAGTGATAAATGAAGAAGAATTCGTACTACATCCACGAGAGGACGAAGTTGAACGTGTTTTGATAACCGAAGATGTAATACTTCCGGAGCGAAATGAGACAATTGTGGAAGCACAACTTGACGGCAAATTGTGTGCAGGAAATATTATTTTGGAACCCCGGAATGATGATGAAAGAACTGATCGTGGAGTGATGGTTGGAAAATCACTAGTTAGGGCCAACACGTTAGTACCAGTTCGAGTAATGAACATAAATTATCCGGTTACAATTAAATAAGGCATTGTGGTAAGGGAATGGTCATCCGTGTCTTTAAATATTAGAACAATGAATTGACATCTGACAAGAAGACCAAAGCGAAGAATTTAATTAGCAAGTACTAAGGTATCTTCGAATATGATAAGAAATCCAAGGGAAAATCGAACGTTGTTCGGCATAAAATCTACACTGGAGATGCAAGACACATCCGTCAAGGAGTAAGATTACCACTGGTAAAGCGTGAAGAAGCTGAAAGGATAATTCAACAAATAAAGACAGAAGCCGTAATTGAGCCTTCAAGTAGTCCATGGTTTTTTTCAGTGGTATTAGTGAAGAAAAAGGATGGATCCACCTGATTCTGTGTTAGAGGGTAAGGTGAAAAGTTCTCGGTCTAACACAAAGATGCCGTTCTAATCAGCAAAAATTTGTGTTTCCTGCCTGGGTGCATGTGTCATTGGTTAGTATGACAAGTTTCAACTTGTTTTCTCAAGGAGTTTGTTTACTCGAATTTTTGGATAAACTTGAATGTTCCTTCCATGTCAACCGTTAAAAAGTGGGCAGCTGAATTTAAACGTGGTCGCACGTCCCTCGAAGATGACCCCCGTGAAGGACTGCCCAAAACCGCTACCATACCGGAAATCATCGAAAAAGTGCATGATATCGTGTTAGACGATAGGCGAATGAAGGTGAGTGAGATAGCTGAGACTGTAGAGATATCGGAAGAAAAGGTGCGAAACATCTTGCACAAAGAATTAGAGATGCGAAAGCTCTGCGCAAGATGTGTGCCGCATTTGCTGAATGCCGATCAAAAGCAAATGCGCAAACGATCTTCGAAGCAATGTTTGGACCGATTTAATAGGGCTCCAGCCGATTTTGTGCGGTGATTTGTCACCATATATGAGATATGGGTCCACCACTACACGCCAGAAACGAAGCAGCAGTCCAAGCAGTGGGTGGAAGCCGGTGGATCAGAGCCAAAGAAAGCGAAGTCGATCGCATCTGCCGGAAAGGTCATGGCCAGCGTATTTTGGGATGCGAAAGGGATTCTGTTAATTGATTACCTTGAAAAAGGCAGAACAATTACAGGCAAATATTACTCCAACCGTCTTGACCAGCTGAATGCTAAAATTCGCGAGAAGAGGCCTGGCTTGCAGAAGAAAAAAAATTATCTTTCACCAGGACAACATATCTGCACACAAGGGTGCGTTGGCGATGGGAAAACTGCGAAATTTGGGGTACAATTTGCTCGGCCATCCCCCATATTTTCCTGGGGGAAGAATTGTGCAAAGATCAAGAAAACGACCCGAATTTGAAAATTATAATGGAATGGAAGAAAACAGGAGATAAACCGATTTGGCACGATGTTTCACCATATTCCCAGAATGTGAAATCATACTGGGCACAATGGGAGTGAGTAAAGAGGGTCTCTTGTAACGTGTCTTAGAGAAAGCAGAAGGTACTGAACAGAGAACTCAGTTACTAATCCCTAGGAACAGGGTACCTGAAGTAATGAAAGTGATCCACGACGGATCTGTGGGAGTGCACCTTGGAGTCAACAAGACGTCTGAGAAGTTGCAAGAACAATTTTACTGGTTAAATTGCAAAGAAGATGTCAAAGAGTGGTGTAAGAAATGCGTAGTTTGTGCTGCAAGTTATGGGCCACGTAGGAAACGAAGAGCACCAATGCGTCAGTACAACGTAGGAAGCTCATTTGAACGAAATTGTAATTGACGTGGCTGGACTATTCCCAGAAACTGAAGACGGCAACAAGTATATAATCGTCGTCATGAACTACTTCAGCAAGTGGGTTGAGGCTTATCCTCTGCCCAACCAGGAAGCTATTACAGCCTCTGAAATATTGGTGAAGGAATGTATATATCGATTTGGAGTACCGTGTGAAATACACTCCGATCAAGGAAGAAAATTCGGGTCTGTTCGGTTCCAAGACATTTGCAAAATATTGGGCATTCATAAGACAAGAACAATTGCATTACATACGCAGTCTGACGGAATGGTTGAACGAATAAATAGAACGATCAACAGATATCTGTCAAAAGTTGTCTCTCACAATCAAACCATTTGGGCATTTCTAAATTTTCTATCTATAATTGTTTAATTGAAAGTGCTTCAAAACCTATCGTATTTGGTATAATATGAAAGTTCTTTTAAAGGGTACGCGTGCAAAATTAATATTTTCGATCGGCAATTGTATTAGTGTAAGTGCTTCAAAACCTATCGTGTTTCGTATCAAATGAAAGATCTTTGAAAGGTCTCGCGTGCAAAATTTAAATATTTTCAATCGGCAATTGTTTTAGTGAAAGTGTTTCAAAATTTATCGTATTTGGTATCAATTAAACGATCTTTAGAAGGACAGACGTTCAGAATTGAAAAATTTTAGATCGGCAATAGTTAAATTTATATTGTGTCAATTGGATTTGTGTGTCCGCGGAGTGTATATATACTATATAAATTTGGGGTAATGGTTCAGTTGTATCAAGTCGGCCTGTGGATCTAAAGAACCCTGGTTCGATCCTCAAAGCTGACAAAACATTTTCACCAAATTAAAAATTACCTCTGTGGCTCCTCCACCACTAACATCTTTGGAGGCCGTGATTTGACGGATGTTAATCGCACTTCACGCGCGTAATTATATCACTTACCGAGATCTGCTTCGGCAGAGTGCCACTCCCAGTAATGTGTAAAAGGCATGATGATATGTTTATTTATGTTTATATTTACATCAATATGTGCATATTTATATCGATGTACATCGTTTCAAAATTAGTTCGATACGATATAGGTATATTGAATAGAAATGTCCAGCTCCAGGTCGGGATTTTTCTCGTTTGGCCTTGATCGGTATCCACTCCCGTATCCATTCCAAGTTGGGACATATTAACTTGGCATCCCCCAAGCTATCAGGCACCGAATAGGGGATGTAACAATGGCTTGCGCGGGTTGGCTGGCAACACACATTACAGTTAAGTAAAAGTGGAAAAGTAACGTTAAAAAAATTAGTAATGTGAGTTCCTGTAGTCACCCTAGGGACATAACCACAGGTTCAAATCCCGAAAGATATATACATACATACATACATACACTCAAAGTGTGACAGGAGCTGTCAAAAATAATAATAATGTCGATATTTATTTATATTTCATTTATAGCCTGTGGATCCTGAGAACCTTGGTTCGATCCCCACAGCCGACAAATTTTCACCAAATTAAAATTACCCCTGTTTCTCCCCCACCACTAACATCTTTGGAGGCGGTGATTTGACGGCTGGTAACCGCACTTCACGCGCATAAATATATCACTTGCAGAGATCTGCTTCGGCAGAGTCCACACCCAGTAATGGATAAGAAAGGCGTGATTATATATTTATTTATTTTTATGAAATAATTTTTTTATGTATTTATATTTTTACATTTATTTACATTTAAGGGAAGTTAACGGTTGCCCAATGTTAAGCTTCCACGTAATTACAATAAATTAAAAAATTATCAAGAGCACTTACATAAGTAGTACAAAAAAAATATAACATTCTGAAATTGGTCCTATAAAAAAGAAAAACGCGAACCAATATTTTAACCATGTCTTTTGTATAGACTTTATCAGTGGCGGCTCGTCAGGGGAGGCAATGGAGGCTAAGCCTCCTCATAACTTATCAGGATAAAAACTTTTTCTTTCATGTTTCTTTCCATTTTCCTTAAAATCATCTAACAATCGGTAAAATCGTAGTTTTAATACAACTTAGTACGATAAATGCGAGTGGTTGACAGGTTTTAGTAAACGGGAAACATTTTTTTGATGGCTTTTTTTGACACAAATTGAATACACTTCGAGGACTGAAATTTGTTTCGCTGATTTAAAAAAATTACCGCGGTCTGTTGAACGGCATTCAAAATCTAAAGAGCATATTGCAACGTCCTGTAAACTTAAGCTTTTTTGTAAGGAAACAAAATAATGCCACAGTTTTAGATAGCGCGCGACCGGATGCGATCATTTTCCTTTATAGATCAA
This sequence comes from Pterostichus madidus, assembly GCA_911728475.2. Classification (NCBI taxonomy): domain Eukaryota; kingdom Metazoa; phylum Arthropoda; class Insecta; order Coleoptera; family Carabidae; genus Pterostichus; species Pterostichus madidus. The sequence continues at coordinate 17,289,497 of OU452303.1, forward strand.
CACATAGGTATTCATTCATTCACAAGCTTCTCAGCGAATACGTGGTGGAGGAGTATTTTGACCTCTTTGGGTCCACCATCAGATCTCCGACGAGAGATTGAGATACGCTGAATCAGCGCGACATCCAACTGATTTTACAGAATGATGTCTACAGAAATCGCCACCGGAATACAAGCTCCTAGACTTCTCGGGTGGGAGGGGGTCTACCTAAAACCCCTACTGAGTGTGCAGATCAGTATCCGAACAGATCAGCGCTGCTCACCCGCCGACATCCGTTGTCAGCGGACATCTAGCCTGCGATGTAGGCTTTAAACCACCACCCGCACGAATCCAATCTCACGACTAGCCGGCCGAAACCAGGGGCACTGGTCCCCGTACTACCAGAACCTCTGGTGTGGGCCAGTTAGTGCTTGTATATATATGCTGGCTACTCGAGGTAGTGGGGTCGTAAATCCCAGAACATTCGCCTCCATATCAGGATATGGTAGGATACTGTTCCCTCTGCTCATGATCCGGCCAACATTAGTCGAATACAGCGTCTAAAACACTCCTGCACTAGCAACTTAAATGTGGGCTAAAGAATAACTACATAGCACCCTTTAACACTCCAGCGCCTACGTACTTTGACGCCCAACACATAGGCAGTAATATCTCATTGGTTATGTGGAAATCTACTGTACTCCCCCCAGTCCTGAGGTTTGTCTCCTCTCCGACAAATGTCACGAGCCGCCACTGGACTTTTCTCGGTTTTCTATGATTGATCAAATTTACTACTCTGTTAGAAACATAGGAAATCCTATTTAATTATACCGCCATGATTTAAATCTGGGACCTATAAACTTATACCAACCTAATTAAATATAAATTCTCCATTCCGCTGTCATTGGAAATAAAATTAAAAGAAAAATGAAACTAAAAATATAATATTAAATTATACTTTGATGTAATTTGTTGAATACAGAATACAAAATAATTATATTTAATATTGATAATATAAGTAGGTCATTGAAATAGTGATATTTCCGAGAATTACTTATAACGCACATATGCGTTATGACGGACATAACGTGGTTGTAAACTATGCGTAACACAACGTATTTACTGGTGGTCATAGAAAAATTATAAAAACAGTTTTCAAATGATCCCGATAAATTTAATAATTAAATTTATTTTACCTCCATTTTAAATCCCAATTCATATTTTTTTAGTTCTTACATGTGAAGCGGGAGTGCGATATATTATATTTTAAAAATCTGAGATGCCACCAAATTTAACATAAATATAATATTTTATTGTAAAAATTAAATTTGTATTTTCATCACACTAACGTTGTTGTTTTGTGTTTGATAGGATATTGGGCAAGTGCAAAGAGCTTATAATGATGCCATGAATCAAGCAGCCGGTGCCAGTGATATTCTAGACACTATTAAGCAGAGATTAGAAGATTCTATGACAAGGTAAATTTGTCTATATTATTTTACTATCGATTTTTATTTTCTTATACACAGTATTGGAATCGTGACAAAATCGTTGACGAGATTTTCGCGGAAATACGTGTTTTGATGTCCACTGAATCTGTTTTCTACTGTCAAAATTTTTGACAATAGAAAATTGTTTAAATTTTTTCATGGATAGCTTTATTTTTACGAATATAACAAATTTTAATTAAGTTTTGCGCTTTGATGAAATACACAAATGAAATGTGTTTTATATAAAAAAATTCGTAATTTTATTCTCTAGAACTTGTATTTGAAGTATTTTCCTGTAAAATTAATTGGGAAGCAATGCGCATCAAAAAACTGATATTACATGTTATATGCCTATGTTCGGGTTTTGGATGGACACACTCTATATATATATATATATATATATATATATATATATATATATATATATATATATATATATATATATATATATATATATATATATATATATATATATATATATATATATATATATATATATATATATATATATATATATATATATATATATATATAGATATATATAGATATAGATATATATAGATATAGATATATATAGATATAGATATATATATATATATATATATATATATATTAAATAGAAATTAAATGATAAGTTTAAAGATAATAAATTCAAGCTGAAACTGAATTTCCAGCAGTATTCTTATGACCAGCTAGCGACATGTTTCCTATCGTAACGATTGAGTAATCTAAGTTCATTAAGTATACGCAGACACAAAATATTAGAAAATAAAAACTGTAAAACTGCTAAATCGGAATTTATTGAAGAAATGGTGTCAATTTATGGAAGAGTTATTAGAAAATTGTCATTCCTCTTCAATTCAACCCAGACGATGAAGACTAGTAATTTATTTCACAAATTTAAATATTTTTTATCTATTTGTTATGTGTGTCTATTGTTTATATTTATGTTATGTAAAAAAAATATATTTTAGAAATTTATGTATATCTGAAAGTTTTTTGCGACCCGCCCCCCCCTGGAAAAATGTCTGTGGACGCCCATGAACTTCATTGTTAGTGACCATACGTATAATTGAAGAAAAGAAACGAAAAAGTGTCAGAAAATGGTAGATAAGTTCAATACATAGTATTAGTCCTTTTTATTGATATTTTTAATCTAAGAGGATCTGCTTCGTCATACAAACATTTACTATTTTGTATCATATTAATTAACACTTCTTCAGCCATTTTTATACAGAAACAATGTGTAACAAACAAATAATCAATGATACAACTGTTAATAATGTATAAAGGTTGAACTGGTATTTAGCTTTTCTTTAAAACCGTGTTTATTTTATCAAAACCAGTATTCCACGTTACCGACAATGTCACTAACTACACAATTAATTTTGGTATTGTGAACGACAGTATTCACAACTTTAATACTAACAATAGGTTTGTTCTAGCCATCAGTTGGAACCGTTCTAGAACTGTATTGGAATCGATTCAGCGTTCCAGCGTGACAATTCCGAACTAGTAGTTCCAAATTTTGTGTTCCAGCTCTAAAAATTACGGTAATAAACTGGTTTAGAGCCGTTCAAACAGTACTTGTTCCTAAGCAAGAACTAGTAGTTCTCGATTCGCATTTTTTCAATTTTGACAACTGATTTTTGAAATGACAGCCCGGATTTATTTTTTATTTGAAATTTGTGTGATATGATGTCGGTTGTAATTTAAATAAAACGCTATTTTTCAAGAAATGACTGTGACAGAAGTGACAGTGATGTTGACAAATATTTAGATTTATTGAATATAGCTTTTTTAAATACAGAAAATACAAAATATGAGAATTACATGAAGGAGACGGTGCATTTTTATAGTGACGGAAAATTTAAACAACATTTTAGATTAAGCTAAGATGTGATCATAAGACAGCCAGTTTTCTGAATGTTGCTGACAGATTTAATATTACTATCAATAGTTTATTTTGATTTATAAGAAAAATTATCTTTTTTTTTTAAACAAGCAGATATGACTATTTTATTTTAGATGACAATAATATGTATGAAAATAGTTACATTATAATATTTACATCTCGTTGAAAGTATCGCGAACTATTTTAGAAATTTGTGTTCCAGCGAAACAGTTCTAACATCATAATAGGACCGAACTACTAGTATCTAGTTCGGAATCAGAACCAGTTCAGGATTTTGAGCTGGAACAAACCTATTATAACTACTAATCATAACCACTAATTTCGTGAATGAGGCTTAAGAACATAATGTATCCAACTGAAAAGTCAATCATTCCCAGCGGTGTGCGGTGGCGAGTAACTGAGAGGCTGGCTCAATTCTACCCGTTGGGCGATTTAAAATGCAACGCAACGACCTTTGGTACCGCATGAGAAGTAACAAACTGAAATTCACTAGATGCGAATGCAAAGAACACAAATATGTTATAATCACGCGCACTAATAGTTGAGGCAATTTTATTCTAAATGAAACCCCTTGATAAAACAAATAGATTTATTTTCACAAAATTATATTTATAGCATTGCTAAATTATCTATTTAATTTAAGTTTTATAGTTCTATTTCGAATTCTACATTCACATTTTGACATGCAGTTTTTTACAATAAGATAGCTGTCATGTACAGTAAGAAATTAAATATTGCCACATACAATAATTGAAAGATTTAAAAAAAAATTACTCCTTCAAGTTTGTAAAAAATTGTTACTTTGTAACAGGGTTAAAAAATATTAAGATAACTATATGAATATTAAATATTGGATAGATCATATAACAGGCTGTTCAATTTAAGTGTGCTACTATTGATATCTCCAGAACTATAAGATCTAGGAGTTTGGTTAAATTAGACAACAATCTCTATTTTACGAGACTATTACATTGAGTGTATTATAAGATGTTGATGATTTTTATTAGAGATGAATAAGTGTGCGCTAATCCTAATACAATAAATTATATAATCTCAATATCCTGTAACTAGCCGTGTCGTCTAAGGGTTATCAATCAATGGGCTGTAAAGAAAGAAATAGTATGAGTAAAATGTACTCAGTGAGAAATCCATGTAGTATCAATATTTAGCAGCAATTATCATATTTAATTAAGTTCAGTGACAATTGATCATTCACACACACATCAACAGCGTAATCGCACAATCAGGAGGTCTCAATAAACATACTCAGAATCGATGGCCCTCATTCTACAATGTCCTACCCGACAATCTGCAGCCGTGAGGGCTCCGCCACGCACACTACCCACCTGGACTTATGGCGCGTGGTCGGACAAGAAACTCGACACTGCGAACTTGTCATCTTCATCAGAGTGGATCTACAAGCCATTGAGAAAGGGTTAAAAGCTGAGTCTGAAACCACGATCTCGGCCATCATCAACACTCGAAGATGCAAGCGAAAGTTGGGCACCTCCTGAATTTAACACTATAGATGGCAGGCTAAGGGCACCGGTGGTACGAGGCTAGCAGGTCGTACTTCGATGGATCTGCATAACTCGGCTGGTCCTCCCGCCGAAGCAGGTCACAGGTGATAGCGGATCATAATAGGATAGGACAGGATCACACATCGTCCATACAATCACAATATTCACATCCAATCTCACAACAATCTCAGAACAATCTCGTTCTCCAACAATAGTTCAAACTCATCAATAAATAATCATGGATAACTCACCACAGTAGAATAACTGGATTCTCAATCATTAAAATATCCACAAATAGCACAATGCACAAACTAATCAAGCCTACCTTTCTCTTCAAACTATCAAATCAAACTGAAAGTAATAATGATAAAATAAATCAGGCGGCAGGATTGTTATGTGATTACGGGCCTGATTATCTAGCTAGTTATCTATATATATATATATATATATATATATATATATATATATATATATATATATATATATATATATATATATATATAAAAATTAATGTTTGTTTGTTTGTTTGTTTGTTTGTTTGTCCCTTATGCGTTCCTAATCATTCATCCAATTGCGATGAAACTTTGCAAAGTTGTTGTGTGCACGCCCGCGAAGGTTTCTGACTTAGCAAAAGTCCAACGCGCCAACCACAAACAAAATGGCCGCTAGATATCTTGAAAGGTACTGCTCTGATTCGATTCAAATTTGGTATAGATATAGATGGGAACCAATCTTAACATATAGGTATAATAAAGCATCAGTCCGCCATCTTGAAACAAAATGGCCGCTAGCTTTCCTGAAAAGTACTGCACTGATTCGATTCAAATTTGGTATAGACATAGAAGGGAACCAATCTTAACATATAGGTGTAATAAAGCGTCAGTCCGCCATCTTGAAACAAAATGGTCGCTAGCTATTCTGAAAAGCACTACACTTATTCGATTCAAGTTTGGTATAGATATCGACGAGAACCAATCTTAACATATAGGTATAATAAAGCTTCAGTCCGCCATCTTGAAACAAAATGGCCGCTAGCTATCTTGAAAACTACTGCACTGATTCGATTAAAATTTAATATAAGCATAGACGGGAACCAATCTTAACATACAGGTATAATAAAGCTTCAGTCCGCCATCTTGAAACAAAATGGCCGCTAGCTATTTTGAAAAGTACTGCAATGAGTCGATCCAAATTTAAAATAAACATAGACGGGAACCAATCTTAATATATAGGTATAATAAAGCTTCAGTCCGCCATCTTGAAACAAAAAGGCTGCAAGCTATCCTGAAAAGTACTACACTTATTCGATTCAACTTTGGTACAGATATCGACGAGAACCAATCTTAACATGTAGGTATAATTAAGCTTCAGTCCGCAATTTTCAAACAAAATGGTCGCTAGCTATCTTGAAAACTACTGCACTGATTCGATTAACATTTAACATAAGCATAGACGGGAACCAATCTTAACATATAGGTATAATAAAGCTTCAGTCCGCCATCTTGAAATAAAATGGCCGCTAGCTATCTAGAAAAGTACTGCACTGATTCGAATAAAATTTAAAATAAACATAGGCAGGAACCAATCTTAACATATAGGTATAATAAAGCTTTAGTCCGCTTTCTTGAAACAAAATGGACGCTAGCTATCCTGAAAAGTATTGTACTGATTCGATTCAAATTTAATATAGACATAGACGAGAACCAATCTTAACATATAGGTATAATAAAGCTTCAGTCCGCCATCTTGAAACAAAATGGCCGCTAGCTATCTTGAAAATTACTGCACTGATTCGATTCAAATTTGGTACAGACATAGACGGGAACCAATCATAATATATAGGTATAATAATGCTTCAGTCTGCCATCTTGAAACAAAATGGCCGCTAGCTATTCTGAAAAGTACTGCACTGATTCGATTAAAATTTGGTATAGACATAGATAAGAACCAATCTTAACATATAGGTATAATAAAGCTTCAATCCTATGTTATTCGAATTCAGACGTTTGCAGTTTCCGGAACGACTCGCATTTTCAATGAACATCAACAAAGCACAGGGACATTCGGTACAATTGGGTGGACTAAATTTGGAAAATTCATGCTTCTCACATGGACAGCTGTACACAAACACTTTCTTTAAGTTGCAATGCAACGCATGCCGGGTACTAGCATTAAATTGTAGTCCACGCGAACGAAGCCGCGGGTAATAGCTAGTATAAATATACGAGCCCAACTCCAGAATAGTTCGGCCGGTATAAATTTCAAACTTTATGCTTTACAAAAATGTAAAAATATACTAAAAAATGTTTAGTCTTACAACAAAACTATATCTACGGTATTATATGAATCTTTAGTTGTCTATTACTGAAAAGATAATTTAAATAATATATACGTTTACAAAACTATCATCAAATAAGTATTACAACAACAGATTCATAAAAGTTCGGCCAACAAAAAATGTATGTCTTAGAAGTGATTTATTTGCGTTTTTTAAATTAAATAGTTGTTAAAACAAAACACAAACGGAAAACAAAACACAAATGAAAAAAATCAATACAAAATTGTCATTGCTGTTTGCCAATATTTTTTTTTTTTCAAATAAAATGGCTCGTTGTACAGCTTTGAGCAGAGATTTACGGTGGTCTATAATAAATGCTCATAAAAATGGTATTTCTGCAAGAAAAATATCTATTTCTCATTCTATTGCGAGATCTATAGTACAAAGTATTAAAAACTTATATAAAAAAATTGGTGGAATATCTGAAAGTTTAAAAAATGGCCGTTCTTCAGCCATTTTCCGTGCTGATCTACGAGGTTTAAGAAGAATTTTGACAGTAAATCGTCGAGCGAACGCTCGATATATTAAAACTTTGTGGCGGGAAATGATAGGTAAACAACCACAAGTCTCGACAACATGAAGAGAAATGAAAAAACTGGGTTATGAGTTTTATAAAGTATTTTTTTAAATGTTATTTCATTTAACGGCTAATGTTACTATGCCCTATTTGTCATTAGGCGAAAGAAAAGCTTTTACTAAAAAAATTACAAAAGCGTAACCGGTTAAAATGGGTAAAAGAACATAAGAACTGGACTAATAGACAATAACATACTATAATTTGGAGTGATAAGTCCAAGTTAGATGCTTGCGTTGGCAAATAGAGCATAGTAACATTAGTTGTTAAATGAAATAACGGTAAAAAAATACCTTATAAAACTTGAAATCCAGTTCTTTTGGTTTCTCTTCATGTTGTCGAGACATGTGGTTGTTTACCTATCATTTCCCGGGACAAAGTTTTAATAACTCGAGCTTACGCTGGACGATTTACTTTCAAAATTCTTATTAAACCTCGTAGATCAGCACGGGAAATGGCTAAAGAACGGTCATTTTTTAAACTTTCAGATATTCCACCAATTTTTTTACATAAGTTTTTAATATTTTGTACTATAGATCTCGCAATAGAATGAGAAATAGATATTTTTCTTGCAGAAATACCATTTTTATGAGCATTTATTATAGACCACCGTAAATCTCTGCTCAAAGATTTACAACGAGCCATTTTATTTGAAAAAAAAAAATTATTGGCAAACGGCAATGACAGTTTTGTATTGATTTGTTTAATTTGTGTTTTGTGTTCCATTTGTGTTTTGTTTTAACAACTATTTAATTTAAAACACGCAAATAAATCACTTCTAAGACATACATTTTTTGTTGGCCGAACTTTTATGAATCTGTTGTTGTAATACTTATTTGATGATAGTTTTGTAAACGTTTGTATTATTTAAAATATCTTTTCAGTAATAGACAACTAAAGATTCATATAATACCGTAGATATAGTTTTGTTGTAAGAATAAAACATTTTTTAGTATATTTTTACATTTTTGTAAAGCATAAAGTTTGAAATTTATACCGGCCGAACTATTCTGGAGTTGGGCTCGTAAATTAGGATTATTCAATACTACCTCATTACAAAAAATATCCGTAACAAGTGAAACAATATTTTTTTAGACCAGTGGTTCTCTAAATACAGGTTGCAACGTTCTTATTTTACATGGCTAGGTATTTAAATTTTCGCTTATTCGTTTCAGCGTATTTTTATGAATTCTACGATATAACATCTTCCAGCCCTGCATGACAAAAAAATTTGAGAAACATGTAATGAAAATCACATTTTTTATATCTGCATTTTGAACAAATTTGATTTTAATTATAATTAACAAACTTAATAATATTAGGTTATTGAAGAAATATTCTCTTTATGATATACCGGCTGTTATCATTGAAATCTCAGAAACTATAACAGCTACGACTTGGGTTAAATGGGAGTTATTGTGGCCCTTTGGGGGGTAATCACAAACATGTCGTCGCTTTACCAATTTATTTTTGGCTTATTGTAATAGTTTTGTAAAATATAAATTGTTGTCTAATTTAACCAACCTCGTAGCTCTTATAGTTCTCGAGGTAGCAATGGTGGAACACTTAAAATAAACAGCCTGTATATCCTTCAATTTTTTCCCCAAAGTATATATAAGCCTGTATAATTTTAGAAGTTAAATTTTCAGAAATAAATAAGTGATTTAGATAAGATTTAATGGAACTATATTTCTTGGCGTAATAAATCAATCTTTCAACAATGTGTAATTATCTATTATATATATAAAAATTTATGTTTGTTTATTTGTTTGTTTGTTTGTCCCGTATGCGTTCTTATACCATTCATCCGATTGCGATGAAACTTTGCTAAGTTGTTGTGTGCACCCCCGCGAAGGTTTCTGATTTAGCACAAGTCCAATCCGCCATCTTGAAACAAAATGGCCGCTAGCTATGTTGAGAAGTACTGCACCGATTCGATTCAAATTTGGTATAGACATAGACGGGAACCAATCTTAACATATAGGCATAATAAAGCTTCAGTCTGCCATCTTGAAACCAAATGGCCGCTAGCTATCTTGAAAAGTACTGCACAGATTCGATTCAAATTTGGTATAGACATAGACGGGAACCAACCATAACATATAGGCATAATAAATGTTTAGTACGCCATCTTGAAATAAAATGGCCGCTAGCTATCTTGAAAAGTACTGCACTGATTCGATTCAAATTTGGTATAGGTACAGACGAGAACCAATCTTAAGAAATAGGTATAATAAAGCTTCAATCCGCCATCTTGAAACAAAATGGCCGCTAGCTATCTTGAAAAGTACTGCACTGATTCTATTCAAATTTGGTATAATCACTTTCGGGAACCAATCTTAATATATAGGTATAATAATGTTTCAGTCTGCCATCTTGAAAGAAAATGGCCGCTAGCTATCCTAAAAAGTACTGCACTGTAAATAAATAAATAAATAAATACTGCACTGATTCGATTCAAATTTGGTATAGACATAGACGGGTACCATTCTTAACATATAGGTATAATAAAGTTTCAGTCTGTCATCTTAAAACAAAATGGCCGCTAGCTATCTTGAAAAGTACTGCACTGATTCGATTCAAATTTGGTGTAAGCATAGACGGGAACCAATCTTAATATATAGGTATAATAAAATTTCAGTCCGCCGTCTTGAAACAAAATAGCCGCTGGCTATCCTGAAAACTACTGCACTGATTCGACTCAAATTTAGTATAGGTACAGACGAGAACCAATCTTAACATATAGGTATAATAAAGCTTCGGTCCTATGCCATTCGAATTCAGACGTTTGCAGTTTCCGGTACAACTCGCATTTGCAATGACCATCAATAAAGTACAGGGACAATCGCTACAAGTGTGTGGAGTAAATTTGGAAAATCCATGTTTCTCACATGGACAGCTGTACAAAAACACTTTCTTTGAGTTGCAATGCAATGCATGCCGGGTACTCCATTAAATTGTAGACCACGCGAACGAAGTCGCGGGTAATAGCTAGTATTTATATAAATAAGACAATATTGCTATTCCTTTGCGTAATATCAAATCCAAATTGTAGTTTTCTAGTTGCTACGTGTATGGTGTCCTAGGGTACAAATTATGACTTTTTTCTAAATTCAAGTAAGAAAATGTTTATTTTTGGCGGGATGATGAAAACAATTAGTATCGTTTTACTAATGTTAAATTTTAACTAAATATCTAGTAGATTATTCATTCACCATTGCTAACTCGAGAATATATATTGTTTAATGAGCGACACAAGAATTTTCTTAGATCAGTGGTTCTCAAAATACTTGGTCTTATTTTAAATGGGAATGTATTTTTTTTATTTGTTTATTCGATTCGGTTTTTTTTCTTAATTCAACCAATGCAAAGCTTAGTACACTTACATTACAAAATGTTTGTGAAAAATGCATATTAAATTCATAATTTAATTCAAATATGAATAAAAAAAATAAAATTAACATATAATATTTTTGTTTGTTTGATTAATTATTAAACATCAATATGACTATTAAATAAATTTTAATATTAATTGATTTCATAACACGCTTAATTTTAGTGAGATTTGAATTTCGCTCATTAAAAATTATAAAATAGAAATTGTTTACTTATTAACCGATTTCGTAGCTCCTATACTTCTCGAGATAGAAATACTGCGCCACTTAAAATGTGCATCCTCTATACATATTAAAAAAAATTCTATAATAAATATAAAATAAATAAAATAAATAAAATAAATAAAATAAATAAAATAAATAAAATAAATAAAATAAATAAAATAAATAAAATAAATAAAATAAATAAAATAAATAAAATAAATAAAATAAATAAAATAAATAAAATAAATAAAATAAATAAAATAAATAAAATAAATAAAATAAATAAAATAAATAAAATAAATAAAATAAATAAAATAAATAAAATAAATAAAATAAATAAAATAAATAAAATAAATAAAATAAATAAAATAAATAAAATAAATAAAATAAATAAAATAAATAAAATAAATAAAATAAATAAAATAAATAAAATAAATAAAATAAATAAAATAAATAAAATAAATAAAATAAATAAAATAAATAAAATAAATAAAATAAATAAAATAAATAAAATAAATAAAATAAATAAAATAAATAAAATAAATAAAATAAATAAAATAAATAAAATAAATAAAATAAATAAAATAAATAAAATAAATAAAATAAATAAAATAAATAAAATAAATAAAATAAATAAAATAAATAAAATAAATAAAATAAATAAAATAAATAAAATAAATAAAATAAATAATATAAATAAAATAAATAATATAAATAAAATAAATTAAATAAATTAAATAAATTAAATAAATTAAATTAATTAAATTAATTAAATTAATTAAATTAATTAAATTAATTAAATTAATTAAATTAATTAAATTAATTAAATATATTAAATAAATTAAATTGTTGTACAAGCGATACTAACGACATATTTTCCAGCGCTTCGCGGCCTATCCCATTAACGAGGTCTACATCGTGGCGGCGTAATTTAGTATTAAACATTAGTAGATAGATATTCTACTGTTAAATATAATATAACTTATTGGTTGATACAATGAGTTCGATTTTTTTAGGTGCTGCCACGAAAATATATAAGATTCCTCAACTGAGGTGCCTCTAATGTACTAAGAGAATGCTTTTAGCTATTTTAAATAGGGATACCGATTTTTAAAAAAAATATTTGGTCAACCCCATATTCGTATCCGAATAGTTCGGATATTCGTTAGTCTTAATATTCGTAACCGAATATTCTTGATATAAATATTCGAATATTCGAATATCCGGATAAAATCAACATCCCTAATTTTAACAGGTTAATCCATTCTTTTATTGACCCAAAAATAAAATTTATTGTTTCAGCTATTATGTATCTGTAAATTGATTTATTTATTTATTATTATTATTATTTGAATTAAAAATATTAGATAGTAATAGAAAATGCATGGTTTAGTTCAGTGTCATGTACCAATGTTACGTCATATTATGACGTCAAAAGTCTCTGCCTATATGTCAAATACAAATATTAAGTGACTATGCAAAAGTTTTATACTACTTTCTTGTTCTTTGTATCATTAACAAAAAAAAAACAAAAAACTTAGAAGTTTATTACCATTAAAATACAGACTCATAGCTATGTTGACTTCAACATTTTGTTAAAAATATGTTATTTTCAGGTATATCTCAATGAGAGCAGTTCTGCTGGAGCCTAATCAGCTGATAATGTTGTCGCAGTTCCATATGGCAACAGCAACATGGCTGGTACAAGTGTGTATGAACATTGACTCTACGGAGGATACATCATCGTTCGCACCTGGAAAATTCAGACCTGTTATTTTCCCACTTCCTGATAAGGTTCCCGATACACTAAAGTAAGTGTTTTTTTTTTATAATGAATGAGTTAATGCTTGAATTTAAGTTGATATAAAAAGGATAATACTACTAATGGTCAGATATGCGGTATTATTTAATATTGAAAACTCGTATTCAAGGCCGTATCGTTGATGATTATTTGTACATTAAAATATAATAGTGATAATAATAATAATACAAACACGAAATTTGACTGTAAATTAACGAAAGTGACTCTGTTTTGCTGTAGGTATATGTTTTGTATATGCATTATGTAAATGTATGATTTTATACAAAATTTTTGTTGAACATTCTTTTTTCAATGATGCATGATTCATTGGCACTGATAGAATGATAGTGTGTTTTTCAAGAATTTAAAATCATATGACAGTTTTTCTGTTTGGAAATTCGGGTGATAGTTTTCATGTATCCATGGTAACGATGATACACTTTAATTTTACCGCTCGACGCTTCTGTATTGTAATTATGAGTACTTTTATAATACATTTTTATTTATTTTGTATGTACTTTATTATTAGGATACTTACCTTTGCCGAATTTTCTCTACTGAGCGCTATGAGACCCGTAGACTTTTTTCTGACTAATTGACAGTTCTTCTAAGGAGGATAAATACTTTACCTTTTATTATTTATTTTATTATTTGAAAAATACTAATTCACAATATTTATTTAACAAGAACTATTTTATTTTTCTGGGTCAAATGAAGACCTCTGTATATGAGACACCAGTAAACACTGGATTAGAACTGGTGGCTAGAATAGTAGATGCAGATGTAGATATAAAAAACAAGCAGGCAGCCCTTGCAAGTGTCTCTTCTAATATTAAAACACGCTGCCGGGCTTTCGTTGCTGCGAATGGTGGCAATTTTGAAAATCAAATTTAGTCCCTCCCTTGTTGTTTCATTGTTCATTGATTTATTTTTCTTGTTTGTTTGTTTCTTTTTTTCTTGTTGAATGGCAGCTAGCCTATTTTGTTTTAAATGATTGTTGCAGTTTGTTAAAATTTATCTTGTAATTCAATTTGAATAAACACTTTTTTTGGACAAATCGAAAAAAAAATTTCAGATAAATGTTATAGTAGATAATTTAAGGATTTTATAAATGTTTTATTTTCAAAAATCGATCGATTAGTTTTCAAAATATCTTGTTTTGAAATTTTTGATCGGTCACTATTTTGTTATTTTTTTATAAAATAGAGAATAATTGTAAATACAAATGTTTTAGAGAACCGAAAGCAAATGCTGAAAGTTTTTGCATTTTTTAAATATTCCTTAAAATAAGGGAGTTATGACAATTTTTCGAAAAACAAAAAAGCCAATAACTATGAACTGGGGCTCTAAATAGAAAATTTGAACTAAGAAAAGTTGTTTGTTTGAATGAGTTCTAACTGCCGTTTTCGGGTGAACTGCTTCACAACACCCTCACTCAATTCAATAGTTTTCGGAAACCAATCCGTTTTAGACGTCGATGATGTTAAAATATTGGGAGATCTTTTGAAAGAACGTTTGCCAGCTGATCTTTTGATGGTACGTAGTGTAGCTGAATTATAATTATTATTATTAAATTATAGGGAAGGTGTTTATACTTACTACACTGACCGGCAAAAAAAGTGGGACAATAAAAAATATTTCAAATATTGTTAATATAATTATTATTATGTTTAATATGCTCAAGTTGCAATATTTATCGACAAGATGTGACATTGGTTATCATTTATCACGACTCATTTTTACTCTGCAACCTCAATGTAAGTTATTATGTTTGATTTACTTTTTTTCGAAGATTTTTCATTAATACTCGAAGTTTTATGTTTATCGTTTAGCAATAAATAAATAGAAATTTGGTTATTTGTTTGCATTTGTTTTTTATTCATTGACTAACTACAATACATTTAATTGATCATTTGTTAATTTTTGTAAGCAATATGCCTTTAAATAATGAAGAAGCAGCGATGGCCGTAGCGCTTGTTGGGAATGGTTTTACTATACTTGATTCTGCAAACTATTTGGAGATTTTACATTGCAGTATACTAATACCCGGTTTTTCAGTGCCGGTTTAAACTCAAAAATCGGCTCAAGTTCAAGTTCAAGGTTCAAAGTGTTTTTCAGTGCAGTTTAAGATGAAACATACGGGCTGAAATTAGTATCAGAACGATGATTTGCCTTGATCTCTTCGAAACGAAATATTATTGTTATTATGAATGAAACTTATTAAGTATTTTATATCTTCCAAAAAACAATTACATTGTTAAAGGTACGCCAAGATTGCGCAGATTCCTTCCCCAAAAATTGTAATATCTATATATTACAGATTTAAAAAAAAAGTGATATCTAATTAAGCCAAGAAAACTATTCGAATTTAAAAAACCTTATCGACCAGTTTTAAAAATATCTGGTCAAATAAAAAAAAAATTAATTAAAAAAAACCTTGGCCACCCCAGTGTTTCAAATGTTACCAGTTTAAGTAACATTTTAAACACTGTGGTCGCCAAGGTTTTTTTTCATTAATTTTTTTTTATTTGACCCGATATTTTTAAAACTTGTCGATAAGGTTTTTTAAATTCGAATATTTTTCTTGGCTTAATTAGATATCACTTTTTTTTTTAAATCTGTGATATATAGATATTACAATTTTTGGGGAAGGAATCTGCGCAATTTTGGCGTACCTTTAACAATGTAATTGTTTTTTTTGGAAGATATCACTTTTTTTTTATACAATAGTTTGACTCTATATTATAAATGATATTTGGTATTGGTATATTGTTATTACATCTTTCTATAAAAATCTAAATTCGTTCTAAAATAAATATATAAGCAAGTTTGTTTTCCAACGTGAGAATCATTTACAAGCATCCATGATTTTCCTTTTTTAATCATATTGTGTAGTGTCCCTCAGCCATTGAAGTACCATGGTGAAATATAGCACTGATCACTTTGTATTTATATCCTTGAATCAAATAAGTTCCCATTGAAACGTTTTAAATATTACGTGTATTAGTTAGTTTCCGAATATATCCATTTTCATTTTCAAATAACAGAATTTGGAAAATTAATACTGTGCCAAAAGAAACTAATTCGGTTTTATGTAATTTATGTGAGTGCAAGCATTCTGATCATTGAGCTTCTACATTTTCTTTCACAACCAATTGTTTCTTAATAAGCTCTTGCATAGTAATGCTCTTATTAATACAATCACGTATTGGAATAATAATAAATACTAGCGGTCGGCCTAGCTTCGCCAGGCCTCACGCTAATCTCCGCGGATAGTGAAATAGAATTAACTTCAGTAAGACAATAGACACAATATAAATTGAATTATTACGAATCTAAGACTTTTAAATTCTACACGGCTGTCCATCTAAAAATCTTTTACTGTATACTAAATATGATAAGTTTTGAATCACTATCACTAAAACAATTGTCGATCAATAAAAATCCAATTCTGCAAGAAAGCTCTTCAAAAGACCTTTCAATTGATACCAAAAACGATGGATTTTGATGTCATTTCATTAAAACAATTGACGATCAAAAAGTATTAATTTTATACGCGAGCCCTTCCAAAGATCTTTTATTTGATACCAAATACGATAGGTTTTGGAGTACTTTCACTAAAATAATTGATAATCGAAAAGTATTAAATTTTGTACGCGAGCCCTTCAAAAGACCTTTCATTTGATACCAAACACGATAGGATTTGGAACATTTTCGCTAAAACAATAGCCGATCGAAAAAAATTCAATTCTGCATGTAAGTCCTTAAAAAGACCTTTCATTTGATGCCAAACACGGTAGGTTTTGAAGCATTTTCATTAAAACAATTGCCAATCGATAAAATTCCAATTTTGCATGTAAGCCCTTCTAAAGACCTTTCGATTGATACCAAAGACGATGGGTTTTGAAGTACTTTCACTAAAACAATTGACGATCAAAAAGTATTAAATTTTGCACGCGAGCACTTCAAAAGAGCTTTTAATTGATACCAAAGACGATTATCGGCTAATAAAACGTTAAATGGAATTGCAATTTTCGAATATTGGCTCAAAGTTTATATTACTGTAATATAGACAGCCAGTGTCGCCGTTTTTTGCTTAATCTTGGCGACGACAACTAACGCCTGTCTTGATTATATATTTTTGAATACAGAAATACTTGCATATGAACTTTAAACATATATTTTACACAAATTTGGTAACTCGCAATGTCAAAAGTCAATAAATTTTAGTTTTGTACTTCTGGTTTTGCATCAGTTTCCGATCGACAACGAAGCGAGCTCGAGAGCCGAAGTTGTCGAACTGAGCGAAAAGGTGCGGCCGCCAGTCGGACAAGTCGCGAAAAACCAAAATATTCCGGAAGTCGGGAGGAACGAAAAATTGATTGAAAAAAATCTTATATAGGGAAATAATAGCTTGTAAAGTAATAATTAATACAAAAATTGTATCTAATACAAACAAGGGTGTTATGTAGTAAATTATCATATGTTTAAGGTGAAACATACGGGCTGAAGTTCGTTAACCAACAATTCGTTATCGTGTATGGAGGGTTTCTTATGGTCCTGACAAAAATGTAGATCTGTACAGAATAGTGAAAAGAGTATTGGCGCGCGTTTGAAAACTATACAAACTTGAAGATTTTCAAGAAAATTATTTTAAATTACAGGAAATATTTCTATATGATGTCAACACAATAAAAACTAAAATTTAATAAAATATATTATTTGATATAATAATATAAAAATAAAAACCTTTACTTACATTTTTATTTCAGTTCTACATAATCATATATAATAATATATTATTTAATAAGGAGCTAAAGTAATACTTTTTGTGCACTCGTCCATTAACTACAGATGAAGCACAAAACTTCACTTTCACTGCACATAAAATATGCCATTTTTTCTTCAAACGCCAGAATATTTACCCATTATGTCACATAATTTCTCTGACTCACGTGAGCGGCAGAAAATGTATTTCTGCTAAAGAAATTCTTTGATTCTAACGAGCGTCAGAAAAAGAATTTGACAGAAAAATCAAACTAACTGTTTCTTTGGATTCTGTGGCATATTCCTGATCGACATACTTCTTTCTTTTCGTGAATCAATTATTTCTGGGGCAAGTTCCCTTAACATAAGATTTCTTTAATATTGGAAGAATCCATTGAACTAACTCCTCATCAATTATAATTGTTTCTACTTCTATATTCTGAGGTGTCTAAATAATGAAAGCACATTCCTTTCATCCTGCTATGAATTTTATTTTGATAAAATGTTTGAGGTTAGAAATTCATTACTTTCTATAACCGTACAATTAAAAACTTTTTTGTTGAAAATATCGTTTATTGAGCGATAAATAATACATTCCAGAACATTAAATTATCCTGTTCTACTAGTATGCTCATCTAAAACTGATGAAATATTTTATTATAAAAAATTACCCATAACTTTGAATATTATAATATAATATAACACGAAAAACAAAACTAGACTTATTTAAATCCACAAATTATGAAATGCTTATATATATTCATTATATCTCTTGACACACATGATTATGACAGCTGTCATTCTTCCAGATCATTTTAACACTGAGTGTACGTCGAAGCCCACATCACATGTAGAAAATAAGAATTTCGCGAAGAAACAACAATAAATTCAAATTTCAAAAAAATATTTCTTATATTTAATCTCATCCAAATGAAGAAACAAGTAGTACTGCATAATCTCTGAATATTCAGCTTTTTGATATGTGTTTGAACAAGGCTGTTTAATCTTTATGATACAAATAAATTGGAATTGAAGTGTAAGAGATCATGGTCTCAAAATTTTAAATCTAATTTTCTCAAAAATATGACGATCAATTTTAATTAAAAAATTCTCTATATTTAAGAATCAGGTCTGTTATAATATAGTAAATTTTTATCCAATTTGATTGCGGGACTTTTGAGACAAAACAAAAAATACACGAAAAAGTCCTGTTTTTAGCGTGTTTTCGCATATTTTATTTTTTTTCTCCAAACTTCCACGATCAAATTGGATAAAAATTTACTATATTATAGATCAGATACTTAAATATAGAGAATTTTTTAATTAAAATTGTACGTCACATTTTTGAGAAATAAATTCAAATTTTGAGTGTAATTTCTGTTAACATTCGTGTATAACATTAATGATATTTAGTTTATTACCATACTTTGAAGTATTGGCTTTAAAATTATCTACAATACATCATGAGTTTCATTCATAATAAGAATAATATTTCGTTACAAAGAGATCAAGGCAAATAATCGTTGTGATACTAACTTCAGCCCGTATGGTTCACCTTAACGTGACTAATTTATCGGCTAATAAAAAGATAAATGGAATAACAATTTTCGAATATTGGCTCAAAGTTTATATTACTGTAATATAGACAGTCAGTGCCGCCGGCCGTAGGCTGCTTGATCTTGGCGTCGACAACTACCGCCTGTCTTGATAATTTTGAAGCCAAAACTTCAAAGTATGGTAATAAACTAGATACCATTAATGTTATGTACAAATATTGAAAGAAATTATACTCAAAATTTGAATTTATTTCTCAAAAATGCTAGGAACGATTTTAATTAAAAATTCTGTATTTTTAAGAATATGGTCCTCTATAACTCAGAAATTTTTTATCAAATTTGAATTTACACTTCTGGAGAAAAAAAAAATAAGCAAAAAAAGGCTCAAAACATGACTTTTTCGTGTATTTTTTGTGTTTTCTTCAAAACTGTAAATTCAAATAGGATAAAACTTTATAGTTATAGAGGACCATATTCTTAAATATACAGATTTTTTTTATTAAAACCGTTCGTAGCATTTTTGAGAAAATCAGATCTAAAATTTTATATCATGCTCTCCTACACTTCAATTTCAATTTATTTATATTATAAAGATTAAATATTCTTGTTCATACACATATCAAAAACCTGAATATTCAGAGATTATGTAGTACTACTTGTTTCTTCATTTGGATGAGATTAAATATATGAAATATTTTTTTGAAATTTGAATTTATTGTTGCTTCTTCGCGAAATTCTCATTATCTACAAGTGATGTGGACTTTGACGTACACTCAGCGTTAAAATGATCGGGAAGAATGACTGCTGTCATAATCATGTGTGTCAAGTTGTACTACATAGAGATATATATATATGAAAATATATAAGCATTTCATAATTTGTGGTTTGAAATATGTCTAGTTTTGTTTTTCGTGTTATATTATATTATAATATTCAAAGTTATGGCTACTTTTTTATAATAAATTATGTCATCAATATTAATACTGTAACGAATTTAAAGCCAAACAAATCGAGAACATTCCAGAAACCTTCTCGAGAACAATTGCGTAGCAGCGTAACATCATAAATGCATAGAGCTCGCTCGCATGTCTGAGCGTGTGGTTTGACGGGATATTCTAGAACGTCCTGGAATATTCGAGAACTGTTCTACGGACGGAAGTATATAAGCCGAGGCCGAGTGGCTGAGTTCAGTTGACAGTAGACTTCGAACGTGTAATATAAATTTGGTGAAATAAATAATAGCTCTAGTGTACGTAATATAAATAGTAGTGTTAGTGACCGTTATATAAATAATATTAGTGTTTAAATATTTATTAGTAGTGTTTAAGATTTATTGTAGTGTTAATTAATTCTAAATAAGTTTCTGTTATTTTTATATTCATTTATTAAATAAATACTTTTATTTTCGTTTAACATAAATAGTTGTGAGTCATTTCTGTGCCTTAAACATTCTACACACTTCCAGAAAGACGAAAAACGTTACAATTGGTGTCAGGTGTGGGGTTATTAAATAGTGAAGTGTGTAGTAAAAACAAATAAAATGGCGTGGTTCGGTTTAAAACTAAGTGAA
This sequence comes from Pterostichus madidus, assembly GCA_911728475.2. Taxonomy (NCBI): domain Eukaryota; kingdom Metazoa; phylum Arthropoda; class Insecta; order Coleoptera; family Carabidae; genus Pterostichus; species Pterostichus madidus. Next base: position 17,310,606 of record OU452303.1, read on the forward strand.
TTAAAAGTGGTGGACCTAAAGAAGGAATTAGAGGAGCGAGATTTGGACTCATCCGGGTTAAAATCAACGTTACAACAACGTCTGCGAGAAGCTTTAGTGGCGGCAAATCTGGATCCTGAGGAATATATTTTTGAAATTGGTTCGAATGACAATCGTAAAATGTTGGAGAAATTAGAAGAAAATTCCAGAACTTTGCAAAAGCAGTTAGAAGAAAGTTCTAGAATTATAAAAGAAGAATTAACAGAAAATTCTAGAACTTTAAAAGAAGAATTAACAGAAAGATCTAGAACTCTAAAAGAAGAATTAACCGGATCCGTTCAACATCAATTAGAAGAGAATTCCAGAAAATCTGAAGAACGTTCTAGAACTTTGAACAGAAGTTAGAAGAAAATTCTAGAACATTGGAGCAGACGTTGGAAGAAAGTTCTAGAACTCTAAAAGAAGAAGTAACAGAAAGTTCTAGAACTTTAAAAGAAGAATTAACAGAAAGTTCTAGAACTCTAAAAGAAGAATTAACCGGATCCGTTCAACATCAATTAGAAGAGAATTCCAGAAAATCTGAGGAAAGTTCCAGAATCCTAAAAGAAGAATTAGAAAATTCTAGAGCTTTGGAACAGAAGTTTGAAGAAAGTTCCAGAATCCTAAAAGAAGATTTGGCAGAAAATTCTAGAATTTTAAAAGAAGAATTGGAACAGAAGTTAGAAGAAAATTCCAGAAATTCTGAAGAACGTTCTAGAATTTTAGAAGAGAATTTAAATGAATTAAAAAACGAATATGAAAAGAAAATAGAACAGTTAGAAAATAAATTCCTCACTGCAACTGCAGCATCAAATTTATGTCCTGGTGTGGCTGAAACAGAAGCAGCAAGTGAAAGGAAAATAGCAAAAGGTGAGACTGCATCAACAATTCGTATAAAAACACCGGAATTTGATGGAAAAACATCGTGGCCGAATTATTTGAGGCAATTTGAAGCTGCTGCAAAAGCTAACGGATGGTCACCGAGAGAGAAAGCAATTTCATTGACAGTAGCGTTGCGTGGAAATGCCGTCGATATCTTGCAGATACTGAAGCAGGAAGAACAAGAAGACTACGACCAGCTGGTTAAGCATTTAGATATGCGATATGGAAATGCGCACCTAGAACAAGTGTATCAAACGCAATTAAGAAATCGATATCAGAGGTCGAATGAAACTCTCCAAGAATTTGAAGCTGACGTTCCTCACTTGGTTCGCCTCGCACATCCTACAGCCCCGGACAGCGTATTAGAGTACTTAGCTATCCAAACATTTAGTTATGGGATCCGAGATGGCGAAATTCAGCAAGCATTAAGATTGGCTTGACCAAAAACATTAACCGATGCACTGTCTCTTGCTTTAGAACAAGAGGCTGCAAAACTAGCTTCGCGTAGCCAATCTAAAGTAAGATCAATAAACAGCGACTTTAAGACCGAAGATAATGAAGATATAGAAGAGAAGTTACTTGGAGGCAAGAAGAGAATACGTTGCTGGAACTGCGGTGAATTAGGACACCCGCGAAGACTTTGTGGGAAGCCGCTTAAAAAGAAAACAGATACAGAGTCGGAAAACTAGGTCGGGTTGATGCGAGGGGGCAGTCGTTGACCCGTATTCTGGTAGCCCCACATTCCATCGGATATGTCGCCTCTCTTCATCATCAAGTCAACAGCATTTTTGTGGATGGTCTTGTTGACGGAAGGCCAGTCAAAATGTTGCTGGATACAGGTGCGACAAAAACAATAATAAGATCCGACTTGACTAAGAAGTTTGCACCAACACAATTATATCCGACGAAGTGGCGATTACGTACAGCAACTGGAGAACTAGCTACATCGTCAGGAGAGTCAGATGTGACCATCAACATCGGGAACACCTCTCTCAAACATCGTGTGTTGGTAGCTGAAATCGAAGATGACTTTATTCTTGGAATGGACATCATGGAAAAATATGGTTTTAAACTGGACCTCAAGCACGACGTAATAGTGGTTAATGATGAAGAACTCGTACTACATCCACGAGACGACGAAGTTGCACGTGCTTTGGTAACAGAAGATGTAGTACTTTCGGAGCGAAGTGAGACAATTGTAGAAGCACGACTGGACGGAAAATTTTGTGCAGGAAATGTTACCATGTTGGAACCCCGAAATAATGATGAAGAAACTGGTCGTGGAGTGATAGTTGGAAAATCACTGGTAAAGGCCAACAAGATAATACCAGTTCGAATGATGAACATAAATAAGTATCCGGTTAAAATTAAACAAGGCACTATAGTAGGGGAATGTTCATCCGTATCTTCGATCATTAGAACAATGGTAACTCAGAAAACTCCAACTAGCACGATTCCGGATACACTGCTCAGTCAAATATCAGCATCTTTTCACGGACTGACATCTGACGAGAAAATCAAAGCGAAGAATTTAATTCATAAGTATCAAGATGTCTTCGAATATGACAAGAAATCCAAGGGCCGAACGAACGTTGTCCGGCATAAAATCTACACTGGAGATGCAAGACCCATCCGCCAAGGAGCAAGACGATTACCACTGGCAAAGCGAGAAGAAGCTGAAAGGATAATTGAAGAAATGAAGAAAGAAGGCGTGATTGAACCTTCAAGTAGTCCATGGGCTTCACCAGTGGTATTAGTGAAGAAAAAGGACGGATCCACCCGATTCTGTGTAGATTACCGTCAACTTAACAACGTGACGAAAAATGATAGTTATCCACTTCTCCGAATAGACGATACACTGGACACGTTGGCTGGGTCAAAAATATTTTCTACGTTGGACCTAAAAAGCGGATACTGGCAAGTTGACTTGGACCCGAAAGACCGTGAAAAGTCAGCTTTTACCATCGGAACAGGACTTTGGCAATTCACAGTTATGCCATTTGGACTTTGCAATGCTCCTGCAACATTTGAATGACTTATGGAAACCGTGTTAGCTGGGCTGTCATGGAAAACCTGTTTGGTGTACCTCGATGATATTATTGTGGTTGGAAAAACATTCGACGATCACATGAAGAATTTGGAAGAAGTTTTCCAAAGATTGAAACAGGCAAATCTCAAGCTCAGCCCGAAGAAGTGTCATCTGTTCCAGAAGAAAGTGCATTATCTCGGGCATGTGGTTTCTGGTAAGGGAATTGCAGTGGATGAGGACAAAATAAAAGCTGTAAGGGACTGGCCAGTACCAAAGGACAAGCATGAATTGAGAAGTTTCCTTGGTTTATGCACTTACTATCGGCGATACGTGCAAGGATTTGCCAACATTGCTAAACCACTGACACGGCTTACTGAAGAAGGTAGAAGATTAGTTTGGGAAAACGACTGTCAAACAGCATTTGAAAAATTGAAGGATTCTCTGACAACCGCGCCAATCTTAAGTTATCCACTTCCGGAAGGCAAATTCATTTTGGATATCGATGCCAGCAATGTTGGGATTGGCGGCGTCCTCTCTCAAGTACAAGGTGGTCGTGAAAAAGTTATTGCCTACTTCAGTAAGACACTGTCGAAACCGGAAAGGAACTATTGCGTCACCACGAAAGAACTATTGGCAATTGTGAAGTTCACTGAGCATTTTTACAAATATTTATATGGCAGAAAATTCCTGATAAGAACCGATCATGCTGCCTTGAAATGGCTATTACAATTCAAAAATCCAGAAGGCCAGGTAGCCAGGTGGATCGAAAGGTTGCAGGAATATGATTTTACCATTGAACATCGGGCGGGAACTAGTCACCGTAACGCTGACGCGTTGTCCAGGAGACCATGTTCCGAAGAATGCAAGCATTGTTGTCGAGTAGAAGAGAAGCAAGCTGCTGCGTTAAGAACAACGGTATTCGATGATAAATGGCAACCGGAAGAATTTCAGAAAGATCAGGAAAATGATCCGGATCTGAAGATTGTAATAAATTGGAAGAAAAACGGGGATAAACCGATTTGGCAAGATGTTGCACCATACTCCCAAAAAGTGAAATCGTACTGGGCGCAATGGGACTCTTTAATAATTGAAGAGGGTCTCCTAAAACGTGTTTTGGAGAATGCGGAGGGTACAGAGCAGAGAACTCAGTTACTAATACCTAAGAACAGGGTACCTGAAGTGTTGAAAGAGATCCACGACGGATCTGCTGGAGGACACCTTGAAGTCAACAAGACTGCTGAGAAGTTGCGGGAACGATTTTACTGGCTAAATTGTAAGGAAGATGTTAAAGAGTGGTGCAAGAAATGCGTAGTTTGCGCTGCAAGTAATGGGCCAAATAGGAAACGTAGAGCCCCAATGCGTCAGTACAACGTAGGAAGCCCATTTGAACGCATTGCAATCGACGTGGCTGGACCATTTCCCGAGACTGATGATGGCAACAAGTATATAGTAGTCGTCATGGACTACTTCAGCAAGTGGGTTGAAGCGTACTCCCTGCCCAACCAAGAAGCAATCACCGTCGCTGAGGTATTGATGAAGGAATGCATATGCCGATTTGGAGTACCGCGCGAAATACACTACGATCAGGGAAGAAACTTCGAGTCGTTTTTGTTCCAAGATATCTGCAAAATATTAGACATTCGTAAGACAAGAACGACTGCATTACATCCGCAGTCGGACGGCATGGTTGAGCGAATGAATAGAACGATCAACAGATATCTGTCGAAAGTTGTCTCTAACCACCAAAGGGACTGGAATCGTCATCTGCATATGTTTCTGATGGCATATCGTTCATCTGTGCATGAAACAACAGGACAGACACCCGCAAGTATCGTATTCGGACGTGAGTTGCGGTTACCGTGCGATTTGAAATTTGGATGTAAACCTGGAGAAGATCTAGCTGGGGAAGATTACGTCACCGATTTACGAAGAAGAATGAACGACATTCACGAACAAGTTCGTTCAAACATCCAAACTTCAAGTGACAGAATGAAAGATCATTATGACATCAGAGCAGAAAAGGGAGGATATGGAACTGGAGAGTCGGTATCGTTATATAACCCACAGAATCGTCGTGGTCTATCGCCGAAGTTACAAACATACTGGGAGGGACCCTATGAAGTGATGAAGCGGATAAATGACGTTATCTACCGAATTAGGAAAATACCGACTGGGAAGCCGCGAGTAGTCCATTTTAATCGACTGGCCCCTTTTTCTGGAAACAACCATGAGGTTAGTGATGTTTGTGCAGCAAATGTTCGCTGCGTTCAAGAGCATGAACAGGAATTAACATTTGGAGACTTCATGAAGAAATATTCCACCGGTCACAAAGCACGATACGGCGTGACAAAAGAAGAACATCGAGATTTGTTCTTGGTGCCTTTGGAGTATTCCATAGCCCACTGTGTGGTGGAAGACTTAAACATGTCTCGAGGAATTGCTACAGTATTTAAAAAGAAGTTTGGACGGCTACAAGACCTAGCCAATCAGCGTCCATCTGTTGGAAGAACACTAAAACTGCGCGACAACTCAGAACACAAACGGTACCTTTACTATTTAGTCACCAAGGCACGATCATCTCAGAAGCCCACCTATCGCACCGTACGGGAGGCACTGATCGATTTGAGGGAACATCTTTTAAATAACGATGTTATGAAGCTGGCGGTACCGAAATTGGGTTGTGGTCTAGATGGGTTGGAGTGGAGAATAATTAGGAATATGTTAGAAGTTCTCTTCCACCGCACCGGAATTGAAATTCTTGTCTGCAGCTTTGATCCCAAAGGAAGAGCGAAATTAGACCGCACTGTGGATTGCCACTTCTTTAAGACCTCAGGATGCATTAAGGGTTCGACTTGCAGATTTCGTCATAACTTCTCCGAAACCCATCAACCTCTGTTCCGAGACGGAACAGCTTTAAGGAGGGGGCAGTGTAACCAATTTAAAGCCAGACAAATCGAGAACATTCCAGAAACCTTCTCGAGAACAATTGCGTAGCAGCGTGACATCATAAATGCATAGAGCTCGCTCGCATGTCTGAGCGTGTGGTTTGACGGGATATTCTAGAACGTCCTGGAATATTCGAGAACTGTTCTACGGACGGAAGTATATAAGCCGAGGCCGAGTGGCTGAGTTCAGTTGACAGTAGACTTCGAACGTGTAATATAAATTTGGTGAAATAAATAATAGCTCTAGTGTACGTAATATAAATAGTAGTGTTAGTGACCGTTATATAAATAATATTAGTGTTTAAATATTTATTAGTAGTGTTTAAGATTTATTGTAGTGTTAATTAATTCTAAATAAGTTTCTGTTATTTGTATATTCATTTATTAAATAAATACTTTTATTTTCGTTTAACATAAATAGTTGTGAGTCATTTCTGTGCCTTAAACATTCTACACACTTCCAGAAAGACGAAAAACGTTACAATACATATTAAATGCCACAACATAAACAATAAGTTACCTTGTACAATACCTACTATATTTTTTAAATCTTCTGGTTTCTAGATGCATTCCAGAGTTTGTGATAGAAAACACTGTCGGCTATCTAAGCTTCCTGAGACGATTTAATCCTCAGACGTTAGAAGAACAGGGCTACGATTTCCTAGACCCGATATTGACGATGGTGCTAGTGTTCATGGGTTCTCCACAGAGGATGCGGAACCCACATTTAAGGGCACGGATGGCGGAATGTTTAGAGGCTCTGTTGCCGTATCACAAAGATATGCCGCCTGAGATGAATCCACTGGGACGGTTCCAAAGGGAACGCTTGTTTAAAGATCATCCTTATAAAAACGAAGTAACCTATTTTTGTATTTATTCATTTTAAAAGTTACAAATTAGTCAGTTTGACTGCTTACGTAGCCTATTAATACAATCTATCATTAATAATATAAATAAAATAAATATATCATCATGCCTTTTACCCATTACTGGGTGTGGCACTCTAACAGATCTCGATATAATGTAAGTGGAGGGGAAGCCACAGGAGTAGTTTCAATGTCGTGAAAGTTAGTTCGTGTGTTGAGGTAATTGAATTCAGATTTTTAAACACACAGTCCGATGCGTTGCCACTGAGCTATCTAATCATTGTACAAATTATCAAATATTGTATTCGCCATTAACCAGTATACATTGATAAAGTATTATGAAACCACGACAGGAAATTGTGAATTTATTTTAATGGGAAACATTGAATAGGAAGCAAAATATTTTGATTGAACTGTTAAATTAAACAATTATAAGAAATACGAATAAACTATAATTATAATAAATATTCAAAATCCCTATATTCACTGCCAAACAATGCCAAATATAACACTAGGTATTCAGAAAAGTGTACTACTTCTAAATACGCTATGAATCTGAATTTTCAATTCTTCTAAATTTAATATTTTGCTAGTGTATACATTGGATTTTAAAAATTCCAAGTAAATAAATTTAGTGGTGGAAGATCGGGAGTTTCAATTAAAAGTGAATCATTCAAATATGTATATGAACTACCACACTGCGGTTTGGTGAGACCAGATTCTGTATTGTAATATCTAAAAAAATTTAATAAAATAAATCTCGTGTTGATTTCAATAGAGAAGACATAATGGTAGAGTTGATTTACATTGAGTAAAAATGATTAAAATGCAATTTTTTTATGTAATTTTTATATATAAATTCTATAAAACAAAGATTTAGTGTTAAACTAACAATATTCTCATATTCACCATGCAAATATAGAATATAAATATATAAATGTGTCTTTAACTACGAGGCAGCAATACTGTTTCGCAGTTTTGAAATATATGCCGGAAAGAATGTCATTGCCTTGTAGTTTTACCCACAAAACAAGTTTGTCATATTTTGCATGGATATATGAAATATGTTGTAACCGAGGGTATCAGTAACAAAAAATGTAAAAATGTATGTGGGAAAGTACAAATCAAAATACTTTATTAGAACTGCATTTTTTAATGGTTTTTGAGATTCTATGTTTTGTTACTAGTAAAAAAAAAAATACTACTTACTTATTTTCAGATTGTTCGCAATTTACTAGATGTCTTCGTGGGAATAGAAATGACGGGCCAGAGCGTACAATTTGAACAGAAGTTCAATTATCGCCGTCCTATGTACATCGTCATGGACTATTTATGGCAATTAGAGGAACACAGAGAATATTTTAAGTAAGTTTACTTTAATGTGTGTGCTGAAAATGTATTTACTGTGAATTATTATGTAGGCAGTTAGCTATCGAAGCTGAAGAAAACATGGAAGCAGTGAATCCACCTTTATTTCTTCGTTTCGTGAACTTATTAATGAATGATGCTGTTTTCTTATTGGATGAGTCGTTATCAAATATGGCACAATTGCGAACTATGCAAACTGCTAGGTGAGAAACTATTTCTTAATTTAAAATTTTTTACCCAATGTAGATCGAACAATACTTTTTCAGAAATAATTATTAGTAGCTTGGAAAATTGCATCCCTCCCCCCCTATTCTGTAACTTAATCATTATCTGTTACTGATCGATAAGTTAATGATAACCCTTATTTTTTATGCTTATTCTTTAGATTACCACCAATTTAGTATTATGTGATCAAAATAAGTTATTCTGCTATTCTTATTTTATTTTTGTATATTTTGTAATGGGTAAAAGATAATGGTATGTTTATTTATTTATTATTAATTGTATTTATTTTTGTATCATAACCTAGAACCTAACCTATTCTAATATTTGTTGAATCAGTCAGTGTTACCACCTTGAAATTTTATTATTATTTTTAAAATACAAAATTTAAAATAAAAGTAAATCAATGCGATATAAGCAAAATTCTATGAAAAACACTTTTTACATGACCAATTGTAATATCTGTCTTCAAGAATTTTTTTTTGTATAATGATGATCTATTTACGAGAAACAGTATTGTGCAATTTTGACGTTATTTAATTAGAACTTCTAGTTTTATTTTATTTTTTAAATATATTTTTATAACTTTATTGCAGAGAAAATGGTGAATGGAACAATTTACCACAAGAAGAACGCACTCAAAATATGGGCTACATTCAGCATATAGGCATGATTGCGCGCTTCGATAATATCCTCGGTCGCGAGACGATCCACACACTTGAATTATTGACGTCACAGATTAGTACGGTGTTCACGCATGCCACTATGGTGGACCGCGTGGCCGCCATGCTTAATTACTTCTTGTTCAATCTCGTTGGACCCAACAAGAAAAATTTCAAGGTACACGATTTAAATTTTATATGTTAAAAAGTTAAGGGTTGGAAAAACATCGTACGCTATTTAAAAACGATAATATTAAAAAAAAAATAATAATTAATCAAATTTTTACACCTTAAAGTTTAATTGAGAATGAATTATTTATCATTTCTTAACAAATTGTATAATAAAATAAACAAGAAAAATAATTGGAACAGCTATTCAGGATGTTTAATTTAGTTGTGCCATCATTGTTATCTCGAGAACTACAGACTGATCAAAAGAAAGTTGGTAATAAAAAAATCTACTTGAAATTTGAGTACATTTAGTTCTTATTCGTTATATTTTTCTTAAATATCCATAAATAAAATTGTTGTTTCTCGCACCCTTCTTTTTACTACTTAACATAGCAATACTCCAAAGTATTTATATTACTCAAAAAGTCAAAATCCTATAAACTGTTAGACTCCTGATATAACCTATTTGTATTTATTAGACATGTCAAATAGTATTTCTGCTTTTACCTGGCGTTGCGCCAACTGTGGAATAATAAGATCTCCAGAATTGTATTGCCAACTGAAACAATTCCTTTTGATCACTCTGTATAAGAGCTACAAGGTTGTTTAAATTAGCAAAGATATACTATTTTCTAAATATTTTACAAAACTATTAACAAAATGTTTTTTCGACCAGTGGTACTCAAAATACGGGATGCAACTTTCTTATTTTAAATAGAAACCTATTTTTTATTTACTTATTCGATTCAGTATTTTTTTCTGAATTCAACCACTGCAAAGTTCAATATCCTCACATGTCAAAACCGAAGGATCTCATTGGCCACAAGTATTTTCGCGCAGTAAATAAGAGACATACGAGGGTGGTCCGATAAGTACTTAGCCTACAGAAGAATAACAAAATTTTTGGAAAAGTAGCGATTTATTTTGCAACATAATCTCCTTTGAATTCGATACACTTGATCCAGCGATGTTCCATCTCCTTTAACCCGTCTGAAAAATACGTTTTCTGGAGGTCTGCAAAGTAGGCCTCCGTGGCGGCGATAACTGCCTCATCCGACTCAAATTTCTGCTCGGCGAGAGACTTTTTCAAATTTGGAAACAAAAAAAGTCGCACGGGGCCAAATCCGGAGAATACGGTGGATGGGGCAGCAGTTCGTAGCCTAATTCTATCAATTTGGCCGTGGCGACGGCGGAGGTGTGTGCCGGAGCATTGTCATGGTGAAAGAGCACTCTTTTCTTCGCCAAAGGGGGCCGGTTTTTCTGCAATACGGCGTCGAATCGGCCCAATAATTCGGCATAGTAGAGCCCTGTGATCGTTTTGCCCTTCTCCAGGTAGTCGATGTAGATCACACCTTTTGAATCCCAGAAAACGGTGACCAAACCTCCGGCCGATAGGACAGTCTTCGTTTTCTTTGGAGCACGTTCACCGGGTGAAGTCCACTGTTTCGACTGTTCCTTGGTCTCTCGTGTGTACCAGTGTATCCATGTTTCGTCGACGGTCACGAAACGACGCAGAAACTCCTTCGGATTACGCCTAAACATTGTCAAACTCTGATCTGAAGTAACCTCACGGATGCGCTTGTTGTCCGGAGTGCGCAAACGCGGGACCCACGCGGTCTTTTGAGATGCCTACTGTCTCAGCTATCTCGCGCACCTTTAATCGGCGGTCTGTGTTGTATTTTAGAGCCTTTCTGCCAGGATCACAGAGTTAAATAAATAATAGAGACGGATGACAATAATAATAATATTTTATTATTAAAAATGGAGTTGAGAATTACATAGTAATTACTCGGATACATCCGGCGATCGTCGGGTGAACCCGAGTGGTGTCTTCATACATCGTAAAACTCCGCTATGTGTCCGTAGACTGGCGCGCTCTACTGGCATGCGACCCAATTGCGGGAACTTCAAACTTTATTTGCAATACTCCCACTTTGGGTTGTCATGCCATCTGCATCTCTTTTGCTGACAATATACATTTTCCTTCGCAGTTTTTCGAAAACAGATTTGTTGAGAGGCTTTGTTAAAATATCAGCTAATTGTTCGCTTGTGCTTAATGTATTCTAATTCAAAAATTTTTTCTTCGTAATACTGTCGTATAAAGTGATATTGCACGTCGATATGCTTAGATCTTCGGTTGAACTGAGGATTCTTAATGAGTTTAATCGCGCTCTGATTGTCTATGTATATAGTAGGAATTTTCTTTTTGCGTTTGGCTAGATCATTCATTAATCTGTCGATCCAGATTAGCTCTTTGGTGGCTTGACACGCTGCAATAAACTCCGATTCTGTTGTCGATAGAGAAACTGATCTCTGTTTTATCGCTCCCCAAGCTACCGGCCCGTTCGCGACTTTAATTAGATACCCACTCGTTGATTTCCTAGTGCTTTTATCCCCCGCAAAATCCGCATCGCTAAAAACTTCTAGATTCAAGTTTTTCCCATGACTTGAAAACAAAATCCGTTTGATGTACTTTAAGATTCTTTTAATCGCGTTCCAGTGAATCTTCTTAGGTGCTTCAGCATACTGGCTCACAGAATGAACCGAGTAAGCTTTATTTGCAATAGTCTGCCAATACGAGATCGTGGATTTTTGTTACGTTATCCTCCGTGGTAGCCGTTTTCGGGGCACCTGGGCGTGGCTCATCAAAAACCGACGTGCGACCACGTTGAAACTCGTTAAACCAATTTTTGACGGTCGCCATCGAAGGAGAAGAGTCCCCGTACACAGCATCCAAGCGTTCTTTGATTTCGCTGCGCCATTTCCCTTCCAAAAACAAGAATCGAATCACCGACCGATATTGTTCTTTTTCCATTTTTCTCAAATCTGCGGACACGCTCGCTTTCACATGCGGTCAAAACAAAACTACGCGTCCGATTCGGCTGAAAATTTAACAGTAGCTGTCTACGAGAATGTTCTAATCGATACTAAATTGCTCTTGCGATAGTGGTGCTATCTGACGGTGAGGCTAAGTACTTATCGGACCGCCCTCGTATGTAGACTAGAACATAACTAAATACGACATCTCAGCACTGATTTTTCAAACTGTTCGCCGTTTGCTGGTATGTACGTGCTCAACATGTTTAATTTCATGTTCTTGGGCTTGCAATTTCTATAAAATATGTTTTTCAACATAGTAAGATTATTTTTCAAAAATTCAATCATATGGACCTTTTTTTTAGTGATGTAAGTCCATTTAAAAAAAAATTGAGATATCACGTAATTTATGCTTAATTTAGTGTAAACTTTTTATTTATAACTAGTTAGTATTTAATTTCTTAAAAAATACCCATGCTTTGTTCAATTTAAAATTGGCCGGTAGAAGAAATTGCGTAATGATTAATTATGAAAGTGGTGTAAGTCCAATTTCCATAGACAGGTAGCAGGGTCAGTGGCCTGTTGTTTTACGTATGTTTTACTTCACGTGTCGAGAGTTACTATTTTAGGTTACTTATTTTATTTTTCTCTTAAAATGAATAATTTCATATTAACATTAGATAGTGATATAATAGGTAAGAAGAAATCGTAAATGAATATTATTTTATCAAATTTAAATATTAAATGGATAACAGGCTTAACGTGGTTAATAATGTAGGATTGTCTATAATTAAATAAACTCGTATTAAAACACAGGTCTTTATTCTCGTTTTACACACATCTATCTTGGCATCCCGCCATCTTAAAACAACTGTCAGATCGAGATAGTTCGTTCCTCCTCGTTCACCGCTAGGCGATACAGTGATGCCAACTCAAACACTACATTCATTCTTTTCTTTTTCTTTTTTAATAATAATAATAACATATATTTCCATTCTCAACTTATTCCTAATACTTAATCCTAGTTACATAACAAAATCGTCGAATTTCTTCGGAACTTTATGAGCGCGTCGCGGTCTCTGTGCTACGGGCGAATCGAGTTGTATCGGCGGATCTTTAGTCGTTTCGGGTACCGACTCGGTTTCTCGAAATTGTTCTTTGCCTTCTACGTTCCCAGACGGTTCTTGTTGTCTGTCACGAAACTTCTGCACAAACGATGTGTTCCTCTTATAGACTGCACCTTGGGGAGACATAACAGTTACAGCATTATTGCCTCGGTCGGTTACAATATATTCAGTCGGTTCGAAGTCTGTACTAAGCTTATTTTCTTTGGCAGCTTTGACTATCACTTTGTTACCCGGATAGATATCCGGTGATTTAGCGTGGAACTTATTGTCGAAATATTCTTTTCCTCGATTTTAACTTTCTCCCGAATAGCAGCTAGGCCGGAGACACGCCAGTCGTCGAAAGCGGAGTTGACCGATACATCAACAGATAATCGTACAGTTCGTCACGCCAATTTCGGTTCTCCGAATGCGCTATTTTCAATCGCTTCAGTATGCTTCGGTTCTGCCGTTCTACTTCGCCGTTCGCTCGTGGCCAGAATGGAGCAGAATGCGCGATTTTGAATCCGTTAACATTAGCCCACTCGTGTAATTTCTGATTCGCGAATTGTGGCCCATTATCGCATACAATGATATTTGGATATCCGTGTCTGGCGAATATTTCCCGCTATCTATCGATTATGACATATGTCGTCGTGCTTCGCAATATCTCTATCTCATAATATCTACTATAATAGTCGACTAATACGAACAGATTTTCTCCCGATGGCAATGGACCGAGTAAGTCCATGACGAGAGATTCCCACGGCTTGTCTGGCAAAGGATTACGTGTTAACGGCGCAGGCTCAGCTGTTTTCTGTACCAGCTGTCATCCCTTGCATGTTTTAACTACGTTCTCGGCGGCTTTATCAACCCCATCCCACTAGACTTTATTTCTCATTCTATTTTTCATGGCAACTATTCCCGGATGACCCCCGTGAGCAATGGCTAGAGTTCGTTCTTGTAAGCTCTTCTGCATTACAATTCTCGTTCCTCTCAGAACGATGTTTCCCACTGTGAATAACTCATCTCTAATCACGCGACTTTTTGAACTCGATAGAGTTGACCAGTTTCCCGTTTGCAGCGCTTTTCTTATTTCAATCAACAATGGATCCTTTGCCGACTCGGCGTCGATCTCCGCCATCGACATAGCTCGCGGTACAGATTCGGAAACAACCGAATTGACGTATAGGTCGTCTTCGCTACTTTCGCGATTATTCTCTCGGTCCACTACCAAGCGAGACAGCGGATCCGCAATATTAGATTTTCCTTTCTCGTACACGACTCTGTAATCATACGATTGCAGTCGCAAGACCCATCGTTCTATCCGAGCACACGGTTTCGATTTCGGCCCGACTATACATTCAAGCGCCTTGTGATCTGTTATCAGATTAAACTTTATCCCGTACAGCTAGTTGTGGAATCTTTCACAAGACCAGACTAATGCTAACGCTTCTTTCTCTGTTTGTGAATATCTTCGCTCGCAATCGGTTAAGCTGCGACTAGCGTAGCTAATTACGTTCCATTTTTCTTTCTGTCTCTGCGTAACGACACAGCCCACAGCCACCGGGCTTGCATCCGCTATTACTCGAGTCTCGGCATCCGGATCGAAGATTCCCAACGATTCTGCGTTCGACAATCTATCCTTCAACTCTGCAAATGCCTTGCTCTGCTCTCTTCCCCAACGAAACTGTTTATCTTTACGCGTTAACTTCCTAAGAGGCTCGCTGATCGTCGCTAAGTTAGGAATAAAAGCTGAACAGAAATTTACTAGGCCCAAGAAACTGCGAACTTCTTCTGGGGTAGCAGGTGCTCTGAAATTTTTAACGGCCTCGACTTTTGACTCAAGCGACCTGCTCCCTTCTCCCGAAATCCAAAAACCTAGAAATTTTATTTCTCTTTCGCCAAAACGGCATTTCGACTTGTTTAGCGTTAAACCTTTCTCTCTCAGTCTTTCGAAACCTTTCTTTAATCTTGCGTCATGTTCCTCTTTTGTTTTTCCGGCTACTAAAATGTCATCAAAGAAGTTCACCGTTCCTTCGCATCCGCTTAACACACTTTTTATAATTCTCTGAAACATTTCCGGTGCACAACTAATCCCGAACATGAGCCTTTTGTATCGAAACAACCCATCTTCTGTCGCGAAAGTCGTAATCTCGCGCGATTTCGTATCAAGTTCGATTTGGTGATAAGCACTTTTTATATCTAGTGCGCTAAACCATTCCGCGTCTCTTACTTTGTCTAATACATCTTCGAGAACGGGAAGCGGATATCCCTTTCAACTGCCTGGGTCACTCTACGCATATCAACGCACATTCGAACTTCTCCCGATTTCTTTATTATCGGGACTACAGGCGAAACCCACGGCGTCGGACCGTCAACTCTCTCAATAATATCGAGCTTTTCGAGTTCCTCTATCTGTTCTCTCACGCGATCGCGAAGCTTGAACGGAAGCCTTCTGACTGGCTGAGCTACCGGCACGCACGTTTCATCAATTGGAACCCCTTAAGCTTTCCAATACCGTTAAACAAGTTATCATCGATTTCTCTAATGCTATCTACTTGAAGTTCCGTTCCAATCTTTATGATTTGTAACTCGATTGCCGTCTTGTAACTCATCAACGATTTCGTTAATCCCCGAACTACTAGAACCTCTGCTTCGATTTCTTTTTTTTCCACTTTCAAAGAACAGCGTAATTCCCCTTCGAGTTTAAGTTTTTCTTTTTGACCGTACGCAAATACTACTCGTGTCTGAGCCTTTTTTTTAAACGCAACGAATACCTTGTCTCTTGCACCATTGCGCATTTCCAGGTATCGTAGCTAACGATGTTGCACGACGATCCCGAGTCAACGACGATGTCCATTGTAACTTCGGCGGAAACTGTCTTCTCCGTCACGTTGTTGACTTCTTCCCACGCCGTCAATGCAAACGCGTAGCCGTCCGCGCCCGTCGTCTTAGATTTTGACTAGATCCGGCTTCTGCTTACTCGGCTTTTTCTGACGCTCTTCCTCGTTATCTGTCGACTTTTTCGTCTTGCAGACACTCGCGAAATATCCTGTTTTCTTGCACTTAGAACATTCTTTGTCTCTTGCTGGACAGGATTTGTCACTAGCAATATGTCCCGGGCTACCGCATCGGTAACACTTCATTCCTTTCTTCTGGTCACCCCTTTTACCCGCAGGCTTCGTAGAAATCTTCGCGACAGATTCCCCTTCCATCGACTTGGCTTGTATCGCCGAAGCTAACACTTGTGCGATATCTAGCACATTTTTCAGGGTCACCTCTCCTTTTTCCAACAAACCGTTTCTCAATTCCGATGACTTGCACCCATAAATTATTTGGTCTCGTACTTCTTCGTCGGCGTCGTGAAAATCGCAATATTTGGCGTGCTGACGTAATCGCGTCGCGTACTGCGTTGTCGGCTCACCTTCTTTTTGAGACATTCCACGAAAAACGTGTCTCTCGAAAGCCTTGTTTATTTTCAGCTTAAAAACTTCGGTTAACGCATCCTTTGTCTTCTTGTACGCGTCTTCGGTCGCGGCGATGGCGTCAGCGTCTGAAATCGCGTAGAATAGATCTTGTAATTCCGGCCCGCCATAGTGAAGAAGCATCGCTTTTTTTCTCTTCTTGTCCGTAATTTCCTGACTGTCTGCGAACAACTCGAAGCTTCTTATCCATCTTTCCCAACGAGGAAATACCGCTCTTTGGTTTTCATTCGGATTAAACTGCGCGATTCCTGTCTCCTTGCTCATGGCGTCGACTTTTCTCGTCACTGTTTTTCGCGGTTATTTCAGGTTCACTGACCAAATTTTGTCCGTCCCGATATTCACAAACACGCTTTCTCTCGGTTTATCCTCGTCGCCAATGTAGGATTGTCTATAATTAAATAAACTCGTATTAAAACAGCTCTTTATTCTCGTTTTACACACATCTATCTTGGTCTTCCGCCATCTTAAACCAACTGTCAGATCGAGATAGTTCGTTCCTCCTCGTTCACTGCTCGGCGATACAGTGATGCCAACTCAAACACTACAAATAACATTGCAAAAATTGGAACAATTTTTAATTTTATTTTATTATTCGAACCGCGACGTTTCGGCACAAAATTTTGGCCATTATCAAGCAATTTAATGAATGAATAAATAA
Source organism: Pterostichus madidus (assembly GCA_911728475.2). Lineage (NCBI taxonomy): Eukaryota > Metazoa > Arthropoda > Insecta > Coleoptera > Carabidae > Pterostichus > Pterostichus madidus. The sequence continues at coordinate 17,327,835 of OU452303.1, forward strand.
TCGTTACATTTTAAACATTAAGTAACAACAGTAAAATCAAACCAAGGTTCAAAGTTACTGTTGATACTTTATTAAAAAAAAATCAAGTTTTTTTTATAACAATATTATTTTATTTTGTGAATTTCAATGTATATAAAGTCATTAGTGTAGGACGGAAAAAAATGGATTAATGCGTTTAAAGTTTGGTTTATATTTCTGTATTGGTTAATACCATCTTCAGCTATAATAATAATAAACACGAATAGTATAAAATTGCGCACAAAAGTAAAATAATAAATAATAAGTTAAACGATTTTTACAATTGACTAATTTTGAAAGTGGTGTAAGTCCATTTGCAGCCCGTAAATATACATTATTTTAGTTAAATTCGCCTATAACAAATTTATATAGTTAAATTACATATTGATAAATCAGTAGAAACATTGCCAAACTTGATATAATTAATCTATATTTTTTTATTGACAAATATGGTAACCTTTGATTTACTCGAAACAAGAGAAAATGGACTTACACCACTTTCAAAACAAACGGTCCATATATTAGTTGCACTCTTTGAACTAAACAAGTTAAGTACTAATGCACCGAACTTGAGACGTCATAATTCCATGCTCCAATACAAACCTTCAAAAAATCATATCTCTTGTAATATAAAGAATTTTCAACCCGCGTTTTCACTGATCGTCATAGTTTATCATTATCATTATATATATATATATATATATATATATATATATATATATATATATATATATATATATATATATATATATATATATAATTTTGCATGCTTTGTATCGGCACAAATTAGATATGAAAATGACTAAAATTGTCTCAAAACTATCGATAGCTATGAAATTGAAACAAAATGAAACAAATGTTTGACGTTCAATTTGTCAAAACTGTCAAAATAAATTCTTCATTTATTATTTCATTTATTTTGACAAATAAAACGTCAAACATTTGTTTCATTTTTGTTTCAGTTTCATGCCTATCAATAGTTTTGAGACAATTTTCGCCATTTAAAAATCTAATTTGTGTCGTTCCATAGAATGCAAAATTAATTTTGTTTATTGGTTCAGATGCAGAATTTTATGCCCTAAAACTTTTATTTCAAGCTTGTTTGCTTAAAATATTTATGGAAGCAGGAAATTACAAAATTATAGTTTTACATGTAAAAGTCCTCTGTTCGAGAGTCGTAGTCACCACTCTAGTTAATATCCAGAAGGGGCGCGCGCCCCCCCTTGCCTCCCTCTGCGGACGCCCATGATGAAGTTGATAACTTCTTTGTACGATTCATTTTGCTTGTTATACAAAAGCATAGATTTCAAACATAAAAATTTATCTTCGTTCCTGATTGGTAGTTAGACAAGAGTAAAGCTAATTTTGCTGTTTTTGCACATGCCAGACTCAGCGTTAACTATAAATACTAACTATAATTACCGATTTCGTATTGTGAATGAGGCTTTTATTCACATAGTATGTGGTAAATAATAAACACTATACACCTTTTTTTAGTAATTTTGTACAGTCATATACTTTTTGACAATGAAAAATATTAAAATCTTTTCGGTAGTTGTGATTTTAGTAAGTTTTTCCAGTATGTCATTTATAGTACACCAGTATTTTGGTTATACGAGTAGCTAGGTGCAGACTAATGAAGCAAAACAAATGTAATTCCAAAGTTATTTAATATTAAACTCAAAATTATACATCTCTCAAAATATGAATTGGAATCAGCTGCAGATTCCAATGAAGCCACAAACGTTCTGTTGTATTTTCACAATGATAATTATAGTAAATCAACTAGTAGACTTATTTATAATCCAAATTTTCTAAAACTAATCAAGGAGGCTCCAATGTGTGCCGCTAATAAATGACTCACTCCAAATGTAAATGATCCAAGAATTTATTTTGTGCAGAAAATGCCTACTTTCCACACCAATTTTAGTATGGAAAGTAGATTTTTACCAAAACAGTCATGTAAAGTACAAAACAGTCAAGTAAAGTAAAAAAAAAGTCAAGTAAACTAAGACAACAGTCAGGTAAAGTACTTTATTTGTTACTCACTTGTAAATGTCATTTATTCAAACTGTTTATTTACTATGTAAATTAATATTTACAAGCCACCAGCTTGTAATATTATATTACATATATATATATACGAGGGCGATCCGATAAATACTTAGCCTCACCGCCAGATAGCACCACTATCGCAAGAGCAATTTTGTATCGATTAGAACATTCAGCTACTGTTAAATTTTCAAAAACGGCTACCACGGAGGATAACGTAACAAAAATCCACGATCTCGTATTGGCAGACCGCCGATTGAAGGTACGCGAGATAGCTGAGACAGTAGGCATCTCAAAAGACCACGTGGATCATATCCTGCATGAATTATTGGGCATGAGAAAACTGTTGGCGCGATAAGTGCCGCGTTTGCTCACTCCGGACAACAAGCGCATCCGTGAGGTTACTTCAGAACAGAGTTTGACGATGTTTAGGCGCACTCCGAAGGAGTTTCTGCGTCGTTTCGTGACCGTCGACGAAACATGGGTACACTGGTACACACCAGAGACCAAGGAACAGTCGAAACAGTGGACTTCACCCGGCGAACGTGCTCCAAAGAAGGCGAAGACTGTCCTATCGGCCGGAAAGGTGATGGCCACCGTTTTCTGGGATTCAAAAGGTGTGATCTACATCGACTACCAGGAGAAGGGCAAAACGATCACAGGGCTCTACTATGCCGAATTATTGGGCCGATTCGACGTCGTATTACAGAAAAAACGGCCCCATTTGGCGAAGAAAAGAGTGCTCTTTCACCATGACAATGCTCCGGCACACACCTCCGCCGTTGTCACGGCCAAATTGATAGAATTAGGCTACGAACTGCTTTCCCATTCACCGTATTCTCCGGATTTGGCCTCGTGCGACTTTTTTTTGTTTCCAAATTTGAAAAAGTCTCGCGCCGGGCAGAAATTTGAATCGAATGAGGCAGTTATCGCCGCCACGGAGGCCTACTTTGCAGACGGGTTAAAGAAGTTGGAGCATCGCTGGATCAAGTGTATCGAACTCAAAGGAGATTATGTTTTTGTTATTCTTTTGTAGGCTAAGTACATATTGGACCACTCTCGTATATATATATATATATATATATATATATATATATATATATATATACAGGGTGTCCCATTTTAATCTGCCAGTAGCGATAATTCTGAAACATTGCATTGAATCAAAAAGTGTTCCAAATGAAAAGTTAATGGTTCTAAGGGGGACATCTGATGCCGTAGACTTTGCCCCCCCAGCCCCCCAAGGGGGGCGGGAACAGGGGGCAACTTTAAAATCTTAAATGGAAACCCCTATTTTTTATTGCAGATTCTGATAGAGGGTTAAAAAGTATGTAAGTTTTATTCGAAACATTTTTTTTATTGGTCGGGAGATGGCGCTGCAAATGTAAAAGTTAGGTTTTTTGTCAATTAAATTGCGAAAATCGTCACGTAATTAACTGTTATTATTACTTAAGACTTACTCACAACCTTACGAGGTGGTTTTTTTCTCAGCCTGCCCAAATACTACCCCCCCCCCCCCCTACAAAGACGTAAAGTACTCAAAAATAGCGATTGAGTACTTCTTTTTCAAATTAAATAATGGTAAAATAATTCAAAAAAGAATGTCATTTTTTTTCAAACAGTGTTTGACCGGCCCCCTAATGCCGGCGGTTTTAATTGAGTTATTTCAATTTAATTATGCCATGAAAAATACTGTTGCCGTTTTCAAAAATAGTAATCTTCTAAATAAGAAATTCGTTTACTGTGTGATAGAGAAATGCTTTTTATTTTTTCTCAAGTTTGCAGCGCCATCTATCAACAACTTTAAAAAATACCCCGACTAAAATTGACCTACATTTTAAAACTCTATCCGAGTCTGAGGTACAAAATAGGGGTTTCCATTTAAGATTCTAAAGTTGCCACCAGTCCCCAGTGGGGGGTGGGGCTATGTGGGGGGGCCGGTCAAACACTGTTTGAAAAAAAATGACATTCTTTTTTGAATTATTTTACCATTATTTAATTTGAAAAAGAAGTACTCAATCGCTATTTTTGAGTACTTTACGTCTTTGTAGGGGGGGGGCGAGGGTAGTATTTGGGCAGGCTGAGAAAAAAACCACCTTGTAAGGTTGTGAGTAAGTCTTAAGTAATAATAACAGTTAATTACGTGACGATTTTCGCAATTTAATTGACAAAAAACCTAACTTTTACATTTGCAGCGCCATCTCTCGACCAATAAAAAAAATGTTTCGAATAAAACTTACATACTTTTTAACCCTCTATCAGAATCTGCAATAAAAAATAGGGGTTTCCATTTAAGATTTTAAAGTTGCCCCCTGTTCCCGCCCCCCTTGGGGGGCTGGGGGGGCAAAGTCTACGGCATCAGATGTCCCCCTCAGAACCATTAACTTTTTATTTGGAACACTTTTTGATTCAATGCAATGTTTCAGAATTATCGCTACTGGCAGATTAAAATGGGACATCCTGTATATATTTAAAAAAATATGTACACGAGTCCATTAAATAATAGACAACGGGCGTGTAACGTCACGATTTTAGAGGTGTTCCATAACTGTCAAATGAGTGACTGTCACATCAGTATTAAATGTGCGATTTACATTGTATAGATAGAATATATTTTTGACAAGTATACGAGAGTAAGGTGAAAAGTTCTTGGGCTCACACAGAGATGGCGTTCCAATCAGCAAAAATTTGTGTTTCCTGCCTGGATGCACGTGTCATTAGTTCGTATGACAAGTTTCAACTTGATCTCTCAAGTAGTTTGTTTACACGAATTTTTGAAGTAGACGTCTTGCGTGTTTTTCGTTAAAATGGATAAACTTGAATATCGTGCGATCATAAAATTCTTCGTTTTGGATGGATTAACCCCTAAGGAAATTCATCCGAAGTTGACAAAAGTTTACGGGGACTCTGCTCCTTTCATGTCAACCGTTAAAAAGTGGGCAGCTGAATTTAAACGTGGTCGCAGGTTCCTCGAAGATGACCCACCAGGTCAACACACCTGCGCACAAGGGTGCGTTGGCGATGGGGAAACTGCGGGATTTGGGGTACGATTTGGTTGGCCATCTCCCATATTCTCCTGATTAGGCACCCTCAGGTTTCTATCTGTTCCCAAATTTGAAGAAATTTGTTTCCAATAAAGAAGTTGAGAGGGCCGTGGATGAATATTTTTACAGCCTTTCAGACAGAAGGAATATTGATGTTGGAGAAATGCTGGACCAAGTGTATTGAAGTCAAGAGAGAGTATGTAGAAAAATAAAATAATTTTTAAACTGATAATTGCAGTCTTTCATTGTCAGGCCGAGAACTTTTCACCTGTCCCTCGTCATGGGCGTCCACAGACATTTTTCCAGGGGGGGGGGGGGCGAGTCGCAAAAACTATCAGATGTACATAAATTTCTAAAATATTTTTTTTTACATAACATAAATACAAATACACATAACAAATGGATAAAAAATATTTAAATTTGTTAAATAAATTACTAGTCTTGATCGTCTGGGTTGAATTGAAGAGGAAGGACAATTTTCTAATAACTCTTCCATAAATTGACACCATTTCTTCAATAAAGTCCGATTTAGCAGTTTTACAGTTTTTATTTTCTAATATTTTGTGTTTGTGTATTCTTAAACTTAGATTACTCAATCGTTACGTTAGGGAACATGTCGCTAGCTGGCCATAAGAATACTGCTGGAAATTCAGTTTCAGCTTGAATTTATTATCTTTAAACTTATAATTTCATTTTTATTTAATTTATATATACATATACAGTGTGGTGGCCACGACTCTCGAACATCGGACTTCAACTTTAACATGTAAAACTATAATTTTTAATTTCCTGCTTCCTTAAATATTTGAAGCAAAAAAGCTTAAAAAAAAATTTTTGGGCATAAAATATGAAATTAATTTTGCATGTGTATCGGCACAAATTAGATCTGAAAATGACTAAAATTGTCTCAAAACTATCGATAGCTATGAAATTGACACAAAATTAAACAAATGTTTGTCGTTCAATCTGTCAAAACTGTCAGAATAAATTCCTTATTTATAGACCACGGGCGTGTGACGTCATCAAAATGAGATGTGGTCTGTAACTGTCAAACGAGTGACTCATATATCAGCGTTAAATTTGTGATTTGCATTATATAAGTAGAATATATTTTTAACAAGTATATGTGCATATAATTCCAAAAGTGACAAGTTTCTATTCTGTGCATCATTTTTTGCATGACAAAGTGTGTGATTTATTTTATCAAGTGAAACGTAATTTGAAGATTGTGTCGCGAGTGCATACTTTTACAATTTTATAGTGTTTACATATTTAATATATAGAAAATAAATGTTTAAAAACAATTTTATATGTTTACTTTATAGTGTAAAGCCAAGTAATTACTATAATATACAATAGTGTTCATTTTAGGTTACATTTTCCAAATCAACTAATTTTGTTAAAATTTTTAATATTTTACTGTAGTATTTAATTTTTTTCATTTATAATTATTATTGTGTTTTCGATCGTAGTGGAAATTTCAAAGAATCGATAAAACGAATGTTTATGATACTATCTGAATTGAATTAAAAGAGAAAAGAAAGGTAGGTCGAAGTTTTTGGCTCAAGATATGTTAAATATTACAATATAAAAAATAGAAACAGTAATTCAAAACATTTATATATAGTTTTCCTTAGGTTTTAACGGTTACTGTTATAAATGCGAATCATGTTATATTAAAACACGTTGTTGTACCCAATGTTTTGTTGCATGAACACATTGTTGTAATCAAACAAATCGACGTTCCTTCCGTTCTTGCCCTAGATCTTGTAATATTATGATTATGACAATATTTTATATTACCTTTTTTATATTGTTATTGCTATTTCAGAGCCAAAGAGTCCTTTTCCATTTTGATTCATTTCTGATAGTAACTTAAACTTTGTCGATTCTTTCTAATTTCCACTACACTCGAAAACACAATAACAATTATAAATGAAAAAAATTAAATACTACAATAAAATATTAAAAATTTTAACAAAATTAGTTGATTTGGAAAATGTAACCTAAAATGAACTGTTCAAACTTCAATAAAAGTAACACTATTGTATATTATAGTAATTACTTGGCTTTACACTATGAAGTAAACATATAAAATTGTTTTTAAACATTTATTTTCTATATATTAAATATGTAAACACTATAAAATTGTAAAAGTATGCACTCGCGACACAATCTTCAAATTACGTTTCACTTGATAAAATAAATCACACACTTTGTCATGCAAAAAATGATGCACAGAATAGAAACTTGTCACTTTTGGAATTATATGCACATACACTTGTTAAAAATATATTCAACTTATATAATGCAAATCATAAATTTAACGCTGATATATGAGTCACTCGTTTGACAGTTACGGACCACATCTCATTTTGATGACGTCACACGCCCGTGGTCTATTATTTCATTTATTTTGACAAATAAAACGTCAAACATATGTTTAATTTTGTTTCAATTTCATGTCTTTCTATAGTTTTGAGGCAATTTTCGTCATTTTCAAATCTAATTTGTGTCGTTATAAAGTATGTAAAATTAATTTTGTTTATTGGTACAGATGCAGAATGTTATGCCCTAAAACTTTTATTTCAAGCTTTTTTGCTTCAAATATTTAAGGAAGCAGGAAATTAAAAAATTATAGTTTTACATGTTAAAGTCGTATTTTCGAGAGTCTTGGTCACCACTTTAGTTAATATCCAGGGGGGGCGGCCCTTGCCTCCCCCTGCGGACGCCCATGTCCCTCGTATGTGCATATAGTGCCAAAAGTGACAAGTTTATATTCTGTGCATCATTTTGGGCATAACAAAGTGTGTAATTTACTTTATCATGTGAAACGTAATTTGAAGATTGTGTCGCGAGTGCATACTTTTACAACTTTATAGTGTTTACATATTTAATAGATAGAAAATTAATATTTAAAAACAATTTTATATATTTACTTCGTAGTGTAAAGTCAAGTAATTATTATAATATACTGTGGTTTTCTTTTATTGATGTTTGAACAGTTCCTTTTGGGTTAACATTTTCGAAGTCTACTAATTTCGTTAAAATTTTTAATATTTTACTATTGTATTGATTTTTTAAAATTTCTAATTGCTATTGTGTTTTCGATTATAGCGGAAATTCCAAAGAATCAACAAGACAAATGTTTAAGATACTATCGGAATATTTAAGATACTATATGAAATGAATCTAAAGGGAAAAGGGCTCTTTGGCTCTGAAATAACTATATATTGATTATAAAAATATAAAATATTGTCATAATCACAATATTATAAGACCTAGAGCATGATGGACGGAAAGTCGGGTTTCTTCGCAGTCGGTTGCACAGATTCCGATACAAGAACTTCAAAAGTTTGTAGTTTCCATTTTATCAATAGACGCCCAATAAAATTCGATTATTGAAAGTATCCTGACTTGTATTTCTTCTGTAACAAGGTGGTTTTTGAGTTGACTGCAGATATTCTGTTAGTTTGCTTTCTTGTTTTGTGCGATAAGATTCTTCTCAAAATCTTATCGTGGCAACGAATGTGTGTGGTCATCTGCAGTCTTCGGCCATGTGTTGCATCCCCAAAATACCACTCTTCATCCCCGCTGAAAACTTAGCGTCTAGTTTTGAGATGTAGCATCAGTCAAGCCAGGTTTGCTCTGTCGGCCGGTCAAGATGTGACCGACGTCGAATTCGTTTTCGCGCTTCGCGCGCATTTAATTATCGTTTAGTTAATTATAAATATTTCTAGTTTTATTTTATTATATATTAACTCGTATTATAGTAATTAATGTTAAATAAAGTTATATCTGTGTTTTATGGTGCGTTATTAGTTAATTAAATAAAAGTAACCTCGAAACGCGTTATTCACATCTAATAATTCGCGCTCGCGATGTTCATACCCGCTTTGTTACACTTCACATAAATGCCAGAATCAATGCGCAAGGCCTTATAATATTGTGATTATAACAATATTTTGATTACAACAATGTATTCATGCAACAAAACATTGGTTACAACAATGTGTTTTATATGAGATGATTCGCACTTATAACCGTAACCGTCAAAACCCAAAGAAAACTAAATATAAATGTTTTGAATTACTGTTTCTATATTTTACATTGTAATATTCAACATATCTCGAGCTAAAAACCCTGACCTTCCTTCTTTCTCTTTTGATTCAATTCCGATAGTATCTTAAATATTTGTCTTGTCGATTCTTTGGAATTTCCGCTACAATCGAAAGCACAATAACAGTTATAAATGAAAAAAAATCAATACTACAATATAAATATAAATATATCATCATGCCTTCTACCCATTACTGGGTGTGGCACTCTGCCGAAGCAGATCTCGGTAAGTGATACTACAATAAAATAGTAATAAAGTTGATTTCGAAAATGTTAACTTAAAATGAACTGTTCAAACTTCAATAAAAGTAAAACAAGTGTATATTATAATAATGACTTGGCTTTATACTATGAAGTAGACATATAAAATTGTTTTTAATCATTTATTTTCTATCTATTAAATATATAAACACTATAAAATTGTAAAAGTATGCACTCGCGACACAATCTGTAAATTACGTTTCACTTGATAAAATAAATCACACACTTTGTCATGCCCAAAATGATGCACAGAATAAAAATTTGTCACTTTTGGCACTATATGCACATATACTTTTAAAAAATATATTCTACCTATACAATGTAAATCGCACATTTAATTCTGATGACAGTCACTCATTTGACAGTTACGGAACACATCTAAAATTGTTACGTCACACGCTCGTGGTCTATATTTATTCATTATTGAAACATGACATAATATAATATTCAAGTTGTAGTCGTATTATTAACATGTTCAATTGAAACTAGTGGCACAAAAATGTGTACTTCATATGAATTTAGCGAAAATTCTTTTTGATCTGAGATCAGTAGATTATATAGTAGCTGCCATTTTATCCCTGAAGTAGTGAAACTTTCTGTATAGATGCAAGAATTTTAATTTGCTAATTATAAAGTAACTGAATATTTTTTGGTTAAAAAATCATAAATATTCTTATATAATTCCGATTTTGAGTGCTGAAGTCTCTTGTGGTTCTGCTGATCCATAAATGAATGTAATTGAAGGATGAAGCACAAAGATGATGTTCAAACCTGAATAAATATTTTTTAGTGTGTTAAAATGTTTTTTTTTTCATGATATGTATTAACAAATTATGATTTTTATTTTATAATAGGTTAAGGATCAGAAGGAATATGAATTCGACCCAGCAAATACGGTGCTGAATATTTGTAAAATTTACGTTCATCTATTTAAGTGCGACGCATTTTGTTTGGCAGTATCACAAGATGGAAGATCGTATAGTCCTCAGCTGTTCACCTTGGCTGAAGATGTGTTAGGTAAATAGAAATTCTAGATGGTGTCTTAAAAAACTGTTTTTTTGCAGTATAAAAATAAAGGATGTATTAAATTAAATTGTTACGTGTCCAATGATTTGAATGGATTAAAGTTTTATCGGAATTTAAACAGTAAACAAAAATACGTGCGGAAAAGTTTCGGCAATTTTATTTTCCTCTTTAGAACTGTATGTAACACACTCTTATATTTTCATACAGTCTAAAGGGGGAAATAAAATTGCCGAAACGTTAACGTATTTCCTAAAGTGTTTTTATGTTATAGCGAGTTATACATTTAAAAATTCTTACGTCACGCCGGGCAGAGATGAAAGGGAACAGAAAATAAAGAGATATTTCACATTAGTAAGAGAGCTAGTTGATAGACCATGATCAACTAGAGCATATTTTTAACATGCCATTTATTCTGCATCGTATGTTAAAAGTATGCTCTGGTTAGTCGAGGTCTGCCAACTAACTCTCTATGCGAGATATCTCTTCCTTTTGGTTTCCTTCCATCTACTCCCTGCGTGACGTCAATTGTATAACTTGCCATTGTCTAAATTCCAACAAAACTTCATTTAATTTGAAATATAATAAAACTACTAATTTAAAATAATTGTCAGAACGTGATGTTAAATTTATTGCATATGCCACTGTGCTGTTAGTATCACACGTCACACTTTATACACATATATTATTAATCTCTATTATTAAAAAGTATTAAGTTGCTTATCTTCCTGTAATAATATGAATTTACATTGATAAACGACACATATCAGTGTTTTCATTTGTGTTATGAAATTTTGATATATTTATTTATTTTAATAGAGTTGAATGGTTTCTTCCAGCACGTATTGGTGGTGGTGCGCTCATCAGCGAACTGCAGCTGGTGGCGGCACGCGTGGCTGAGTTAGCGTCACAGCAGCAGGCTGTGGAGGAGGTTTTGGCCGAAGCACCCGAAGAGTTTCTCGACCCTATCATGTCCACTCTCATGGCCGATCCCGTCACCCTGCCTAGCTCCAAACAAATCGTGGATCGAACTACAATTGCCAGGTATATCGCTTTTGATTTATCTTTTTTTTTTTCAGTTTGGATCAAAATGTTGCATTCACTTTCTAAAGAACTTATGAAAAATGCCATTCATTAAGTTACATGGGGGTAGATAGCTCTAGGGAGACGCTTCGAATTGTAGATTTGAGAACTGAGTTCAATTTTCAAAGCCGATAAACTAATTTTATTTCGAACTTTATTATAAGAACATTGAAAAACCAGTCCTCAATGAAGTATGAATGTTCGATATAGTTTTTAGGTGATGGTTATTTTACTATACGTAATAGATATTTAGTATCGGTCTGGTCGGCTTAGCCGACCCTCTCGCTAGGCCCCGCGTTCACTGAAGTAGAATCTACTTCTGTAAGATTAGCAAGCATGGTAGGTTTTAATGCAATTTCACAAAAACAATTGCCGATCGAAAATTTTGCATAAGCACGCGAGCTTTTCAAATAACTTTTCATTTAATACCGAACAAGAGGTTTTGGAGCACATTAAATTGAAACAATTGCTGATTGAAAAATACATTCAAGGTTTTCCAAAGCCCTTTCAGAGGATACCGAACATAATATGATTCGGAATACTTTTTGGTGAAAACAATTTCCTATCGCCAAATTTCAGTTTTAAAAAAAATGATTAGGTTATCACGTGTACTTTTGTTTTAGTATTTAGTTTTGCGAAGTTGTAGAATATTTGTTCGAGTCATGTTGATCTTTTGTTTATTTTATTTCACATTTTATTGGTAAAGTTTAGATTACGTGGAGTATTATATTAGCTTTTTAAAAATTTTCAATCAGTAGATTTATTTTTAATTTAGTTTCTTGTCAAGAAAAAGTTAAGCCGGTAACGTGACATTCTAATTTTAATGTTTATTTCTTTCACTCTTTTTTCTTATGTGTAGATGTCGTCTTGAGCTAATGTCTTTGTCGCCTGTTCCGACAGGGGTGCTCTGCGAGGGAATTGCGGTTTGGAATCATAGCGAAATCATTAAAACGATTCCTGTCATTGCGGATGAATCAATTAGGCACCAATTAGTGGATGCGCGAAAAATTACGGAATTATGCTGCTTCCGACTTACCTTTTTCCGTTGATTAGAAAATCAGAGTTCAAAGTGAGAAGTCGTGTGTTATCTGATTTTTTATTTTACGTATTTGCGATTTAGTGTGTTTCGACGTAAAATCTTACCGATTTATTCGGGATTTAAGTATCTCACGATTTTTGTTGGAATAGTGTATTCCACGGAATTGCTTCGGATTTTATTTTCACGAAGTCTTCTGTTCTTTCTTGCAACTTCAAAGCCGCCTACCAACTCAGGTAAATTTTTAATTAAGTAATCTTTCCGCGTCCGTGTATTTTGTTGTCATCGATTGATTCATTCCCAAATACAGTATCGTTCCGCTTACGCTATGATTCCAATCGTAAATTCTCTTTCAGGCTTTTTGTCTTTTTCGTTTTCGTCTTTTTCGCTTTTTTGTCTCTTCACTCTCGGTTCGTTGACCGATTTGTTTGGTTCATCTCTTTGCTACGTGTTCCTTGTGACGTCCGACGCTGTGCTGCCGAACGTAGATTTTTGGTGACGAGGCCGTAGTTTTGAGTTATTGAAGTTTTTGCGTTTCCTTTTCCAATTCTGCGCCTCGCCCAAAAATTGTTGGTGACGTCACGCCGCCGCCATCTTCCATCGACCGCACCCTTTTTGGCGCCATTTGTTTCGAATCTTCGGGAGCTGCCGCCATCATTCGCCAAGCTGCGTCAGTGCTGCCGCCTACCGGAGACAGCTAAGCGAAACATTTTTTTCTTTGTTTTACATTTGGTTTATATTTTATTTAACACTGGGGTTATTAAGTATTTACTCGTGATTTAGTTTTATGTATTTTTGTAAAATCTGATCAAGCGGTATTGTAGTCATTTTGTTGTATCGTAAGACAGTTTGTCAGATTTTAGCAGTGTGTAGTTCGTGCGCCGGATAGGCGTAGGTCTGCGTTAGTTTCATTACACTAGTCCACGAGGACAAGCTACGCTGGTACCACCGCGGCTCCGACTTCGTGTTTGTTTGATTCACTAGGTATATTGACCACGCGCGCAGCCCTAAGCACTATTAGGGAAATCACGGCGACCCACTGTTTTGTGATTTCATTTGTTTTGTTATTTATGTTCACCCATTCAATTCCTCCCTTGATTAAATTCACTTGTTTTAGTTTATTATTATTTTTTGTAATTTAGCTTCACTTTTGTTTAATTTAAATTCTTTTTGTTGTAACTTAGATTCATTTTTTTTTTGTTTAGTTTAAATTCTTTTTGTTTTGTAAATTTAACTTCATTATTTATTTTGTATTCATTTTAATTGTTTAATATAATTTCCCCGTGTTACCTATGAACGATTTTTATTTCGGCATCATACCCCCTTACACTTCCGTAGGTCATAGCCAGAGCTGGGCAAGTACCAGGACAAAAGTACTTAAGTATAAGTACCAGGACTAACCATGGTCAGTACTTGTTATGCAGTACTTTTTCAAGCACAGCTTGAAAATACTTAAGTAAAGTACCAGTTTTTTAGACCAAAGTACTTAAAAAATAAGTATTTTGCAAGTACCAGTATTGGGTATAATCGTATGAAATTGTTTTTCTGTTATGGTTATTTATTTTAATAACAACATATTCTAAATATACATTTTGAAAACATGATTAAAAGATTTTTTAATTTAAAAATAAATAGGTACATGCAAAATTTAGTATGTAGTCGGATATTACAAAAAATCAGTCTTATATATAAAAATAAATAAATAAATATGTATATATATATATATATATATATATATATATATATATATATATATATATATATATATATATATATATATATATATATACAACAAAAAACAAAAATATACATGTCAGTGCTCCTCACGTTCACGTCACAGTACAGCTCAATAATAAAAACTGCATTAACCGCAAAATCAAAGTACTCCAATGTTTCGAAATATTTAAGTACTTTTCGTGACTTCAGTAATATTGACGTACTTAATTATTTGAAAAGTACTTCAATATTTTTTACATTTACTATCCAAAACTGTAAGTCTTAAGTACAAGCTGAATTTTAGTACTTAAAAATTTCAAGTATTAAGTAACACAAAAATAAATATACTTCAGTATAAGTATTAAGTACCAGAGATACGAAAAATTGGTACTTAAGTACTAAAGTACTTAAGTATTGCCCAGCTCTGGTCATAGCTCCGTATTTTGTCGGCCAAGTATCGTCGATCCACTCTCGGCCCAGACCGACTAGCGCCCTGGTTTTATTTTTTTGTTTTGCTGCTCAACCCACTCCCGTCTTCATAGAGCTGGCCGAGGTTCGACGAGAGCTACCCCGGATCGTTTCCTAGGACCGCTCGTGCTGGTGGTGTAATAATACCTATTAACTTATTATTACTTTCAATATACACTCCTCCTCTATACCTACAATGCTTCATGCGAATCTTCCATTGTTCGAAACAGTGCTGGAAGTCTTCTTCTGTCAGCTCCTTCAGAACGCTTGCCGATTTCTCTTTCAAAACTTAAATCTTGTTTCTATTAAGGCAAATTCCACCTTAGGAAACAGATAGAAGTCGCACGGTGCAAGATCTGGCGAATAAGGCGGATGATGCAGCACTGGGATGCTGTACTTGGCTAGAAATCTCTTGACAGACATTGCGGTATGAGCCAGCGCATTGTTTTGATGGGGAAACCATGACTTGTCCTTCCACAATTTGGGTACTTTTTTCAATAAATTATAAGTTTCAGTAGCAGTTTTGCCAAGTTTCATGTGAAATTTCACAATAATTCGTTCCTCAAATGTTGCACTTTACATTTTTTCGGCGAAACAAAAAAAAAACTCTAATTAGAACGGATGCTACGGCTATACGGATTTGTTTACAGAAGCGAGAGATACTGCATTCGAAAGAAAAAGCTTCAGCTAAAAAGCTGACGGTCGCTGGTGTTTGGCGCATGCGTACTTCGTCTCTAGCAGCGTCAGTCTCGTTATTTAATCTTCCGATGCCCTTTCGTATGATACCAAACACGACATTTTTCGGAATAATTTAATATTTAACAGAAAAATAATTGCCAATCGATAAAAAGATCATTACGGTGTGTTTCGGCCCTGCTGGGCCCAACACATTTTTAACGGCATATTTTATTTGAATTAGGTACCTATTTTTTTACATTGTAGTTTGCGGTGGTAAAATTTTTCTTGGTTTTACTGTTTTGCTTGATTTAACTTTTTTCAGATTTTTAAATAAACCTGACTACACTTGTATCAATTCCAAATATATATCTTCAGTACTCTAATACCTAAATAAATTGACAAAATTTCTCTAACATGTTTGCAAATTTAAATATTTGTACAAAAAATAGTTATTTAAGTTACAGGGAATGTAAGTACATTATAACATTCGAGGGGGTATGAACTAAGGCGGAGCTTGCATTGCCGAAGTTCATGTTCCTGTACGAGAATAGTTGTAGTATACTTACATTCCGAGCCCCTTATTATATTTTTCTCGCCACTAGGGCAGCAATTAACTTCAAATAATGTGAAAATCTTTGTAAAATGTGGGCCAATTTGACAGTTCAGATTTATTTATTTGCAACATATTACAGTTAATTTTGTTAGTTGCTAGACGACTAAATAACTAAAAAGCAAAAATAAACAAGCTGTTAGAAATTGTTATGAGTCACTTGCGACTCATGTTACTATGGAATTAAGTTATACTTACGTTACCGGTAGGACGAAAAATTTGTTTCATAATGTCAAAAGTGACATCTTTAAACGTTATTCACCTTAAATGTGCCAATATCAAATGCATAGCAATGCACGCCATCTGTAATTCAAAGTTTGCAACATGTTCTTGTTCAAGTGTTATTTATAACTCCCAAAAAAACAATTACATTTTTAAAGTTACGCCAAGATTGCGCAGACTCGCGCTCTCCTAGAAAAAAAGATTCTCTTCCAAAAAAGTCTCTCCTCCAAAAAGTTGACTATTTTACAACC
Organism: Pterostichus madidus; assembly: GCA_911728475.2. Classification (NCBI taxonomy): domain Eukaryota; kingdom Metazoa; phylum Arthropoda; class Insecta; order Coleoptera; family Carabidae; genus Pterostichus; species Pterostichus madidus. Next base: position 17,344,416 of record OU452303.1, read on the forward strand.
TTTCCCAAAAATTTTAATATCTATATATTACAGATTAAAAAAAAAGTAATATCTAATTAAGCCAAGAAAAATATTCGAATTTAAAAAACCTTGTGAAACAGTTTTAAAAATATCGGGTCAAATAAAAAAAAATTAATTAAAAAAAACCTTGGCGACCCCAGTGTTTAAAATGTTACTTAAACTGGTAACTTTTTCTGCTCGCGAGCCCTTTAAAAGACCTTTCATTAGATATCAAACACGATCGGTTTGGAAGTACTTTTATTAAAACAATTGCCAATCAACAAAATTCCAATTTTGCTTGTAAGTCCTACAAAAGACCTTTCAATTGATACCAAACACGATAGATTTTGGAACACTTTCGCTAAAATAATGGACGATCGAAAAAATTATAATTCTGCAAGGAAGCCCTTAAAAAGACCTTTCATTTGATATCAGACACGATAGGTTTTGATGCACGTTCATTAAAACAATTTCTAATCGACAAAATTCCAATTTTGCATGTGAGCCTTTCAAAAGACCTTTCAATAGGGACTTACAATTTTGACGTTAGATGCAGCAGTCCCGAATCAGACCCCCCTCCACACAATTTTGTGTGAAACAACAAATTTCTAGAAAGAGCGAGGTGACACCATGCCGAGTTGAACAACTGCTTTCTCTTTTCAGCAAATCTGCCCTAAGATCCCCATATTTGTTTGACGTTTAACGTTTGGATCACGTGATAAACGTCAAACTGTAAAGCTATACCATGTTTGCTACATAACAAATTTTTAAATTCTGTTTTACTCACTAGATGGCAACCGAAAAATTTGAATTGTATAAGTCCCTATTGATACCAAACGCGATGGATTTTGAAGCACTTTCATTAAAACAATTAACGATCGAAAAGTATTAAATTTAGTACACAAGCCCTACCAAAGATCTTTTATTTGATACCAAACACGATAGGTTTTAGAGTACTTTCACTAAAACAATTGACAGTCAAAAAGTATTAAATTTTGTACGCGAGCCCTTCCAAAGATCTTTTATTTGATACCAAACACGATAGGTTTTGGAGGACTTTCACTAAAACAATTGATATTCGAAAAGTATTACATTTTTTACGCGAGCCCTTTAAAAGACCTTTCAATTGATACCAAAAACGATGCGTTTTGAAGCACTTTCATGAAAACAATTGCCAATAGACAAAATTCCAATTTTGCATGTAAGCCCTTGAAAAGAGCTTTCAATTGATACCAAAGTCGATGGGTTTAGAAGCACTTTCACTAAAACAATTGACGATCGAAAAGTATTAAATTTTGCACGCGAGCTCTTCAAAAGATCTTTAATTTGATATCAAACATGATAGGTTTTGAAAGACTTTCGCTAAAACAATTGCCGATAAAAAAAAATCCAATTCTGCATGCTAGCCCTTAAAAAGACCTTTCATTTGATATTAAACGCGATAGGTATTGATGCACTTTCATTAAAACAATTGCCAATCGAAAAAATTCCAAATTTTGTCGATTGGCATATTGGCAATTGGCAATATTAAATTATGTACGGTATTATTGATTCATGTGATCCAGGTGAGAAATTTAATTTGTGTGGTGATTTAAATGGCTGGGTGGGAGTTAAGAGAAGTACGTCTGGGAATGTATTGGGTAAGTTTGGTGATGCGAGAGTGAATTAAAACTGTAGAAAAATAGTTTCTTTCTGTTTGGAGCGTGATCTCTTTGTTTCCAACGCTGCCTTTAAACATAAATTAGCTCATTTGTATACCTACATGGGAGAATGTGAGTGAGAATAGACGGAGTATGATTGATTTTATTTTATATGATGAACTATTGAGAAGTTTAGTTGTACATACGCGTGTGAAGCGTGAATTGGGTATGAATGACTATTATTTGGGTTACTTTAGGGTTTTATATGGTAGCATTAATAGACCGAATGGTTGTAGTGAAAATGTTAGAGAACATGTTAGTGATGATGAATGAGATATAAATGAGAGTGATGTTAGTTTTGTATTGATGCGTCTGAAGAATTGTAAGGCTCCCGGTTTGGATGGTATATCGAATGAGATGTTAAAATATGGAAGCGAGAGGTTATTGACTGGTTAGTTATTTGTTTAGATTTTGTTTAAAACAGTGTGTGTCTCTCCTGATGATTGTCCTTTATTTAAAGGTAAAGGTAGTTCGAGTGAATGTACTAATTCCCGTGCGATAAGTTTGCTGAATGTGGTAGGGAAGTTGTACGGGAAGATTCTTATTCATAAGGTACGAACTTTAACAATTTCCAAGCTAAGCGATATGCAAGGTGGTTTTTTGGCCTGAGAGAGAGTATGTGAATCAATTGTTTTCTCTTTGTATGATTGTTGAGAAGTCACTTGCTAAGAACAAGAAGGTGTTCTGTGGCTTTCTTAAAAAGCATATGATAGTGTTCATCGCGAGACTTTGTGAGATGTACTTCTACATTACGGTAAAAATGGTAATTTGTTGGGGGAAATTCGTGCGCTGTATGAAGGTAGCGAGGCTGCGGTGAGAGTTGATGGTAGATTGAGTGATTAGTTTTGTATAGATGTTGACGTGAAACAAGGTTGTGGGATGTCTCCGTATTTAATTTGTACATGGTTGTGTTGTTACGAACGGCGTTGAATGAGGTAGATGGTATACATATTGTTGGTAGTGTTGTGCCTGCGTTAGCGTATGCGGATGATGTTGTTATGGGTGAATCTGAAGAGCAATTGAGAAGAATGAATCTAAGTAAATGAAGTAGGAAAAGGTTTAAATCTGTTACTAAATGTTGATAAATGTAAAGTGTTAGTGTTTTAGAAGAGCGATTTGGCGACTGACTGCAATGTTTCGATGAATGGTGTGAGACTGGGTCAAGTGAATGAGTTTGTATACTTGGATAGTATATTCTCGAGAGATGGATGTATTGACCGCGAGATAGAAAGAAGAGTGTCTGCGGGATGCAAAGTATTGGGTGCTCTGGGAACATTTGCTCGTAATGTGAATGTATCCAGAGATGCTCGATTGAATGTGTATAATAGTGTTTTAGTGCCTACATTGACGTATGATAGTGAATGTTAGGTGTGGATGAAGAAACATGAACGTCGTATATCTGCTGTGGAAATGAGGTATTTGTGTCCCGAATACATTTGTGTATGATGAGTGTGAAATTGAGAAGAATGTAGTAAGAAAAGTAGGTATAAGTCAGTTGAGATGGTTTGGGCATGTAGAACGTATGTCGGATGAGAGATTGGCGATGCAGGTGTATGTTGGTGAAATTAAGGGTGAAAGATTGCGTGGACGACCTATGAATAAAAGGATGAATATGATTGAAGGATTGTTGCGTGCACGTAAGTTTCCGAGTATGAGGAATAAACGTGCTTGTAAGAAAGGAATTATGAATGTGGTTGAAGCTAAAGTGGTGTGTCAGGATAGGAACGTTTGGCGAAGATTAATTGCGTGATGAATCTGATAATTTAAGAAAGTGTAGGATTTTTAAATGTTTGTTTTGTTGTGAAATTCACTTTCAAAAACAAGCATAGGGACGACACTTCCCTTCGTTTCTTATATTTTATATTCGTTTTCTGATCTTAAATTGAGTGTTTAACTGCAATTCTGTGGAATTCACTTTCAAAAACAAACGCAGGGGGCACTCTCTCCCTTTCTTATATTTTTGTTTCATTTTCAGTTACTGCATTGTGTGGGCTTTTCTTTTATATGTATATATGTGTAGGCTATCGGTTTCATCTTTTCTAATTTTTGTAGACTCGTTGTTAGATTCGTTATTAGATTCGTTGTTAGGAGTAAGCATGAGTAATTTGAGATGTTTTGCGCATATGTTATGTACGTCGAAGAAAGAAGATGAATGATAAATGAATAGAAGTGATTGAATAGATGTGATTGAAGATTCGTTGTGCGATAAATGATTTCGAGTGTAATAAATAAATGAGTTTATATGGAGTGATCTATGAATGTGGTTAAAATGAGGGTGGTGTGTTTGGATGAGAAGGTTTGACGAAGGCTGATTAGTTGATGAATTTAATGAGTGAATATTTTATGTATGATTTTAGGGTTCGTGCTACCCCATTTGATCGGATTTAGCGTGATGACATGTATGTATGTAAAAAATAATAATAATTGTAATCAGAATAAGAGTGCGGATGTTAGTTGCTAGATTGGCCAATCTATAGTGAACGAATTAAGCCTTTTATTATATAGGAGGAGCAGTCGGCCTGGCTTTGCCAAGCCTTCACGCTCGGCTCCACGGGCACTGAAGTAGAATTCAATTCTGTAAGATAGTACCAAGCACTAAAACAATTGTCGATCAAAAATCAACGCATGTATTCTCGATCATAAGTTTTTCATTAATTTCACGTGAACTATATTTTCGAAAAATCTGAAGTACCCAAAAGGCACTGGTCCCAAACATTATTTAAATCCTTTAAAAAAACACACACAAACCGTTTAAGCTATAGCCGTCTAAAGTTTGGTTACTAGGCGGAGAAATTTTAAGCTGAATAGTATATGTTTGATAGCGGTCGGCTCCACGCTAGGCTCCACGGGCACTGAAGTAGGATTACAAGCATGGTCGGTTTTAAAAAAATTTCACTAAAAACAATTACCGATCGAAAATTTTGCAATATTGCACGCGAGCCCTTTGAATGACTTTTCATTTGAAACGAAACACAATTAGTTTTGAAGCATATTAAAGCAATTGTGGAATGAAAAAATAAATATTCTGCACGTCAGCTCTTCTAAAGCCCAGTCATATTACGCCAAGCACAGTATGGTTCGAAATACTTTCAGTTTAAAACAATTGACGTTCGTAAAATTACCTTATTTTATTTGAAAGTTCTTTTAAAGCTCCTTTATATGACACCAAACACAACAAACAATTGACCCTAATATTACATTTTTTTTTACATAAAAATTTCATATTTATTTATTTTTCGACCTGTGTAGCCATAAAAATATTACATTTCATTTTTCTCAACCTGTATAGTAAATTTATAATATGCAAAAGTCTAAGGGCCAGTTTTTCAATCAGCGGTTAACGATAATCATGATTAAATAATAATAAAAAAAACCATAGTTTCAGTATTATTTAATCATGATTAACATTAAACGAGAGTAAACCCGTGTTTGAAAAACAGGCCTTAAGAGAAAAAAGTTTTACTCATATTTAATAAGATGATGTATTTTTTCTCGACTTAGTGCTCAATAATTAATGTACCGTAAAGTGGGGTTACTTTGTTTGAATTTCGCAGTTTTTTGACAATAATTTTTCTGTACATTCATGAATCGCCTTAACTACGAGGGCAGGGTGAAAAGTCCCTGAAAAATAAAACAGATGGCGCCACAATCGCAAATCTCATGTGACATTTGTGATGTACCATCTTTAACTAGAACGCATTAAAATTTTCAGACTGATATGTCATTTAGTTCTGTTTTGACACCCATCGAAAGCAAGCAACCTTGAAGATTTTTGAAAACATGGAAAAAATTGAATTTCGCGTCTTAATTACTTGCGTGGAAAAAACATTACGCAAACCAAAGCATCGCTGGTTAAACATTATGGGGACTCCTCACCATCGATTGGAACGATTCACAAGTGGTTTACTGATTTTCGTTGTGGTAGTATGACCACAAAGGAGTGTTTGGCGATGTTCAAGCGCAATAAGGACTTTCGCCGTTTCGTAACCGTGGACGAAACATGGATCCATCACGACACACCAGAGACCAAAGAACAGTCGAAACAGTGGACTTGTCCTGGCGAATCGTAGCCGAAAAAGGCCAAAGTGGATTTATCGGCCAACAAAGTCATGGCGACAGTTTTTTGGGATGCACACGTCCATATCGATTACCTTGAACAGGGCAAAACGATCACAGGCGTATATTATGCAGAGCTGTTGGATCGATTCGACGCCGATTTGAAGCGAAAGCGGCCGCATTTGGCAAAGAAAAAAGTGCTCTTCCATCAGGACAACGCACCGGCGCACAGGTCCGCAGTCGCAATGGCAAAATTGCATGAATTGCGCTACGAATTGGTTCGTCATCCACCATATTCTTCAGATTTGGCCCCCTGCAATTTTTATCTATTTCCAAACTTGAAGAAATGGCTCGGCGAAAGAGATTTGGCTCCAACGATGAGGTCATCGCTGAGACAAACGCCTATTTTGAAGGATGCCAAAATCGTATTATTTGGAAGGGGTCGAAAAATTAGAAAAACGTTAGACGAAGTGTATCGAGCTACAAGGAGATTATGTTGAGAAATAAAATATGTTTTGACCAAATAAATCATTTCTTGTTTCATTTTTCAGGGACTTTTCACCCTGCCCTCGTATGTGATATTTTTATATTTTTTCTACTGTCTAAATTTCAACTCGAAAAAAACATCGGGAAATATTTTTTAAAACTACAAAAATTTAGCATAGTTTCCTTCAACTTGGGGTAATTTTGCCGAGCATACCAGCATGTTTTTAATACGTAAAAACCTCGTTTTTCTTACTTGCTCGAGTGGTCCTCTAACGCGCAAACACAGACCGCAAAATTACTACTAACAACTTCTTTGATTAGTGGGAAGAGAGATTACGCAGTTGTGAGAATGACAGTCTTACCACGTTTAGAAAAAAAAATGTTGTCATGGAGGACACGATCTGGTAAAGTTCTCCCCTCTGGCAAATTAACCCCACTTTACGGTACTACATTTCGCGCTGCGCTATTTTGGCCACTGTAGGGCTCTAAAAATACATGTTTTATTTTATGAAACTATTAAAAAATCCATCGGACATCATTTCTAACAGTTTCGCTTGAAATATTTTATTCGAGTTATCTTTTTTTACAATGTAGTTTACCGCAGGAAAATTTTACTGTATATTATTGTCGAGAATAAATTTTGCGTGGTTTTACTTTGTACTTTACAAAACTATTTTTAAACTTTTAAATAAATGTGAATACCCTTGTTAAAGTTCAAAACATATATCCCTCAATCCTTTAATATCTAAATAAATTTACAAAATTTGTCTAATTTGTCTAGAAATTTAAATATTTGTACGAAAAGTTTCTTTGATCAAAATAACAGCTTTGAACGTTATACACATTAAAAAATTTCAAATGCATAGCAATTCGTGCAACCTGTGATCCTTGAAAGTTTCCAAACTTTTAAATTATTAGTACGAGGACTATACTTCCAGAAAATTTGAAATACATAAAAGACACTGGATGCAAACTTTCTTTAAATCCTAAAAAAATCACAACATTCGTTCAAACCGTGTAAGCTGTAGCTGAGTGCGAATGTTGGTTGCTAGGCTGGTTAATCTATAGAGAATGATGCCTTTTAGTATATAGTTCAGCGACCGGGCTGACTTCACGAACACAGAAGAAAAGTATTTTCTGAGACTTATTACTTTATACACCTAGTATTGTATAAATTACTGTTTTTTATTTATTTAAATGGATTATTAATCAATCCGTAATTGATGAATTTTTTACTTTATCTCTCAGAAAACTTTTATTGGAACTGAAAAAGATATATTTTCAACTACTTTTAGGTAAAATTTTTGATTATTCTGTTCGAAATCTGTCTTTAAAACCTTTCAATCTTCATGTATCTTTTGGATAAAGGAAAGGAATTTGGTTACCAATGTATAACTTTCACTTTTTTATTATTATTTATCTTTTTAAAGTTTTGCTAGTTATCTCACTGGTCTATAAGGGGACATCATTGTTTTTGCATTTCTGGTTATTCAGTCATTCATTTGTTCCTTGACAACCAAAATCATATAGTTAAAAAAAATACGTTCATATGTTTGAAATTCATTAATTATGTTAAATCTTCCACCACGTAATTCTTAGCATGTGCGATATCCGCCTGGCTGACACATCGGCTTAAAGCTGCCCAAAACTTAAAAGACTTCAAAAATTCTTTTACCCAGAATACTGCCGTTGTACAGTGTGCCAAAATCACGTATTCCGCCTTCATGATGCTGAAAGCAACAACACTCTGTTTCCTACTTGATGATAGGATCACTTACCAGCATTAGAATATAACCATTTATGCTCTTACTATCAGTAGTACAACATGCCCAATCTGCATCACTGTATGCCACACGAGCTTTAGAAGTAATCTTTTGGCTGCGTTCCAGTGACTTTGATTGTATTTCAAACAATATTAAACCAATCTTCCCAACGAAAAAAAAAAAATGTCTGGTCGAGTCTTCTGCGATAAGTATAAAAGTCCTTCCTTGAGGTCTCTGTAAGGAAGATCAGTAGAATCTCTCTCGTCATCAAAGAATTCAGGCTTCGTTTCCATTGGGGTTTTGGCTCCTCTTGCATATTTAAGTCTAAACGCCTTCAGTAACTGCTCGACGTATTTCTCTTGTGAAAGAGTGATGCTGCTCTCTTCATGCTCAGTAAGTTTCACTCCCAATATGGGTGCTAGGTGCTTAATTTCAAAACTCTTCTCCAAAAGTGCTTTGATCTTGAGTCTCGTAGTCTTGTTCTCGGCTAGTACAAATATGTCATCGATGTTAACTGTCAATATTCCCTTTCCGCAAATTTTGTTAATTTCATATACAGATCCAATTTTCTCTAAGTAATATTAAGATGATTATTCTAGCATCTTCTATTTTGTTTCAGCCCATAAATCGATTTCTGAAATGTACAGACTAATCATTTTTCGCCTTGTCGTACAAAACCCTTTTGGCTGCTTTATATATGAAGAATTTCTTTCAGGTCACTATGAAGATAAACTGTGTCACATCATACTAATCCATGAGCAATTTATTGTCAAAGCTAACAGTAATACGAGGGTGGTCCAATAAGTATTTAGCCTACAAAAGAATAACAAAAATTTTGGAAAAGTGGCGATTTATTTTTCAACATAATCTCCTTTGAGTTCGATACACTTGATCCAGCGATGCTCCAACTTCTTTAACCCGTCTGAAAAATACGTTTTCTAGAGGTCTGCAAAGTAGGCCTCCGTGGCGGCGATAACTGCCTCATTCGACTCAAATTTCTGCCCGGCGAGAGACTTTTTCAAATTTGGAAACAAAAAAAGTCGCACGGGGCCAAATCCGGAGAATGCGGTGGATGGGGCAGCATTTCGTAGTCCAATTCTATCAATTTGGCCGTGGAGACGGCGGAGGTGTGTGCTGGAGCATTGTCATGGTGAAAGAGCACTCTTTTCTTCGACAAATGGGGCCGTTTTTTTGCAATTCGGCGTCGAATCGGCCCAATAATTCGGCATAGTAGAGCACTGTGATCGTTTTGCCCTTCTCCAGGTAGTCGATGTAGATCACACCTCTCGGATGCGCTTGTTGTCCGGAGTGAGCAAACGCGGCACCCATCGCGCCGACAGTTTTCTCATGCCCAATAATTAATGCAGGATATGACCCACGCGGTCTTTTGAGATGCCTACTGTCTCAGTTATCTTGCGCACCTTCAATCGGCGGTCTGCCAATACGAGATCGTGGATTTTTGTTACGTTATCCTCCGTGGTAGCCGTTTTCGGGGCACCTGGGCGTGGCTCATCAAAAACCGACGTGCGACTACGTTGAAACTCGTTAAACCAATTTTTGACAGTCGCCGTCGAAGGAGAAGAGTTCCCGTACACAGCATCCAAGCGTCCTATGATGTCACTGCGCGATTTCCCTTCCAAAAACAATAATCGAATCACCGACCGATATTGTTCTTTTTCCATTTTTCTCAAATCTGCGGACACGCTCGCTTCCACACTCGGTCAAAACAAAACTACACGTCTGATTCGGCTGAAAATTTAACAGTAGCTGTCTACGAGAATGTTCTAATCGATACAAAATTGCTCTTGCGATAGTGGCGCTATCTGTCGGTGAGGCTAAGTACTTATCGGACCGCTCTCGTAAGTTATTTCAAGGTTTCAAAACTGGATACTGGTGCATAAATTTTATCATAGTGAATTACTTTCTTCTAGATGAATACCTTCGCGACCAATCGTACCTTGAAACGTTGAACTTCGTTAGCTGTTTTTCGTATAAATACCCAAACATTATGTTTATTTAGTGAGTCTATTTCTTCGTTCATAGCTGCCAACCATTGCGTAGACTAGACGTAAGCTAGCGCCTCAATAAATAATGTTGATTCCCTAATATCACACTGGACTTTATGCAAATGTACTTCATTGTCTTTGAAAGTCCTCGTCTCTGCAGAACGCCTTTCACAGAGTGTTATGGCATGTTTTTCCACATTTCCATAAGGTTTTACAAAAGATCTCATCGGCCGTCCTCTCTTCTTTCATTGTACTGCGTTGCTGGTTATCCTTTTCTAAGTTTTTTTCGTCCTGAATTGTTTCTGTTTCATTTCTGTCTGAAAATTCGCGAAATCCATGTTCATTCATATCTGACTAACTATCATCAACATCTACTTATAACTCTTCTGTTTTGCTGTTCGAATTTGTTTCTTCATCGCAATCGGTAACTACTTTTTTCTTTTTTCTTGGTTTGTTGGTCTTTGATTGGAATTTCTGGTTTTCTCGTCTCTTCTTCATTCGCGTCGCGTGACTTCAAGACTTGTGGAGTTTCTGGCAATCAAACTCTATATCCGCGTCCATTTATTGCAAATCCAACAAGTTTATGTTCTGATGACGTGTTTCGAGGAAAGTTTTTTACTTTTGAATGTATACAAAATTTAATTTGCTGTAATTTTACCTATCTTTTGTATTTCCTCCGATAATCCACACAGGATAGTCATTGTCAAATCGCCATTTTCAATAGTGTTACCAACACTATCAAGATCGGCTACAGTTTTGTTTAATTATCCCAAATATAATTCTGTCGAATTATAATCAATTAATTTTTACGAATACAGTTTTTGACAAAGTTGCGCAATATGAAACTGTCGTGTATAGACGTTCCAATTCATCCATTTGCTGTCCATCACATAGAAAGTGCAATTTTCGCATAAGCTTTTTTTGTCTTGATATAAACGCTTCTCAACTGCTGCTGTATTCTCAGCTGGTTCATCCTGACCTGGTTCCACGACAAGCCATATATCATATTCTATCATTAATATTTTCATTTGATAACTGCATATCGTGTAATTTGTGCCGTTTATTTGTGGCAAAACTGCAGTATCACTGACCAATTTTTAAAAATGTAATTTTAGGCTGGTAAAATTTTGTGAATTTCAAAACTCCCTAAAAATTATTAAATAAACCAGTGCTTCTAAACTGTTATTTGAAAAATATTTTCTAGCCTCAAACCTCACGCATGATGTAACCTACTATTATCAGAAAATAAAAATAATTCTTTCTAACCGAACCAAACTTTCTCAGTTTTTGCTATTTTAATACATTTATGACATTTATACACCTCTGCGATGAGTTCATATTGTTCATATTGTTCATATTGTATGACTAACAATTGTCTTATATTGTTTTAATTTTACCTAGACCTGAAGATGGTTACATCCGTAACCGAAACGTTGTCAACTATATTTAAATCAAATTGACTACAACTTAAGCCTAAGTCCTTTAATTACTATCCTAAATATGGTTTGTCATTAACAGATAATGATCGAGTTACAGAATAGAGGGGAGTTATTTCGCGCTATAATCATTGTTATAATTTGTTTTGTCGAACGAGAAATATTAAAACTCACAACGTGTGCGTAACAATGAACTATATTAAACCCGGGTTGCAAAACGTTTTTAACTTTACATAGTGAACCGACTACATATCTATTATTTTTCATATGAAGCTAATAGTAAACTATGACATTGTTATATAGATATTTGTTTCGCTTTTCACTTAGACTTCGTATTAAAATAACTGCAAAAAATTCGTTTATTTTTGCTATTATTTACATATTATTAATGAGAAACAATAAAATTTCACAATGTACATATTTTAATAAAGTAAATTAAAAAAAAATAAATATTCAGAAACAAAAATTACTATTTCATCTAGTAGAAAAAAAAAATATCATCACGCCTTTTACCCATTACTGGGTATGACACTCTGCCGAAGCAGATCTCGGTAAGTAATATATTAATGCGCGTGAAGTGCGGTTACCAGCCGTCAAATCACGCCCCCCAAAGATGTTAGTGGTGGGGAAGCCACAGGGGTAATTTTTAAATTGGTGAAAATTTTTGTCGGCTGTGGGGATCGAACCAGGGTTCTTAGTATCCCCAGGCCAACTTGATAGCACTGAGCTATTACCCCATGTCTAGTAGATATGATAATTAGGATTTCATTAAAAAGAAAAACAAAATGGGACCTGTTATTTAGTAATTCAACATATCACATCAGACATTTATATCGAATCGTTGATGTCGTGTCCTTCTAATTAATTTAAAATTTTGTTCTATTTCACACAATGATATTATACGTTCTTCAATAATAGACTGTAAAACAGTATTTTCTTTATTATGGTCAATTTCTCTTCTCTTTTAGATTTTACAAATGCCTCAAATTCTTCATTCTTCTAAATAATGATACGTGCGTTTGTCTTCTTTCGGAAGAATCTCGCGAGAGATTCTGACAAAAAATGTAACAGCTCAACATATCAAATCTTCATTACTAAAATTTTACATCTTTCAATAAAATAACAATGCTCAATAATTAAATAAATATGATTATTTTTTGACGTTTCCTAAAACCAATAAAATGCTTCATTGTATGTCACGTGTCTGCGTCTTAACCAATCCTGTCATTATTATACTGAGAATAAAACTCTTGTGATTATTCCCAGGAATAATCTCTGTAGCTTCAAGTAAAATGTGTGAAAAAATCGATTTAGTTCCATTGGAGACACAGAAATACATCAACAAATTTTTTAAACAACTTCCCAGAATACATTAATAAGTAATCAATCGATATTGATCTAATTCAAAATCTTTTAAGTTGGATGCATTGACTTCAACAGCTAAGTCAAAAATAATCTAAATATAATTCGAGAGTTCAATAAATTAGAAAATAATTCTCCATTATCTTTCTCAAACTTGTTACCATTTGGCAACGGGCTTTCGTGATTATTGCCTGGCTACAAGTTTTCGAAATATCTGTCAACTTATTTTCAATTTATTCTCACTCTCTTGTTATATTATTACTGACAATAAACTATTAATAACAAAACTTTCGACTTTTTTTTCATGACCTACTGAATAGCAAAAGTAAAAAAAAATATATTGTTTTGCAATTTTAATAAAAGTATAAGTATTTTATATCGTTGAAAAATTTTAAAAAACCTCTATTCAACAGTCTCATAGTTTACTATTACGAGAGCTTCATATGAAAAATAATAGTTGGTATATTTCTCACAAATAGTACAGGATAGAAAATTTTGAGTACTTCTGGAAATTATTCATTAAAAAGTACCTTACGAAAGTGCAGACAAAATCCTGTACCTACCATTTCATTTGTAAAAGTTATGATCAAAACTATAAATTGACGAAATTTACATCTTTATCGACGTTTTATTTTCAAGAAAAGTAAAATATCAGTATGTTGGTCTACTAATGTGTACCTTTTTCGAGATCCTAATAGTGCGTACGTTAACTTGGACATTACTTATATTTGTAACGTGATCAGGGGTGAAAGTAGATTTATTTTCTTACCGGTACACTACTTTTAAAGACTATACTAAGAGAAAAAACGGTTTTATATATTATATATAGAGTTGATCAAAGTAATTTACAACCCAGAGAGAAGTGTCTTCCGAGGGCGCTACTATTATCGGTACATTCAGTGTCAAAATTTGGTTTTACAATAAAGACGGATTATTTGAATTTATGAAATAATAAGACGGTAGGTAATCTTTTCCATTCATAAAAATAGTATGCCAAAAGAATAATAATTATGTTGGATTAATAATAAATAAATATAACATTAATAAATTTGCATAAATGCGCATATCGTACATGGTGCGGCGACCAAATGTTTTCACTGTGATTGTATATTTCATTTTCGTGCCAAATTGGAGCCACACAATTCATTATATATCAGAATAGGTGCAATTAAAGCGTATTTCAGCAACGGGGTTACTTTGGTTTGTCGTGCTCTATATGCAATCCTTATTTTAATAATATAAAAAGGAAGGTTTAGGTGCAATACTTTCGAATAGTTATAATATTTTATAATTTATAATTATCAACTGTTTTTTCTTTTCCTGTCATTCCTTCTCACTAGTTCGCTAGTAGTCTTTTTCTTAACAACTATTTAATGGTTGGAGATTAAACATAGTAGTAGACTTGAAATAAATATTAATTGTGTAATGTGAGAAATTGTAACTACAGAGCGCAAATCCGTAAAAGTAACAGAATATAATTTGTTATGAAACCTTAGAGTTTATTATTAATCAAACAGCAAACAACTATCTAAAAATATTTCTGGTTCTAGTACTTAAATAAAGTTGATTTATTTAATTGTTTGTGTTTCCAGTGTATTTATATTTATGTAACATATTTGAAACATAAAATTTAACTATTTTAACATAGGCAAGTTATCTTGATACAGTTTAAATAGCTGTGATGGATAAACACAGTCATATAACAATATTTGTCTACACATATTTTCTTCCAGAATTATTTGATTGTGATTTGTAACTTTACTGATGACTAAATTCACACTAAATTAACAAGAAACAATATTTAAGGAAACCATTGTTTCAGATATGATACGGCAGAGTTAATAAGGCGGGTCTGTAAATTAATTATTATTGTCCGAAAAGTGATGAATCATGGATCATTTATTATTTATTTCTATGGTTATTGTTTGATGAATTCACAACTTAGTATATCCTTAATCTGAATTTCCGCTTCAGATATTAAAGCTCAATATGTACTTGTTTCCTCTAGGGAGAAATATAAAACTCTTCTATACAATATCGCATTGTCAATATCCCTTTTCATAAATCGATATTATATTTTGCATTTATCTTATAATAAACCATTAGAGCTGAGAACTACTTGAAGTAAAAATACTGGAAGTAATACTGTAAGTATATCACATACTTAAAATACTTCACTGAAAATACTTTTAAAATTTAATATTAAATACTGTATTTAAAGTACTTTTTTCCATGCAAATGTACTTTAAATACTTTTTTATACTTTTTTATACTTAAAGTACCAAAAAGTATTTAAAGTATGTAAATAAGTATTTAATGTAATTAAAGTATCGTAATTTACGTAAATACTTTTTGCGTGCATAAGGTATATTAACATGTGCGTAGTTTGAGGGAAGGGAGCTTATCCAACTACTATTAGAGTAAGAGGTATATATATTTGTGGGGATTCATCACGTCAATTGCTCACCTCTACAGCCTAGACGGTTTGTCCGATTAATTTGAAACTTTTTTTATTTGATAGAGGCCAACTTGAAATGTGACCTTTTTATAAATTCATAATTTTATTACGCATGATGTGCGAGAAATTTTGAAAAAACACGCACTTTTAACTAAGATTATGGTGGCTTTGGTTTTTTTAAGAAGAACATCTACGGACGATTTGACCGTAAGCAGAAAAATTCATTGACATTACGTATGAAACTTTTTAACACAATTATATAAATTTCGAGACAAGTTAGAGCAATTTTGTAAATATATTAAGGTATTATATGATTGAGGATATATGTTTTGATCTGTTTTCAATTAATTTCATGTTTGTATAAAAGTTTTTTAACAGAAAACTTCAAATTGACAAATCTATAATTTAGGAACAATATTACCTCTCATATACGAGATCCAGGTTTTGAAATTCATAGATTTGAGAATTGACATTTGTCAGTGGACATGTCGCATTTTTAATTATAAATTACTTTAATAAGAAATTACTGTGAGTAGTTTTGAAATATTTTAGGCATATTGGGGAAATGAGGGGACGTTTTTATTATAATTACAAATTTCAAATATGTGTATTTAAAAAGTAAATTTTTGACAGTTCACTATGAAGTTGGTTTAAACGTCAAATAAAGTATACAGGTAAACCAAACCAAAATTGTCCTCGGTAATAATATGTAGTAAAACTAAGCAAATATTGTTCACGGTAATGTACATTAAATACAATTTTATTATTATTTATTGAAATTAATTATCAAAATTCAAAATTTATCGTATATGGTATAATACCAAAGTTTTGAAGGTCACGCATGTAGAAATGAGATTTTTTCAATCAGTAATTGTTTTAGTGAAAGCGCTACAAAACCTATCGTGTTTGGTACCAAATACAAAGTCCTTTGAAGGGCTCACATACAGAATTCGAATTTTTTCGATCGGCAATTGTTTTAGTTAAAGTGATTCAAAACATATCGTGTTTGGTATCAAATGAAAGGTCTATTGAAGGGCTCACGTACAAAATTGAATATTATTCGATCGGCAATTGTTTTAGTAAGAGTAGATCAAAACCTATCGTGTTTGGTATCAAATGAAAGGTATGTTGAAGGGCCCACGTACAAAATTAAATATTATTCGATCGGCAATTGTTTTAGTAAAAATGCATCAAAACCTATCGTGTTTGGTATCAAATGAAAGGTCTTTTGAAGGGCTCGCATGCAAAATTAAATATTATTCGATCGGCAATTGTTTTAGTAAGATTGCATCAAAACCTATCGTGTTTGTTATCAAATGAAAGGTCTTTTAAAGGGCTCGCGTACAAAATTAAATATTATCCGATCGGCAATTGTTTTAGTAAGAGTGCATCAAAACCTATCGTGTTTGGTATCAAATGAAAGTTCTTTTAAAGGGCTCGCGTACAAAATTAAATATTATTCGATCGGCAATTGTTTTAGTAAAAATGCATCAAAACCTATCGTGTTTGGTATCAAATGAAAGGTCTTTTGAAGGGCTCGCATGCAAAATTAAATATTATCCGATCGGCAATTGTTTTAGTAAGATTGCATCAAAACCTATCGTGTTTGGTATAAAATGAAAGTTCTTTTAAAGAGCTCGCGTACAAAATTAAATATTATCCGATCGGCAATTGTTTTAGTAAGAGTGCATCAAAACCTATCGTGTTTGGTATCAAATGAAAGTTCTTTTAAAGGGCTCGCGTACAAAATTAAATATTATTCGATCGGCAATTGTTTTAGTAACAATGTATCCAAACCAATCGTGTTTGGTTCAAATGAAAGGTCTATTGCAGGGCTCCCGTAGAAAATTAAATATTATTCGATCGGCAATTGTTTTAGTAAAAATGCATCAAAACCTATCGTGTTTGGTATCAAATGAAAGGTTTATTGAAGGGCTCGCGTAGAAAATTAAATAATATTCGATCGGCAATTGTTTTAGTAAAAATGCATCAAAACTTATCGTGTTTGGTATCAAATGAAAGGTCTATAGAAGGGCTCGCGTAAAAAATTAAATATTATTCGATCGGCAATTGTTTTAGTAAGAGTGCATCAATACCTTTCGTGTTTGGTATCAAATGAAAGTTCTTTTAAAGGGCTCGCGTAAAAAATTAAATATTATTCAATCGGCAATTGTTTTAGTAAGAGTGCATCAAAACCTATCGTGTTTGGTATCAAATGAAAGGTTTATTGAAGGGCTCGCGTAGAAAATTAAATATTATTCGATCGGCAATTGTTTTAGTAAAAATGCATTAAAACCTATCGTGTTTGGTATCAAATGAAAGGTCGCTTAAAGAGTTCGTGTGCTAAATGGGCCGTTTTTTTATTGTCAATTTTGTAGTGCCAGAGCTTCGTAACCTATCGTGTTTGGATCAATTAAATGTATTTCAAAGGACAGACATGCAAAATTGAAACCTTTTACTTCGGAAATAATTTGATTTATATAGTGTCAATTGTCTTACAGAAGTGAATCCTATTTCAGTGTCCGCGGAGCATAGCGTGAAGGCCTGGCGAAGCCAGGCTGACCGCTAGTCCATATACTAAAAGGGTAAGAGGTATATGAGTATAGATTCATCACGGTCAATTGCTCACCTCTACAGCCTAGACGGTTTGTCCGATTAATTTGAAACTTTTTTTATTTGATAGAGGCCAACTTGAAATGTGACCTTTTTATAAATTCATAATTTTATTACGCATGATGTGCGAGAAAACTTGAAAAAACCTGCGTTTTTGGGGCAAAATCAACTAAGAGTGTGGAGGCTTTGAAATTTTTAAGAAGAAGATCAAACGTCACTTTGACGTTTGTCAGTGGACATGTCGCATTTTTAATTATAAATTACGTAAATATGAAATTTCTCTGAGTAGTTTTGAAATATTTTACACATATTGGGGAAATGAGGGGACGTTTTTATTATAATTACAAATTTCAAATATGTATATTTAAAAAGTAAATTTTTGATAGTTCACTGTGAAGTTGGTTTAAACGTCAAATTGACAAGTTATATAAAGTATACAGGTAAACCAAACCAAAATTGTCCTCGGTAAAAATATATAGTGAAACTAAGCAAATATTATTTATTATTATTTATTTAAATTTATTATCGATATTTATTTTATTGAAAACTTATCGTATTTGGTATAATATAAAAGTTTTGAAGGTCACGCATGTAGAATTAAGATTTTTTTCAATCAGCAAATGTTTTAGTGAAAGTGCTTCAAAACCTATCGTGTTTGGTATCAAATGAAAAGTCTGTTGAAGGGCTCGCGTACAAAATTAAATATTATTCGATCGGCAATTGTTTTAGTAAAAACGCATCAAAATCTATCGTGTTTGGTATCAAATGAAAGGTCTATTGAAGGGCACGCGTAGAAAATATATATTATTCGATCGGCAATTGTTTTAGTAAAAATGCATCAAAACCTATCGTGTTTGGTATCAAATGAAAGGTCTATTGAAGGGCTCGCGTAGAAAATTAAATATTATTCGATCGGCAATTGTTTTAGTAAAAATTCATCAAAACCTATCGTGTTTGGTATCAAACGAAAAGTCTATTGAAGGGCTCGCGTAGAAAATTAAATATTATTCGATCGGCAATTGTTTTAGTAAAAATGCATCAAAACCTATCGTGTTTGGTATCAAATGAAAGGTCTATTGAAGGGCTCGCGTATAAAATTGAATATTATTCGATCGGCAATTGTTTTAGTAAAAATGCATCAAAACCTATCTTGTTTGGTATCATATGAAAGGTCTATTGAAGGGCTCGCGTAGAAAATTAAATATTATTCGATCGGCAATTGTTTTAGTAAAAGTACATAAAAACCTGTCATGTTTGGTACCAAATGAAAGGTCTGTTGAACGGCTCGCATACAAAATTGAATATTATTCAATCGGCAATTGTTTTAGTAAAAGTGAATAAAAACCTATCGTGTTTGGTATCAAATGAAAGGTCTTTTGAAGGGCTCGCGTACAAAATTTAATATTATTCGATCGGAAATTGTTTTAGTAAAAATGCATCAAAACCTATCGTGTTTGGTATCAAATAAAAGGTTTTTTGAAGGGCTCGCGTACAAAATTTAATAATATTAGATCGGCAATTGTTTTAGTAAAAGTGCATGAAAACCTATCGTGTTTGGTATCAAATAAAAGGTCTTTTGAAGGGCTCGCGTACAAAATTGAATATTATTCGATCGGCAATTGTTTTAGTAAAAGTGAATAAAAACCTATCATGTTTGGTATCAAATGAAAGATCTATTGAAGGTCTTGCGTGCAGACATATCGTGTTTGGTATTAAATGAAAGGTCGTTTAAAGAGTTCGTGTACTGAATTGGATTTTTTTATTGTCAATTTTGTAGTGCCACAGCTTCGTAGCCTATCGTGCTTGGTATCAATTAAATGTATTTTAAAGGACAGACGTGTAGAATTGAAAACTTTTACTTCGGAAATAATTTGATTTATATAGTGTCAATTGTCTTACAGAAGTGAATCCTATTTCAGTGTGCGCGGAGCATAGCGTGAAGGCCTGGCGAAGCAAGGCTGACCGCTAGTCCATATACTAAACGCCGTAGAGGTATATTTGTATATCAGTATATGAGTATATTTGTATAGATTCACCACGGTCAATTGCTCACCTCTACAGCCTAGACGGTTTGTCCGATTAATTTGAAACTTTTTTTATTTGATAGAGGCCAACTTGAAATGTGACCTTTTTATAAATTCATAATTTTATTACGCATGATGTGCGAGAAAACTTGAAAAAACCTGCGTTTTTGGGGCAAAATCAACTAAGAGTGTGGAGGCTTTGAAATTTTTAAGAAGAAGATCTACTGTCACTTTGACGTTTGTCAGTGGACATGTCGCATTTTTAATTATAAATTACTTAAATATGAAATTTCTTTGAGTAGTTTTGAAATATTTTACACATATTGGGGAAATGAGGGAACGTTTTTATTATAATTACAAATTTCAAATATGTGTATTTAAAAAGTAAATTTTTGACAGTTCACTATGAAGTTAGTTTAAACGTCAAATTGACAAGTTATATAAAGTATACAGGTAAACCAAACCAAAATTGTCCTCGGTAATAATATATAGTAAAACTAAGCAAATATTGTTCACGGTAATGTACATTAAATACAATTTTATTATTATTTATTGAAATTAATTATCTAAATTAAAAATTTATCGTATATGGTATAATACCAAAGTTTTGAAGGTCACGCATGTAGAAATGAGATTTTTTCAATCAGTAATTGTTTTAGTGAAAGTGCTTCAAAACCTATCGTGTTTGCTACCAAATACAAAGTCCTTTGAAGGGCTCACATACAGAATTCGAATTTTTTCGATCGGCAATTGTTTTAGTTAAAGTGCTTCAAAACATATCGTGTTTGGTATCAAATGAAAGGTCTTTTGAAGGGCTCGCGTGCAAAATTAAATATTATTCAATCGGCAATTGTTTTAGTAAGAGTGCATCAAAACCTTTCGTGTTTGGTATCAAATGAAAGTTCTTTTAAAGGGCTCGCGTAAAAAATTAAATATTATTCAATCGGCAATTGTTTTAGTAAGAGTGCATCAAAACCTATCGTGTTTGGTATCAAATGAAAGTTCTTTTAAAGGACTCGCGTAGAAAATGAAATATTATTCGATCAGCAATTGTTTTAGTAAAAATTCATTAAAACCTATCGTGTTTGGTATCAAATGAAAGGCCTATTGAAGAGCTCGCGTAGAAAACTAAATATTATTCGATCGGCAGTTGTTTTAGTAAAAATGTATCAAAACCTATCGTGTTTGGTATCAAATGAAAGGTCGCTTAAAGAGTTCGTGTGCTAAATGGGCCTTTTTTATTGTCATTTTTGTAGTGCCAGGGCTTCGTAACCTATCGTGTTTGGATCAATTAAATGTATTTCAAAGGACAGACATGCAAAACTGAAAACTTTTACTTCAGAAATAATTTGATTTATATAGTGTCAATTGTCTTACAGAAGTGAATCCTATTTCAGTGTCCGCGGAGCATAGCGTGAAGGCCTGGCGAAGCCAGGCTGACCGCTAGTTTTATACTAATTAAGATAAACGCTGCTGCAATTTTGTTTAAAATTTTCGTGACGCTAGTGCCCTTACTGTTTTACTGTTCCAATGTATAGTTTTATATTTACGAATTTTTACTATTAAACAAAAATTAAAAAATGTAATGAATTATTTTGTCATATTTAAAAAATAAATAACAAACATTGAAAACATTGTGAATTATTTAGCAAATAAGAAAAATAGGAAAACAAAATTTCCATCACTTGTCACAAATTCCAAAATTTTAACAGCACATTTGAATCAACTTATCAGGTCATCATCAAACGGCTGGTCAGTTCAGCTTTAACCATAGACGCGTTTCGTCCTTTAGGGACTCATCAGTATGGTGTGACACAGTTCCACATCGTAATTGACTTTTTGTCTTTATTTTAATTATTTAGCAGTTATACTTTAATTCACTGAATTTGATTTTGCTTTAGTGTTTTTATATTATTGTAAAAATTGCTTAAATAATTTTAATTTAAGTAAATATCTATTCATTTTCAAGATGTGACATAAAATTGTAATTCTTTAAATGGAACCAATAGTAAAAACACATGTTTTGTTTTTAAATTAAATTTTGTAATCAAATAACCTAATGGGCCTTTCAAGACTTTTTTGAATTTTTTATATATTAATCTACGTAATAAAATAATTATACCCATTTTTTTTATTTTTTTTAAAAACTTGTATTAAGCATGATAAAAATAGTTAAATTTTCGAAACAAATGAATATGACGTAGTTGCATCTTAGCTTAAAGAGAGACAGATAAGACAGAGATAAATAACACGTAACTTGTCGTTGTCAGTAGAATCCTGAGACAAAACATAACTAGACGGATAACATCGGCGTTTGTTGTGAGTCAGAAAGGGATAGAATAACTGGTTGGTGAGGCGGGTGCGCGGCAAGGAGCAACTTGCATAACATCAAAGTGTACTCGCTCCTTGCCGCGCATCCGGCGGACCATCAAGTTATTCCATTCCTCTCTGCTTCACAACACTGCATTGACTTGAATACGACATAATTCGTCTAGTATTATACGTCATTGGTAGAATCGTAGAATGCTGAATGCTTATTTCTTCTTCGTCTTCTTGAGCACCGACAAACGTTTCTGTGATTGGCTTAATGCAACTACGTCATTGCAATATGGCAGTGCGAACGTTTTAAATTATTCAACTTTAACTTTCATATTTCAGCAATAAAGATATAATTTATGGTATGATTTTATATTATATTAAATATGATGTACGGTCAAGAATTTATTTTAATAAATATATATTAAAAAGCTCTACCACTTGAATCCCCCATTGTTAATTTTACTTACTATTTAGTACTGCAAGTACATATTAACTAAAACAAGTATTTTAAGTAAATAAATAAATATAAATATATAATGGCTTTTGCGAAAAACTATTGACAATCAGTCAGTTACAATTTTCTTTCAAACTTTTAATTTAATACCAAACTCAATAGCTTTCTAGAGACTTTTGAAAAATAAAATTAATAATCAGTCGGTTCAAAATTCTTAATTTGATACTATCATATGTTTGTATTTATGGCAACTGAAAACAATAATGCCATTATGGAAAGCACTTAAGTGCAAGAATCTCTTTCGGCGCAAATTAATACGGATTATTAGCACTCTACGCACTGTCGAAAAAATAAATTAATACACATACATATTTAAAATATTTAAATGTAATATATTTCAAAATCACTCTAAACAACTACCGTAAATATTTTTACAAACCCGCCACACTCCTAGATGATTTTGCTCCAAGGCACTTCCCCAAATTAATATCTAAATAAAAAAAATAAATATATCATCACGTCTTCTGATCATTACTGGATGGGAGTATATTATGGTTTACAAGAGCTGGGACAAGTACACAAAAAAGTATTTAAATACTAAATACTTTCAAAAAAGTATTTGAAATCTTAATACCAGTATTACTATTATTATTATGAGGTAGTGGCTCAGTGGTACCGAGTCGACCTGTTGATCCTGAGAACCCTGGTTCGATCCCTACAGCCGACAAACATTTTCACCAAATTAGAATTACACCTGTGGCTTTCTCACCACATCTTCGAGGACCGTGATTTGATAGCTGGTAACCGCCCTTCACGCGCAAGAATATATCGCTTACCGAGATCTGCTTCGGCAGAGCGCTACACCCAGTAATGGGTAAAAATCGTAATGATATATTTATATTTATTTACTTAAAATACTTCTTTTAGTTGAAATGTACTTACAGTACTAAATAGTAAGTAAAATTAACAATTAGGTTATTTGATTACAAAATTTAATTTCAAAACAAAACATGTGTTTTTACTATTGGTTCCATTTAAAGAATTACAATTTTATGTAACATCTTGAAAATGAATAGATATTTACTTAAATTAAAATTATTTAAGCAATTTTTACAATAATATAAAAACACTAAAACAAAATCAAATTTAGTAAATTTCTCGGTAAATTGATTTTATGATAACGATTACCGAGCACATCGTAAAATTAAAGTATAACTGCTAAATAATGTTTCCAATGTTTGATATTTATTTTTTAAATGTGACAAAATAATTTATAACATTTCTTGATTTCTATTTAATAGTATAAATTCTTAAATATAAAACTATACATTGCAACAATAAAACAGTAAAGGCAGTAGCATCACCAAAATTTTAAACAAAATTGCAGCAGCGTTTGTCTTAACTAATGTAAAATAAGCTCCCTTCACTCAAACTACGCACTTGTTATACTTTATGCATGCGAAAAGTATTTACGTAAATTACGTTACTTTAATTACATTAAATACTTATTTACATACTTTAAATACTCTTTGATACTTAATGTATATGAAAGTATTTAAAGTACATTTCCATGGAAAAAGATACTTTAAATACAGTATCCATCAGATGACAAATACTGTTTTTCTAAGATACCAACAGCATCCTTAAGATTAAACATCGCCGATCTTTCATTCTGAACAATTGGTTGAACATCTTGAACAGCTCTTGCATATAGACTCCTACCATTAGCTTGGATCACTTTGCCGAGATTAAGAACTCTTTGGATGAGTTCTCCACCAAGGTTAGCGCGGTCCAGGTTGTCAGTAGGGATTAACAGGTCTTTCCCGTCGTTGACGAGGTTATCCTGGGCTTCAGAAACCCCTTTGGCCATGTCTTCAGCAGCGGTTTTGGCGTTGCCGATCATTGAACGGATTTCGGTTTGGACTGGTTCCATGGCTTTTTGCAGATCGATTTGGAATTGCTTTTGAGCAGCATCCATAACTGAGGAAATAAAATTACATCATTGGAAGGAGGGCGTTATTAGACGGATGATAAATTTATATTTAAATTGAAGTGAACGAGATTAAATATTTTACATATTTACAGCCCGATTCTAAAAAAAAGTTTTAGCTAATTCTGAATTTTGGATTTGCTAATCTTATTATGGGGGAGGTTGCTCAGCGGTATTGAGTTGACCTGTGGATCCTGAGAAACCTGGTTCAATTCCCAGAGCGAACAAACATTTTCACCACATTAAAATTACCCCTGTGGCTCCCCTACCACTAACATCTTTGGGGACTGTGAGTTGATGACTGGTAACTGCAGTTCAAGCGCAAAAATATATCATTTACCTAGATCTGCTTTAACGGAATGCCACACTTACGAGGGCAGGGTGAAAAGTCCCTGAAAAATAAAACAGATGGCGCCACAATCGCAAATCTCATGGTACATTTGTGATGTACCATCTTTAACTAGAACGCATTAAAATTTTCAGACTGATATGTCATTCAGTTCTGATTTGACACCCATCGAAAGCAAGCAACCTTGAAGATTTTTGAAAACATGGAAAAAAGTGAATTTCGCGTCTTGATTAAACATTATTTCTTGCGTGGAAAAAACATTACGCAAAGCAAAGCATCGCTTGTCCATATACTAAAAGGTAAGAGGTATATGAGTATAGATTCAACACGGTCAATTGCTCACCTCTACAGCCTAGACGGTTTGTCCGATTAATTTGAAACTTTTTTTATTTGATAGAGGTCAATCATGGGGGGTGCCTTTTGTTAGTTTCAGATTTTTCGTGCACATGATGTGCGAGAAAACTTGAAAAAACATGCGTTTTTGGGGAAAAATCAACTAAGAGTGTGGTGGCTTTGAAATTTTTAAGAAGAAGATCTAACGTCACTTTGACGTTTGTCAGTGGACATGTCGCATTTTTAATTATAAATTATGTAAATATGAAATATCTGAGTAGTTTTGAAATATTTTACACATATTGGGGAAATGAGGGGACGTTTTTATTATAATTACACATTTCAAATATGTATATTTAAAAAGTAAATTTTTGACAGTTCACTGTGAAGTTGGTTTAAACGTCAAATTGACAAGTTATATAAAGTATACAGGTAAACCAAACCAAAATTGTCCTCGGTAAAAGTATATAGTAAAACTAAGCAAATATTGTTCACGGCAATGTACATTAAATACAATTTTATTATTATTTATTTAAATTTATTATCAAAATTCGAAATTTATCGTATAATACGAAAGTTTTGAAGGTCACGCATGTAGAAATGAGATTTTTTCAATCAGTAATTGTTTTAGTGAAAGTACTTCAAAACCTGTCGTGTTTGGTGTCAAATAAAAGGTCCTTTGAAGGGCTCGCATGCAGAATTCAATTTTTTTCGATGGGCAATTGTTTTAGTAAAAATGTATCAAAACCTATCGTGTTTGGTATCAAATGAAAGGTCTATTGAAGGGCTTGCGTAGAAAATTAAATATTATTCGATCGGTAATTGTTTTAGTAAAAATGCATCAAAACCTATCGTGTTTGGTATCAAATGAAAGGTCTATTGAAGGGCTTGCGTAAAAAATTAAATATTATTCGATCGGCAATTGTTTTAGTAAAAACGCATCAAAACCTATCGTGTTTGGTATCAAATGAAAGGTCTATTGAAGGGCTCACGTACAAAATTGAATATTATTCGATCGGCAATTGTTTTAGTAAAAACGCATTAAAACCTATCGTGTTTGGTATCAAATGAAAGGTCTATTGAAGGGCTTGCGTAGAAAATTAAATATTATTCGATCGGCAATTGTTTTAGTAAAAATGCATCAAAACCTATCGTGTTTGGTATCAAATGAAAGGTCTATTGAAGGGCTCGCGTAGAAAATTAAATATTATTCGATCGGCAATTGTTTTAGTAAAAATGCATCAAAACCTAATAATTTGATTTATATAGTGTCAATTGTCTTACAGAAGTGAATCCTATTTCAATGTCCGCGGAGCATAGCGTGAAGGCCTGGCAAAGCCAGGCCGATCGCTAGTCCATATACTAAAAGCGTAAGAGGTATATATATTTGTATAGATTCACCACTGTCAATTGCTCACCTCTACAGCCTAGACGGTTTGTCCGATTAATTTGAAACTTTTTTTATTTGATAGAGGCCAACTTGAAATGTGACCTTTTTATAAATTGATAATTTTATTACGCATGATGTGCGAGAAAACTTGAAAAAACCAGCGTTTTTGGGGCAAAATCAACTAAGAGTGTGGAGGCTTTGAAATTTTTAAGAAGAAGATCAAACGTCACTTTGACTTTTATCAGTGGACATGTCGCATTTTTAATTATAAATTACGTAAATATGAAATTTCTCTGAGTAGTTTTGAAATATTTTACACATATTGGGAAGATGAGGGGACGTTTTTATTATAATTACAAATTTCAAATATGTATAGACCACGGGCGTGTGACGTCATCAAAATGAGATGTGGTCCGTAACTGTCAAACGAGTGACTCATATATCAGCGTTAAATTTGTGATTTGCATTATATAAGTAGAATATATTTTTAACAAGTATATGTGCATATAATTCCAAAAGTGACAAGTTTCTATTCTGTGCATCATTTTTTGCATGACAAAGTGTGTGATTTATTTTATCAAGTGAAACGTAATTTGAAGATTGTGTCGCGAGTGCATACTTTTACAATTTTATAGTGTTTACATATTTAATATATAGAAAATAAATGTTTAAAAACAATTTTATATGTTTACTTCATAGTGTAAAGCCAAGTAATTACTATAATATACAATAGTGTTACTTTTATTGAAGTTTTAACAGTTCATTTTAGGTTACATTTTCCAAATCAACAAATTTTGTTAAAATTTTTAATATTTTACTGTAGTATTTAATTTTTTTCATTTATAATTGTTATTGTGTTTTCGAGTGTAGTGGAAATTATAAAGAATCGACAAAGCAAATGTTTAAGTTACTATCAGAAATGAATCAAAAGGGAAAAGGACTCTTTGGCTCTGAAATAGCAATAACAATATAAAAAAGGTAATAGAAAATATTGTCATAATAATAATATTACAAGATCTAGGGCAAGAACGGAAGAAACGTCGATTTGTTTGATTATAACAATGTGTTCATGCAACAAAACATTGGTTACAACAACGTGTTTTAATATAACATGATTCGCAACCTAAAGAAAACTACATATAAATGTTTTGAATTATTGTTTCTATTTTTTATATTGTAATATTCAACATATCTTGAGCCAAAAACTTCGACCTACCTTTCTTTTCTCTTTTAATTCAATTCAGATAGTATCATAAACATTCGTTTTATCGATTCTTTGAAATTTCCACTACGATCGAAAACACAATAATAATTATAAATGAAAAAAATTAAATACTACAGTAAAATATTAAAAATTTTAACAAAATTAGTTGATTTGGAAAATGTAACCTAAAATGAACTGTTCAAACTTCAATAAAAGTAACACTATTGCATATTATAGTAATTACTTGGCTTTACACTATGAAGTAAACATATAAAATTGTTTTTAAACATTTATTTTCTATATATTAAATATGTAAACACTATAAAATTGTAAAAGTATGCACTCGCGACACAATCTTCAAATTACGTTTCACTTGATAAAATAAATCACACACTTTGTCATGCAAAAAATGATGCACAGAATAGAAACTTGTCACTTTTGGAATTATATGCACATACACTTGTTAAAAATATATTCTACTTATATAATGCAAATCACAAATTTAACGCTGATATATGAGTCACTCGTTTGACAGTTACGGACCACATCTCATTTTGATGACGTCACACGCCCGTGGTCTATATTTAAAAAGTAAATTTTTGACAGTTCACTGTGAAGTTGGTTTAAACGTCAAATTGACAAGTTATATAAAGTATACAGGTAAACCAAAACAAAATTGTCCTCGGTAAAAATATATAGTGAAACTAAGCAAATATTGTTCATGGCAATCTACATTAAATACAATTTTATTATTATTTGTTTAAATTTATCAAAATTCAAAATTTATCGTATATGGTATAATATCAAAGTTTTGAAGGTCACGCATGTAGAAATGAGATTTTTTCAATCAATAATTGTTTTAGTGAAAGTGCTTCAAAACCTATCGTGTTTGGTATCAAATAGAAGGTCCTTTGAAGTGCTCTCATAAAGAATTCGAATTTTTTCGATCGGCAATTGTTTTAGTTAAAGTGCTTCAAAACATATCGTGTTTGGTATCAAATAAAAGGTCATTTGAAGGGCTCGCATGCAAAATTAAATATTATTCGATCGGCAATTGTTTTAGTAAGAGTGCATCATAACTGATCGTGTTTGGTATCAAATGAAAGGTCTTTTGAAGGGCTCGCGCACAAAATTAAATATTATCCGATCGGCAATTGTTTTAGTAAGAGTGCATCAAAACCTATCGTGTTTGGTATCAAATGAAAGGTATGTTGAAGGGCCCACGTACAAAATTAAATATTATTCGATCGGCAATTGTTTTAGTAAAAATGCATCAAAACCTATCGTGTTTGGTATCAAATGAAAGGTTATTTGAAGGGCTCGCATGCAAAATTAAATATTATTCGATCGGCTATTGTTTTAGTATAAATGCATTAAAACCTATCGTGTTTGGTATCAAATGAAAGGTCTATTGAAGGGCTCGCGTAAAAAATTAAATATTATTCGATCGGCAATAGTTTTAGTAAAAATGTATAAAAACCTATCGTGTTTGGTCTCAAATGAAAGGCCTATTGAAGAGCTCGCGTAGAAAACTAAATATTATTCGATCGGCAGTTGTTTTAGTAAAAATGTATCAAAACCTATCGTGTTTGGTATCAAATGAAAGGTCGCTTAAAGAGTTCGTGTGCTGAATGGGCCTTTTTTTTATTGTCAATTTTGTAGTGCCAGAGCTTGGTGACCTATCGTGCTTGGATCAATTAAATGTATTTCAAAGGACAGACATGCAAAATTGAAAACTTTTACTTCGGAAATAATTTGATTTATATGGTGTCAATTGTCTTACAGAAGTGAATCCTATTTCAGTGTCCGCGGAGCATAGCGTGAAGGCCTGGCGAAGCCAGGCTGACCGCTAGTTTAATACTAATTTTAAAATGTATTTTCAGTAAAGTATTTTATGTATGTGATATACTTACAGTACTACTTCCGATAAAATTAAATTGTAAGAATTTCCCTGAGTAACTTTATTTGTTTATTAGATATTTTTAATAAGTTTGATTCTAGTATTTTTTCCTGAGCAGTAACGATGTTTTTATTTTTCTGGAAGTAGAAATGAATATTTTAGTTTTCTCGCTTAAATATCACTATTAAATTGAATTGTAAGAATATCTCAGAGTAACTTTATTCGTTTATTAGATTTTTTTAATAAGTTTGATTCTAGCATTTTTTCTTGAGGAGGAACGATGTTTTTATTTTTCTGGAGCAAGAAACGAATATTTTAGTTTTCTCGCATAAATATCACGACAAAATTAAATTGTAAGAATATCCCTGAGTAACTTTATTTGTTTATTAGATTTTTTTAATAAGTTTGATTCTAGCATTTTTGCTGAGTATCAACGATGTTATTTTCTGGAGCTAGAAACGAATATTTTAGTTTTCCCGCATAAATATCACGACAAAATTAAATTGTAAGAATATCCCTGAGTAACTTTATTTGTTTATTAGATTTTTTTAAATAAGTTTGATTCTAGTATTTTTTCCTGAGGAGTAACGATGTATAATTTTTCTGGAGCTAGAAACGAATATTTTAGTTTTCTCGCTTAAATATGACGACAAAATTAAATTGTAAGAATATCCCTGAGTAACTTTATTTGTTTATTAGATATTTTTAATAAGTTTGATTCTAACATTTTTGCTGAGTATCAACGATGTTATTTTCTGGAGCTAGAAACGAATATTTTAGTTTTCTCGCATATATATGACGACAAAATTAAATTGTAAGAATATCCCTAATTAAATTTATTTACTTATTAGATATTTATAATAAGTTTGAATCTAGTATTTTTTCCTGAGGAGTAACGATGTTTTTATTTTTTTTGGGGCAAGAAACGAATATTTTTACTTCAAGTAGTTCTCAGTTCTAATGGTTTATTATAGCATGCAGAATATAATATCGATTTATGAAAAGGGATATTGACAATGCGATATTGTATAGAAGATTTTTTATATTTCTCCCTAGAGGAAACAAGTGCATATTGAGCTTTAATATCTGAAGCGGAAATTCCGATTAAGGACATACTATATAGTTACCGAAGTTGTAAATTCATCAAACAAGAACCATAGAAATAAATAATGTATGGTCCATGATTCATCACTTATCGGACAATAATAATTAATTTACAGATCTGTCTTATTAACTCTGCCGTATCATATCTGTAACAATGGTTTACTTAAATATTGTTTCTTGTTAATTTAGTGTGAATTTAGTCATTAGTAACGTTACTAATCACAATCAAATAATTTTCGAAGAGAATAGCATAATCGTTAGACGAATATTGTTATATGACTGTGTTTATAACCCTTGTCTTTCACAGCTAATTAAACTGTATCAAGCTAACTTGCCTCTGCTAAAGTACTTAAACTTTATGCTTTAAATATGTTATATAAATATAAATATACAAACAATTAAATAAATTAACTTTATTCAAGTACCAAAACAGAAATATTTTTATAAAGTTGTTTACTGTTTGACTGCTGAAAATATTATGAAAAAATTTATTTATTTACTTCACCAAGTAAACTTAAACAAAAACTACAATAATTAAAAAATCTATAAAAATAACATGTAAACTAGATTGGGAAATAAATATAGCATAACAACTTTGATAAATAAAATTTCAAAACATAATTAAAGCAAATCTTCGCGCATTTAATATGTAAATAATTATTATTTAAGCACTAGCGCGTATCACACTCAAAATGAATGAGATGTCGTAGAGAAAAATTATTATTTAATTAATGTAATTAAAATTAATTATGCATATGAACACTGCATAACATATTTTGTTTCTTTTTTTCTTATCGAAATGTGACAATCAGTGATACCGAAAATGTTATTGTTTTGTAAAGTACTGTTAATTTTTAATGTAGTTACGGCAAGCGCGTAACAATTGAGTTTTAATCTTAATTAATGTCTCTATAATTATTTGTTTTATGTAATAATGAGTAAATAACAGTAAAATGTTATTTTAATCTCAATTGTAATGCATCGTGGATGAAAACTTTTGGTTTTATTATAAATGGAGTGTTATACAGTTGACGTCACGCCAGAGAGAGATGGAAGGGAACTATGAGAGAGTTAGTTGACAGACCACGACTAACCAGAATATACTTTTAACATACGATGCAGATTAAATAGCATGTTAAAAATATGCTCTCTCACTAATACGAGATATTTCGTTTTATTCCCATTTTTAAATGTATAACTCACCATTGTGGTATTTGTCTGGGGCGGATTAAGCAATCGGATTTTAAAATTAAACGCCCTATTTTATAGAACGTGAATTATTTTAATATGATTAGAAGCATTTTAAAAACGCATCATATGTTTTATTTTTATTTCTCAAAATTATCTGCTCATCAGAAATATTCTGACATATATCTTTCTCACAATTCATAACATACAAGCTTCTAAATTTTGTGAAAAGAAAATAAGTTTCTTAATCTATTTTTGATGTATTTAAGTTTAGAAAAACTTACTTGTGTAACTGGAAGTGTTACTAAATATTTATAGGAAGTAAAATATTAATGAATATGCTGCTGAAAATAAATTATATTTTTCTAAAAACAATAAATGATATTATTAGCAGGATTGAATATGTGGCAGTACTAGATTTTTAATACTATTTAACTTTTAAATTGATCTTCGCTTGTCATCTCTAACTTCATTTTCATTATCTTCAATTTCATCATCTTCATTGTCCAAATCAACCAATACTTCTCGAATGTAACTTGGCGTTGCTAATAATTAAATCGTTTTTTTTAGTAGAAAGTGATTTAGATGTTTTTAATTTTGTAATAAAGTAACAGTTTAATATTGACAGTACAGTAATCGCCTTCTACGGCGAGTCACGCGCGACTCAAGCGGACTTGTGCTATCCTGAGTCAACGAGTCGCGCTACATTGCACCCCTTTGTATATTGTCGAGGCTCGGGAAAGCCATTCTAAGCCTGTCAAATCTGAAAATGGATGTCTAACTAAAACGAATTGGTGCTTGTACAGCTGCATATATTATATTTACTGGCAAATATTTAAAAAATAAACAAATAAAAGGAAAAGGAAATACAAATACATACTTCATCAAAAATAACGCACTTAATTATAAAAAAATATATAGAATTAAGCAAAAAAAGAGTACAAAATGCTCAGAAGATGAACACAAACTCCTTGAAAACAATATTAGTTTATGCTGTAGTAGTTGCCGACCACGAGTCTGTACGTATGGTTGGAACGCTAAGACTAGCCTGGGTCTGTGCGCGTTTCTTTTGATTCGTGCAATATTTATCAACAGTCGACGGGAAGCTTGAGCTGATTCACCAAGCCAGGCCGGCCTTGCCACGCGCCGTGGGAAGGCGGCTTAAGTTATGTTTATTAAAATTCTCCACAATAACAAAGATATATTGTAGCAATAATAAAATACAAGTTTGCAACCCCCGGCCTTTTGTAAAAATTGCAACAAATTACTGTACTTTGTTTACTAGACGACTATTTGTATTTGCAATGTTTTTTATGTTTTATATTTCTAAAATTTTAGAATTTCAATATAAGACAAATTACGTTTACATATTATTATTATTATATTATCTCGGTCGTCGGTACGTCAATGAGCCCTTCAAGAATTTTTTGAAATTTTTATATATTAATCTACGTAATAAAATTATTAAACCCAAATATGTTTTTTTTAAACTTGTATTATGCATGATAAAAATATGAAAACTTTCGAAACAAATGAATATAACGTAGTTGCATCTTGGATTAAAGATAGACAGATAAGACAGATAAATAACACGTAACTTCACGTAACGTGTGTCGTTGCCAGTAGAATCGTAGAATGCCGAATGCTTGTTTCTTCTTCGTCTTCTTCTCAGTAGAGTTGAGCACCGACAAACGTTTCAGCTCTGTGATTGACTTAATGCAACTACGGAATTGCAATATGGCAGAGCGAAATTTAAATGAGCGTTTTGAATTAATCAACTTTTACTTCCATATTTTAGCAATAAAGATATCATTTATTGTATGGTTTTATATTGTATTAAATATGATGTTCAGTCAAGAATTTATTGTAATAAATATATATTAAAAAGCTCTACCAATTGAACCCCCATTTTCCCCTGGTACTTGTTCTTATTTGATATTTGTATCGTTAATTAGAAACAAATGAAGTAAATACGAAATGCCGGAAATAATGTTATGTTTAATTTTTTGTTGGTAACAAATTAGAATGATTTATTTTTACAGGCATTTGCTAAGTGATCAAACTGATCCATTTAACCGATCACCGTTAACAATGGATCAAGTGATTCCTAACACTGAACTGGCTGAACGCATCAGGCAATGGATCGCAGACAGACACGCCAAAAGCAGCAGCTAAACTCTACCTGTTCGTTTCTTCCTGTTCGTTTTCGTGATTCATAAGTTTGTGGTGGTTAATTGTTATTTAAATCAGAAACCAAAAACGAAGTCATTCAATTGAAAATTGTATGGTAATAAGATTGTTATTCGATTTTGTAAATATACAAAAGTGAAAAGTACATTACTGTTTTATTTATTGACTGACACACACCTGACAACAATACTAATATTTTATTTATTAATGTTTATTTTAATCTCCACGTACGATTTCTTCAAGGGAACTGACTTGTTCAGAAATACAGCCTGATTTACAGTAGCGAATGATTTCAACACTGGGCGTTGTCTTCGCGTTCTCGGAACTGACTGATCTCTTGGTCTCGTAGGCATGCGGTAACCTGGTGTTGGTGAATATGAAGTCCGGTGGCCTCTCCATCAGACGACCAGCAGAGCCTAACTCGCTTCGTGTCCAGCGATTCGGAGGAATCCTATATATTATGAGTAAAATTAGATTGCAACAATTATTTGTACAACTACCAATTAACTATTTATATACCGGGTGTCTGTCTTAGAGGAGTACATAGGAGATTAACATGGGAAATCAGTTTCTTGCATGCTGTTGCTTGGTGTCCTACCCGACAACAAAGATTGTAGTATCAATCGAAAGATATTATTTTTCTGAATCCAACGATGTAATTATACATTTAAATTTATTAGTAAATTAATTATTATATTTTGAAAATTCATCAATTTATTCAATTTTTATCGAAAATAAATATTGTTAAATATTACTGTTTGGTTTTGATTCAAGCGATATGACGTTTCTGTCGTTTCAAAGAAATTACGTCAGTGTCAGAATAATGATTGTCCAAATAAATAATTTTATGCAGTAAATATTAATTTTCTAAATAGAAATTTAATAATAATAATGATAATAATAATAATAAAGCAAAACGTTTAATAAACATTTTTATATCGAAATTATTGTTTAAGATTAATA
Organism: Pterostichus madidus; assembly: GCA_911728475.2. Taxonomy (NCBI): domain Eukaryota; kingdom Metazoa; phylum Arthropoda; class Insecta; order Coleoptera; family Carabidae; genus Pterostichus; species Pterostichus madidus. The sequence goes on from OU452303.1 coordinate 17,379,704, forward strand.
AAAAAAAATAAAGTAACACCAACAATTAATTAATGTAACAAATAAAATTCAATATAAACAACAAACTAAGAATATTCTTAAATTATATCGATTTATTACAATTTGTCAAAATAAATAAATAATAATATAATACGTATAAACGTTACTCTTTTGTTCGTCTCATGTGTCTAACTCCATGGCTAATACTATAAAATTATAATTTCATGAATTTTCAAATTTTATTTCTGCAGTTATGAATTAGCCAAAATAATATTTTGTTTGTTTGATATGGATGTATAAATTTTTGCTTTACAACATCCATTTGAAACTTTTTATCTAAAATAATTAGGGGAGCAATGCGCACGGAAAAACTGATTTCCCATGTTAAATGCCTATGCTTCACTTTCCGTGATACACCTGTGTATATATATATATATATATATATATATATATATATATATATATATATATATATATATATATATATATACCCAGTAATGGGTAAAAGGCGTGATATGGACCGTTTATTATGAAAGTGGTGTAAGTCCATTTAAAAAAAAAGAGATATCACGTATTTATGCTTAATTTAGTGTAAACTTTTTATTTATAACTAGTTAGTATTTAATTTCTTAAAAATGCCCATGCTTTGTTCAATTTAAAATAAAAATTATTAGATTTAGCTATTTTTATTTCATTAAAGATTTTATTTTTGTTCAAACTGTAAGTAAATTTAAAATTATAACTGACCATAAATCATTGCAATATTTACAATCACTAAAAGAACCAAATTTTAAAATAATGCGATAAAGACTCAACCCAGAAGAGTAGGAAGTTATTCATAAGAATGGAACATTAAACAAAAACGCTCACGCTGTACCACGAATAGAATTAAACGTCAACACTGTAGTTCCTGGTACCCAAAATCTGTATGAATATGTTACAAATTTTGACGAGACCTTTGATTCTGATAATGAAACTCAATGTATATTTGTAATCCTGACGACGATGCGTCTAATGATATCGATTAGGGATGTTGATTTTATTCCGATATTTACATAACGGATATTCGGTTTTGGTTATCCGGATAGTTCGACCGTCCGAATAGTTTGAATATTTGAATAGCTCGAATATATCGAATAACCGTACAGTCCGAATTGTTTAATTATTCAAATAGTTAATGAGGACGCATAGTCAAATGATAATAATAATGAACGAATAGTTCGCTAAGAAGTCAATTCGGACACGGGGAATTCAATACCGTTGACCGCATCTTCATATCTTGTTTAGTTAAATTTTCCAAAAAAAATCTCATATTTCCGACCTTCCAGAGGCTATATCTCAAAAACTAAACGAGATATGAAGATGTGCTTAACGCAATGGAATTTCTCGTGCTTCAATTGACTTGTAAACAAATTTTTTTTTATTTTTCAAAAAGTCGACCAAAATTTTCTCAAAAACTGGAAGACATATTTTCTTTAAGATCTATCCTTTGGAAAAGTTAAACATCCATTTGAATACGAATATGGAGTCTAACGAATGTCCAAACTATTCGCAAACACTAACGAATATCCGAACTATTTGGATACGAATATGAAAACTAGCGAATATTCGTTCGAAAATTTTTTTTCAAAATCGACATGCCTAATACCAGTTCGTATATTCAAAATCTAGAGAAGCCTATTATTGGAATCAGCAACAGCTGTCAATTCTGACAAAATTCTAATATTTATATCTCAAGTTAAACATTCTCCATGTAGGTATACCAAAAGTACAAAAATTAGATTCCGACAAAATAAGAATTTTAGTACAATTGTTAGATTCAAATTTTGAAAGAGACGCTGTAAAGTTGATTAATTAATATATGAACAAATTAATTTAAAAAAAAATAGAAACCATTAAAAATAATCACGAAGATAAAACAAATCACCGTGGCATTAACGAAGTTTACAATAAAATCAATAAGAGATATTATTGGCCTAACCAACTTAAAACCATCACATATTTATCAATCAAATTAAATATAAACTAGTAACTAAAATAAATAAAACAAGGAAAGAACACCTAAATATGCCTGAAACAATTTACATACATTCAAAGCAAACAGATGATAATAAAATCAAACATTTAAGAAAGAAAAGATAAAAAATTTAAATAAACCCCTAAAAGAGTCGAAATAGAAACTAACCTTAACGACAAAAAAGCAACCCAACAAATAATATCCGGAAATATTACCTCATTATCCTATGGAGTAAGTATGAAAGACATAACGAACAAAAAAAATCTAAAACTCGTACTAGGCAATCCTACCTGAAGAATTTAACAATAGTAGTCTCAATTTCCAAAATTTACCTGAAGTAGAAGTAACTACACCCAGGTTAAAAATTACAAATAGGAACCCAAGTCATATATGATAATGTTGGATAGATATTTTAAAAGCAAACAACTTTTGTTGGAAACATTTTTTTATAAAAGGTATTATTTACAAAATAAGCACTAAAGGCTGTTTAAATAGTGCCTTCCACATTGATCGGTGCTTATAGCCAGCTTATTTAGACACTTACAAATATAATATTGAAGGTTACTATTTAATGATACCTTTACGAAGTTAATAGGTTACCGTAACTGAAACAAATGTGTATCAAACGTCAAAATATAGAATACAACAAAAACTAGATTATTTAACTAAAAATAAATTTAACCTCGAAGCCTTAATCAATATAAAGATAAATCTAAATACGTATTTCGAGAACTAAGTTCTGATCATCAGTAGACGAAGCAAGGGAAACACCGGATTACACGACTTGTGAGCCAAGCTAGTGGTCAAGGTTGAATCCACCTTGCCGAACAGGTACATACCAATTTATACTAAAACAAAGCTATAAGCCGTGTCTAAGGAACCAATAAGCATGAGGCTTGAGTCAACTTACAAAACTAATTACCTAAGAAAGCAAACAATTTACTGTTAGGGATGGGACCCAGGTCAGAGTTAATCACGCGGTGTTTATTTTTAAATATGTTCATACTTTCATACGCGTCTAATTGTCTAATATTATTCTGTAGTTTTAGTAAATTTAAATTATCTGAATTGATATTGTGATTGTTATGAAAAATGTGTTCCGAAACACAAGATTTTTCCGAATTCCCGTATTTAACTTAGTTTAAATGCTCTTTAAATCTAGTTATTACTTGTGTCACGATGACTAATTAGACGGGCAATTCTTGCCATGAGAAATAATCAATCATTCGTATTGTTATACAATGGATGTGTAGCATAATTAATCCAGACTACATTTGTACCCACAAATGCCTTAATAACAAATATAAACGAGACTCATCTCAAGTAGACACGTAAAGCAAATGTACTCGCAAAACTAAGCAAACCTGAATGGAACAATCCGCGTATCACCTAGCGCGAGCGTAAACCATTTAATGCCTGCAAGTACCAAACCGTGAGTAACAAACTCAATGAGGAGTCAATCTACCAAAACCTAAGCATCATTCATACATGAGGGTGACCCCATACCCGTAGGTCGCCAGGTCACTACAGCCTTCAGCGCTGCTACCGTGGGCAACCACAGAACCATCTGTGGTTACTACAGCACCCAGCTGCTGCCGTTGGCAGCTACAGAACTATCTGTAGCCACTACAGTTCACGGGACTGCTCGTCGGTGACCCCGTACGCCCGTAGGCTACCCGAAGGCCAGCCAGGTCACTACAGCCTTCAGCGCTGCTATCGTGGGCGACCACAGAACTCTCTATGATCACTACAGCACCCAGCTGCTGCCGTTGGCAGCTTACAGACCTATCTGTAGCCACTACAGTCCGCTATTCAAAACATCATCCCTGTGATGGACAGACTGCTAGCAGTGCTATGCACCCCAACTCAATCATACTCTCTCATACGTGCTCTAGATTAACTGACTCACCTCACTCATGTAACAGCTCAACACTAACCAAACACTATACACAGCGACTTGATCACTACCAACTTAACTGTCGCGCTACAACTTTACTCCTCAACCGATGAACAGAAACTAACGTAAGAAATCTGTTTACTGTGTAAGATCGGTCTAACTCCTTACATAAACCTTTATTATAAACTAATATAATACGAACAGATAGCATAAAGTCGAATTAATTACTAACTTATGTAAATATTATTAAATGAAATTTAACGTTTTGTGACACTTGCCCGATGTAAACTTAACACAATCGTTACATGAAATTTGGTAAATGCCCGATTTCTGAAGAGGTTCGATTTTATCTTTCGGATTACCTAATAGTGTATTAAGCGTATTACTAGGTTTGTATGTTATTTTTATATCGAAATAATTAAAAGCTTTGTTTAAACCTCGAGATTCCAAATCGTATAGCAAGGAAATTAATTTAAATTTATTACTTTTAGGGCCGCGATATCCAGCTCCTAATAAAGTAGTTAATAGTTATAAACAAAATAAATTATTTATTACGTAGATATAAATTTTTTAGATATCCAGTTAAATTTATTCGTCTACTTGTTATTAGGTACCTAATAAAAAAATAAGCCAAAATTGCAACACTGATCATCTTTTAGAGAGAGAGAATGTTTTGAAAATCATTAATTAGAAAGAAATACAAAACTTATTTCTGATGTTTAATAAATATATAATTGTAATTTTGTTTTTACCTCCTTGATTTTGTTATAACTGTCAAAATGTCAGGAAAACTTATTAGATCTGTAATTTTTATTATAAATAAAGTCAGATTATTATTTGAAATAGCCCAAGCCTCAGTTCAAACAATGCTACAGTATCGTCATGCCATATCCCCTCCTTTCAACGTCCTTGATTTAGCATCTAGAGGTTTAAAGAAAGTTTTTCGATATAAAAATAACATACAAATCTAGTAATACGCTTAAAACACTATTAGATAATCCGAAAGATAAAATCGAACCTCTTCAAATCAGGAATTTACCAAATTTCATAAAACGATTGCAATAAAGTTTACATCGGGAAAACTAAAAGAGAATTAAAAACTAGATTTAAACACCATTTAAACTACGTTAAATACGGGAATCCGGAAAAATCATGTGTTTCGGAACACATTTTTCATAATAATCACAATATCAACTCAGATAATTTAAAATTACTAAATTCAGTGAATAATATTAGACAATTAGACGCGTATGACATATTTAAAAATAAACACCGCTTGATTAACTCTGACCTGTGTCCCATCCCTAACAATAAATTGTTTGCTTTCTTAGGTAATTAGTTTTGTAAGTTGACTCAAGCTTCATGCTTATTGGTTCCTTAGACACGGCTTATTGCTCAGTTTTAGTATAAATAGGTATGTACCCTTTCGTCAAGGTGGATTCAACCTTGACCACTAGCTTGATTCACAAGTCGTCTAATCTTAGTTATTCCCCTTGCTTCGTCTACTGATGATAAGGACTTTGTTCTCGAAATACGTATTTAGATTTATCTTTATATTGATTAAGGCTTAGGGGTTAAATTTAGTTTTAGTTATTTCTTAGCCTTAGACTTTTACTTTTTACACTAGAATATTTGTTTGTTCAACCACTAAAGATAAAAAATAAGTAATCATAAAACCGAAAATAAGTATAGGTTAATACCTTCAATTATATAATACTAGATAAAGTATGACGTATGAACTAAAATGTTGATACAGAAATTATTTAATTACATTTGTAGGAGATATAAGTATATTTGATGAAGCTTCAGCAACCCAAAGCCTCCCCTCCTTGCGTGTGTCACTGAACCCCGGTCATATGCGCATATGACAGATTAAAATCTTGACGGTAACCCAATTTTTCTCTTTTTAATATAAAATATGGGGCTCAGTTGTCTGTGGATTTAAAAACCCAGGTTCGATTCCCACAGCCGGCAAACTATTTTTACCAAATTAACACTACCCCTGTGGTTTCCCTACCACTAACATCCTTGGGTCGTAATTTAACGGTTGGCAATCGCACTTCACGCGCAATATATATCACTATCGAGATCTGCTACGGCAGAGTGTCACATCTAGTAATGTATAATTTAAAAAAAATTCCAGTTATTATACTATAGAGAAGGTAATAGTAACAAAATATATCAGTGTAACTTCGTACTATTTTTAAATAAATAGTTATATGTTTGTTTCTAATTCTTCCCTTAATGCCAAAAAAAATGTTAAATACAAATGCCAATGAAAATAATTATAAACTATAAGAGTAGAACAAATAATAATAATCATATTTTAGACCGCTGAACTAATGAAATATTGTAAGATATAATTTCACTAATTTTTAAAAAGAATCGTTTTTGTAAACTCACTTATAATTCTTTCTTTAATATCAGACAAATTTTTAGCGGTATGAAATAAATGTAGGTTGAAATCCAAATCCAAATGCACGAAATAGCAATAAAATGCTGTCGCTGTCACAAAGATAAATAAAAAAATATCTAGCAAAAAAAGCAAAGGGAGTGAAGTACTGATCAAAATACAAAAATAAAGCAGAAACGAACAATCACTATATATACACACACACACCCTCACACACACACACACACACACACACACACACACACACACACACAATTGTAAAAGCGCAAGAAAGGGTGTCAAATACTGTTAAAAATATAAATTTAGACAAGAGCATAAATTTAAAATCAAAACACAAGCCAAAGGAACGCTTAGTAAACAAAGAGAATATAACAAGCAGTACTTCGATATAGGGCCATCACGTGGGCATCATCTTCAATCTCATTTTACTATGTTTGCTCTATAACATTGCCTGCACTAGTAGGCGTATACTTTATCTTGTATTATATGATCGAAGGTTAATACCTACTGTTGAACTGATGACAGTTGTCAAAAATGTTGACTAAAGAGCGCGAGGGGGTTTGTTTGTACTGAAAATGTATTATTTCTTTTCAATATTCACTACAGCTGTCTTGCACGTGACGTCATTTTTTTAAGTGTCTATTCTCTAAAATTTCTCCATATTTTATCGCGTGTTTTCGGCGTTATTCGATGTCTAGGCGTCACTGATTAGTAAACGCAGAGCACGCAAATAAAATTTAAGAAATTATTATTTGTTATTACAAAAAAATATATTGTTGCTTCACTTTCAGTATTTCTGAAGGATCTATGTCCAATTGATCTAATGAACGAACTGATCCTTATGTTCACATTTGTCATATAGTACAATTTAAACTAAGTTTTCTGTTGATCGTTCATTAATGGGTTTCATTCATGTTTACAAAATCATACATTAATGACCACTATTAATGCATATTGTTTTATTAATGAACGATGTTTTGAATGCGTATAACACACGTAAAGGTAGCATAAATACGAGTATATTAGTTAGCGCTAAGTTGAAGCAAAATGCTAAACAAAATTTAGCAAAATGATTTTGATACTTGTAGCTAAATAATATTTGCGTAGCATGCCTTTAAAATAAATATAAAAATGAAAATATTATTCTAAAAAGGAAAAAACTACTGGTGTTACTAACATTAGTTAATTGATGTTGAAATATTTGTGACAGGTACGATCCTAAACTAGTATATTACAAACGTTACTTTTTTTTTCATTGAAATGTAAAATTTCATAATCTTTGACACTTAAAAAAAATATTTATCAAACATTTTCACGTTTTCTTGGTTACAATACATCAAATTTATATTATTTTTGATTTTTTTCTTTTAATTTGCTTAAATAAATCAATAATTATTGTGTTATTGTATGTGTACTTTGTAGAAAAAATGTTTTTTTGTTTTTCGTGGGTGAAATTCGTGTTTTTTTGGCGAGTTCGAATGACTTTTATTCTCGACCTAACGGTCTCGACCAAAAGTAATATTCTCAAGCGCAACAAAAAGAAACCCTCATTTCGGGCACTTAATACAAAAATAACTATTTCAATACAGCTCTGTTCTTTTTAGTTTTGGAGACCTGTAAAAGTTTGTAATAATTATTTGCAAATAGCCTGATACTCGTAAGTATAGTCTGTCTAGGGATCGAAAAATGACATTTAAATTAGTTTATGGTTGTGGTTTCCTTCCAAAAGTTTGAAGGGTTTGTTCCAGATATCCTGCTAAGTACTAGATTTGGAAATCCCAAAGTAACATTAGCATATCTAGCTTAAGATAGATGGACCGCTGTGGGAAATAAGAAAATCAGAACAGAAGTGTATTGAAAATTGTAATACCGTTAATATTTTAGAAATAATCCATCACTTCTTGGAATTGCCATAAAGTTTAGTATAAAAACTAATCTACTACAATATAATTATTATTACCTGACTTTACGTTAGATTGGTAGCTTGTGACAATTATTAGTGTATTTTTCATATAACATTATATTGATATTAAAATGTGGCAACCGTGGGTTTCAAGTGATTGTGAAAACGCAAGTGATTCTCTGAAACCAGATGAAGCGAAAAGTGAATGTTTTAGTTTTAAACCATTTTTGCAAGAACATGGTCAAATAATGGTTTTAAACTGCTAAAACACGTTATTGGCAGAAAGCAGAGATTCTTCATTTGCTATGGCGAGAACTTCTCATTTACTAAAGGTATTTATACATGTTCATTTAGTTTGTAGTTATATCATTGAATAATAATAGTAACAAATTAAATTTATTGCATTGTAACGGAACATAGAATAACAACTTCAGATAGAATTGACGCGCATGAACTGTAGCTTGTAGCTTTTATTAATTAAACTTTATCAAATTTTTTTACCTTCAGTAAAAAGTAGAATTTATAGTAATATTTTCATGCATTTAATATTTTTTGAATAAAAAATACCATTAAGTGATTTATTCTGAATAAATAACATTCAATTTAATACATATTTATCAATACATTCTCGTATTTTTCTTTATAGGTGTCCATAAGCACAGTTAAATCTGTGATTCAGCGAGGAACACCTGTAAAGAAAAGAATTCGCCGTGATAGTGGAAAACGAAAAATTGATGGTTTTACGGAGGATTTTTTACAAAGAAGAATATATGAAGATTACAAGAAAAATATTGTGAGCACATTAGAATCACTGAGAGTAGTTTTAAAAAATGAATTAGATTTTGAGGGTTGCAAAGAATCAGTACGACAATGCTTAAAAAAATTGGATTTTCTTTTAAAAATTAAATTCTCGTAGATATGTTATGTAAATTCCTAGATTAGTTAGATGGCGCTTGGAATATTTAAATTCAATTAAAAAATTTAGTGCCGAAAATCGTTTTATTGTTTATTTGGACGAAACTTGGTTTGATACTCACAACACAGTATCTAAAGGTTGGGTACACGACGGAAAATAAAGTGCTTTAAACGCTCCGTCAAATAGAGGAAAAAGAATCATAATATTACATGCTGGTAGTGAAAATGGGTGGGTGAACGATTGCCTCATGGTATCAGCAAAAAAATATCATGAAGATATGAATTTCTCTTTATTTGAAGAATGGTTCAAAACCAAATTGATACCTCAATTACCACCAAACTCAGTAATCGCATCGTATCATTCATGACAAGAAGAAAAAATACCAAATAAATCTTCTAAAAAATGCGAAATGATTTCTTTATAGAAAAGAAATATATCTCTATGCGCTCAAAAGTCACCAAGGAAATATTATATAATTAATAAAAGAAAACAATTTTGCAATAGGTAGTAGATAATATGGCAACATCGTTTGGGCACACAGTTTTAAGATTGCCTCCTTATTATTATTGCGTATTCAATCCGATTGAATTAATTTGGAGTAATTTAAAAAGGTCACTCCGGGCATATAATTCATCACCTCAACTAAGCAAAATTATTAATGAAACAGAAAAAATTAATGCGGATATGTGGAAGAACTGAATCATATAAAAAAAATTGAATTAGAATATTTCAGTGTTAAGAATAGGGAAGTTGAACCACTAATAATAAACTTAAACTCTGACGATTCTGATAGTGATGATTCTGAGTAGATGTATAATATATATAATATATATTATAAATTACTATTATCATAATAAAATAAAACGTATTGAAAACAATGTATGTAAGCTTTAAATACAACCCTGTCTTGTTATTTTCTTGTCGCACAGTGATCCAACTATTTTAAACTACTTTCGGATTTTCAAATCCAGTATTTAGCTGGTTATCTGCAAGAAATCCTCAATACTTAGGATATCTCACAATTCTATACCCTATAGCAGAATACATAAAGGTCAGATTTCTTTCACGTTTATTTCATAGCAGAAATTTATGAAAGGAAACCACAACCATAAAATAATTTAAACGTCATTTTTTGATCCCTAGACAGACTACACTGCAACTTAACTATAAAACTACTAATTATTACAACAACATCATAAGATATTAAACAGATGTTAGGATCGATAAATGGTTAGTTTAGCTTGGAGAATGAATTATAGTTAAGGAAAGGAAGTGCAACTTATTTCGTTGCCAAAAACCTTTTTAAAGGCATAATAGCACTAATGCTCAATATTATAATGGCAGTTTATAGTTAAATCTACGTTTAAATTTTAAAGTAACAATAATTTTTTGCATATTTCCATAGTAACTTTGACTTTAAGGCCCGGTTGTACAATATAGGTTAGTAGTGTGAGTTCAGTCTTGAACTTAAAATGAGATGACAGATTGCGTTGTACAAACCTGGTTCAAATAATGAGCTTGGTACAAAGTGCGGTTCAGTTGAGCGGCCGAATTCTGCAGTTCAACCACAGTTCAAAGAACAAAATAACAACATATGTTAATTTGATTAACGTGACAGTTATAATTTTATAATTATGAATGAATTAATAGATATTTTAACTGATGATGAAGATATATTAGAATTCATACATATATTAGAACGGCGTAGAGCTGCAAAAAATTTAGAAAAGGTGAAGATCATTTAAAAGAAATGGAATGATAAAGAATTTAGTGCGAGGTTCTGTTTGTCAAAAGCTGCTGTAAAATATATAATAGAACAAATTAGAGATTAAATTTGTTCTCCCACATAGAGATAAGTAAAGTAATAGCTATACTTGCATATTAGCATTTAAATTTTCTGTACACATAATAAATAGTTTATCTAAGAAACAACACTGTATTGTCGGAAAATAAGGTGCTCTTAACTTTGCGTTTTTCTGCAACTGGTCATTTTTGGAAAGTAGCAGTAAATTTTACTGGATTTGATAAATCTACTACTAGTACAATCATTTTATTAATAGTATTAGTTTTGTCTCTTCTGAAATTGTCAAATTTGTTGATCGCATCATAACAATGAAATAAATAATGCAGCAAAACTGTGAACAATTAAATCGATAAAATCATTGAAGTATGTAATATATTTGATGCGAAATATTTAACGTTAATTTGTCTTACCTTATTATATTCAACTCGAACTGACACAAAATAACCAATTTTAAAATTGAAAATGACAAGAAAATTTATGACATTTGACATTACGCATTACCAACTAAAGTAATTTTTATTAGTTATATAGTTCAGCTGAGATTCAGCTGAACTTGCATTAAATTTGTTTTGTACAACGCACAGCCAATTGGAACCCTGGTTCTATAAAACCGTAGTTCAGTAAAGCTCAATATGAACCAGTGTTTGTACAACCGAGTCTAAGCCGTCACTATAATTTAAATTCTAATTATCACTAGATATAGGAGATATGTTATTTGTAAAGGTATTTATATTATTATCATATCTTACCAGAATAATATATTTTGATCCAATGCTTCTTCTGACGTAAATACGGTTACCGTGAGTAAAACTGGAGTAATACTAAGTATCATAAATATCATGAACATCAGGACATGAATACTATTTGCATTCGATTGATTTCCACCAGCTTTCTAACAAAAATGAAACCAATATTGTTATATTTATAAATACTACAAGTAGAAAATCATACCACTACAGATTGTTCTAAATAAGCAGTAGCTAATCGAAGAGCTTTAACAACGTATAACCATGCTCTTGTTACATATAAATAAAGCCACTGGAATGCTATTTCCTAAAATTAAAATATTTGTTTTATAACTTTTTATAATAAATAAGTAAATCAACTGTATTGCTACTTTGTACAACAGGAACTCAATCCCAATTACAGTATAGGGTCCGGACAAACCAAGTCGCAATTTTATAGTTCATATATAGGACAAAAGTAACAAATTATATTTTATCCATCAACAATTTACAATATTTTACAATAATTTTTGAAAGAAAATCCAATAAATAATCCTTAAAAACTTAAATAAAAATAAAAGAATATCAAAGTTCTTGAAAAAATAATTGTTGAAAAAAACTTAATACGAGATATTTCTATCGATGGAATAATTTTGAATTAAGTATAATCTGTCATCCGATTATTGAAATAACCTGTACAATTCGATTATAAAATTTCCGTAATTCGAATTAAAAATAATAAGTTCTATTCAGAACTCAACAAAATATAATATTGACTACTGACTGCGCAAGTCAGAAATCAGGTCAGGACTCAACATATAAAAAAGAAAATTGCAGGAAACATTTAATTGCTCATAAATACTTAAATATAAAACAAGAACTTTCTACTAAATTAAATTTTAAACAATGTTAATATGGAAAACAAAATAAAAGTTATAATATTAAACAAAATAATCAAAAATTCTTTGGCAACTGGAAATAAGAAATAATAAATTATTTTTGTTTATACAGTAGAACCTTAAAAATAAAAAAATAAATAAAAAAATCTACAGAATTAAAAATTAGAATTGCGAATTAAAAAATTAAAGATAATTAAAAATGAGACAACAAGAAATATTTAATATGTACTGTTTAATATTGTGAAGAAGTGTGCGTCACAAGATATATTTTCGGTCACGATATATTTTAAATTCGGTCCTAGCAACCTCATTTCTCGCACGCCCAACGCGACATTCGATCGCCGTAAAAATTCGTTTGCGCCTATGTTGAGCCGAATTGAGTGGTTGTTACTCCAGTTTCCGTTCGTCACCAAACCACCCAATTGTTTAACATAAGGCAAACCTCCACGGGCCAGCCAGGCCTCGTTCAATTAACAAAACAGTGTAAATACCGCGTCCGAATCTGCAATCTTCAGTGTTCACTACTCGAGGAATTCTCCTCACAGCGTGCTCACATAAAATTTTCGTGCGTTACTATTTGCGAGTTTTCGACATCATCACCGTCCCAGCGAGTTCTCGCCTTCGTTCCGCCCACCATCAGATCTCCGACGCCACCGCGAGTTCTCGCCCCGGTATCGCCAACCGTCGGTTTCCTTTTTTGTATCTGTCAAATATTTGTTTGGCTGTCAAAGCCGCAGCATAGCGCCCCCGTGGTCTCGTGGTCGTCATTCTCGCGTTTTTCGCTGTACTCGTATTCACCATTTGTTGTGTCTGTCACGAGTTTTTGTGGCAAGTGTCTGTACCCGTCCCATCCGTCCTCAGATCGTTGTCTGGCTCAGTGCGAGGTCACCCGGCCAACACCGTAATGTTATCCGAGCTCTCGAAGAAGCGTCCGTGACTGTTTGTTGCGTGGTTCTACACCGGACCTGTCAACGACCACCTCCCCTTCCGTACCGTGATCGAGTGCGAGTATCGCCCGGCTGGCGTCGCGACGTTACCACGAGTTGTCGCGGCAATGTCTCCGGCTGCGAGTGCGTGTGATCTCCATGGAGCCACCTGTCTCCCTACCTTCCGTAACCTCCGTGGTAGTGATAGCGCGATTGATACGAATGGTGTATTGACTGAATGAGTGAAACTAGTTGTGACCTAACTTCGGATATTAATTCGTACATGCCTGCTGTATATGCTACGGTGTCAATTCCAACCTCCATTAGAGAATTTTGAATTGTCCGAGCAGTGTGACATTGGGTATTATCTTACATTAGTAAAAAATTTGAATCTTTATATGGCGTAAATAGTACGAAATGCTCTTCAAGAATGTTCTTTATGAAACATTTACCATTAAGCTTGCTATTACTTAATACCACTAAGACCGGGCATGCTGTCAAATTAATTTCTCCCTTCCCCAGATAATTAGTGACACTTCATTGATTAAAGTGATATTCATAATCATTTATACCGGTCTAGAATTCCTGGAATTTAAAAACCTGACTTGATTTTCTTAGAAATCCTTGAATTTATAGTCAATATTTCGAAAAAATTAAAATAAATAAATATATCATCACGCTTTCTACCCAATACTGGGTGTGGCACTCTGCCGAAGTAGATCTCGGTAAGTGATATATTTTGCGCGTGAAGTGCGGTTACCAGTCGTCAAATCACGACCTCCAAAGATGTTAGTGGTGAAGGAGCCACAGGGATAGCTTTTGAAATTATGAAAATTGTTTTTCGCCTGTGGAAATCGAACCAGGGTTCTCAGGATCCACAGGCCGACTTCATACCACTGAGCTAGCCACCCCATAGAAAAAATTTAAAGTCACAAAATAAATATTTCATTTAGTTTATTTTTAGATATTTACGGAAATCAGATTTTAGGCAATAATTGCCTCTCAGTTAATTGAAAAATAGTAATTTCTGGCATTTTTTTGACCAGTTTTTGTAGTAATAAATTTTTTATAACACAAAAATCACTTGAGATCACCCCTAGAAGAAATACGACTGCCATTCTGCGCACAATGCGGCGAAACTAATTGGAGAGTAAGCAAGTTGCTGCGCAAGCAAAAAGATTGAAACAGCACATGAACCGTTTTTTTTTTGGTTAAAAATATGTTATTTAATACATACATACATATCTTCACGCTATATCCCAACAAATGTGTTAACACGAACCCTAAATAATCAGCCTTCGTCAAACATTATCATCGAAACACACCACCCTTACTTTAACCACATTCATAGATCACTCCATATATACTCATTCGTTTATTACACTCGAAATCATTTATCACACAACAAACTCTAAATCACACCAGTCCTATTCACTTATCATTCATCTTCTTTCTTCGACGTACATAACATATGCATACTTCTAACTACGAATTTAATAACGAATCTAACAACGAATCTACAAAGATTAGAAAAGATGAAAGCGATAGCCTGCATTTGTATATGAAAGAAAAGTCCACACAATGCAGTAACTGAAAAGAAAACAAAAAGATAAGAAAGGAGAAAGAACAAATTATAGCACGTTTCCAATCATCAAGAGCCACAAACCGTTTTAAACAAAATCTTTACAAATAAACTAACCAGTCAAATAACCTCTCACCTTCATACTTCAACATCTCATTCGATATATTATCCAAATCGGGAGCCTTACCATTCTTCAGACGCATCAATGTGAAACTAACATCACTCTCATACCATTCATCACCACTAATATTTTCTCTAACATTTTCTCTAACATTTTCACTACAATCATTCGGTCTATTGATGCTACCATATAAAGCCCTAAAGTACTCACACTATCTATTCGTAACATCTGATTCATTCCATAATAATTCACCATCCGCACTCTTAATCGCTTTCACTGCCACAACTCATATCTCTTCACTCTCAACCAAAACATTCTTTTATTCATACTAAAATCATTAGTCAATCTTTCACTCATCAAATCATCAAAACGCGCCTTGCTTTCTCTCACTACTCTCTTAACATATTGTAACGAATTTAAAGCCAGACAAGTCGAGAACATTCCAGAAACATTCTCGAGAACAAGTGCGTAGCAGCGTGACATCATAAATGCATAGAGCTCGCTCGCATGTCTGAGCGTGTGGTTTGACGGGATATTCTAGAACGTCCTGGAATATTCGAGAACTGTTCTACGGACAGGAGTATATAAGCCGAGGCCGAGTGGCTGAGTTCAGTTGACAGTTGACAGTAGACTTCGAACGCGTAATATAAATGTGGTGAAATAAATAACAGCTCAAGTGTACGTAATATAAATAATAGTGTTAGTGACCGTTATATAAATAATATTAGTGTTTAAATATTTATTAGTAGTGTTTAAGATTTATTATAGTGTTAATTAGTTTTAAATAAGTTTATGTTATTGTTATATTCATTTATTAAATAAATACTTTTATTTTCGTTTAACATAAATAGTTGTGAGTCATTTCTGTGCCTTAAACATTCTACACACTTCCAGAAAGACGAAAAACGTTACAATTGGTGTCAGGTGTGGGGTTATTAAATAGTGAAGTGTGTAGTAAAAATAAATAAAATGGCGTCGTTCGGTTTAAAACTAAGTGAATTAAAAGTTGTGGACCTAAAGAGGGAATTAGAGGAGCGAGATTTAGACTCATCCGGGTTAAAATCAACGTTACAACAACGTCTGCGAGAAGCTTTAGTGGCGGCAAATCTGGATCCTGAGGAATATATTTTTGAAATTGGTTCGAATGACAATCGTAAAATGTTGGAGAAATTAGAAGAAAATTCCAGAACTTTGCAAAAGCAGTTGGGAGAAAGTTCTAGAACTCTAAAAGAAGAATTAACCGGATCCGTGCAACATCAATTAGAAGAGAATTCCAGAAAATCTGAGGAAAGTTCCAGAATCCTAAAAGAAGAATTAGCAGAAAATTCTAGAACTTTGGAACAGAAGTTTGAAGAAAGTTCCAGAATCCTGAAAGAAGATTTGGCAGAAAATTCTAGAACTTTGGAGCAGAAGTTAGAAGAATATTCTAGAACATCCGAAGAAAATTCTAGAATTTTAAAAGAAGAATTGGAACAGAAGTTAGAAGAAAATTCCAGAAATTCTGAAGAACGTTCTAGAATCTTAGAACAAAAGTTAGAAGAGGATTTAAATAAATATGAAAAGAAAATAGAACAGTTAGAAAATAAATTCCTCAATGCAACTGCAGCATCAAATTTATGTCCTGGTGTGGCTGAAACAGAAGCAGCAAGTGAAAGGAAAATAACAAAAGGTGAGACTGCATCAACAATTCGTATAAAAACACCGGAATTTGATGGAAAAACATCGTGGCCGAATTATTTGAGGCAATTTGAAGCTGCTGCAAAAGCTAATGGATGGTCACCGAGAGAGAAAGCAATTACATTGACAGCAGCGTTGCGTGGAAATGCCGTCAATATCTTGCAGATACTGAAGCAAGAAGACTACGACCAGCTGGTTAAGCATTTAGATATGCGATATGGAAATGCGCACTTAGAACAAGTGTATCAAACGCAATTAAGAAATCGATATCAGAGGTTGAATGAAACTCTCCAAGAATTTGAAGCTGACGTTGCTCACTTGGTTCGCCTCGCACATCCTACAGCCCCGGACAGCGTATTAGAGTGCTTAGCTATCCAAACATTTATTTATGGTATCCGAGATGGTGAAATTCAGCAAGCATTAAGATTGGCTCGACCAAAAACATTAACCGATGCACTGTCTCTTGCTTTAGAACAAGAGGCTGCAAAACTAGCTTCGCGTAGCCAATCTAAAGTAAGATCAATAAACAGCGACTTTAAACCGAAGATAATGAAGATATAGAAGAGAAGTTACGACGAATCGCTACGGAAATACTTGGAGGCAAGAAGAGAATACGTTTCTGGAATTGCGGTGAATTAGGACACCCGCGAAGACTTTGTGGGAAGCCGCTTAAAAAGAAAACAGATGCAGAGTCGGAAAACTAAGTCGGGTTGATGCGAGGGGGCAGTCGTCGACCCGTATTCTGGTAGCCCCACATTCCATCGGCTCTCTTCATCATCAAGTCAACAGCATTTTCGTGGATGGTCTTGTTGACGGAAGAGCACTAAAAATGTTTCTGGATACGGGTGCGACAAAAACAATAATAAGATTCGACTTGACTAAGAAGTTTGCACCAACACATTTATATCCGACGAAGTGGCGATTACGTACAGCAACTGGAGAACTAGCTACATCGTCAGGAGAGTTACATGTGATCATCAACATCGGGAACACCTCCCTCAAACATCGTGTGTTGGTAGCTGAAATCGAAGATGACTTTATTCTTGGAATGGACGTCATGGAAAAATATGGTTTTAAACTGAACCTCAAGCACGGCGTAATAGTAGTAAATGATGAAGATCTCGTACTGCATCCACGAGAGGACGAAGTTGCATGTGCTTTAATAACCGAAGATGTAGTACTTCCGGAGCGAAGTAAGACCATTGTGGAAGCACAACTCGAAGGAAAATTTTGGAACCCCGAAATAATGATGAAGAAACTGGTCGTGGAGTGATGGTTGGAAAATCACTGGTAAAGGCCAACAAGATAATACCAGTTAGAATAATGAACATTAATCAGTATCCGGTTACAATTAAACAAGGAACTATAGTAGGGGAATGTTCATCCGTATCTTCGATTATTAGAACAATGGTAGCTCAGAAAACCCCAATTAGCAAGATTCCGGATACTTTGCTCAATCAAATATCAACATCTTTTCACGGGCTGACATCAGACGAGAAAATCAAAGCGAAGAGCTTAATTCACAAGTATCAAGATGTCTTCGAATATGACAATAAATCCAAGGGCCGAACGAACGTTGTCCGGCATAAAATCTACACTGGAGATGCAAGACCCATCCGCCAAGGAGCAAGACGATTACCACTGGCAAAGCGAGAAGAAGCTGAAAGGATAATAGAAGAAATGAAGAAAGAAGGCGTGATTGAACCTTCAAGTAGTCCATGGGCTTCACCAGTGGTATTAGTGAAGAAGAAGAATGGATTCACCCGATTCTGTGTAGATTACCGTCAACTTAACAACGTGACGAAAAAGGATAGTTATCCACTTCCCCGAATAGACGATACACTGGACACGTTGGCTGGGTCAAAAATATTTTCTACGTTGGACCTAAAAAGTGGATACTGGCAAGTTGACTTGGACCCGAAAGACCGTGAAAAGACAGCTTTTACCATCGGAACAGGACTTTGGCAATTCACAGTTATGCCATTTGGACTTTGCAATGCTCCTGCAACATTTGAACGACTTATGGAAATCGTGTTAGCTGGGCTGTCATGGAAAACCTGTTTGGTGTACCTCGATGATATTATTGTGGATGGAAAAACATTCGAGGATCACATGAAGAATTTGGAAGAAGTTTTTCAAAGATTGAAACAGGCAAATCTCAAGCTCAGCCCGAAGAAGTGTCATCTGTTCCAGAAGAAAGTGCATTATCTCGGACATGTGGTTTCTGGTAAGGGAATTGCAGTGGATGAGGACAAAATAAAAGCTGTAAGGGACTGGCCAGTACCAAAGGACAAGCATGAATTGAGAAGTTTCCTTGGTTTATGCACTTACTATCGGCGATATGTGCAAGGATTTTACAACATTGCTAAACCACTGACACGGCTTACTGAAGAAGGTAGAAGATTAGTTTGGGAAAACGACTGTCAAACAGAATTTGAAAAATTGAACATCGGGCGGGAACTAGCCACCGTAACGCTGACGCGTTGTCCAGGAGACCATGTTCCGAAGAATGCAAGCATTGTTGCCGAGTAGAAGAGAAGCAAATGGCAACCGGAAGAATTGCAGAAAGATCAGGAAAATGATCCGGATCTGAAGATTGTAATAAATTGAAAGAAAAACGGGGATAAACCGATTTGGCAAGATGTTGCACCCTACCCCCAAAAAGTGAAATCGTACTGGGCGCAATGGGACTCTTTAATCATTGAAGAGGGTCTCCTAAAACGTGTTTTGGAAAATGCGGAGGGTACAGAGCAGAGAACTAAGTTACTAATACCTAAGAACAGGGTACCTTAAGTGTTGAAAGAGATCCACGACGGATCTGCTGGAGGACACCTTGGAGTCAACAAGACTGCTGAGAAGTTGCGGGAACGATTTTACTGGCTAAATTGTAAGGAAGATGTTAAAGAGTGGTGCAAGAAATGCGTAGTTTGCGCTGCAAGTAATGGGCCAAATAGGAAACGTAGAGCTCCAATGCGTCAGTACAACGTAGGAAGCCCATTTGAACGCA
Organism: Pterostichus madidus; assembly: GCA_911728475.2. NCBI lineage: Eukaryota > Metazoa > Arthropoda > Insecta > Coleoptera > Carabidae > Pterostichus > Pterostichus madidus. Next base: position 17,399,570 of record OU452303.1, read on the forward strand.
TTGCAATCGACGTGGCTGGAACATTTCCCGAGACTGATGATGGCAACAAGTATATAGTAGTCGTCATGGACTACTTCAGCAAGTGGGTTGAAGCGTACCCCTTGCCCAACCAAGAAGCAATCACCGTCGCTGAGGTATTGGTGAAGGAATGCATATGCCGATTTGGAGTACCGCGCGAAATACACTCCGATCAGGGAAGAAACTTCGAGTCGTTTTTGTTCCAAGATATCTGCAAAATATTAGACATTCGTAAGACAAGAACGACTGCATTACATCCGCAGTCGGACGGCATGGTGGAGCGAATGAATAGAACGATCAACAGATATCTGTCGAAAGTTGTCTCTAACCACCAAAGGGACCGGGATCGTCATCTGCATATGTTTCTGATGGCATATCGTTCATCTGTGCATGAAACAACAGAACAGACACCCGCAAGTATCGTAGTCGGACGTGAGTTGCGGTTACCGTGCGATTTGAAATTTGGATGTAAACCTGCAGAAGATCTAGCTGGGGAAGATTACGTCACCGATTTACGAAGAAGAATGAACGACATTCACGAACAAGTTCGTTCAAACATCCAAACTTCAAGTGACAGAATGAAAGATCATTATGACATCAGGGCAGAAAAGGGAGGATATGGAACTGGAGAGTCGGTATGGTTATATAACCCACAAAAGCGTCGTGGTCTATCGCCGAAGTTACAAACATGCTGGGAGGGACCCTATGAAGTGATGAAGCGGATAAATGACGTTATCTACCGAATTAGGAAAATACCGACTGGGAAGCCGCGAGTAGTCCATTTTAATCGACTGGCCCCTTTTTCTGGAAACAACCATGTGGTTAGTGATGTTTGTGCAGCAAATATTCGCTGCGTTCAAGAGCATGAACAGGAATTAACATTTGGAGACTTCATGAAGAAATATTCCACCGGTCACAAAGCACGATACGGCGTGACAAAAGAAGAACATCGAGATTTGTTCTTGGTGCCTTTGGAGTATTCCATAGCCCACTGTGTGGCGGAAGACTTAAATATGTCTCGAGGAATTGCTACAGTATTTAAAAAGAAGTTTGGACGGCTACAAGACCTAGCCAATCAGCGTCCATCTGTTGGAAGAACACTAAAACTGCGCGACAACTCAGAACACAAACGGTACCTTTACTATTTAGTCACCAAGGCACGATCATCTCAGAAGCCCACCTATCGCACCTTATGGGAGGCACTGATCGATTTGAGGGAACATCTTTTAAATAACGATGTTATGAAGCTGGCGGTACCGAAATTGGGTTGTGGTCTAGATGGGTTGGAGTGGAGAATAATTAGGAATATGTTAGAAGTTCTCTTCCACCGCACCGGAATTGAAATTCTTGTCTGCAGCTTTGACGCCAAAGGAAAAGCGAAATTAGACCGCACTGTGGATTGCCACTTCTTTAAGACCTCAGGATGCATTAAGGTTTCGACTTGCAGATTTCGTCATAACTTCTCCGAAACCCATCAACCTCTGTTCCGAGACGGAACAGCTTTAAGGAGGGGGCAGTGTAACGAATTTAAAGCCAGACAAGTCGAGAACATTCCAGAAACCTTCTCGAGAACAAGTGCGTAGCAGCGTGACATCATAAATGCATAGAGCTCGCTCGCATGTCTGAGCGTGTGGTTTGACGGGATATTCTAGAACGTCCTAGAATATTCGAGAATTGTTCTACGGACGGGAGTATATAAGCCGAGGCCGAGTGGCTGAGTTCAGTTGACAGTTGACAGTAGACTTCGAACGCGTAATATAAATGTGGTGAAATAAATAACAGCTCAAGTGTACGTAATATAAATAGTGTTAGTGACCGTTATATAAATAATATTAGTGTTTAAATATTTATTAGTAGTGTTTAAGATTTATTATAGTGTTAATTAGTTTTAAATAAGTTTATGTTATTGTTATATTCATTTATTAAATAAATACTTTTATTTTCGTTTAACATAAATAGTTGTGAGTCATTTCTGTGCCTTAAACATTATACACACTTCCAGAAAGACGAAAAACGTTACAATATTTATTTAACCTTTTGTATTCTAGTAAACATTCATCTCGTAAAGTTCCAGGTACATCTTTCACATTTAAAAAAAAACGCAAATATACTCTCTTTTTGTTCTCAATCGCTTCTTTTACTTCATCATTCCACCATGCATTCTTTGGACAAGAGCCTAAACTACATTCACCACAAACTTCTTTTGCACAATTAAGAACTGTATCCTTAAATTTCAACCAAACATCATTTATGCTGCATTCAATATTAAGTTCACATACATGCAAAGATTCATTAATTTTCTCAACAAACCTATCTCGAACATCCTCATTTAGCAGCGCACTGGATTTCCCACGAAACATTTTTTCCGTATTTTTCACTCTCATTCTCCAACATTTATCTAAACGTATACGTGATACTTCTCAATCATCCATCATACAAAATAAAATCAATTACACTTCGTCTATTCCTACTCACATTCTCCCATGTATACAAATGAGCTAATTTATAAATAAGAAAAAATAGGAAAAAAAATTTCCATCACTTGTCTCGTAATTCCACAGAGGTTTTACAGCCCGTTTGCATCAACTTCTCAGGTCATCAACAAACGGCTGGTCAGTTCAGCTTTAACCATAGACGCGTTTCGTCCTTCCGGACTCATCAGTATGGTGCGATCATTTATCCAACTAGATCAACTAGGAAATAGTGGATTGTGATACCGACTTAGCTGAACTGACTGATGTTAACCTATCTACAACGGTAACATGACATGAGAGGTATGGAGCCACTCGTGGTGCCATCTACCAACAAAATCGCAAACTGCTTGACAGCTATTGAAATAAAACAAAAGACAAAATGTCTATTGCGATGTGGAATTGAGTCTTAATAAATAAGAATAAATAGGAAACTTTTTTTTTTATCGGTAGATGGCACCACGAGTGGCTCCATAGCTCTCATGTCATGTTACCGTTGTAGATAGGTTAACATCAGTCAGTTCAGCTAAGTCGGTATCACAATCCACTATTTCCTAGTTGATCTAGTTGGATAAATGATCGCACCATACTGATGAGTCCGGAAGGACGAAACGCGTCTATGGTTAAAGCTGAACTGACCAGCCGTTTGTTGATGACCTGAGAAGTTGATGCAAACGGGCTGTAAAACCTCTGTGGAATTACGAGACAAGTGATGGAAAATTTTTTCCTATTTTTTCTTATTTATTAAGACTCAATTCCACATCGCAATAGACATTTTGTCTTTTGTTTTAGAGCTAATTTATGTTTAAAGGCAGAGTTGGAAACAAACAAACATCAATACATTCCCAGACATGCGTCTCGTAACTCCACCTAGCCATTTAAATCACCACATACAATAACTTTCTCACCTGAATCACATGAATCAATAACACTATCTAACAAATTCCAAAATCTATCTTTTACAAGATCATTTTCGGATTCGGTTGGGCCATAAACTGACACAACGAAGATTCTATGAAAGCCTACCTTTAATCTCAGCCAAAGAATTCTCGATGAAGTACAACCATAATCCCTCACAAACGGTTTCATTCGTTCACTAACAAGCACACCCACATCATGCTTCGCGTGTTCATTCTCAGCAACACCCGACCACAAGCAAAATATTCCATCCACCTCTTCCTCACTACATCCTTTCCTTTTAGTATCACTGACACACAAAACATCAATATTATACATACGCATTACATTCATCAATTCATTTTCTTTACCAGTTATACTCCTAACATTCCACGTACCAAACTTACATTCATCAAATTTCACCCATTTATTCTTCATTTAACCAAAAGAAATAAAAGAAGGGTTCTCTCGGTAGAAGAGTAAAAGTTAAGGTAGCTTACCAGGCTTATCCTTAACTATAAATGAAACGATATTTAAAATGTCCAGTGACAAACAGTATATTTTAATCCAACTCCAAAAACCCAGTCAAAAACCTAAGTAAATTTCTCACTTAATGGGCGAGTGCTATTTATTCTGTTGTCTAGGAAACATATTTTATTTAGTAATAAACACAAATACGACCCTATAATTGGCGCCCAATATAATATGTTGCCGACATTTCAAGTGCAAGGCGTAAGGTTAAGCAAAAGTGTTGTGTTAGCGTTCACGAAGATATTTTGTGGACATTGCGTATATGAAAATCAGCCATTCCATAAGCCTGGTGAAACATTTGAAACAGTATTGAAGTAAAAACATTCGTCATTTCGGTTTTATCACGGTATAAAAGATGCATTTTCAATATGTCAATGTTAAATTTGGCACGAAAACTACGTCGGGACTGTCTAGTCCTACTATAGTAATATAGTCGTGCACGGTCGTTCCACTCTTTGATTCACGTAGTCGTATCGCAATATATTTTATTCGGATACAGTATATATATATAGATATACTGTTATTTCGACAAGAGGACGCGGTAGACCCCGAAAATAAAAGATGTCGTCTATAACTTTAACTGATGAACAATTTCGTATTTTACGCCAGCTATGCGAGAAACTCCGAGGACTCCATCAACACCTGATTCTATAAAGGCAGGTAACTTCGTAACGGTACTGAACGATTTTCGCTCTACAGACACTTATGCCTATCAAACAGGAAAATCATATCAAGAATAAAGAAGTTGCTCTTGGAGCATTTCGCGTTCGATAATTTTTCTTTCAATCCGATAGACTAAACAATAGTTAGGAGAGGAATATATCCAACGGAATATAAATGGATTCTTAATATGTTGAAACAAAGTGAAATCTACGCCTCTTCAACTAATCAGACTGTGGACCGTACAAGTTTCACGGGGATGCCCACAGGGAGGAGTTCTCTCTTCACTGTTGTGATGTCTCGTGGTAGACGAGCTCCTACAAGAACTGAATGAAGTAGGCTACACAACCATCGGCTTTGGAGACGATGTAACAATACTGGTTTAAGGAAAATTCCGAGAAATCGTATCGGAGATGATGCAGGAAGCCTTGAAATATGTTACAGAATGCTGTGAAAGAGAGGGATTGTCAGTGTACTCTTGAACCATTCACAAAAAAGACGAAATTAATCAGAGAAAAAGAGTTATATCTATTTGGAAAGATAATCGCATTAGGAGACCTCAAATATCTGGAAGTAATACTTGATGTTCACATCCAAACCACATATGGAAAAAGTAACGAATAAAGCCATAAGGCCCTTATTGACCTTTAGACAAATATTCGGAAAAAACTGAAGTCTATCAACAGCGATGACTTATTAGATCTACTCCGATCAAACCAGTTATAACATAGACAAGTGTTGCTTAGTGGTAAAAAACAACGTAGTAAGTAAGAACATTTGGCAGTGTATATAGAGCGAAAGTTCATTCAAAAGAAGAAACATGCAGAGAAGGCATTCCATAATTTTTACAGAGATGAACAAACATCCCATCTTATAGATAATTAATATTGAGCATACAATTAGCAAAACCTACAGAATATAAATTCCTGTAAGGGAGGTACTGGAACAAATGATCAGTCTGGTATACAAAGATACTAACATAGTCATTTATTTATACTGACGGCTCCAAAACTACAAATGGAACTTGGGCAAGAGTATCTGGAGCAAAAGAACCGAAATACAACCATCTGGTTGAACTCGAGACAAATGCTACAGTATTTCAAGTCGAATCTCGATCAGTGTACAGCTACTATCAGAGAAGAACTACAATAATAGGAAATTGATTCATATAAAATTTTAAAATAGTGATGATTTTAGAATTGTTTCTTTTGCTAAATTTCAAGCAATTACCAATGGTGTCCCTATATCGAGAAACAATTTATTATTTTTTTAAATATATAATGTAAGTAATATTTCCATTGTATACAGTGTACAAAAATATAAATTAGGAAAAAATTTAAATATTCGGCTGTTTACGTACTCTATCAATTAAAAAAAAAATGCAAGTAGGTACTATTTTCACTTTATAAAGTATAAACAAATTTCAATTAAGAAAAAATTAAAATATTCAGGTCTATCTATTTTGTTTATAATTTTTTTTATAAAATGTCAAATTTTTCTTGTATATATTATTAAATTTTTACATTTGTGTAACTTATCATGGTGTAATTAAATAGCAAACATAAATATACTACAAGAAAAATATGTTTATGTATGGTTTCACGTATTTTTATTTGTCAAGCTTAACCTGATATATTTATAAAAATGTGTCTTTAATTTTAAATAATTGCAAATCACATTTTTTAAAGTAATTAGTTCTATAAAGTAAAAAAAAAACATGAATAAACTCGGTAATGCATTTGCCAGCCTCTTTGGTTCTATCTCACTCACTTTTTGTCGCTCTTTTTCTGCTTTAATTCTGTGGATGCCTTACGCGCAAGCCTTGCCTGTCCTGCAGTATAAGGAGCGTGCGCGAATACAACTAACGCAGCGCAACGGCAGTTTTGTAAGTAACGACGGGAGACCGCGAATCAACTGTTTGATGTGTTCGCGAAAGTAAAGTATTTATTATGGCAACCAAAGTTAATAGAAAAGGAAATAGTAATTATTGCGTTGTTGGGTGTACCAATACCTACGGTAATTCAGCAAGCTGTATTAGTTTTTATAAATTTCCACCAAATAATAACGTAGGAAACATTCGACGTCAACAATGGATTGCTGCTGTAAAACGCCAAAGTAAGTAACTGTTTTCAATTTTATTACAAAATTTTACTAGTAGTAGGTATATTAAAAATTATACTCGTAGTATATTACATACTGAGGTGGAAAGAGTTTCATTACAGCCAAGGTATAGCGATAACCCGAGGCGTAATGAAACTTTCCACCGAGGTTTGTATACTAATTTATTCATAATTAGAAATTAATCATCGAAAATTAATATATTAAAAATAAAACTAGTTTGCTTATTTCGATAAAATATTTCTATTTATTTTTTTAGTAGGTGATGAATTTGATATTTGTTTCTGAAACAAATTTCAGAGTGTCAATTTTCAACAATTATTTTCTTGTCACATCTTTTTATTAAACAGTAAAAAATAAAAACAGACCAATTGTGACTCTGAATATGAAAATTTATTTGTTATTTTCTAATTATTTATAATCAAAATAAAATTGACTATTTTTGACAATGACAGTTTTATTTCATAATTTAAATAAAAGATGCAATGTTTTCTCAGGTCGGAAAGTTGCTACTTTCCGGTCGATAGGAAAGTAAAAGTCAACAATAGCTAACTTCCCAACTTTTTAAAAATAAAAAAAATTACAAATTACTAACTGGTTGTAAATAAAATAATATATCTTCTTCTTCATAATGTATTAATTTACTTTTATTTTATATTTTTATTTATGCACTTTTTACTTAGATGATACACCGTGGATTTCAACAAAACATTCACTAATTTGTAGCAAACATTTTTTGAAGGAAAAAAGCTCTGCACCCAAATTACCCTGCTTAAAATCCAACAATATGAAGGAAATACAACAAATGATTCACGATTTCAAAAAAATAAGAGGAGGCACGAATTCCAAAATATGCAATGGCAAAGAAGTGCAAATAATTTGTCGGTGTCAATACGAATGCGTACAATGATGATTGTATGCAATAAAAAAGAAATTGCTTGTTAAACCGATGACATAAATGATCAAATATTTTCAAATGAAATTATTGAAAAAACTTTTATCTGTTGTACTGATATGAAGGAAAATTATTCTAATATTGAATGGGTATTTCAGATATAAATTATACGAAAAGAATGTACATCATAATAAATGATAAAAAAAATTGGACCCAATTTTAATTATCATTATTTATATACATAAACAAAACTGCGATATATTTGCATACTGCTTCAGCATCTGCCGGACAATTACACGTGGCATTATTTACTACTCTTCCTTGATTGAACTAAAAAAAGCATTAGAATAATATTTTACTAAATCAAAATTATTTCATAATTATTCGTTAATATCTATGGCGAGAAAATAATGTAATAATAATATTTATTTATGTTTTGTCTGATTACATTTGATGTTATAAATGTTTCATACGGATTAAGATTTTCAATTACGGTCAGAACTAACCGCTTTCAAAAGGGTTTTTGACTTTTTAAAACTTGATTGCGGTAATTTATCATAAAAAAATATTCCCAAATCAACATTTAATTATTTTATAGTCTATTTCTCTTCTCGTTCACATAGAATAATTAGAAATCACTTCTCGAAAATTCTTTTTCAATACAGTTGTAATGCTATCCGCGCGGCAGGTCTCCCGTCGCTTAGTCGTGTTGTTGCCGCTAGAGTCGAATTTGGCGCTGGCGCTCATTTCGCGCACGCTCTCTATAGTATATGAAACTTTTTTAAGAATATGGTTTATCATAATTTGATTAAATAAAAATTCAAGATTAGTTAAAACATTCTTAAGAATCGGTCTGTAAATGTATAATTTATGTACCTAGCTTTAAATTAATCTGTTATTAAAAATAAAATTGAGACCACTGTTCGAACAATTATTAAAAGTTATTTATCCAAATAATTAATTATTTAAAAAATCTCAAAATTGAGATTTTGTTTTATTAAGCCGTAAATTTTTCTTATTAAATTAGGAGTAGTAGGTAAAGAAATAAAAATATACTACTCAACTGTTTGGATAACTTTGCTTGATATAATTGAAAGTTTACAAACGGACGATGAGTAACGACGTTTCGAAACTTTGGGTTTGTTTCATACTCAAGCCAAAATAAACTCGCTGAAGAGTTAGGTTTGTAAGTTTTTCGTAAAAAATATGGCAGTAACTTGTTAGCGGTGTCCTGCATCACGCTTTGAAGAGTTTGTTGGCAAATTTATACCGTTTATTCGATTTTTCTGATATAATTGCGGCACAACTTATATTCCACAACTCCGTCAAGAAAGAAGAAAAAACTAGTTCAAACAAAACAATCAGTTTACATTGTTTATTGTAACATAGCCAATATCAAAATATACTTTAAAACTAACTACTAAAAATTATGAAAACGTCAAAATAATATTAATAAATTTTTAAATTTTCGTAAAACGTAACGAGATGAAGTCATCAATCGGTAGGAAGCACTTTCTGCTCTTGATACTTAAATAACTATATTTTTTTCTAACTCATCGATACTGAACACCTTCAACGAATATCGTCACTATGTTCACCAGGATAGTTATGTTCACATTTTTTGCTGACAATGAATTTTATAGTGGAATTAATAAGTTTTTATTAATACATGATTTCATAATTATTGCTGACAACTATGTGGAGATGGAAAAACCGGCCCTTAAATAATAATAATAAAAAATACTTAAATAAATAAATAAATAAATATATCATCACGCCTTCTACCCATTACTGGGTGTGGCACTCTGCCGAAGCAGATCTCGGTAAGTGATATATTTTTGCGCGTGAAGTGCGGTTACCAGTCGTCAAATCACGGCCCCTAAAGATGTTAGTGGTGGAGGAGCCACAGGGGTAGTTTTTTGAAATTATGAAAATTGTTTGTCGCCTGTGGGAATCGAACCAGGGTTCTCAGGATCCACAGACCGACTTCATACCACTGAGCTAGCAACCCCAAAACTACTTATAACATATTTTTTGCTTTATTATGAAAAATTTATTAAAGATGACCGTTCGAAAAATATGTATGGAAGTATTAGTTATTTGTTTCAGTAGGACAACATATGCAAGATTTTGGAACGAGTAATAACAGTTTCCGGACGATGCATTTTTTTTGTCCGAATTAAACATATTTTTTACACACATATCTATCAAATTCTGCTGATTTACTTAAATAAAAATGAAACAAATAGACATACTATTAATATACATTATCATGAATACGTTATCAATATTTTGGACGAGGATCTTATTTATACATAAACTGTATTCCATTTGCCACTTTCTTCACTTAAATCAGTTCAAATAAATTAGACAACATGACTAAATGAACTGAATTAAACAAAATAATGCACTTATTGGAATGAATTACTTCAAAGTAAATTAGAATCAGTAATTATAGTACTGGAAGCGAAGTAATTCGACGAAATAAATAAGTGATCTGGTTTAGTAAATGTAAGTTAGATCTGATCCAAATGAGATATGCCTATTTATGTACAATTACCATGGTAATACTGTGATACATAATAATCCCAAAATTGCATATTTTTTTAACAGAAAATAAATGAAATAATAATGCCATATTCCAATGGATAAAAAAAATATATTTTGGTACTTATTGCTCTTATTTGTAAGGTAATAACTTTTACAAATAGATAATTTTAAGATAATAATGTTCAAATAATTAATACTTGGTTATGTATTACAAAGTATTGTGAAGTTTTGTATACTATGTAGGAGTAATTCATTTTAATAATATATATGTAATTAATTCATAAAAATAGAAAATAATATAAAAATAAATTAATATCTACTTGTATATCTGATAATTCTAACTTTAATAATTACAAACTAAAATTTTATATTTTTAAAAAAGAATATCAATCTGTAAATTAAAGCGGATACTAACAAGATAATAATTCTTTCACTTTTACATTAATTAATGGTGAGAGTAAAAGGATCTATAAAAATCATAATTATATCATAAATCTATCTATTTAAATAAAATAAATAAATAAATATATCATCACGCCTTCTACCCTCTACTGGGTGTGGCACTCTGCTGAAGCAGATCTCGGTAAGTGATATATTTTGCGCGTGAAGTGCGGTTACCAGTCGTCAAATCACGGCCCCCAAACATGTTAGTGGTGGAGGAGCCACAGGGATAGCTTTTTCAAATTATGAAAATTTGTCGCCTGTGGGAATCGAACCAGGGACCTCAGGATCCACAGGCCGACTTCATACCACTGTGCTAGCCATCCCATATCTATCTATTTGATCATACTAATTGTTATAAGTTTTATTTTTATTGGAGTCTTTTGCTGAGAAATGGTAAGAAGGAAAAATAGGAATCCTAAAAAAATCTAAATATTAGTAATACTAAAAACTTAGAGTAATATTATAAAAATTTACGGTTACAATAAGTGGTACAACTTAAAATTCACGAGCTATTTTTTATCAATCACATTTGCATCCCAACAGATAAAGTATTTGATGATTTGCTACAAATCATAATAAACATCAGATCCTTTATAGGAGGGCCAGTCCTTATTAAACTGATGTAAAAACCAAGGGGGACTTAACAAATCATTTTTTTGTTGTTGTTTTTAGTAAGTAAAGTAGAATTTAATAATTTGTTATTTAGCGAATATGGTATATCTGTACAGATTGACGTCTATCACCTAATCACAACTGCTCATTTGAATGTCAAACAAAATATGCAAACATGTCTGAGATTGAACACGTAATTAAGAATAGAAATATCTTGTGTTTAATTCAGTTCTATAACTTAAATAGACAATAAAAAAGATATGATATATTCATTAACCATACGACAAACATCCAATCCTGTGTTGACTGAATAACAAATGAAGATATCTAGGGGAAAAGTGCTGAAGAGAAACCAACAGATCGACTCGGCCATGGTCATTACCTTGTTCTTTCTACAAATTTGTTGTTCCACACAAAATTGTGTGGAGGGGGATCTGCTCCATGTGACGTCAAAATTATAAGTCCCCAATTAAGCGAGTTGAAATTATTTTGCGACTTTAGTCTATCAGTTCTTTGAATTACCAAACCAATAAAAATGCACTTGTGATTAGAACATTGCTTAATAATGTATTTCCTGTGATATTCTAAATTTATATTATTTTTATAAAATTAATGTCCAACTCCATCGTGATATATTACTTTACCCAGAACACAACTTATTATCTTTAGAATCAAAAAATGAAATTGGAACATGGCCATACAATTTAATATGACTTGTATAGGGGTATATGTTGTGCAGAATATCGAAACTAGTAATAAGTTTGAAAGTTGGAACAAAATATACTATGACGATTAAAATAATTTATATATACCTGTATATGTGTGTTACAAAAATATCAGTATTCTATATGCAGCTAAATTCCGCTCTTTAATATTTAAAATTATTATTTTTATCATTGAAAATTATTGTCTTTTGTTTTGGCGAATAGAAATTCTTTTTTTTTAAGTGTATATATTTAAATACTCAAATATAAGATATATTTATGTAAAAATATAGTGTAAAATTAGTCATTTTCTATTTGAATTCTTTAAAAAAATATGCATCGTTCTGAATGAATCTGTCAAATAAAGGAAATTCTAGTAGATTCAAGTAGATGTCAGAAAAATAAAAATTCGGTTAGAATACATAAATTTATATTTATCGTTTATATGAAAATATTGCATACAGAAATTAAATCCATTATCATATTATGCCCATTCTGCTCTTTCTTTGCTACAGTTCTAGTTCTTACGAAATTTCTGAAGTAAAACACATTACAATTTGAATATTATACCTAGGTTTAACTTTAATCTTGATTTAAATTTTTAGAACATGACTATATTTATTTTTAGGTTAAAAATCAGGAACCCCACCAATATAAGTTGCTGAATACAATTAATATTATAAATAGCTGTTTATTGTTTCGTTTTATTTCAATAAAGTACCTATTTCATTAAAATTAGATGTCAAATAATTTTAGTTTTATAAATAAGTTGTGTCAACAAGTTTAATAACTTCTTTATTCCGAAACACTTAATATTTGCAAATTTATAAAACTAAGAAACCTAATTTGTCTTTAAAATAAACTTCTAGAAAATATACGGAATCTAACTGCCGCAGAGGTAGCATTGATCTATTAATAATCTTATTGATGTAATTACTATTTCCTACAACTGTGCGATTTCTTTGTTATTACGTAACAATTATTGCCCTGGTTACAGGTGGAAAGGAGACACATGCAGACCAAGGGTGTTTCTGTAAGCAAAGAAGCCCTAGGGCCGAAAGTAATTTGTGTTTTACGCAACTGTCAAAAGATTAATTGAGAGCGATTTAAATTTCGCGCCGAACGCGGAAATTCATATTTTAGTCACATACTCTTATGGAAGAAGAAGGTACGCAAACAAACGAACGGTAAATATGCAGTGGTATATTTTGACGTTTAAAAACATTACCTTAAACTGCAGTATATGTAATTTGTATACATCACATTGAACAGACAAGAACTCAAGTATATCATTATTAAATATGATAATTAATCAAAAGAACCGAACAATGTAAAGAATATCGATAAATGGTTTTATTTAAAGAGTAAGTGAACTACATAATATTTATTGTTTGTGTATATTATTAACATAGTCGTTACAGTTGCTTATATTGACATAATGTGAAGTGGAAACTTTTGTACTGTCTAAAGAAACATTAATTTCTTTCGTACCTGTTCATATTATTAACAGTAATATTATTGACAACAATTTCGGAGATTTTAGAACTACCAGCAGCAGGTTGATAGTCATTGTCAAGAATAGATAGATCCAACATGTATATGATAAAGAAGAATCACTCAGTGTAGTATTCCAATCTAGACGATTTTGAAGAAATTATCTTGAAATTAATGAAATATTTTTAAATAACGTAGAACAATGTGCAAACAATCAACAAACAAACCTAGCTGTTTTCTGTCGGTAAGCGATCCAATGCGATCGAATTGGACAAATCCGATTACATGACGTCACAAGTGATTAAAATCGTGATTTAAAAGAACTACTCGTTATATGATTGCAATCCATAGACATTTGACATTTATCTACCTTAACCTTAATTCTGTATCAAAAAGAATTTAGAAAATGTATTATTTACAAACATATAATCTAGTAAATTCTAATTGATTTAAACTAGTAATATTTTATTGTAGGATGAAATAACAAGAAAATATTTATGTCCTTCGTATTATTAATTTAAATAAAATACACTGCTTGTGTTTTGTATATTCCATCGTGTTTATATTTCTTGTTATTTAAATATTAAACACGAATTATTTATAAATCACGTGACAGCAATCCGATCGACGTGATCGCTGTTTCGAAGCGATTCGGAAAATCAGATTGCAATCAAGAATATTGTGGTGGGGGTATGTGGTCGAAAACCGAATGAACGTGTACGATCACTTTTGGATTGCTCAATCCGATTCCGGATTTTTTCTGACCGAAAGAAAACAGCACATAGCAAACAGCGTAAAACATCGTTCTCGTATAATATTAAAATTTTATAAATCTTGATATTTTACTGATTTTCTAAATCGTACAGTTGTAGGAAAAATATTGTGTATAACACGTGCCGAAGAAGGTTTCTTTCGGCACTTGTTATAAAAATAACTATTTTAATTCTGAATAACTCGCGTAATATTAGAAAATAAAAGCAGATTTTTTTCTCCCGATCATTTACTCTTTGTTTGAATAATATTATTTTTGCATGGATATATGATTTGTGGTTACAAAATACATACTATATATGGGGGTGCGTATTCAACTATCAAAAATTTTAACTTAAAAATGTAAACATCGAATATTTACTCAATACAAAAATATAAAAATATATTAATTGCATGTTCCGAATTACATTTATTTCCTACAGGCCGGCATACAAAACTGCAATAACATGAATTAAAATCTAAATTTAAATTACTTATTGACCACTGCTACGATAATTTATTAATGTATGAAATTAATAGTGTCATGTTTGAGTTAAAAAATTGCTTTCGGAGTATGTATTACAAATACAGACAGTTAGCGCGATATACTCGTATTCATGTTTGCATTCATACTTCATTTTATATTGTCCAAACTAAATAAAAATAAAATTTTAAATATAAATAAAATATAAAGTAGTCACATTATTACTTCTAATCATGTAATTTCTGAAATATTTCTATGGTGTACACTGCACGTCACTGATTTTCAGCAAATTACCCTAACATAGAAATGCCTTCGTTTACCAATTACGTTCGCGTTTTATAATTTTTTTTAATTACATTTTTATAGGCTTCTATTTTATATAGAATAATTTAGTCAGCCTTTGTTGTCATCTTTACATATACAACACAAACACCCAGATCCTGGGCAGGATTAGAACCCGCAATCTACGGCGTGCAATGCTAAGCAACTACTATAGCCGCTCGACTACCGTGGCCGGTATCTTATCATTTAACAAGCTGAAACTTGTGCAAACATACTTAAGATCTCTAATAAGGCAAGAGCGCTAGACAAATTTTGGCATAATGTCGATAGAATATGAAACTGCAAAAAAAAATTAATTACGACGACATTATAAATAAATTTGCCACCGAAAAGACGCGAAAAATTGCGTTGTAATTATTTATGTAAAGCCTTTGCAATAATTTTTCAAAACTGATTTGTTTATTCTCATTGGCTGATACCACGAGCTCTGTTTCTTGGTATTCTAAATATACATACTACGAGTCCTGTTTTTGATTGTTTTGCATGTTTTAATTCAACTATTTAGTAACGGGTATTAGAATTGTTGAGGGTTGTTTTAAGCAGACAGACATGGCAAAACAATTAGGATACTCGCCGAATTATTGAAGTAAATTTTATTTAAGGAACGCAAGAATCCATTTATTTTGTTGACTGCGAGAGAATTTAAACCAATATGTGACTTTTTAAAAAAGAAACAGCAAAGAATATATTAAATAAAGTGAAAATGATTTCTGCTGTAATTCAAGTTTTAATAATACTGCGGTACTTCGCCAAAGAAATTTAAATTTAATTCCTTTTTTGTTTTGTTTCATTGGTACACATGTTCCCAACATATGTTGACATGATCAGCCATTTTGAATTTGTAGTTTGTTTTTGACAGATATAAAGGTTAGACGTAGTTTGGTGTGCTTGGCGATTTTTTGCAATCGACAAAAATGGATCAAAGAATCTATGTTAATTTTTTTGTGAAAAATAAAATTAAGTGCTCCAACGCACTTGAAATGTTGACTGTAGCATTTGGCGAGTCTACTTTGAGCAAAAAAACTGTATATAAGTGGTACAAGCTCTTCACAGAAGGCCAAGAAGATGTTAATGACGATACCCGCTCTGGACGCCCCAGCATGTCAACAACCGATCAAAACGTTGAAGGGATAAAGAAAATTCTTGCCAAATGTTCGACGGTCAATCAAGAATATTACTTTCAAGTTATGCGCCGTTTGCGTGAAGCAATACGAAGAAAACGCCCGGATTTGTGGCAAAACAATTCATGGCTTTTGCATCACGATAATGCACCTGCTCACAACATCGTTGGTTATTCATGATTTTTTGGTCAAAAACAACACCGTAATCACGCCTCAGCGATTGTATTCACCGGACTTGGCCCCCTGCGACTTTTTCCTGTTCCCAAAACTGAAAAGACCTATGAAAGGACGGCGTTTTGCCAGGATTGAGGAGATAAAGACCGCATCGCTGAAAGAGCTTAAGGCCATACCAAAAACCGCCTTCGAGGTTTGAAAAAAGTGCTAGCACAAGCGTATTATGTATATCTGAGGGGGATTACTTTGCTGGGGACAAAATAGATATTGACGAATAAATAAATATTTTTCGAGAAAAATTAAAAATCACCTTTTTTAACAAACCTCATATGTGCGCGGTCACACATAGCGTGACTTTTTGCTTTTTCTACAGCTATACTATGAATATATAACCACAATTCTGTGTTTTATATTTCGTTGCAATTTAAAATACATTAAATGCTCGTAGGTACGATTATACCATTTAATTTTATTATCTTCAAGTGATCTACACAATATTCTCAAAAGTATTTCAGCAGAATTGTAGGGAATGTATATTAGACAATTTAGCAAAAACCGGATAAAAGTTTTACAGTATCATATCATTTCTTTAATTTACGTATTCAGTCTGCAAATTCTTTTCTTTGGGCGTTCAATTTTTCATTTTAATCTTTTTGACTGTCGTTGCTTTTTTAGAGCAAAAGGCAAAACGGATTTGTTATGCTTATAGAATTAGAAAACGGGAGAAAAACAAGAAATCATGAAATAGAAAAACATACTGAAAATATAATACTTATTTTGTACATAGAGAATGACCTCACAAAGAAAGAAAGAAGTATACAGGCAATACTCAGGAATAAAGCAAAAGAAGAAAGGAAAATGAACAAACGGGTAAAGTGGAATGTAAGAAAATAAATATTGATGACCAAGATTACGAATGGGATGAAAACGAACATAAAATAATTGAAGTAACTAAGAGTACAAAAACATTAATTAACAACAATTCAAGATAGACAAACAAGAAAACGACCATTGTAAAAAAAAACGATAAAGTGAGTCAGAGATACAGAACAAAACTACATACAAATTGGAACATGGAATGTAAGAAACATCATCCGGAAAGAATACGAACTAATTGAAGAAATGGATAAAATGGTGTTGATATACTAGGAATAACAAACAAAAAAAAGAAAAAATGTTCCTAACAGTTAACAGACACATACTGGTTGTATTGGTCAGGTGTAGAGGGCACAAACAGGACGACAGCAGGAGTAGGAATAATAAACAAAAAGCACATAACAAAAGTAGAACATGTAAAATATATAAACGAGAGAATAATGATAATAGACTAGAAGACACCAGAAAATAATGAGAATACTTTAATAATAACCTACGACCCAAACGAAGATGAACTTAAAGAGAATAAAGATAAATACTGTGAAATATTAATAGTTATGGAAGACCTGAATGGAAGAGTAGGCAATGATAACACATATATAATAATATATTAGTACTCTCATATGTAATATCAAATTTAAAATACATTCTTGATTAATACTTCCTTTTTAATTTTGTAAATGTACGAATCATTTGAATTTTTATAAGTTGTATAAAAACGAACAAATATCATTCAGTTACAAAATTTAATATTTATTAAATATTTAAAATAATTTAATATTTATTAAATGTTTTTTAAATTTTTGTTAAATTATTATTGTGTAATTCAATAAAATACTTAATTTGAAATTAATTTATAGATATAAATATTTTATTGATATTTTCTTCCGGGGTCCCCGATATGTGAGGGCTCTAAACAACTGCTTATTTTGCTTATACGATAATCCGGCCCTGGTGACGAGTAGTAAAATATTTTATCGTGTTCTTAAAAAGACAAATTTAAAATATTTTCACTCATTTTTGACTAACATATGATGAGTTTTGAATAAATCACAGACTCAAACAGATTTTTTTGTTTATTTACTTCAATTGAATATATGTAACATGGTTACAAATAAAACATGAATTGCTTGAACGTAGATTGAAGTAACCGAATATACAACTGTTAAAAATCTATTATACTATAATAGATTTTTAACAGTTAAATCAAGAAGCAACTAGTATTCCATCATGAGTTCAACGACAACAGGTTGTGTTTTTTTTATACTTAGGTAAGTATAGAAAAACCACAACCTGTTAAACTATTTTATTTGCTACAGTGGCGGCTCGTCAAAGGAAGCAACTGAGGCCGCCTCAAGTATTTGATGTAGTAATAAAAAAAATACATTAAATTTGTAAGTAAAAATAAATTTAATGTTTTAACAATATTTGAATTTATTGTAAATAAAATGCATACAATTTGCGTGACGATAGCGCGCGCATGCATATTGCGTCATTTACGTCATAAATATTTTTTTGCTTGCACAGTAGTAGCTAAAACAATCTTTAAACAATGCTCGTGGTAAGCATGATTTTAAGGGTGTTTTAAGATGTTGTTTCGGTTACAGCTAAAACACCCAAAAACCGTATTTTAGTAACGTGCTCGTAATATCAGCCATTATGTTTTAGAGAAAAGGTAAATTAAAAAAAAAATACATCAACCATTTTCACATGTTTTTATTTATTAACCCAACATATTTGTAATTTGTGTAATAAAATGTGGTGTACACTAAAAACATCATTTTTTTAGATATGTGAATATATATATATATATATATATATATATATATATATATATATATATATATATATATATATATATATATATACATATATATATATATATATATATATATATATATATGTACATATATATATATATATATATATATATATATATATACATATATATATATATATATATATATATTATATATATATATATAAATATATATATATATATATATATATATATATCTATATATATATATATATATATATATATATATATATGTACATATATATATATATATATATATATACATATATATATATATATATATATATATATATATATATATATATATATATATATATATATATATATATATATATATTGTAACAAGGTGGTTTTAAGTTGGTTGTAGGTATTCTGTTAGATTGCTTTCCTTTTTGTGCGATAAGATGCTGGAAAAAAATTATTGCGGCAATTAGGGACGGCAGCTCGGTCAATTGTTGTCAATTGATGGTCAATTTGACCAATGTTGGAATATTTAACCAAACCAATTTGATCTACGTTAAATTCGTTTCCGCGGTTTACGAGGTCTGTTCAAAACATACGCGGACTGACGTCATAAAACAAAATGTACTTTATTTAGAAGTTACATGTCTGGGTCCCCATCAAAGTACTCTCCTCTTCAACGCACACTAATTCGAACAGTGTTTCCATTTGTTGAAAAAATCCTGGTACGCTTCTTTTGTAAGAACAGTGATTGAGTGTTTGGCCAAAAAATCACGAGTTCTAAAGGCTGAATGGGCTAGAGCGTTGTTGAAATGGAAAAACCAGTCGCCACTCCTCTACATTTCTGGCCTTTTATGATAGATAGCGTCCCTCAGACATTTCAGAACTTCAATGTAGTAATTCTGGTTCACTGTGGAACCTTGGGGGAGGTACTTGTGGTGAACAACATCCTTAGCATCAAAGAAAACTGTAAGCATAACCTTGACATTGGATCTAACTTGGCAAACTTATTTGGTCTGGAGGACGTTTTACCCACCCACTGAGACAATTAGACCTTCACTTCAATGTCATAACCGTAAACCCATGATTCATCACCAGGTATGATCCTTGACAAGAAGTTTTCATCTTCTTCTGAACGATCAAGAAGTTCCTGACACACCGTGGATGCGATTGGCATTTTGGGCGTCCGTCATCAGGCATGGCACTAATTTCGCAGCAGCGCGGTGCATCTTCGATTTCTCGGTCAAAATCTCGTAAGAAGATCCAACTGATATCCCACACTCTTCAGCAAGCTCTCTGATGGACAGACGTCCATTTGCCCGCTCCAGAATATTGATTTTGTCAACGTGTAGATCGTTAGTTGACGTGGATGAACGTCCAGATTTCTCATCGTCTTTAATCGACTGTTGATCACCCTTAAAACGTTCATGCCACTTGAAACATGCCGCACGCTTCATAACAACATCACCGTAAGCTGTGTTGAGTATAGCAACTGTTTCAGTCGCAGATTTTCAGGTTTAGCACAAAATTTCACAGCAAATCGTTACACCTTCAGATCATTCATTCTGAAATCCGATAAACAAAAAAATCGCCCTTCACTAAAAACCGCGTAGCTAATCAACAAATGGAGATATCTGCAAACGCAGTTAACATCAGTTGATCTGTACAAACCTATAGTGTATTCCGAAAATGAACCGGTTAGTTTTTTCAATAACCGGTTCCTTTACGGAACACGGTTTTTTAAAATTGTGGTTAGTTTTTAATAACCAAACTAACCGTGCTCGAGCGGCGGTTAGTTTGGTTACTTCACAGCTGGTTGTTGACAAGTTTGAATCGTGTTTGGCGGCTTTTGCAGTGTTTGTGGATTTTTGTCTTATAAAACTATATTTTTATGATGACTGATAAATAAACATGTGATACAAAATGTATTTTTATTATTTAACAGTATATATACATATTAGATGAATTTATTACTTGTTCTGAAGCTCATATTTACTTTTTTCTTTGTGTTATTTTTATATCCCTATATTTAAGTTAAAGCAGGTGTGATGCAGAATACAATATTTTTATAATATAAACATTTTACCATATTAAATAAATTTCACATTTCGACACTCATCTGTCAAGTGACAACTGTCATCGTGAAAGTGTTCCGTTATGACGTCATTCTAACCGTAACCGTGGTAAAATTGAACCGCACCGTGGTTCATTTTCGGAATATACTACTAGTGATACTGGAGCCGCGCAATTCAAACAGTCACCGTATTTTTTGAACAGACTTGTATATGTTTTTAGTTTTATTTTGTTATAATTTTATTTTATTATAGGTCGTTAAATTAAATAAAGTTATGTGTGTTTTAGTTCGTGTGATTATTTAGTTAAACATCAGTAACTACGAATCGTTTCATTTACAATCAAATATAAACCGCTTGCGATATCAGTACCCATTCGTATTACATTGCCGCAGTAGGTAGGATAGTCAGAAAAAGTTCTGTTAAATTTATACAGAATCGCGGTGAATATCTAACTGCTGCAGAGTGATCACCATATATTTTTATTTATTGGATGAATGAATCACTTTGTAAACTGGCTATCTTAGACGTAAATACGTTTGTTGTGCATCGTGGGTGTGTAATTAATAAGAAACTACGTCAACAATCTTGGAACGAGACGCCTGCCAGCCAAAGATGTAGATGGACCCGTCATCACTTCAAGGTTTCCAGCTAGCGTCCGCTCCATGCTAAAGAGCCTCCTCTGCATCCCACCCTATGTGACAATACTTTATTAATCGTGTGCTGTCCGTGAATTGAAAGTACGACAGGATGTGCAACTTCGGTGCAGTGTTAGTGACCCCCATGTCCCGTTTCTAAGATCCCCTGCAGACATGACGACACAACCGACAGCCAGCCCCTAAGTTATACCTGCTGAACCATCTTGTGACCCAATGACATTTAATTATGTGCATGTTAGCTAAGACTTAGTTAAGTTTAAGATTTTGTTAGATTAAGAATTGATAAAATTGTATTGTTTTGATTTTGTAAACTTCTTTTATTACTGTATTCGTTTTCGTTTATGTACTTTTATTTAATTTGTTTTTTGTTTTGTGATATTTTATTGTCTGTTTCAGGTTTTAAATAATCATATCACATTGGAGATATAATTATGTTTTAACAAGGGGATGATGTAACAAGGTGGTTTGAAAATAGCTGTCACAGCAACGTATATATTACTTGAAAATTTATATGACTGCATTGGAGAGGGGAAGAAATCATGAAACTTGCCTGGACGCCAAGGTTGTCTACAAGTTTTTATTACCTTTACTTAAAACTTAAAAAAGTTATTTAAAAAACAAACAAAAAACTGTGATTGTTAGTATAAAATATTTGGAGTATCTAATTTCAGAAATTATGCGAAAACTGTTTTATAATTTGAATATACAGAAATAACATCAAACCTTGCCCTTGGTAAATTCTATAACCGAATATTTCATTAGCTCCATTCATTTCTATTGATATTTCAAATTATTTTCGAATTAATTTAATTTATAAAAGAATTGTATGCTATATCGTTATGTACAGTGGTGTATCTATAAATTTGACAATGAACGTACAACTAAATATTATTTTAAAATTTGTCAAGAATTTCATCTAAAAATACAAAACAAGAGTCAAACATTTGTATACAATAATATATCTATACTCGTAGGGTGCACCGCGCCACTGGTGTCACATGAAAAATAGGAGCACTCCTATTTTCGTATGACTGTACCATATGGAAACATATGCCACTCCATTCACATGTATTTGAATTCTATAAACCAGATATAAATTTTTCGTTTTGTATGTAAGTATTAAATAGATATAATACGACTGATGTGGGATTTTGAACAAAAAATTTATATCGATATTAAAATATTTTAATGAATGAAAAATTAATTATTTTTGTCAATTCAATTAGACACATAAATAAAAATCTAAATTAAGAAGGTTCATTACCACTCCAGCCGTCGTCTATGTCATATACAAGGCCTGGAATTTCACAAAAAGGGAACACTGAGTACTAAATTCGGCCGAAAGAGACGCTTTTTTCGAAAATAATTTTATGCACAACCCGGCCGAAAGGCATGTGTTTTAGCCCTAAAGAGCGGGCTTAAACGCCTTTTTGGACCTAGGGCCATAAATTCTTTTTCAAAATGTCATTTTAACATAAATGTACATATATGAATCTTTTGAACACAAAATTAGATGTTATTTTGTTGTGTTTAAAATATATACCTACAAAAAGTACTATTATTATTATTATTTTATTTATTCTTTTAATTTTGGAAATTTACTGATATCTTATTGTTAGTTGAAATTGTTAATTTTAACATTGAATAAAAGGATCATAAGGTAGATGGTTTTTTTGTACATGATATGATAGAGAAATACGCCAAAAGTACATTTTCGGTGTGACTACTTATCTTCTTTGCTTTGCACCTTTCACAAAATTCTAAGTAGATTTTTTTGCATATAGTTGTTTTGAAATTAACGGCAATAATTTCAGAATCGCATTATTCGGAGCTTCTTTTACATCAGGCGGAGTACAAGCCAATTCATTATCGCTGCCACAGATCATAATATACTACTATAGATAAGAAACTGCCATGTTATGCACTGGGACTGTATTTTGCGCCATCTGAGTAGTGAAAGTCTAACTAAAGTCATGAATATAGGCAACCCGATATGCATATTTAGGCAACTTGTAATTTTTACTATTATTTTATATTTATTTACTACATAAAGTAAAAATTAATTATTACAATATAAATATTTATTAAAATATTCTCCTGTATACAATTTATTTATAATTTGAATTGTTTCAATCGCAGTTTTATTCAATCCTTGTGAACTTGAAAATATATTATGACTTCCTCATCTCATTATTTATTATATAATCACTTACTTACCAGTAGTAGTGCAGTTTTTTTACACAACAATTGATATTAGTTGATGACATTATTTATATGAAATTATTTCACAAATAAAAATTAATTGGATATTTGACAGATTAAAAAATTTGAAATTTATACAAATGACAACTACAGGAAAAATCAAGTAACCAACGATTGCCGATATTGTAGTTATCTAAAATGGATGTCTTCACAAAAAGACTATTAGCGCCATTCCTTAGGTGGAAGTCTAACTAAAAATACAGTCCCATGATTACCTATATAACTTTCTGCTGCCTGATCGCTGCTGTCACTCATTTTCACACAAAATTACAATTTTTGTTTATTATGAAAACTTGATTCTGAATAATGTCATTTTGACATAAATATACCTATTTTAATATTTAAAATTAAATGTTTTTTGTTGTGCATAAAATATTGTATGTACCACGGGTGAAATTAGCGTTTCTGACCCCTAGCATGTTATTAGCCCTCGGCGCTTTGCGCCTCGTCCTAATAATCATGCCGCGGGCCAGAAACGCCTGTTTTCACCCTTGATACATAAATAAATAAAATTCTGCAACTGTACCATACCGCCATATTCTGTAACTGTATCATTATCTGTTAATGATCGATATAAGTTAATAAGTTTTATTTTTCATTGTTATTTTACAGATGATCAAAATTTCGGTACTCTGAGACCAGAATAATTTACTAATAGACGTAGCTATTATTATAAAAAATAATAATGACAGCTCATTGACAGTTCCGTAAAAGTGTACTTAAAAACTAAATTTCTTTATATTTGGCACCTTTGTATTTCAGCAAAATACATAAAATTAAAATTGACAACTCTAGCACTCTGATACGCCAATTAGCGTTATAAAAATACTCTTGGTGGGACTGTTTCATTTATTGTGCATGTTTGTATGCTAAAAGTACGTGTTTTTATAACGTTAATTTTAAATTTTTTCTATGAAAAACCTTAAAAATTAAAATCGAATTGTTGCTTTTACGGATGCAAATCGCTCTGAACTATTGCAACATATGATAAAATAATCATCCTCAGTTAATAATTTATAATACATACTCCGGCAGAAATTTTTTAATTCAAACGTTACATTACTTACTAATTTCATTCATTAATAAATTACCATAGCAGTGGTCAAGAAGTAATTTAAATTTAGAATTTAATTCGTCAGTTAAATCATGTTCTTGTAGTTTTGTATTCCGATCTGTAGAAATAAATGTAATTCGGAATCTTCAGAACATGCAATTAAAATATTTTTGTATTGAGTAAATATTCGATGTTTACATTTTTTAAGTTAAAATTTTTGATAGTTGAGTACGTACCCCCATATTTAGTATATATTTTATAACCACAAATTATATATCTATGCGAAAAAAATATTATTCAAGCAAAGAGTAAATGATCATGAGAAAAAATCTGCTTTTATTTTCTAATATTACGCGAGTTATTTAGAATGAAAAAGTATATACAATTTTCGTAAGTAGGTATGTGAAGACATCTAAGAATTTAAACAATTGCACAATACTTAATTTCATCGTTAAAATTAACAAAACACTACATGAACATCTGTATTCTAATGTAAACAAACCTACCAAAGCTAGGCGAACGTGGTCAATAGAAGTAACAGAATAAATGATTTTGAATGTCGAAATGGGGGTAATATGCAGATTAATCATAAAAAATAAGGGTTGTCATTAACTTATCGATCATTAGCAGATAATGATCGAGTTACAGAATAAGGGAGGGAGACATTTATTTTGTAAAAAATGCGTAGATACACTTTTACACATTCACTATTTACATAATTATTGTATGTACGTACTTAGAATTATGAAAATTAGAAGAAGTATTTGCTGTCACTATCAAAAATATCAAATATAATTAAGTGGAACAATTGAAATGTTTATTTTATTTTAGAATACTTGATCGTCGTAAAGATCGCCACTTGTGGCATAATTTTGCAACGTTTGTTCCACCCATTGACTAGCAAGACATTCTAGGCCTTGTATATAACATAGGCAACGATCCAGCATAATATTGCGAAATAAATATAACATAAAATGAGTGACAGATACAGTCTCATATGATTTTATTCATTCAAAAATAGTGGCGATTTAGATTTTCATATGACTCATGTACTTTTTTTTGTTTTCATATGACACGGATGACAGATTCGTACAAAAATATATAGAAAGAAAATTCTGATACTTTGTATATAAAACTAATATGTATAATAAGGAAGAGCAAATTGTACAACCAGAAGGTATACATAGATATTTGCATGAATTTCGTAAAATTTTTTGTAAATAACATATTTTTTCAAGAGCATACTACTTTCGTTAAATAAAGAAAAAACTTTCAACAAAATTTAATAATTTGCAGATATATAATGTTTGTGGGTGAACCAGTGTATATTTTTCTGAGATATCGATATGAGATGCCGATGTTATGACCAGTCTCCAGACTTGTTTTAAATGATCTTTAAATTAATTAGAAAATTTAACAGTTTTTACTTACCCTATAGAGTGCATCTCTGTAAGAATTTCTTCTAAATCTTGGAGCATTTTTGTGTGTAGCACGATATATGATACTCATAGAAAACACTAAAAATAAAATTGATGGAATGACTGACAAGCAACTGTCATTGAATTGTAAGGATTTTATAAGAAGACTAATAAATTCGATATTTTTGTCTTTTATATCACTGAGAAGTAGAGTAAAAAACATAATGAAATATAAAATTACACAAATAATTTAGAAACCTAAAATAATAACTTTAAATTTAATCTGTCACTTCATTTGAAATATATTTGATACTGATTGTTTTCTGAATTTCATAAGTTACTAGGATAGTGCTAGCATAGCATACGAGGAAAAGGAATAATGTGGTATGTGGTAGAAAAAAAACAATTATAATATTGTATACATTTTGCGCGTAGATATTTTGTGGCTGTCAAAATATCTATAATTGCTTTATTTAAGAAAATAAGAAATGTAAAATGGCTGATATACATTTCTTAACATTCTTACATCTATTTACATATATAGTTATCAAATTTATTTATTATTTTTATGTTACTATATGAGACATCAAACTTTTAACAATTATTTTCTTACTAAATGGCAGACTTTAGAGGGGGACCAATAGTACAACTTACATTTTTCTAATATTTAACATTAATTTATAAACGACTTCTAAGTTATTTATTTTCTTACGATCTACAAATGAGTACCTATTTTATATGTAAGTAGCAACAATTATTAAGTATGACACTATAGTTCATGAATATCACTTTGTACTTTTTCTTTTTGAAGTAATTCGATGTACAAAATCGATCCTTACGACTTGAATTTCTACGACAGATTCTGACAAACACTTTCATACATTGGTAGCAAATAATACCCTAATATTAATATAAAAGTACAACTATTATTGTTATTGATTAATTTTATAACAAAATAAACAAATTCAAGTATTGTCTCTATATTGTATTTAATACTGTTGTTACGCAATACTTGCAGTCACATATTACTCGTACTAGAAAAAATATAGAAAATATTCATTTTATATACAACATTTAATAACTTAGTTAGTAAAGTAATATTTAACTGCAAATCCAAAATATTACTTGTCATCTCACTTTAAGTACATTAACCACCATAGGCCATATTACGGTCTGTACGTATCATTCACATTATTTTACAAGTAATTCCAAACAATACAACATTTTGGAAGCGCCATTTTGTATCAGGCTGTCATTCTGACCCCAAAAATACAAACAAATTAAACGAAAGACACATATAACAAAGGACAGAAGCGAATTGCAAATTTCTGACGGGTAGCTGATTGTGCGTAGTCTATTAGACAGAAGCACGTGGCTAGGTGCATTGTTCACACTAGCCACTCCACAGTGTATTTTGACGAAGAAGTTAGGTTTGCTGTTGTCTCCTGCTTCTCGTTTTCTCGTCAGACCTCAGTGCCGCTGGTGCAGTAAGTCAATGTATTATTGTCCGACACACGTTCTGGCTTCCACATCACCTTTATCCTC